>OY740797.1:29198639-29798639 GCA_963514005.1 Raja brachyura | reverse complement strand
TATATACAAATATACTGGAGTAACTCAGAGTCATGAGTTGTTAAGTTATAGGAGCAGAATTAGGCCTTTTGGCCCATCAAGTCTACTCTGCCATGCAATCATGGCTGATCTATCTTTTCTATTCAACCCCACTCTCATGCCTTCTCCCCATAAACCGTGACACCCTTACTAATCAAAAGTCAGGCAGCATTTCTGGAGAAAAACGGTGGTGACGTTTAAGTTCGGGACCCTTCTTCAGACCGAAAGTAGGCTGTGTGTGGTGGTGGGGGGGGGGGGGGGGGGGGCAGGGGGAGAGGTGAAGACCTATTGATCACCCGTTCACACTAGTTCTATGTGATCTCGCTTTTCCATCCACTCCCTACACACTAGGGGCAATTTACAGAGGACAATTGACCTGCAAACTCGCACGTTTTTGGGATGTGGGAGGAAGCCGGAGCACCTGGAGGAAACCTATGTGGAGAAGTTTTGCTTTCTGATAAATCTGCATTTAAATTTAACAGCTTATATATGTTTCTGATACTCAGAGTTTTAAATTCAATTGCACCTGAAAAAGGCAATTAAAAATATTAAAAATATATTCTAAAATTCAAATAGTTAATTAGCACAAGAGGAAATTGAAATATTTATTTTAAAAAAATAGACTGAAACAAAGTAATTAAAGTTAATTTATCTCTCCTCCTATTCGGCAGGCCAAGAATGGTCTTTGAAATCATTGAGTGTCAGAGTTTAGTCCTGGTCTGACTTGTTAGTGATGGTTGCAATATAAAGTAATTGAGTCATGGAGTTATGTAGCATTTAACCAGACCCTTCAGCCCAACTTGTTCAAACAAACCAAGTTAGCATTCTGTGCTAGTCCCACTTGCCTGATTGGCCTACAGCCCTCAACACCATTCCTATCCATTTAATCTGCCACTTACCAGCAATCCAGCAGCCACATTAAACTGAAAACACCCATTTACCCGATCCGACATTAATCCCATTTTACTCTCCCTACATTGTCATCAACCCCCTTCTGATTCCACTACGCACCTACAGTGCGTAGTGGAATCAGATCAATTTACAGTGACTAATTAACCCACCTATATGGACAACTTTGGGATGTGGGAGGAAAGCAGAGCACCCAGGAATAACCCATACAGTCACAGGGAGAAAATTCAAACTCCACACAGAAAGTGTCGGATATCAGGATCAAAACTGGGTCTCTGGAGATGTGAGGCAGCAACTCTGCTATATGTATCCTGTTCTGCCAAGGATCTGGACCATCAACACATACAATCAGTCTAAAGAAGAGTCCTGACCCGAAACGTCACCCATCTGTATTCTCCAGAAAATACTGCGTGATCTGTTGAGTTCATCTAGCACTTTGTGTCTTTATTTGTAAACCATCATTCACGTTTACTTGTGTCTCCATGTAATTTCCCCCTCCAAGAAAGGCTGAAGACCAGGCTTCCATTCAAATACATTAATCTGAGGGAGGAAGATATGACCCAACAATATGAAAACCTCCATTGAACGAGGAGCTGTTCTGACCATAGACATTGTCATAAAACCACAGAGTCATCGTCATATAGCGAGGAAACGGTCACTTTGGACCAAATTGCCCAAAAGATACAAAGTACTGGAGTAACTGAGCAGGTCAGGCAGCATTTCTGGAGCACATGGATAGGTGAGATTTCAGCTCTGAAGATGTTTGTAAAATAGTACCGCACTGAAGCGTTACCTGTCCATGTTCTCCAGAGATGGAGACTGACCCGTTGAGTTACTCCATGGCTTTGTGTCTTTTTCTTTTATTCATCAGAGAATGATTCCTGCTTTGAGGATGATAGTCATGGATTCACAGGGAAAGGACAGATTCACACATCATGAAGAAAATGACCAATCCAGCTAGTGGACAAACATAAAGAAAGATCATCAGTGTGTGGTTTCCACGTCCTCCCTGTAACCATGTGGGTTTCCTCCGGGTGCTCTGGTTTCCTCCCAGATCACAAAGTAGTGTGCTTTTGTAGGTAAAGTAGTAACCGCAAATTGACCTTAGAGTGTAGATCAGTGGTATAATTAACCATATAACCATATAACAACTACAGCACAAAACAGGTCCTCTCGGCCCTTCCAGTCCGTGCCGACCATTTATTTTCCCCTAGTCCCATCTTAAAGTGAACTTGACGACAATGTGGGAGGAATAAGATTAACGTAGGGTATATTTTATTTATTCAACTATTTTTTTTGTTTGTTTCTTGTTATCTATCAGGTTCTGTGTTTGCAGACCTGTCATTGCTGCTGCAAGTAAGAATGTTATTCTTCCTTTTGGGTACATATGACAATTAAACACTCTTGACTCTTCCCTTAGATCATGTAAATGGGCAGTTTCTGGTTAGTGTACACTTGTTAGAACAAAGGGCCTGTTTTCGTGCTAGCGAGACAAATGATTTGGGCAGATAAAGGGATAAGATGGGTTTTGGGAGCTCAGGGCCAAATGCAGACAAATGGGACAAGGGAACTTTCTATGTACGAAGGAACTGCAGATGCTGGTTTACACCACCGAAGAAGGGTCAGTATGAAGAAGGGTCTCGAGCCAAATCGTTGCCTATTTATTTTCTCCAGATAGCTGCCTGATCTGCTGAGTTACTCCAGCACTTTGATTCCATCAACTGAACTTTCTAATCATCTTTGTATTCTAATATGGGATAAGTGTTAGACGTTAAGGAGCACGGCCCTTCTGTTAAAATATCTGGGTGGGAAATGGTGTCACTGGTATCCTATGTAGATGCTTTTTATCGCTTTAGTGCAAAGCATCACTCTGTAAGTACCTATAAATGGCTATCTCCAGTGAATAGCAGTGATTAAATATTCCATGGATAATGATCCTTTGTTCTGGAATCATCAAGGGACTGACAGGTTTAAATAATGAAGCTTTCGAGGCTGGAGATACTGAAGTTCTCCTTAAGTACTTGTGTGCTCATTTCTTTCGTGAGGTTGAAGGTCTGTGATGTAGTTCATGTCGTGATAAGTCCATACATGGTCTTTGCAAACAGAACGTTGATGACCAAATTGCTTCCCTATATCCAATTCCTTCAGATGTCCTAATCGTTGCTTTCTGCCCAATTCTTCTTTGTCTGTACTGGTCACAGATTATTTATATTTGAAAGATGGAAACATATGGTGGCTCAACAGTAGAGTTAGTGTCTTTCAGCACCAGACACCCGGGTTCGATCCTGACTACCGGTGCTATCTGTATTGAGTTAGTCCATTCTCTCAGTGACGGCGTGGGTTTTCTCCGGATGCTCTGGTTTACTGCCACACTCCAAAGACATGCAGGTTTGTAAGTTAATTGGCTTCTGTGAATTTTAAATTGTAAATTGTCCATAGTCTGTAGTTTGTGGGGTGATCGCTGGTCAGCACGGTTTCGGTTGGCCAAAGGGCCTGTTTCCAAACTGTATCTAAAGTCTAAAGTTATGATTTCAAATCACTGACTGTGAAGGGGCTGTCCCACTTTCACGAGTTATTCACTAATTCTCCCGAGTTTTCCCCTTGATTCAAACTTGCAGAATGTTCGTAACGAGTCCTTAGGAGTTGGTAGGAGTTGGTAGATATATTGTAGCGGCTCGTTATGCCAGCCCCAGGTACTCGTGGCATCAGGTAAGTCGGGACGTTTTTTTCCAGCCCAACTTTTTACTCATAAGGAGGGCATCAAAATAATTGTGGGTATTCGTAGACATACTCGTAGGAGTTCATAGGAGTTTGTGAACATTGTCGTGGAAGGTCGTAGGAGTTCGTAGATTACCGAGATCTTTTTTTTTTTTAGGTCCTTTAAACTCGGCAGAGGTTTTGAATTAAGTCGTGAAAGTGGGACAGGTCCTTGAGGGTGGTTGAAGCAAAATCAGTCAAGACCTCTAAAAGAGGTATTTAGGAGAGAATAGTTTATAGAATGATGAGGAATGAGGAAGAGAATGGGACTGAAAGTATTACTGTACCAGGACTTGAGCAAAACACAAAGTGCTGGTGGGTCAGGCAGCATCTGTGGAGGGAATAGACAGGTGATATTTTGGGTCAGGACAATTCTACAGACTGGAGTTTTCAGTGTCTGAATAGAGGTCCCAAACTGAAACGTCACCTGTCCATTCCCTGCACAGATGCTGCCTGACCCATTGAGTTCCTCCAAGACTTTGCATTTTGCTCAATATTCCAGCATCAGCAGTTCCTTTTGTCTCCACTACATTGGATCAAAGGGCTTCCCTTTATTTAATTACATTTAGTTTAGAGATACAGCAAGAGTAGTTTAGTGGAAACTGGTCCTTTGGCCCACTGAGTCCACGCCGACCAGCAAACATTCATACGCTAGTTCTATCCTCCACACTGAGGACAATTTACAGAAGCTGATTAACCTACAAACTCACACATCTTTGAAGTGTGGGAGAAAACCGGAGTGCCCGGGAAGAAACCTGTGCAGTCATACGGAGAATGTATAAAACAGCACCTGAGGTTAGGATCGAACCCGGGTTTCTGATGCTGTAAGGCAGCAACTCTGCTGCTGTGCCACTGTGCCGCCCTTTGGTTTATTTTGGTTCATAACAATTCTATAGCTTTGTGGCTTTGTTGTGCACCACACATGTCTTCTGTAAATCAACTTCAATGAGAACTGTCAATATATCCCTCTATTCCTTGTTGAATATGCAATAAAGATAGGAATTTTATTTCCCTAAGATGACATGTTGGTGAGTGGAATACTCCTGTACATATCTGACTCTGGTGATTTGGATAATAACTGGATACACTATGTGAAAAATTAAGAGCATTTTGTGGTGTAAATGAATCTCTAAAGGCATCCTTTATTCCTTCAATAAGAATTTACTGGAGTGCGTATTACCTTGCCTTCCACTTAAATGCTTTTGAATCAAGTACCATCTGTTGTACGGTTCTCAGTCGGTATCTCACACGTCTGTTTGTAAAACCAATTGGAAATAATGACAACCTTACATTTTAATAGCATCTTTCACAACCTCACGTCCTCTCCAATCTGTTACAGCCAATAAAGATTAGTTTTTAGAGATACAGCATTGAAACAGGCCCTTCGACCCACCTAGTCCACGCCAACCATCGACCATCCATTCAAATTAGTTCTACGTTACCCTACTATTTCATCCACTCGCCTCAAACCAGGGACAATTCACAGACGTCAATTAACTTACAAACCTGCAGGTATTTGGGATATGGGAGGAAACCGGAGCATGCAGAAAAAACCTACACAGTAACAGAGGGAATGTGCAAACTGCATAAAGACAGCACCGGAGGTCAGGATCGAACCTGGGTCTCTGGTGCCGTGAGGCAGCTGCTCTACTGCGCTATGCCACTGTGTCATACAATATTTCTATGAACTTCATCCCATGGTGAAATATCTGTTTGTAGAGTAATTGCACTTTCTTCAGGTGAGTTTAAGAAAATATATTCTGGCCTTTTTGTTGACATTTAAAGTCCTCTGCAATCCAGATAAAACTTTTAGTCAGGAGTATGTTTGTCCTCTGTGTGGTGGTGACAGGAATAATGTTCTGAAAAGGAACCTTTATGCTCTGTGGAATGACAACATCAATCCCCACAATTCATAAGTTCATAAATTCATGTTATAGGTGCAGAATTAGGCCATTCGGCCCATCAAGTCCACTCTGCCATTCAATCATGGCTGATCTATCTTTACCTCTCAACCTCATTTTCCTGCCTTCTTCCCATAACCCCTAGCACCATTACTAATCAAGAATCTGTCAATCTGCGCCTTAACAATATCCATTAACATTGCCGCCTTTGGCAATGAATTCCACAGATTCACCACCCTCTGGCTGCAAAATTCCTCCTCATCTCCTTTCTAATGGTACGTCCTTTTATTCTGAGGCTATGGCTGGTCCTAGACTCTCCCACTCATGGAAACATCCCGTGCACATCCACTGTCTCCAGGTTTGTTGCTCCATCTCATATCCTTCGGCAGTTAAGGGGAAGTGGGAATAATAACGTCAAGATCTGAAACATTTGTTCAATCCAAAGGAAATTATAAACAAACAGTGAAGATACATGAATGCATCGGCTTTTTAGAAGATAACCATTTATCAGTCTTTGACCCAGCAAGCTCCCAGCTCCACTTCATGTTTGATCAAGGGTGTTATATTTATTCAAAGGAAGTGCTGCTTAATGATTTCAATAACATTGGTTTCCTCACTGCTTTCACTGTCAAAGGTCTTGTTGAAGAAATAAATTCAGAATTTCCACACACCACAACTTTTTTAATTTCTCACGCAATTAATGCAATTTTAATCCAAATGATCAATTTCAATAAAACTCTGATAATCCACCACTGATGGGACTTGCAGCTTGTTAAAACTATTGGATTCCACTTTAATTAATACCCTAACATGTTTAATTCACAGTTTTCTTGCGAGTTATGCAGCAGTATAATTGTGCATCATTGAGTATAAGAGTCAGGAAGTCATATTACATTTTTGTAGGATTTAGGTTCAATGGTTCTTTATTGTCATGTATGCACGGCTCAGTGAAATTCTTGCACCCGTCGCCACATTTTTTTGCCATTTACAAAAGATAAAGAAAAAGTCCAAAGTCCGGTGCACATGCTGGAAGTACTGGAGCACCCCCGATTAAGTAAGCCCACATAAGTCCTAGGCTGCTGTAGGCTGTCCCATCACCCTTGACCAGCTCGGCCCATGAACCAATGCCCCTCTCCTCACCTGACCACCTCTGTGCCAACCTTGAAGGCGCTGGAGGCAATACCCTGGTCCCTTTCCTCCCGGCCCACTTCTCGTGTCCGTCATCGCCAGCAGCTCCCTCCTCCTCGACTCTCCGGTCTTCGGGGCTGAGCTCAGTGGCTTCTGAGCTTTTCCCCGCTGGCAGCAGCCCGGATGGGTCATTCTTCACAGCTGTGAACCAGGCAAGCAGCCATACGTTAGGCCATATTTGGGGTAATACGTTCAGTTCTGATCACCAACCATTACAGGAAGGATGAGGCTTTGGAGACGGTACAGAGGAGGTTTATTAGATTCCTTCCTGGATTAGAGGGCTTTGGTTATAAGGAGAGGTTAAACAAACTTGATTTCATTTCTCTGGAGTGTTGCAGGTTGAGGGAAGACCTGATAGACGTCTATAAAATTATGGGAGGCAAGAAAGGGCAGATAGTCAGAGTGTATACAGTGGAAATGTCAAAGACTAGAGGGCATAGACTGGATCTCTAGGTTACTAACCATCTTAACTCTTCTTCCCATTCCCATACTAATGTTTTTGTCCATTGCCAGAGTGAGGCCACATGCAAACTGGAAGAACAGCACCTCATATTCCCCTTGGGTAGCTTACAACCTAACAGTCCAAATTGAATTATCTAATTTAAGGTAACTAAGCTCCGAACAAATTCCCTTCCCCCTTTTTATTTCCCTTTCCCGTCCTCCTTTCTATCTTGTCCCCACTGACTCCACACACATTTCTTCCCTTCCCCATCCCCTTTCATCCACATTATTTCCTCTGACTTCACAATTCGCTCTTCCTCAATCATCTCACACTTTTTGTCATTTCATCTCTGACATATGTCCAACCATCTGCCTATCAAACCCCCTCCTCACCTGGGTCACCCATCCATTTTTGGGGAGACCTGATAGAAATATGTAAAATTATGAGAGGCAAAGAAAGGATGGACAGTCAGAGTGCAGACAGTAGAAATGTTAAAATGGTCACCTATCCATTTTTTCCAAGGCCGCTGCCTGACCTGCTGAGTTACTACAGCACTTTGTGTCCTTTTGCCCTGGCCCTCCTCACTTTCAGCTTCCTCTCCCCACCCCACCACAAACACTCTGAAGAAGGGTCCCAACTCGAAATGTCACCTATCCAAGTTCTCCGGAGATGCCGCCTGACCCTTTGAGCATACTCCAGCATTTTGTGTGGTTTTTTTGCATTTCCTTGTATCTCCTTTCCCTTTCACTGTACGTTGTTTGAAACCTTTTCTGCTTTCCAGTTAATTTGTATTTCCTCATTTACATTACCATCCTTACCTCTAATGGACAATTTCAATTTTACTTCGGAGTCACATGAGTGACTATGTGAAGAAGGCCGTCAGTCCGCTGAGCGCGTCATTACGTTACAAGCTCAGCGCGAACGAGCCGACTGGCGGCAGTTCTGCTCTGTCCAGCGGTAAGTTCAACTCGAAAGCGGTAAGTTACCTTTTTTCCAGGTTTATTCTGTTTTTCTTTTGCAGGACTCTCTGTTCAGAGAGTTACCTGCATTACTGGGGCGAAATCCGGATGGGCCGCAGAACCGGTCATGGACCGCGGGGGGAATCCCGGTCTCGGCCACGGATACCGGGACCGAGGGGAACCGGCAACAGAGACCGCGGAATTGCGGGTAGCCGGGGGCCATCTGACGCCCCCCCCCCCCCCCCCCGAAAGACACTGACATTGTAGTCAGTGCTATCCAGACCGGCTGTGGCTCCCCGGAAGGGGGTTAAACAATGACACACCGGCAAGGTCTATAGCCTGGCCAGGAGAGTTCCCTTGACACATGGGGACATCTGCTCCAGACCGGCAGTGATTCCCTGGGAAGGGGGTTAAGCCAACCACACGCCGGCAGGTCTGCAAGGCAGGCCAGGAGGGTCCCATCACCCAACTACAGGGGACGTCTGCTTCCAGACCGGCTGTGGTTCCCAGGTAGGGGGCTAAACGAACCACAGGTCGGAAAGGTCTAGGAAGTCAGGCCAGGAGGGTTCCCCCACACATACAGGGGCCAGCTATATTTAGACCGCTGTGGTTCCTCATGTAGGGGGTAAACCTACAGCAGTGGGGCAGGCCTGTGGAAGTCAGGCCAGGAGGGACCACATCAACATATAGCGGTCAGCCGCATCCAGACCACTGTGGGTCCCCAGAAAGAGGGTCAAACATAAGGTAAGACGGTCAAGCCCATGGACTACGGGAGGCAGGCCAGGAGGTTTCCTGATGGACAGGATCCCCACCTACATGGGTAACGTTTTCATACATCCAAACCCACATGGAGCACCTGATGGAGAGGTGCTGGATATACTCCAAAGGAGGGAGTATATACAATGATATACTCCAAAGGAGGGAGTTATCAGCCCGGGTGTTATGGAGAACCCGCAGGCAGCGGCACCTGTTTTCAGGGCTGCACAATGTCTCCCTCTCTGAGGAGGGGAGCATTCAGGGTCAGTTTCAGTCTGACCCAGAGCATGGAGCATGGCCCCTCCTGCTTCTGGAGGGGCCATGTCAGCGCAAGTAGCCTCAGGGGCCTGCGGCAGCACCTGTTTTCGGGGCCTGCGGCAGCACCTGTTTTCAGGGCTGCCTACGAACCTCCCGCTCTGTGGAGGGGAGTGCGAGTGATCAGTATGGATCTGACTTCAAATTCTAAGTGTGTCCGTGGAACATACTGGAGCACATGCATATGGCTTCAAGAGATACTCGCAAATGCTACAAGTGCCGGCAGCGAACAACGCTACCTGGGTGACATTGGAGAGCATGCAATCCAAAAAATGAATCCAGCCACCGAATCCTCTGTTCAGGTAAGACTTTTCCCGCAGGTAAGACCAGGATGTGGAAGCAAAAGCTGTCGGACTAATCAAGGCCGATGACGAGCAAAGCATCATCAGCAGGTGACGACACACCCCACGCCTCCATTTGGGGCAGCGGTTCAGGAAAGCCCGTGGCAGCTTGAAAGCTGTGCACGCAAATATGGCCAGCATTGTCTTTCGAGGCAGGCTCAGAATTGTGGCCAGAACTGTCTTACGAGGCAGGCTCAGTATGATGAGAGTTTTCAGACAAAAGCCTAACGGCTTTGCATACAACCACCAGTAGCCATGGAGGTAGATGAGTTTTGCTCTCCCAAGACATGGGTTTGTGAACCATTTACATGTTGTTAATATTTACACTTGTGTTTTTTCTACAAGTGACCATGATTGCATGAGATTTAGATCTGGGTTTAGTAAACTGATGATAACTTGTGATTACTTTATACAGCACAACATACAGGTTCCAAGCAGGCTTGGGTTTGGGGCCGGAGTTGTCTTTGGAGACGGGCTCAGTATTATGGGCTGAATTGCCTTTCAGGATAGGGTGAAAGATTCAGGATGTCACATCATCCAGATTTAACTCCTATGTGCAGTATAGACTTTCAAAAGGGGATCACCGGAGATATTTGAAATTTATCTGGATGGGTCAATGCAACAGTAAAACCGTTGCAAATGGGCTACTTCAGCTCCCAGGTTTATTTACCAAATTATTTAAACCGGTGCTTGGGCTGTTCACAGCTCTAGAACATTGTTATCACCTATCTGGATAATGTTTTTTAAACGCTGTATTTTACTAAATTAACTTTGCAGTCCAAACGATATTTGAGGATTGGGGTCCTTTAATCCATCAAGTTAAATTTAAGTTGAGACCAATCAGAACAATTGACTGTTGGGATTACATTTTACTATCAATTTAACAGGGACTCCACCCTGGGGCAGGCGGTGGAATTACCAGAAGCCTGTAACAACCTTGTTGTTATAAGCAGCAATCTACTCATTAAGTGTAATTGGCGATATAGCAGCTGTGTTCTAGCCATGCAAATTGGGCATTATCAGTAAGAATTAACCCCTCAGTACCATGTAGGTCTTTGTTAATAGATCCAGGCCTATCCCAGCTGAAACTACCGAAGTCACATGGTGGCAGTATTCAGCATTGCTCCAGTAAGTTTGGTCAGTTATCCTCAGTAATTACAAATTGATGTTAGTCCTCAAAGATGAGAAATTACGACTGCCATCTCCAGTTATGGAGGTGGATACGGTTTGCATCAGTCACCAATTTTCAGTTTGGCATCAACTACCTATAACACTAGGTGCATCCTATAGGTTAAATGTTATTGTGAATCTGAATATGCATAGTCTGCATGCTCAACTCCAAGCTGATACACCATGGTGGTGGCATATGTTAGTCACATGGGTGCAAAAAAGTTAAACTATCCCATGATTTTACCAAACCTCGTTTGAGGCTATTGTATCATTAAGTGAAATCAATGTATGAATGTTGGATCACTAGTGTTTAATGTCATCATGATTTGATAGAACACCGAATATTGATATGTTTACACCCAGGCTCTTTTTCCAGTTGTTAATACATAGCATACAGTGGCGAGAATACACTATCACCACACTGTGGAGGAATGTTTCTTGCATGTCTTCCTCCACACTGCCACTTCAGTCGGGTCTTGCAATTAATCCAGCAAGACACCGCCTCAGGCGTTCAAACGGCCTGACTGGCATTCGCAGCCATGGGTGCCCGCTAATATTGGAAATGGTATAGAACTAATATGATCATTCTAAACATAACACTTGCTGGTTCAACCAATGACATGGGAAACCAGACACTGCAAGAAAATCAATTAATTGACTAGCAAACTCAGAGACAACAATGCCTACATTGTTGATCGGTCAGGTTGGCTGGCCGATCCATGTAGTGCACAATGCAGAGTGCAGGGGAGGCACCATAAGGCAGTACTATTCCACTTCAGGAAATGTGAATCATTTTCTTCTTATATACATGTTACGTACAACACAGCAAGGATACTGATGTCTTACAGTTCATTTTCACATGGATCTATGACAATAATTAAGGAAAGTGCCATTCACTATGCCAATGTGCTTTCTCATCATATTTGCTGCAGCAGTTGGACCCACACTGTCGGGCCTCACGCTTCGATCTCCAGAATATAAGGATGGGACATAGACGTAATGTTATCATTACTTCACCAGGGGGCTCTGACTACATTCTAAGCTTTAGCCGGCTCTCTAAGTTTCTTATCCTCATGGCACTGGCCTCAGCGTACCGGGTCCAGTCATAACATAAATTGCGACTGGGCAGGATGGTACATCTGCTAATATATAACATTTTATGTTTTTGATTTAATTAACCAGAACTAACCAGGGGCTTAGGTCTCAAACAAGTTTCATAGCTACCCTCGGGACCTTCGGTAATGTGTGGTCACACCTTTACACTATACGTCTAGGTCACCTAGAGCCTCCAAGGCTCCTCACTAGCTATGTTTGTTGGGTTCAAAAAACTTCATAGAAGTATTAGTTCCACCATCTCCAGGAGGTAAAACTGTGGTTTTGGCTAATGTATGCATTGATACTAATATTTACCACACGCTTACCACCAGGGCTGCTACTACCCAGCTCCAAGGGTAATGTACGTTCCACAGGACCACAGCCTAGCAGCTGCAGGATGGTCAAACGAACATACTTTACCAACATTTTAAATAACCCATTGGGTAATCGGGGGTATTTGCCAACTCCGTTTTAAGACTCTGTTTTATAGCTTCCCCCTTGATGAAAGGGGTCACAATTATTTTCTTTGGATGATTAAAGCATCAGCATTTTAACAAGTTAAGTCCTGTCTGAATGCATTAATTTTTTTCACTCATCCATGGTCAATCCATTCAGTGTGTGATGCCTGGACTCGAACCGGCGTAAAATCACAGAGCTTTGAAATCTTCACATAATCACTCACGTGACTCCGAAGTAAAATAGTAAGATTAAATGAGAACTTACCAGTTTGAAGTTTGATCTTGATTTTATGAGGAGTTACGATGAGCGATTATGTGCCCACCGCTTCCAACCCTCGTATTATTAAGGTCATCTGGTAGTTCTACTCTTCTCTAATCTTACTATGTTCAGTGCACTAACTGTTACCTGTGATTTCACACCGCTGCTTTGAAGATTGACGTGCCCAGCGGACTGATGGCCTTCTTCACGTAATTGCTCATCGTAACTCCTCATAAAATGAAGATCAAACTTCATACTGGTAAGTTCTCGTTTAATCTTACTATTTTATCTCATCATCTGTTCAAAATGAAGTAACTAAATCAGAGCAGGAAGTTTATACAAAGACACATACATCTCTGTGCAGATGGAGACATGTGAGACTGCAGGTGCTGGAATCCTGAACAAAACACAAAACATTGGAGCAACCCAGTGAGTCAGGCAGCATCTGTGGAGAGAATGAACAGGCAACATTTTGGTTTGGGACTTTTTATCATGAAATTAGACTCTTCAAGGCCCTCACAGTCAGGCAAATGTTTATGTTTATGATTGATTGAATTGATTGATTGAAAGATGCTTTGAAAAGTTCCTTCGGCCCGCCGAGTTACACCGCCCATCAATCACCCGTTCACACTAGTTCTATGTTATCCCACTTTCTCATCCATTCCCTACATACTAGCGGCAATTTATGGAGGGCCAATTAACTTACAAACATGCACGTCTTTGGGACGTGGGAGGAAACCGGAGCACCAGGGAGGAAACTCACGTGGTCACAGGGAGAACGTGCAAACTCCACACAGACAGCACCCAAGGTCAGGACTGAACCCGTGTTTTCTGGCAATGTGAGGGAACAATACCAGCTGCACCACTATGGTGCCCACACTTTGTGTTGTCATAGAAACATAGAAACATAGAAAATAGGTGCAGGAGTAGGCCATTCGGCCCTTCGAGCCTGCACCGCCATTCAATGTGATCATGGCTGATCATCCAACTCAGTATCCCGTACCTGCCTTCTCTCCATACCCCCTGATCCCTTTAGCCACAAGTGCCACATCTAACGCCCTCTTAAATATAGCCAATGAACTGGCCTCAACTACCTTCTGTGGCAGAGAATTCCAGAGACTCACCACTCTCTGTGTAAAGAATGTTTTCCTCATTTCGGTCCTAAAGGAATTCCCCCTTATCCTTAGACTGTGACCCCTTGTTCTGGACTCCCCCAACATCGGGAACAATCTTCCAGCATCTAGCTTGTCCAACCCCTTAAGAATTTTGTAGGTTTCTATAAGATCCCCCCTCAATCTTCTAAATTCCATCGAGTACAAACCGAGTCTATCCAATCTTTCCTCATATGAAAGTCCTGACATCCCAGGAATCAGTCTGGTGAATCTTCTCTGTACCCCCTCTATGGCAAGGATGTCTTTCCTCAGATTTGGAGACCAAAACTGTACGCAGTACTCCAGGTGTGGCCTCACCAAAACCCTGTACAACTGCAGTAGAACCTCCCTGCTCCTATACTCAAATCCTTTCGCTATGAATGCTAACATACCATTTGCTTTCTTCACTGCCTGCTGCACCTGCATGCCTACTTTCAATGACTGGTGTACCATGACACCCAGGTCTCGTTGCATCTCCCCCTTACCTAATCTGCCACCATTCAGATAATAGTCTACCCTCATGTTTTTGCCACCAAAGTGGATAACCTCACATTTATCCACATTGTACTGCATCTGCCATGCATCTGCCCATTCACTCAGCCTATCCAAATCACCCTGCAGCCTCCAAGCATCCTCCTCACACCTAACTATACCCCCCAGCTTGGTATCATCTGCAAATTTGGAGATGTTGCATTGAATTCCCTCGTCCAAATCATTAATATATATTGTAAATAGCTGGGGTCCCAGCACTGAGCCTTGCGGCACCCCACTAGTCACTGCTTCAATTGTCTTCAATGGAACAGCAATAGAGCTTGTATTTTATTGATTTGTTTGCTGCCTTCCAATTCCAACTCCTGTGGAGCAGAGACTGATTATTTCATTCCATTATATCATTATATCAGCTGTGAAGCAGTGCGACTTTGCTAAGAAAAGAAATAAAGGTTCACATATTTCCTGAAAAATGATCATTTAAATGGGAAGGAGGCGCATAAGGATCTGAGACTACAAAGGTATGAATCACGAACAATAGTGATTTGGAACATAACAACCGACACTACTCGGGTTTATTTGAGGTTATTAAACTTGCAGCAAAGTTTGTGCATTTCTGTCTCTATCAAATTCATACTAGTAGTGGCACCGGATTCAGGAGGCATGGTGGAATACATGCACCAACCGCATCAATGGTGCAGATGTGGGGATTGTTGAAAGCCTCAGGTTCCTTGGTTTAGTTTAGTTTAGAGATACAGCGTGCAAACAGACCCTTCGGCCCCACTGAGTCCACACCAACCGGCTACCACGAACACTATCCTACACATACTGGAGACAATTTACAATCTTACCGAGCCAATTAACTTACAAATCCGTACGTCTTTGGAGTGTGGGAAAAACCGGAGCACCCGGAAAAAACAGGGAGAATGTACAAACTCTGTACAGACAGTACCAGCAGTCAGTATCAAACCAGCGTCTCTGCCGCTGTAAAGGGCCTGTCCCACTTGGCCGTCATTCGCGTGCCATTTACGTGACCTGCTAGCGTGTGGGTAGCGTGTGGGTAGCGTGTGGATAGCGTGAGGTTAGCGCAGGACGGGGGCATGGAGTGGTGTGGAGGAGTGTGGAGTGGCGTGGAGGGGTGTGGACTTTGTCCTGCACGAATTCTTCGCATGCCACCGGCCTGTCGCGTAACTGATGGCCAAAGAGGGACAGGCCCAATACCCTGGCGCGTCGCAACGTCTCACCTCCAACAGCAGCAGAAGCAGGCACATGATCGTTGAGCTCGGCCTGGGGCTCACGGCCGTTGCGGATCCGGATCTGCCCCCACTCCTACTCCCAGAGCAGGGCCAAAACGATTGAAGATAGACACAAAATGCTGGAGTAACTCAGCAGGACCGGCAGCATCTCTGGAGAGAAGCAACGGGTGACGTTTCTGGTCGAGACCCTTCTTCAGACGGAAGAAGAGTCTCGACCCGAAACACCATCCATTCCTTCTCTCCAGAGATGCTGCCGGTCCTGCTGAGTTACTCATGCAGTTTGTGTCTATCTTCAAATGATGTCACGCGCTCCAGACAGCTGAGCGGACGCATGACGACGCGCGCGACCGTCACGCGTCAGTCACTACCGGCCTGTCGCGTAAATGTCGACCAAGTGGGACAGGCCCTTGCAGCTGCTCTACCGCTGGCCACCATGCTGAACTTGGAATTAATATTATCAATTGTCTGTCATGGACCCACCACATTGATGTGACAGCCAAGAAGGCACACCAACACCTCTACATCCTGAAAAGACTGAAGAAACTCAGCATGTCTCCAGTGACTCTTGCAAACTTCTACAGATCCGTACAAACCTCTACAGATGCATAAAAAGCATACTGTTCGGTTGCATCGCAGCTTGGTTCGAGAATAGCACTGCCAAGATTGAACAAAATTGCAGAGAGTTAAGGATGTAGCCCAGTCCATCACACAGACTGCTCTCCCTGCCTATTGACTCCATACTTCATGACACATCAGAAAAGCAGCCAACAAAATCAAAGACTTGTCTCTCCCCGGTCATTCCTTCTTCTCCATATTTCTGTCTGGCAGAAGGTACAGAAGCTTCAAAGCATGAGCCGACAGACTGTGAAATATCTGCTTCCCCTCGGCTCCTGAAAAGCACTTCCATAAGCTAGGGTACTGTTAAATTCGCTGCCTCATTGCAGGCATTAGACTTTGTCTATGGAACTGATGCACTACAATGTGCTATAAAATTGCGAACAATATTCTGCACTCTGTATCTTCCTCTTTGCTCTATTTATTGTACTTGAGTTTGAACTGGTTGTATTTATGTATGGTATATCTGATTTGATTGGATAGCATGAAGAACAAAGCTTTTAATTGTAATTTAGTACATGTGACAGTAATAAACCTGGACCTGAGGTAAATTTACAGAGGCCAATCAACCTACAAACCTGAACATCTTTAGAATGTGGGTGGAAATCGGAGCACCCGGAGCAAACCGGAGCACCTGGAGGAAACCTGCACGGTCACAGGGAGAATGTACAAACTCTGTAGAGACAGCACCCAAGGATGTACCAGCTGCACCACCGCTTAGTGAGAATGGGAAGCTCATCGCCAAAGGGAATAGCTGACAGAAATGTCACAAATTAATTTAAAGGGAAGGCGTTTGTGGCAAAGAAATGAAGTTATTTTGAAAGGTTTAAGTTTAGGTTTATTATTGTCAAGTGCATCAAGGTACAGTTGAAAAACTTTGTTTTGCATGCTATACAAACTGATCAGATAAGCGATTCAACTTGCTGATGTGGAGTCAGCCACAGCCAAGAAAGGTAAGAACATTAGATTTCCTTTGCCTGCCCTTCCCTGAAGCTGTATTCCTTGTTGAGCTGAAAAAGACACATTGATATAAATTGCTCATTAAACTGACCAAAGAACTGTGATGATCGTCCTACCTCATCATGTTTGTCAGAAAGCTCCCAAAAGCCTCAAAGCACATACGGTTAATGTTCATCCTTAAAGAGCAAAAGACGGAGTCTGCATAGTTGACAATGGATGAAGGAGGCTTGAGCTCATGTCACTAGTAGTTTTATGTAGAAACAAAGAACTGCCAATACTACTCATACACAAAAGGGCACCAATGCTGGAGTAACTCAGCACATCAGGCAATAACTGTAGAGAAGATATTTCCACTAGTGGAAGGAATTATTGGTTTAACATATAATGAGCACTTGCTGGAATTTAGAAGGATGAGGGGGACCTCATTGAAACTTACCGAATGGTGAAAGGCCTGGATAGAGTGGATGTGGTGAGTGAATTCCACGGATTCACCACCGTCTGACTAAAGATATTCCACCTCATCACCTTTCTAAAGGTCTGTCCTTTTATTCTGAGACTGTGCCCTCTGTTTCTAGACTCCCCCACTAGTGGAAACATCATCTCCTCATCTACTCTATGCAGCCCTTTCACTATTCAGTAAGTTTCAATGAGGTCCCCCCTCATCCTTCTAAACTCCACCCAGTAAACGATTGTCAAACGATCATTATTCATTAACCCAAATTATTCCTGGGATCATTCTCATAGCATTTCTGCTTCTGGAAGCAAACTGTATGGAAACTATTCTGCAGTTTTTCTATGTAATTACAACAGAAATCAATAGACTCTATTTCAAGGGTCTCGACATGAAACGTCAGCAATTTATTTTCTCCTGAGATGTTGCCTGACCTACTGGATCATATGTCGGCAGATGAGGTTAGTTCACGTGGTATCATGTTTGGCACAGACACTGTGGGCCAAAGGGCCTGTTCCTGATCAGTACTGATCAATGCCGTGTGTAAGTAACGTAGGATTGGTGCTGGAAAGTGGACCAACATAAAGGATCAGCAATTATCTTGATGATAGATACTAGTATGGATAGAACATTGGTTGACTGGAAGGAGGCAAAGACTGGGAATTAAAAGGGTCTTTTCTGGTCGGCTGCCAGTGACTAGTAGTGTTCTGCTGGGGGTCGGTGTTTGGTCCGCTACTTTTCACATTATCTGTTTATGACGTGGATGATGCAATTGATGGCTTTGTGGCCAAGTTTACAGATTATACAAAAATAGATGGGGGGGGCAGGTAGGGTTGAGAAGCAGGAGTCTGCTGGAGGACTCAAACAGGTTACGAGAGTGAGTAAAAAAGTGGCAAATTGAATACAGCGTTGCCATGTTCTCCAGAAATGTGGCTTGACCCATTGAGCTACTCCTACCTTTATGCCTATCTTGGGTATAAACCAGCATCTGCAGTTCATTCTTTCACTCAATGTTCATGCTGTTGAGTTGTATGCTACACAATTGGAATATGAAGTGCTGTTCCTCCAGTTTGCGTGTGGCTTCACTCTGGCAACTGTAACCCTGCTCTTCATTTTGGCTTAGGGCAAGAAAGGAATGGGCTACAACGGAATGGGCTGCAAAAAGTTTATAGAATCATGAGAGGAATAGATTGCCCAGAGAAGGTGAATTGAGTGCCAGAGGACATAGGTTTATGGACAATAGACAAAAGGCAATAGGTGCAGGAGTAGGCCATTCAGCCCTTCGAGCGAGCACCACCATTTAATGTGATCTTGGCTGATCATCCCCAATCAGTACCCCTTTCCTGCCTTCTCCCCATATCCCCTGACTCCACTATTTTTATGAATCCTATCTAGCTCTCTCTTGAAAGCATCCAGAGAACCTGCCTCCACCGCCCTCTGAGGCAGAGAATTCCAGACTCACCACTCTCGGTGAGAAAAAGTGTTTCCTCATCTCCGTTCTAAATGGCTTACTCCTTATTCTTAAACTGTGGCCCCTGGTTCTAGACTCCCCCTACACCGGGAACATGTTTCCTGCCTTTATTAATCATAATCATAATCATACTTTATTAGCCAAGTATGTTTTGCAACATACGAGGAATTTGATTTGCAATACATTAATCCGTGATGGAAATGGGTTTTAGTAACTAGGGGTATGATAAGGTCCGTGAGGCTGAGGTTTGGAAGGAAGGGGGTGGGATTTTTTTTATGTGCGGTCATACCCATGTAAGAGTACAATAATGCATAATTTGTTTATTGTGTATTTATAATACAGTTTATTGTGTATTATATGTCATAGCTGCTTTCTTGCATCTCTATCTCTCTCTCTCTCTGTTGGCTGGAGCCATCATCTGCTTCGGTGAGAGAAACAGGTCGGTGATTGGTCCCAACGCCCCACGGAGATTGTATCTGATTGGCCGCCGAGTGGCCAGCGCATTATGTGATTGGACACAATGCCCTTGGAGACTGTGGCTGATTGGACGGGAGGAGACAGATTTGTTGATTGGATGGGAATTTTAAGGGAAGTTGGTCGGTGATTGGATGTAAACCCATTAGAGATAGCGGTTGATTGGGCACCAAATAATCGGGCACAAAAAATTGACAAATAGGAAAACAATAAAATCGGAATTCCGATTTAAATTGGAAGAATATCATGTCTGATCTGCAGCAAAGTATCTATACTATTATCCGCCCTAGTATCTTTAAACTGCAGTTCCTTCCTTTTGAAGAAGAACCCTGGCCCGAAACAACTCCTAATCCATTCCCTCCACAGATGCTGCCTAGCCAGCTGAATTCCTTGAGCACTCTGTGTTTTTTATTTAACTCTGATATTGAAGATAGACATAAAGCTGGAGTAACTCAGCAGGATAGGCAGCGACGGTGGAGAGACGACCATTCTGCAGCCTGAACGGAACTCTCGTCGGTCGCCAAACGCCACCCACTCCTCAGAGCCACCGCCTGTCCCACTGATCCACCCCAACCCCCCGTGTCCACCTTCAACTCCAGAGCCAAACAACAAACACAGTGCTGGAGGAACTCAGTGGGCCAGGCGGCACCTGCGGAGGGAACGGACCAGGAGCCGACACGGGCCAGGGCTCCACCCCCCCCCCCCCAACAGGAAGGAACCGCAGATGCAGCCGTCCTCGCAAAACACCAAATGTTTCCGTGAATGCCAAAGTGAGAGGGTGAGAGAGAGAGAGAATGAGAGAGCAAGAGAGAGACGAGCTGGGGAGCGGGAGAGAGAGCGCGAGAGGGAGAGAGAGCGATAGACAGAGAGACACAGCGAGAGAGGGAGAGAGAATGAGGGATGGAGGGAGAGAGAGGAGAGAGGGAGAGAGAGAGAGAGAGAGAGAGCGAGAGAATAATAAAATAACTTGGGTGAGTGACTTTACCTGCACACCAGGAAGAAGCCCGTGCTCGCAGTCGGGAGCCCTCAATGAGATGAGTTTTAAGAAATTCTCCCGTGAATTTTATTTAAAGGAACGCGGCATCATTAATACTTGGTCATAACACAATTACATTTACTGAGGAATGTGGATCGATGTATTGATGACACATTATATAGCTATGTGTTAACTACTGGCTTTAACAAGTGCTAACAGTGGTAGTTAAGAAATCATTTTCGTCTTCTGGCCGGTGCAGCGGTGACTCGTTGTAACGATTATCCATGGTCTTTTTTTTTTAAATCCTTATTTAACAACTCTGACAACTAGTACAGACTCTACTGGACATGAACTGGAAACTGCACTACATCTTGAAAATATTAGACTTGTCTTGGCAGAAAAACCAGATCATTTTTCCAAGACATGGACACCCTTCACCGATTTCTTACAAGGATAGTATGGCGCAACACAACTTTGGATTTAAATCTAACTATGGGTTGGGTGCGGTGGGTGGGGAGGGACTAGAGGCAGGTATATCACCACTTTTCACTCTCTTTTTCTTTCTGTTCTTTTTATTTCTATTTCTCTCTTCTTGCTTTCTTTTACCCACTCTTTGGCTACTCTACTTTGGTAGTCTAGGGGTCCTATCTTTGCACATCTCACTTTTTCCTCTTTCTTGTTCTTTCTCTTTTTTTTCTTCTAATTCAAAGCTAAAAAGTAAAAATTGAAGCTGTACAATAACTGTATAATTTCATATGCCGTTTGTTCTACTCTTGTACATTTACTTCTAATAAATTTAAAACAAAGAAATGGAAACTGAAAAGTAGGGGAACGCCATCCCCCTGTGAACCCCCCCCCCTCCCATTTACATCACTGACATTCATACCAATAAAAATCAACAAGACGCAACAAAAAACATAAACACCCACCATAGTGACTCCTCCACATTCCTCACTGTGATAGAAGGTGAAAGAAAAGATGAATCTCTTCCTTTCTTTGTGCTCATGCGGTCAGGGGCCTCAAGCTTTCCGTTGGCGGGACGATCTTGGCGGCCGTAGTCTGCGGTCGGGCCCTCCGCATTGTGGCGATCAAGCGCCCGCATCGGGGGGGGGGGATCTCAACTCCCCCGCGTCGGCGATCGGACCCCGGATCGGCATTGGTCGAACCTCCTGCTTCTTTGGGGCTTCCCGACATTGGCCTCTACCCGAGCCCGCGAGCTCCTCGGTGGTGAAGTCCACAGGCCGCAGTTGGAGCGTCGATTCTAGGCAAGGGATCGCAGGCTCCGATGGTAAGTCCACGGCCCCCAGTGGGGCTCAAACTCAGTCTCGAGCAAGGCTGGCAGCTCCATGATGTTAGGACGTAGAGCGACCGGAGATACAATCCAGAAATCAATCGCATCTCCGGCAAGGTTAGAGATTGAAAAAAAGTTTCCCCTGATCCCCTCCCCCAATCGCAAGATAAAGCAAAGCCAAGAACAATAACACCAACTTTTTTAAACACACTAAAAATAACAAAAACGATGAAAAGCCAGCCTGATCGACCATTGGTGAGGCTGCCATCGCTGACTGCGCCACCCGGTGAAGGGGAACAGATTTAATGGGAATCTGAGGGGTAACTTTTTCACACAAAGGGGGTGGGTGTATGGAACAAGCTGCCAGAGGAGGTAGTTGAGGCAGGGACTATCCCAACATTTAAGAAACAGTTAGACAGGTACATGGATAGAACAAAGGTTTGGAGGGATATGGACCAAACACGGGCAGGTGGGACCAATGTAATTGGGACATGTTGGCTGGTGTGAACAAGTTTGGATGAAGGGCCAGTTTCCACTTTCTGCCCTGTATCACTGTATGACTCTATGACTCTAACTACAAACGATTTCACTCAACCAGCAGATAGTCATGCGGTCAATTGACTGGAAAAAGACTGAGAAGGAAACATACGTCACAGCAGCGCTTGGTCTCAATCTGTTTCTTGTGAACCGATTGAATTTCAAATTCTTCTGGGTTTTTTTTCAAATTCACAAAATGAAATGGAAAGAATGAGGAGTGTTAGTGTGTGTGTGTGCGATGATGTTATTTGAGCTGTGGGGGATCAGGCAGTTATTTTGCACTTCAGTGCTCAAATCCTGCTAAGAAATAGAAACATTACATGGAAGGAATAAGCCAGCAATAGATTTAAACTGAATTGGATGTTTACAATTTCTGTCATCTTTTGGCAGGTCCTTTTTTTGTCTTCCCTCTTATATAACTGGAGAATTTTTGTTACAAGAAAAGATTAGGTAGACTGAGATTGGAACAGAAGAGTTTGAAGGGGGATTTAATTGAGATGAATAAAATTAACAGCAATTTCTATTTTAGGAACCATAATTCAATACATAAAGGACAGAGGTTTTGATAGCGCAATAATATCTCATTCAGAATTGTGTGCGCTGAGAATTATAACATGGCCATTTGCTCCCAATATTGTTATTTTTTTAAATATTATAAAAAATGTTTTTATTCATAATAAAACATTTATGCAGAATATAAAGCATGCAAAACTCTTAATAAATTTTTAGTGTATCTACATTAGGGGTTGCACAGTGGTGCAGCAGTAGAGTTGCTGTTTCACTGTGCCAGAGACCTCGGTTTGATCCTGACCGTGGGCATGGTCTGTGTGGAGTTTGCACGTACTCCTTTTTACCGCTGGGTTTCCTCTGGATGTTCCAGCTTCCTCTCACATCCCGAGGACGTTTTGGTTAATTAGCCTCTATTGATAGGCTTTACGGGGAGAAGGCGGTAGAATGAGGTTGAGAGTGATAGATCAACCATGATTGACTGGTGGAGCACATGTGATGGACCGAATGGCCTAATTCTTCTCCAATAACTTATGAATTTATGATGTAATCGTGGGCCAGATAATCAGCGAATTTTGAGGTAAACAGAGAGATAAATATGGTCTTGTACTGGGGAACTCACTGCCTCTTCTTTGACTGCCATGGAATCTGTTTACTGTCACCCAAGAGGGCAGTAAAGACAGACACAAAATGCTGGAGTAACTCAGCGGGTTTGGCAGCATCTCAGGAGAAAAGTAATAGGTGATGTTTCAGGTGGCGACCCTTCTTCAGACTGAGAGTCAGGGGAGAGGGAAACGAGAGGTATGAAAAGGTACATAGAATGAATAAATGAAAAGTACCCAAAAGGACAAATCAAAGCCAGCAGCGATGATCAAGGAAAGGTGGAACTCACAATGGTCTATTGTTGGCTGTGGAAAACGCGATAACGAGAGACACAAACAGTGAAGGACGAAAGTGAAACTAGTACAATGACTAGGGTGGGGGAGGGAAAGAGAGAGGTGGGATGCAAAGGTTACTTGAAGTTGGAGAAAACGATATTTCCTACCGCTGGGTTGTACGCTGCCCAAGCCAAATATGCAGTGCTGTGCCTCCAATATGCATGTGGCAGTGGAGGAGGCCTTGGTCAGAAAGGTCAGTATGGGAATGGGAAGGATTTGGCAACCAGGGTGAATGCGTAGACCAAGGAAGACTCAGTTTAATGCTTCATTTGACTGTGTGGCGGTCTCTCAGAGCCACAGCGGGAGTGCCAGGCTGGATCTGTGGAATGGCTCCATTTCCTGACCTCCAGGCTCGAAGCACGGTGCAGCAGACATTAGTGTTGCCGCGGCACTAAGCGAAAAGAGCAGGGAGAGGCTACAAATGAGCCTTGCCTGCTGCTGTTTACCATTGGGCGAGCAGCAGTCCTCCTCGCATTCAAACAAAAGTTAACAGGTTGGACTGACGCCAATTTGTGTCTCTCTGGGCTTGCCGTTTGTTCTTTGAATTACTTTTGGTGATAAGCCATTTTATGTCGCTAATGTCGACAGCTCTTCCTCCGCCACATTTTCATTTTCTCTTTATTTCCCCTCTGGCTCTCTCTTTTCCTGTCTCCTGCCTCAGTCCCTGTGGCTTGTGAGCTGTTGGTTCACCGCAACAACGTTACAGATGGAGCCCCATCACCACTAATGGTCTCAGAGCAATGTGCGCTCCAACTATTTACAGACATGCTGCATAATTAAAGTGATACATAGACGCTGCACTTCGTTTCAATTGGGACAAGTGACTTATTATCTGATGCAGCTGTACATTTTTAAGCCATTTTTAAAATCTGAATAAACAATCTGCAATAACGTTGAAACAAGGAACTGCAGATGCTGGTTTACACAAAAGCACATTTGGTGCTGGAGTAACTCAGCATGTCAGTCAGCATCTCTGGAGAAAAATAATGCGTGATGCTTCAGGTCCATGCCCTTCTTCATCTATCCATGTTCTTCAGAGATGCTGCCTGACCTGTCGAGTTACTCCAGCACTTTATGTCTATTTCTGGAAAACATGGGTAGTTTAGGGTTGTGATACTTCTTTAGATTCATCAGTCTCAAGAAGGGTTCTGACACAAAATGTCACCTATCCATGTTATCCAGAGATGATGCCTGACCCGCTGAGTTACTCCAGCACCTTGTGGCTTTTTTTTACATAATTCCTAAAGCCCCATTGAGATATTCCTCTCACTAGTCCCCTAGAACAAATGGTAGCAGAGAAAATGTAGAAACGAGGAACTGCAGATGCTGGTTTAGAGAAAAAGCCACAAAGTGTTGTAGTATCTCAGCAAGTCAGGCAGCATCCCTGGAGAGCATGGATGGGTGATGTTTCGTGAGTCTGAAGAAGGGTCTGCATGATGCTGATTGACCCTGCTGAGTTACTCCAGTACTTTGGGTCCTTCTGCAATAGTGTTTGGAGGAATCACCATAAATATTTACTCCATTCACCGCTGGTGCACTATGTACCCTACAGAATGCACTACTCCAAGGGAGCAACCCCAGGGTCCTATAATGACACCTACCAAAACCATAGCTTCTACATCAAGGATGCAAATGCAGGAAATTACCAGCAATATCAGGTTACCTTTTGAGAAGTACCATATTTAGACTTTATTCTTTAGAGATACAGTGCAGAAGCAGGCCCTTCAGCCTGCCGAGTCCATGCCAATCAACGATCACACCATACACTAGCATTATCCTGGGACAAATACAATTTTACCAAAGCCAATTAACCTACAAATCTGTATGTCTTTAGAGTGTGGGACGAAACCAGAACATCCGGAGAAAACCCATGCAGTCACAGGGAGAACATAGAAACTCTGTGCAGACAGCAGCCATTATCAGGATTGAACCCAATTCTCTGGTGCTGTGAGGCAGCCACGCTGCTGATACACCGCTGTGCTGATCAAATCTCTGATATTTAAATTGTGGCAACACAAGCAGATAGACTGGTAAAGAAGGCATATGGTATGCTTGACTTCATTGGTCAAGGCATTGAGAATACGAATCAGGAAGTCACGATGAATCCAAGATACCGAGGTGCGATCTGCGGAGCCACAGTAGACGCCTACAACTTTGCTTGGCCAGGCTGACCCTGCAATGCCGCCAGGCCAATGTGGCCCTAGTGGCCAGCTGCACTTAAAGCAACTTGGACTTTGAAAATGGCATCAAAACCATATTGTCTCAGTGGGCTATCTAGCTCATTCCCGCCATCTTTCATGAGGCAGGTAAGTCCATTTTGTGTCTCACCAATACAGACAGAGTGAGACAAAGGCGCCTGGGGCACCTCTTAAGGAAAAGAAAAACAATAAACTCATCACTCCGTGAAACTTAATTGCAATCAGTTTCCACACTACATAACATATTCTTCTTGTCACCTTCATTAGACACCCAGCTGTCATGAGCAATGTTTCACACAAGTGATAATTTGCTCCTTTAATTAAACAGGACCAACTCTTACATTAGATAGCCACCTGCCAACAGGGGAACCTTGCTTGTGCAATCAGCAAAGAGGCTGTTTTACAATTGCAGGTTATTAACAGAGATGCAATTTGGCACTCAAGGGCCTTGAGATGTTAACATCTGACAATATTGAGCTTTTGATATAGATTTTAACGCTACCATATTCAGCCTTGTTTTGAAAGTCTTCAAGAACCTTGCCCGTCCCTACCGCTGCAATCTCTCGCCTAACAATACTCCAAGTAAACTTTCCTTCACTTCACACTTGGTAAAAATGTATAGGAAGGAACTACAGATGTCAGTGCCTTTTCATCCCTCTAGTTTCCCTCTCCCCTGATTTTCAGTCTGAAGAAGGGTCTCGAACTGAAACGTCACTATAACCCTCCTAAACAGATCTACCATTTTGGATACTGTTGGGGGAGATGACTCATCGGGGGAAGGCAGCAGCAGCCAAGTTCATGGCACTGTGGGTGGTCCTGCAGCACAGCAGGGGAGGAAAAAGAGTGGAAGGGCTATAGTAATAGGGGATTAAATTGTAAGAGGAATAGATAGGCATTTCTGCGGCTGCAAACGAGACTCCAGGTTGGTATGTTGCCTCCCTGGTGCAAGGGTCAGGTATGTCACTGAGCAGCTGCAGAACATTCTGGAGGGGGAGGGTGACAAGCCAGTTGTCGTGGTGCACATTGGCACCAACGATATAGGTAAAAAAAGGGATGAGGTCCTACAAGGTGAATTTAGGGAGCTAGGAGATAAACTTAAAAGTAGGACCTCAAAGGTAATAATTTATGGATTACTACCAGTGCCACGTGCTAGTCAGAGTAGAAAAAGGAGGATATTGCAGATGAATACGTGGCTTGAAAAATGGTGCAAGGGGGAGGGATTCAAATTTCTAGGGCATTGGAACCAGTTCTGGGGGAGGTGGGATCAGTACAAACAGGACGGTCAGCACCTGGATTGGAATGGAACCAATGTCCTTGGGGGAGTGTTTGCTATTGCTGTCAGGGAGGATTTAAACTAATGTGGCAGGGGGATGGAGCATGAGCAGAGAGACAGAGGGGTGTAAAATGAGGGTGGAAGCAATAGGTAGCAAGGTGAAAAGTAAAAGCGGCAGGCAAAAAAATCCAGGGCAAAGATCAAAAAGGGCCACTTTTCAACATAGTTGTAAAAGGGGTAAGAGCGTTGTAAAACAAGCCTGAAGGCTTTGTGTCTCAATGCAAGGAGCCATCGTAATATGGTGGATGAGTTGAACGTGCACATAGTTGTTAATGAATATGATCCTGGGATCACGGAGACATGGCTCCAGGGTGACCAAGGCTGGGAGCTGAACATCCAGGAATATTCAATATTCAGGAGGGATAGACAGAAAGGAAAAGGAGGTGGAGTAGAGTTACAGGTTAGAGACGAGATTAACGTAATAGAAAGGAAGGATATTAGCTTGGAGCATGTGGAATCGATATGGGTAGTGCTGCAAAACTCTAAGGGGCAGAAAATGCTAGTGGTAGTTGTGTACAGGCCACCTAACAGTAGTAGTGGAGTTGGGGATGGCATCAAACAGGAAATTAGAAATGTGTGCAACAAAGGTAAAACAGTTATAATGGGTGACTTCAATCTACATACAGATTGGGTGAATCAAATTGGCAGGGGTGCTGAGGAAGAGGATTTCTTGGAATAAATGCAGGATAGTTTTCTAAACCAACATGTAGAGGAACCAACGAGAGAGCAGGCTATTCTAGTCTGGGTATAGAGTACTGAGGAAGGGTTAGTTAGAAGTCTTGTTGTGCGTGGCCCCTTGGGCAAGAGTGACCATAATATGGTTGAGTTCTTAATTAGGATGGAGAGTGACATAGTAAATTCAGAAACAAAGGTTCTGAACTTAAAGAAAGGTAACTTTGAGGGTATGAGACGTGAATTGGCCAAGGTAGACTAGCAATTGATTCTTAAAGGGTTGACGGTGGATATGCAATGGAAGGATTTAAAGATGGCATGGATGAACTACAACAATTGTTCATCCCAGTTTGGCATCCGGTGGTGCTGTTGTTAGCTGCCTCCGCCTTCGGTCCAGTATATATATATATATTTTTTTGTTATGTTTGAAGAGTGTTTTTTGTGTGTTTTTTAATGTCTTTATGTGGGGGAAGGGGGTACGGTAATGGGGATACTGTCCTTCAGTCGCTTCCTGGAGAGAATGCGACTATTATTCGTGTCGCGTCCACCCCTCCCCCCTCGACCAACAGCGGCGCTGACCAACATCGCGGAGTCTTGCGACTCCGCCCGGCTTGGCCTGTGGACTTCGGGAGCCGCGGACTCCGGTGGGAGGAGGCTGATCTGGAGGTCCGGGCCGCTGAGGATGTTCTCCGTCGGCGTTCCATCATTCCCGGAGAGAGGGCCTGAGCATCGGGCCTACTATGGCGGCGACTGCGGGTGCCCGGGAGGCCCCAACCACGGGTGAACATCTGGGAAGATCGGCGGGGAGGCTGGGTTGACTATGGTACCTTCCTTTACTTTGGTGCCACTGTTGGGGCATGTTGTGTGTGGACTTCTGTGTTTGTGCTTTTTTTTAAATATGTTTATTTATTTATTATTTATTTTTATGTTACTGACTGTAAGAAAAATCCATTTCGTTGTCTCCAAAATGAGATAATGACAATAAATTGAATACAAATAAAATGAATAAAATAAATCTGGTAGTGCATCCGTGGATAACAAGGGAAATCAGGGATAGTATCAAAACAAAAAATGAAGCATACAAATTAGCCAGAAAAAGCAGCCTACCAGAGGACTGGGAGAAAGTCCAGCACAGGAGGACAAAGGGCTTAATTAGGAAAGGGAAAATGGATTATGAAAGAAAACTGGCATGGAACATAAAAATTGACTGCAAAAGTTTTTATAGATATGTGAAGATAAAAAGATTAGTTAAAACAAATGTAGGTCCCTTGCAGTCAGAAACAGGTGAATTGATCATGGGGACAAGGACATGGCAGACCAATTGAATAACTACTTTGGTTCTGTCTTCACTAACAAAGACATAAATAATCTGCCGGAAATAGCAGGGGACCGGGGTCAAATGAGATGGAGGAACTGAATGAAATCCAGGTTAGTCGGGAAGTGGTGTTAGGTAAATTGAATGGATTAAAGGTTGATAAATCCCCAGGGCCAGATAGGCTGCATCCCAGAGTACTCAAGGAAGTAGCCACAGAAATAGTGAATGCATTAGTGATAACTTTTCAAAACTCTTTAGATTCTAGAGTAGTTCCTGAGGATTGGAGGGTAGCTAATGTAACCCCACTTTTGAAAAGGGAGGGAGAGAAAAAAACGGGGAATTACAGACCAGTTGGTCTAACATCGGTAGTGGGGGAAATGCTAGTCAGTTATTCAAGATGGGATAGCAGCACATTTGGAAAGTGGGGAAATCATTGGACAAGGTCAGCATGGATTTATGAAAGATAAATTATGTCTGACGAATCTTATAGAATTTTTTGAGGATGTAACTAGTAGAGTAGATAAGAAAGAACCAGTGGATGTGTTATATCTGAACTTTCAGAAGGCTTTCGACAAGGTCCCACATAAGAGATTAGTATGCAAACTTAAAGCACACGGTATTGGGGGTTCAGTATTGATGTGGATAGAGAACAGGCTGGCAGACAGGAAGCAAAGAGTAGGAGTAAACGGGTCATTTTCAGAATGGCAGGCAGTCACTAGTGGGGTACCGCAAGGCTCAGTGCTGAGACCCCAGCTATTTACAATATATATTAATGATTTGGATGAGGGAATTAAATGCAACATCTCCAAGTTTGCGGATGACATGAAACTGGGGGGCAGTGTTAGCTGTGAGGAGGATGCTAGGAGGCTGCAAGGTGACCTGGATGGGTTGGATGAGAGGGAAAATGCATGGCAGATGCAGTATAATGCGGTTAAATGTGAGGTTTTCCACTTTGCTGGCAAGAACAGGAAAGTAGACTATAATCTGAATGGTGGCCGATTAGGAAAAGGGGAGATGCAACGAGACCTGGGTGTCATGGTACACCAGTCATTGAAAGTAGGCATGCAGGTGCAGCAGGCAAAGCGAATGGTATGTTTGCATTTATAGCAAAAGGATTTGAGTATAGGAGCAGGGAGGTTCTACTGCAGTTGTACAGGGCCTTGGTGAGACCACACCTGGAGTATTGCATACAGTTTTGGTCTCCCAAGCTGAGGAAATACATTCTTGCCATAGAGAGAGTACAGAGAAGGTTCACCAGACTGGTTCCTGGGATGGCAGGACTTTCATATGAAGGAAGAATGGATAGACTTGGCTTGTACGCGCTAGAATTTAGAAGATTGAGGGGGGATCTTATATGTACAAAATTCTTAAGGGGTTGGACAGGCTAGATGCAGGAAGATTGTTCCTGATATTGGGGAAGTCCAGAACACGGGGTCACAGTTTATGGATAAGGGGGAAGTCTTTTAGGACCGAGATGCGAAAAACATTTTTCACACAGAGAGTGGTTAATCTGTGGAATTCTCTGCCACAGAAGGTAGTTGAGGCCAGTTCATTGGCTATATTTAAGAGGGAGTTCAATGTGGCCCTTGTGGCTAAAGGGATCAGGGGGTATGGAGAGAAGGCAGGTACAGCATACTGAGTTAGATGATCAGGCATGATCATATTGAATGGTGGTGCTGGCTCGGGCCGAATGGCCTACTCCTGCACCTATTTTCTATGTTTCTATGTTTCTATGTCACTTATTCCTTCTCTCCAGAGATGTGCCTGACCCGCTGAGTTTCTCCAGCATTTTGAGGCTAATCCTTGATTACAATTGATCTGCTCTTGTTTACTGTGTGTCTAGTTAGTTGGGTCGCAGATGCTGGAATTACCTCCACATAACTCCCCCTTTCTCTATCTGTCCTGAAAGTCTAGCCTCCTTCCCAAGCTAGAATTGGTGTGACAGATTCATAATTTTGCCTGAAAAGTCTTTGAAAATAAGTTTGCACAATTGCCAAGGCTTCAAAGGGTACAAACCATATGATCACAAATGGTATTAGTATGGATAGACAGGCACCGCCTCTGGAGAGAAGGAATGTGTGACATTTCGGGTCGAGTCTGAAGAAGTGTCTTGACCTGAAATGTCACCCATTCCTTCTCTCCAGAGATGCTGTCTGTCCTGTTGAGTTACTCCAGATTTTCGTGTCCATCTTTGGTTTAAACCAGCTTCTGCAGTTCTTACCTTCAGTATTAGTATGGATGGTTACTTGATTGTAAGAATGGAAATGGCGGGCTGAAAAGCTTGTTGCTACACCCATTGACCCTCAAATACTAACTTGTCTGGTGACCGAGATGAGAAAGTTTACTTTATTTGGTAAGTTTAAATGAGGTACTCTCTCATCCTTCTAAACTCCTGGCACTGCGCAAAGCTGCTCTGCACCAGAACAGAGGAAGATGCATTAGCCTGCTACAGAGGAAATGGATTCAAATGGTCTGTGTTAGAAACAATTATCTACAACATGACTCTTTTCAGTAAAACATCTGTTTTGCTGTTAGTCTCAAATACGACCCATTAAATGCTACTCAACTCTAGCTAAATGTTGCAGCGTACACATCATAAAATATATATGACACGTGGATACTTTAGCAATGGGATAAGTATGTCTGTAGGTTCTCTGAGAGTGATTTGAAAGTTGAATTACTCAGTGAGGGATTACAATGTGTAGCATGTTGAATTGAACAATAGATGCAGCAAGGAATATTTAAAGAGGAGGTTTAAGAAGTAGATGAAGGGGTGAAGAACAGACTACTGAAAAGGGGAAAATGATGTGTATGAAAAGACGTTGATGTGCGGTTTATACAGTGGTATTATGGACCAAATAATTTGTTTCCTTTATGGCCAGGGAGGGCAATGTTAGATAAACACAAAATGCTGGAGGAACTCAGCGGGACAGGCTGCGTCTCTGGAGTGAAGGAATGGGTGATGTTTCAGGTCGAGGTCCTTCTTCAGACTGAGTCAGGTGAGAGAGGGAGACACAGAGATAAGGTAGTGTAAGGTGTGTAAATGAGACATCAAAAGAGATGCAGGTCAAGGAAAAGGTGGAATAGATCAATCAAGGAGAAGCTGACAACAAAGCAAACAGAGATAAAGTGTAATCAGGAGGATAGGCAGACTGGTTGGGGAACTGGGGAAGGGGAGGGAAGGAGAGAGAGAGAAAGCAAGGGTTACTTGATGTTAGAGAAGTCAATATTCATACTGCTGGGGTGTAAGCTGCCCAAGTGAAATATGACGCAATGTTAGACGGGTACAATGTTAGACTGTACAATGCATCTTCAATGGTTCAATGGTTCTTTATTGTCACATGTACATACATACAGTTAATCTTTTTTTTTGCATACAGTTCAGTAAAGCATTGCCATAGCTAAGCACAATATCCATTTAAACAATATTTAGATATAGCATGAAGAAGGGTCGCATATTGAAATGTCACCTATTCCTTTTCTCCGCAGATGCTGCTTGACATCATCTGTGGAGAAACTCCAGCATTTTGGGTTTATCTTAAGTATACACCAGCATCTGCAGTTCCTTCCTATGCATTTGTTCTGAAGAAAGGTTTCGACCTGAAACGTCACCTATTCCTTTTCTCCAGAGATGCTGACTGACTCGCAGAGTTACTCCAACATTTTAACTCTATCTTAGGTTACATTAGATATAGTCCATGGAGACTGTTGCAATAGTCATCAGGTTTTGACGCCATTTTCAGTCCTGCCCAGAGCGATTCCCAACCAGTCGATTTGAACCATCAAGCGTGATTTGAACAGTGGAAATTAATTGCTTGGAGGATTGCCTCTCCAACATGCCTGTAGGGTTTAGAAACAGGATTGTATCTATCAAATGTTCCTCATGTCATTCATATTCAAATTCATAGACCAGCTCTGCTCTGAAGAAGCCATTCTAACCTATATGGCACTCTGCTATGTTTAGTTCAATTTGGAAATACAGCAGGAAACAGGCCCTTAAGTTCACTGAGTCCACACCGGATAAGGATGACAACATTATAATAACCATTTGATTGATATTTGAAAACTGCAGGGAAATGTTCCTTTCCAGTATTCTGTATCTGTGATTAATTGAATAAAAGCTCTTTGTTAAAAATAATCAGAGTCCACGCCGACAATCGATCATTCATTCACGCTAGTTCCACTCCCTACACATTTTGAGACTAAATCGAAGCTGGGTCACTGGCGTTGTGAGGCGGCAGCACTATCAGTTGCTCCACTGTGCAGCTTAGTACTGTTTTTTTGTTTTAGATATACAGCATGGAAAAAGGCCCTTCCCATCCCACCAAGTCCATGCCAACCAACGATCGCCCATACCCTAGTTCTATCCTTTGCACGAGGGGCATCTTACAGAGGCCAATTAAACTACAAGCCCGCACGTCCTTGTGGTGTGAGAGAAAACCAGAGCACCCGGAGAAAACCCACTCAGAGACAGGGAGAACATTCAAACACCACATAGACAGCACCCGAGGTCAATATCGAACCCGGGAGTTTGGCGCTGTGAGGAAGCAGATCTACCGCTGCGCCACTGTGCTACTGCCATTGTGCCGTCCTGGTAATTATTCAGTTTCACTTATTCAGTTTATTAGTTATTTAGTTTATTGCAGTCCCTTGCTCTTTCCCATACCCCTGCAGATTTCCTAAAATAAACTTCGTAATAACTTACCATCACTCAGTAGGTCAAATATAATTTGTATTCCCCTCATTCTTCACTGCTTCCTGTTCGGGAGGGTTGGCAGTGGGCCAGTCCAACTCCCCCAGAGTGTTCTTCTTGCGATTTTATTGTGCTTCAGAATGTAAGCATACTCACCTGAAAATGGATGGGGAGCTTTGTAAAACATGTACAAAATCATGAGAGGAATAGATCGGGTTAAAGCACAGGTAGACACTTTTCTCCAGAGATACTGCCTGACCCACTGAATTACTCCAGCATTTTGTGTCTATCTTTGGTATTAACCGACATCTGCAGTTCCTACAAGACTAAAACACAGAGTCTCTTGCCCAGCATGAGGGAAGCGAGAACAGCAGGACGTAGGTTTAAGGTGAACGGGGAAAGATTTACTAGGAACCTGAGGGGTAACTTTCTCACATAAAGGATGGTGGGTGTATGGAACGAGCTGCTGAAGGAGGTAGTTGAAGCAGGTATTATCGCAACATTTAAGAAACATTCACACAGGTGCATGGATAGGATAGATTAAGCGGGATTGAGCCAAATGCAGGTAGGTGGGATTAGTGTAGATGGGGCATGTGGGTCGTTGTGGGCAAGTTGGGCTGACTATGACTCTTTAACACTAGATAATGTGGATATCACTAGCATTTATTTGCTGCAATTTCACTGAGTGCTGCTTGTTTAAGCTGGCAATTAATGAGTTAACATTTGCAATGACATTCTAATGAAACATGGATTGTGTTGGACAAACATAGATTAGTTGTACAAACATGGATTGCTTCATCTGGAACGTCGAAGGTCGCGGGGAGATCCAATATAAATTTATAAAATTATTGGAGGCATGAACAGGGTAGAGCATTTTTCATAATTAGATCTTTTTCCCTAATGTCAAAGATTAGAGGGCATAGCTTTAAGGTGAGTAAGGTGAACTTAAGGATCCCCGGGCGGGTGCTCAGGGTCATGTCCCCGGGCGGGTGCTCAGGGCATGTGCTGGACAACTATCCCTGGTCCTCACTGACATTTTCAATCTGTCACTGGCCCAGGGTGTCGTCCCCACTTGCCTCAAGACATCTACCATTGTGCCAGTGCCCAAACAATCAGCGACAGGGAGTCTCAACGACTACTGACCAGTGGCACTCACCCCTGTCATCGCCAAGTGCTTTGAGCGGCTGATCTTGGCTCACCTCAAAGCCAGCCTCCCCCCCACACTGGACCCCCACCAAATTGCCTACTGGACAAACAGGTCTACAGAGGACGCCATATCGGCGGCCCTACACTCTGCCCTGACCCACCTGGACAGCAACAACACCTACATCAGGCTGCTGTTTATTGACTTCAGCTCCGCCTTTAACACTGTCGTACCCACTAGCTTGATCACCAAACTCAGCGGTCTTGGCATCTCCACCTCCCTCTGCAATTGGACACTGGATTTCCTCACTAACAGACCACAGTCTGTTAGGGTCAACAACCTCACCTCCTCCACTATAACACTGAACACCGGCGTGCCACAGGGCTGTGTGCTCAGCCCTCTCCTCTACTCCCTCTTCACCCATGACTGCATCCCTAAGTATGGCTCCAACGCCATCATAATATTTGCCGACGACACCACGGTGGTAGGACTGATCAGCGACAACGACGAGTCAGCCTACAGGGAGGAGGTCCAGCACCTGACTACCTGGTGTGCCAACAATAACCTCGTCCTCAACTCCCAGAAGACGAAGGAAATCATTGTCGACTTTAGGAAGAACAGAGGGGGCAGACACACCCCCATCTATATAAACGGGACTGAGGTGGAGCGGGTCTCCAACTACAAATTCCTCGGGGTACACATCTCGGAGGATCTGTCCTGGTCCCTCAACACCTCAAAGCTGATCAAAAAGGCGCAGCAGCGCCTTTACTTTCTGAGGAGGCTCACAAAAGCCCACCTGTCCCCCCAGATCCTGACCAACTTTTACCGCTGTACCATCGAAAGCATCCTGACCACCTGCTTTACGGTATGGTACAGCAGTTGCACCGTGGCAGATAGGAAGGCACTACAACGGGTGGTGAAAACCGCCCAGTACATCATCGGTGCCCCGCTCCCTGCCATGGATGCCCTCCACCGAAAACGGTGTCTGAAACGGGCCGGGAAGATCATCAAGGACTCCTCACACCCTAACCATGGACTGTTTGCCCTCCTACCATCAGGGAGGCGGTACAGGAGCCTCAGGTCCCGCACTAGTAGGATGAGGAACAGCTTCTACAATAACACTATCACACTGCTGAACTCGGAGTCCCGCCGCTAGATTTCTCCAGTCTCTTCGTCCACATTGTCTGTATTCTGTATTTATTTTTTCTATATTGCTATCACTATGAACTGACGCTAAACTGCATTTCATTGTACCTATACTTGTATTTGTGCAATGACATTAAAGTTGAATTGAAAGAATGGCAATATTTAAGGAGATGAGCGGGGCATGTTTTTTACACAGAGAGGTGGGTGCTCGAAATGTGCTATCTGGGGCAATAGTGGAGGCAGATATGACACGGGCATCTATGAGGCTTTCTGATAGGCATATGGATATGCAGGGAATGGAGGGATATGGATCACGTGCAGACAGAGGGGATTGTTTTACTTAGCATCAAGTTCCGCACGGACATTGTGGACTGAAGGGGCTGTGCTTATTTTAGTTTAGTTTAGAGATACAGTGTGGAAACAAGCCTTGCGGCTCACCGAGTCCATGCCAACCAGCAATCACCCATACACTAGTTCTATCCTACTCCCTAGGTTCAATTTACAGAAGCCAATTAACCTACAATCTTGCACATCATTCGAATGTAGAAGGAAAGCGGAGCACCAGGAGATAACCCACGTGGTCACAGGCAGAATGTGCGAACTCCGTACGGACAGCAACCCATGGTCAGGATCGAACCCGGGTCTCTGGCGCTGCAAGTCAGCAACTCTACCACTGTGCCACAGTGCTGCCCTGTACCATGCTGTACTGTTCAATGTTCAATTTGTTATTAATGCTGTGGTTACATCTAAAGAAACCAGGCTCAGTATAGATGGCAAATTGCATCTTTTCCCAGCCTGATTTATTTAAATCCAACACTGTTTGAATCAAATAGAGTTTAACATTGGTCTAACAGTTCCATAGTCACCATCAATGTTATTATAATTTTGTTCCAGATTATAAATTAATTAAGTGATTTCTGTAATTTCCTCAGCCACTTCAGTTATGGGCCTGTCCCACTTAGGCAAGTTTTTAGGAGACTATGCAGTCGCCACATGGTTGCCACTTCTTCGCGGGTGGTTGCCGGGGTGTTGCCTTCATGGTCGTGAGGAGCTCCCGCATTCTGGGAACTAGATGCGGCCTCATTATGGTCTCTGCAAATTTTCAACATGTTGAAAAAATAACGGCAACTAGAATGAAGCCGCCATGGAGAGTAGCGAGAATTCTCATGCCGTAGGTGGGTCGCCAGGAGGTCCTGATGGGTTGCCAGGAGGTCAAAGGTTCTCGTAGGTTGTAGCCAGTGCTGACCGGTGAATTTCATTGGCTTATTGGGGTGAAAAAAAGGGAAGCAGTAGTTTTGAGAGCCAAGGATAACCGACCGGTAATGTTAAATGTCCGCCGAACTTCACAGCCGTGTTTCTCTGGCTTCCTAAAAGTTGTCTCCACTCCTTCTCCCTCCTTCTCCCCCGTCTTGACAGTTGCTGGCAGACACCTGAAAAATTGCCTACGTGGGACAGGCCCATTACAGAACAACTGTGGGAAAAGGTCAATTAGTCTCTTTAAACTGTCTCGCCAGTCAGTGTAAAGTCTAAATGAATGGGTCAGGGACTGGGACCTTTGTGGGCGCATTGGTAAAGTTGCTGCCTTACAGCGCCAGAGTCCCAGATTTGTTTGCTGACTTTTGGTGCTCTCTGTACAGTCTGTACATTCTCCCTGTGACTGTGTGGGTTTTCTCCGGGTGCTCCAGTTTCCTCTCATGCTCCAAATATGTACTAGTAGGTAGATGAATTGGCTTCTGTAAATTGTCCCTGATGTGTGCGATGGTGCTAGTGTACAGGAATGGCTGTTTGGCGCGGACTCGGTGGGCAGGCAAATGGGACCAACTCAGTTGGCATGGATGAATTGTGTTGAAGGACTTGTTCCCATGCTGTATGATGACACAATATTAAAAACTAATCTTATTCATCTCCATCATTAAGACTCCTCCAGGCAAAGCAAGTAACACTTCTTGGAAGCAATACATAGTTTTGATCATCTGCTTTGATAGATAAAACAGGAAAGCTGAGTATTTTTTTTAAATTGTGAGATACTGAGAAACGTAGATGGTCAAACACTACATTGCACAGTTTGAGTGTGGGTGTAGCAGGCAATTAAAGAGACAAATGGTTTGTTAGCCTTCACTGTAAGAGTTCTTGAGTAAAACGCCTCCCTACAAGGGAGCGTTATGAGATGATACCTAGCATACAACATACATTTATAATATCAGCACAAGGAACTGCAGATGCTAGGGTTTATAAAAAGTGACTCAAATTGCTGGAGTAACTCAGTGGGATAGGCAGCATTTCTGGAGAACAGGAATAGGTGACCTTTTGGGGTCAGGATTCTTCTTCAGACTGAGTGTAAGAGGGGGAAGAATGGCAAGAGGAGGGGAGGGGCAGGACAAAGCCTGGCAGGTTTAGTTCAGCTTAGAACCTGTTCATGGTGCAGACGAGCAGCCGGAATCACAGTGGGGGAGCAGTGAGAGAGGGTCTCACACAATTCTTCTCAGCGAGAGCAGGAGAACCTCTTCAAACTAGGCATACCCTGAGGGGCTTTCATAGTGGAGCAGATTAGAAACAAGGAACTGCAGATGCTGCTTCACAAGGGCAGCACAATGGCCTTACAACGCCAGAGACCCAGGTTCGATCCTGACTATGGGTGCTGTCTGTGCAGAGTTTGTACATTCTCCCTGTGACCACATGGATTTTCTCTGGGTGTTCCGGTTCCCTCCCACATGCCAAAGACATACAGGTTTGTAGGTTAATTGGCGTTGGTTAAAATTGTAAAATTGTCCCTAGTGTGCAGGATAGTGATAGTGCACATGATGATTGCTGGTCGGCGCTGACTCGGTGGGTCAAAGGACCTGTTTCTGTGCTATATCTCCAAAGTAAAGTAAAGCAAAGCAAAAAAAGGGACACAAAGTACTGGAGTAACTCAGCAGGTCAGCCAGCATATCTGGAGAACATGGAGATATATTGTTTTGGGTCAAGACCCTTTGTTAAATATTTCTCCCTTTTGTCAGTCCTGATAAAAATCAAATAACGAACACATGAAACTGATATCTCTCTCAACAGATGCTGCCTGACCTGCTGAGTGTTTCCAACATTTGCTGTTGTGCTTTCAGTTTTCAAGCCTCCCCGGCATTATTATATCAAATTATAAAATTAGTCATTTGTATTTGCAGGCAGCTCATGACGTTCACCAACAGCTTGGCTTATTCTTGCAACCTGATGATGTTTAATGATTTTGTCAGCATCAAAAGGAGCTCAACCTTTGAAACCGTTTAAGTAGTTTAGCATGTCAACAAATAAATAGGCATGATTTACAACTGCAGTGATCAAAGCAGACAGCACTAATGTCGTTTCTGACAACTAAAAAATCCCTTCACGTGTTTTATTACATCCTAGAAATGCAAAAATAAATAGGGTTTAAAAACCACCAGCCCCCGTCTGAGGAAATCAAATTGTAAACTAATCAACGTGCAAAATGACAGAATCGTGTTAGATTAGCTCGGCACCTGACCGGGAAGTTTGACAGATACTGCACGGTAACTGGAGAGCAGAAAAAACTGTGAGCCGTGTGTTTAGTTAATTAAAATCAACGAGTAAAAAACATATTCCAGTTTCATGGAGGAGTTAAGTAGTTGGAGAAACGGTACAGAAGCGTGTGGACTTCTAGCATTTCCCTTTAAATAAGGGGTTACCCTCTCAGTAACACAGGCCAAACAAACATACTTAGTTGGAACAGCACTAAAGATAACACCATTCTGGGACCAAAACAGTGTCCAGGACAGCAGGAGAGTCATGTTCCAGGGAACCTACTTGGGGAAAGCAAGTTTGGGATGCAGGATTATAGGAATGGAACAGATAGGAAATAATCAAGAGTTGAATATCGACTGTGGAGGCCAAGTCAGTGGATATTTTTAAGGCAGTGATAGACAAATTCTTGATTAGAACGGATGTCAAGGGTTATGGGGAGAAGGCAGGAAAATGGGATTAGGAGGCAGTGATCAGCCATGATTGAATGACGGTGTGGACTCGATGGGCCAAATTGCCAAATTCTACTCCTATAACTTGTGAATTTGTGAACTGCAGATGCTGGAATCTTGAGAACACAATATGCAAGAGTAACACAACAGTAAAGCAGCATTTGTGGGGGATATGGATAGGTGACATTTTGGATTGGAAGCCTTCTCATCTTGAACAGACGTGACAAATGTGATACAGAAGTGACTATGAGATGGAAGGGGGTTAATTGACACATTAAAGCTGGAGGCAGCAACGCCTTTGTCCATTTAAAGCTGTGGAGAATTCCTTTTTGCAGATACTAGTTTATTCAAGGAAGTTCACTGTCAATAATAGCCAGCTAGGTAACACAATAGTAATGAATGAACTCGGCATTAATCCACTGGCCTGGATTACTAGTTTGGAGACCTGAATCTAAATCTACCAAGGCGATCCAGTTGAGAAAATCCTGATGTTGAATGAAATAAAGGGAATAAAAAATGAGAAAAAGACAACTTTGTAATTCAGACAGTCAAGGGCCTGTCCCACTTACCCGACTTTTTCAGCAACTGCCGGCACCGACAAGTTGTTATAGGTCGCCGACAATTTTCAACGTTGAAAATCCAGCGGCAACCAGAACCAGGTACGACTCTTTGGGCGACCACTCACGACCATACAGGCTTCACCCTGCGACATGTCACCAGGGCGTCGCATATATGGTCGTGAGTAGTCTCCTTGTCTCCAAAAGGGTCATAGCATCTTTCTGACCGCTGAATTTTCAACATGATGAACATTTTCAGCGACCCATGAAGGGTGCCTGCAGTCACCGCAAAAGTTGCGTAAGTGGGACAGGCCCTTTAGACTGTCTAAAACAACAAACAATCTGTTGCAGGAGACACAAGAGACTTCTTCTTGCGTATGGCATGCACAGCCTAATGTTGTAGGACAACTTGTTCTATTTGATCTTATTTGATTGTGCACACCGGGTTGATTGTATTCATCAGAACAGGACGGACCACGTGAAGGTTGCAATCTTCCACCCCACACAAGAGACGGTGAATGCTAGATTATTGACCAATAAAGTAAACTGCAGGAGGAACTCAATGGGTCTTTAGTTTAAAAACAGAGAACTGCAGATGCTGGTTTATACCAAAGATAACCACAAGGTGCTGGACTAACGCAGCGGGTCAGACCGTATGACACTTTGTGTCTAGCATCTATAGTTTAGCTTAGTTTAATTTAGATTAGTTTAGTTTAGTTTAGTTTAGATATACAGCATGGAAACAAGCCCTTTGGTCCACTAAGTTCATGCTGATCATCGATCACCGTTCACACTAGTTCTATGTTCTCTTGCTTTCTCATCCACTCCCTACATACTAACGGCAATTTACAGAGGCCAATTAACCCATAAACCTACAAACCCGCATGTCTTTGGAATGGTAAAGGAAACCAGAGCATTCGGAGGAAACCCGCTCATCCACAAGGAGAAGGTGCAAACTCCACACAGACAGCACCCGAGGTGAGGATCAAACCCGGGTCTCTGGTGCTGTGAGGTAGAGGCTCCATCAGCTGTGCCACTGTGCCTCCATCTGTGGAGGGAATGGACAGACCACATTTCGCATTGAGACCCTGTATCAGGTCCTCCAGCAGATTGGTATTTGTTCATGGGGATGCTGCATGACCTGCTGAGCTCCTCCAACAGATGGTCCAATGCTCCAGATTCCAACATCTGCAGTTTCGTACATTTCCATGACAAAGTTTAGAATTAGTTTTAATCCCACCCTTGTTGGTGGTTGCTGTAGGAAGTTTCACGATCATCGACACAACAAATCGTCCATCACAGGCACTGACCTCACCACTATCGAAGGGATCTACAGGAGGCACTACCTCAAAAAAGACAGCAAGTATCAGTAAAGACCCACACCACCCTGGCCACACTCTCATTTCACTCCTACCATTGGGAAGAAGATACAAGCGCCTGAAAAATGCGACCACCATGTCCAAGAGTAGCTTCTTTGGAACAAGCTCTTGAACACAACATACATACAGTACATCAGTAATTACTTATACGGCCTGTGCCTTTGATTGCTTTATGGAATGTGCCCTTTCATGCTTTGTGCTTTTATGAATTTAGGATTTTTTTGCACAAAGTATTAGTTGTTGATTTACTGATTTTTAAAATTATTTTATTTATCCGTGCATTGTGTGTATGGATATCTTAAGCTGCTGCAGGTAGAAATTTCACTGTTCTGTTGTTGGTACATATGACAAATAAACACTCTTGACTTTTGATCATCTTGAATGCAGTTTCGTCTGGACTGAATACAATTTTTGTCACTTTTCCTGTTTCCTTAGGCATCGTATATAATTTTGACAGTTTGTTCTCTGTTCCTGTGTTAATATTTCACACCAATTAAAAAATGAAAATAACACATGATGTGTTCTGGAAAACTGAGACATTGTGTGCATTCAGAGGAGAGAGATGTGTGAATTGAATCTGAGAATTGAGCTGACAGGACACTAAGACTGAGCACTGTTTGTTGATGTTTGGGTTGTGATAGTTAAGAGTTTAACCCAGCCTAAGGCTGTCCCCTGAACTATCTCTCACTTTGGAATGAACGAAGATTGTTCTCAGCTTTAATTTTTAAATGTGTAGGAAGAAACTGCAGAAGCAGGTTTATACCAAAGATAGACTCAAAGTGCTGAAGTGACTCAGTGGGTCAGGCAGCATCTCTGGAGAAAGTGAATGTGTGATGTTTCGGGTCGGAACCCTTCTTCAAGCTTCAGTTTTCGACCCAAAACATCACCCATTCTTTTTCTCCAGAGATGCTGCCTGACCTGTTGAGTTACTCCAGCAATTTGTGTCCATCTTTAATTTTTAAATGATCCTTACAAACCATAGATAGACCATCCAGTCTGAAACATTTTTTGTCCGGGTATAAATGCCAAAGACTCGAGGGCATAGCTTTAAGATTGGGGAAAGTTCAAAGGAGATGTGTGGAGCAAATTTTCTACTGCTGGATGCCTGGAATGTGCTGCCAGTGGTGATGGTGGTGGAGTCAGAGAGGGTGGTGGCTTTTAGATATAGTTCATTTTAATTTATTATTATTACCACATGTACCAAGGTACAGTGAAAAGCTTTGTTGCGTGCTATTCAGTCAGCGAAAAGACTATATACAAATTCAATCTTCCTCCCCCTACATTCAGTCCGAAGAAGGGTATCGATCCGAAACGTCATCTATACATTTTCTCTAGAGATGCTGATTTGCACACTGAGTTACTCAAGCATTTTGTGCCTTTACTTGATCATAATCATTTATTAGAATTATACAGCAAACAGGCCCTTCAGCCAGTCCATGTAAACCAAGATGCCCCATCTAAATATGGCCAAATCATCTACACCTGACCCATATACCAATAAACCTTTTCTAACAGTGTACTTGTCCAAATATCTTTAAAATGTTTTTATACCTGCCTTAACTCTTTCCTCCAGCTTGTTCTATATACCCACCAACTTCTGCCTGACCCGCAGAGTTTCTCCAGCAGTATGTGTTTTATTTTGTAAACTAACATCTGTAATTCCTTATGTTTCCATTTTACTGCTCCCCTGTCAAATCTCTTCAAAGTATGCCTGCTTTGAAGGAGTTCACCTCTTTCCAATGGCAGATCTGTGATACTCTCTTTCACTGGTCCCCCTCTGTGATTCCTGAACTCCAAAGATGCTGCTTGAATAGCTGAGTTAGTCTGACACTTTATTGTTTTTTTTGTAAACAGTGCCAGAGACCAGGGTTCGATCCTGACTAAGGGTGCTATCTGCACGCAGTTTGTATCTTCTCCCTGCGACCATGTGGGTTGTGTCCAGATGCTCTGGTTTCTTCCCACATTCTGAAGACATACATGTATGTAGGTTAATTGGCTTGGGTTTGTATGCTTGGTATAAGTGTAAATGGTCCCCTAGTGTGTGTTGGCTTGTGTTAATATGCGGGGATCGATGGTCAGCACAGACCCAGTGGGCCGAAGGGCCTGTTTTCATGCTATATCTCTAAACTAAACCAAACTAAACTAAACTAAACACACCTTGATGTATGAGTGTGGCTCACGTCTCTCTCTGCACATTATTGTCACACAGAGAGCCCTGATAGAGGAGGGGAATTGTGACAGCGGTAAACGGCACCATTCCCAAGTCAATCTCACCGCAATCATAACCCCCCTCCCCACTGCCTCCCCCACCGCGTCCCATTTGCATTTATATAGTGTCTTTGGCTGTTAAACTCAGCAGTTTACCCTGACCATTACTGAACAAAAAATGCCACTGTGACACAGCAGGAAATAAAAAGAAAGATTTTGGATTGTTTTCTCTGCAATGCCGGAGATTGAGTGAGAGGAGACCTGTTAGAAGTATATCAAATCATGCGAGGCAGAGATAGGGTGGACAGTCAGAACCTTTTTCACAGGGTGAAATGTCAAAGACTAGAGGGCGTAGTTCTAAGGTGAGAGGGGTAAAGTTTAAAGGAGATGAGCAGGGCAAGTTTTTACATCGAAATGGTGGGTGCTTGGAATGTGTTGATAAGGGTGGTGGTGGTGACAGATATAATAGTTTAGTTTATTATTGTCATGTATACACAGATACAGTGAAAAGCTTTGTGTGTGTGCTATCCAGTCAGTAAAACAACTTTACATGATTACAATCAAACCGTTTTTTTAGTGTACAGATACAGGATAAAGTGGATAATATTTGGTGCAAGATAAAGTCCAGTAAAGTCCGATTAAAGACACTGCCATTTAAAAGGCTATTGGATAGGCACATGGATATGCAGGTAATGGAAGGGTGTGGGACACAGCCCTTAAAGTGTAAACCAGGCACTTTACAGCCAATGAAAGAACCCTAAATTGTTCTTTGGTGGGGTTCTGTCAACTAAAGTATCAATGTGGTTCAGTAGGTAGCATTGGGGTGGAAGATTGCAACCTTCACGTGGTCCGATCTGTTTCGACTAATGCAATCAACTCGACGTGCACAAACGGAAGATCAAATAGAACAACTTGTCCAACAACTTTAGGCTGTGCACACCACACGAAAGAAGAAAGATTAGGTAGCACTCATCTCTGGGCCTGAAGTTTGTGAGTTTCAATCTCTCTCTGGAGTTTTGTATTGTACACTTTCACACTGATTTCCAGTATTCTGGTCATTAATTTAGTACAGTTTTGATTATTATATATTATAAAGTCATAGAATCATAATCATTGAATCATACAGCATGGACAAGTTAGGCCATTCCGCCTAACTTGTCCATGCTGACCAAGATGCCCCATCTATGCATTATATCTACGTTTTGCCCATATCCCTCTAACCTTTCCTATCCATGTAGTAATAATTTCTTGATTAAGATGGGTGTCAGAGGTTATGGGGGGAAGGCAGGAGAATGGAGTTAAGAGGGAGGGATTGATCCGCTGTGACTAAATGGCATAGTAGCTTAATGGGCCGAATGTCCTAATTCCACTACTATGACTTATGATCTTATGTAGCTGAACAGATGCTTTTTTACATGGTGTTACAGTACCTGCCTGAACTACTTCCTCTGGCAACTTGTTCTATATACCCACCACCTTCTGTGTGAACAGGTTGCTGCTCAGATCCCTACTAAATTTCTCCCTCGCAGCTTAAACCCGTCTCCTCTGTTTCTTGATTCTATAAATTAAAAGAATGTGTATTCACTCTATCTATTCCTTTCATAACCTTATACATAAATAGTGTGCACAGCATTACACAGATATTATCTGTACATTATTGTGTTTATGGGCACATTACGCTGCAACAAATATGAATTTCATTGTTCTGTTGTTGGTACATATGACAATTAAACTCTCTTGACTCTTAAACACAAAGTGGAGTAATTTAGCAGGTCAGGCAGCATCTCTGGAGTAAATAGATGATGCTTCAGGTCACCTATCCATGTTCTCCAGAAATGCTGAGTTACTCCAGCACTTTGTGTCCTTTTGTGTATGAACCATCATCTGCAGTTCTTTGTTTCTACTCTTAAAGGGTGGCGCCATCGAGTGTGGTAGCCTCACCAGCAGCAGTCCATCCTTTCACCCCTTTTTGTTATTTTTATTGTGTCTAAATGCATGTTTTTGAAGGTTTCATTTTTATGTGGGGCAGGTGGGCTGGGGGGAAAGGGGGAAACTGTTTCCCAGTCACTCCCTAGTTGGAGATGTGTCTTTTCTCCGAGTCACATCTTCGCCCCCCCACCCCCTCGCTGCCTGCCAACTGGATTGGCGCGGCCTTTCCAGCCGGAGACCGGCCAGAGCTTCAGCAGCGGCGCAGCACTGGATTCCATCGCGGAGCGGGGTGATGCCTTAACGACGATCGACGTGTTGGAGCTCCGGAGTGTTGAGCCTGCAGACTTTAACATCGTGGGGCTGTGGTGTGCAGAGCTTCCAGCCACGGGCGCAGCTGATTTTAACATCGTGGAGTCCTGGGACCTTTTGCCGAGTGTCGCCATTGTTGAATCTCCGCCCAGCTCGGCCTGTGAACTTTGGGAGCCGCGGTCTCCGGTAAGAAGCGGCCAATTCGGAAGCTCCAAGCCGCTGAGTGTGTTCTTCCGTTCCGATGCCGGAGCTCCGATCATCCCTGCAAGACGCCCTGAACATCGGGCCACCGTAGCTGCGACTGCGGAGGGCTTAAGGGCCCCAACCACAGGTGATGCCTTCCCCTCACAGTGGAAAACTTTGATTCTGCTGTGTGAGGATGTTCATGTTAAACTCTATCGTGTATAAATGGCCTGTCCTACCAGCATGCAACTCTATGCGATGAACGCGATCAAACTAGAAGCGGGGGCCGCGCGGAGGTCGGGTGATCCCCTGTACAGGGCCGTTCCCACCAGCATGCGCCTGCATGCGGCAAGCGTGACCAAACCGGCAGCAGGGGCCGCGCAGAGGTCGGGTGAGTGGCGCACAGCGGCGCAAAGTGAGGCGAACTTGGAGCGAAGTCTAAGGTAAGTTCGCCAGGACAGAGAGGGGCACACAGAGAGGGGCACAGAGGCACACACACACAGAGGGCCACGGAGCCACACACATAGAGGGTCACGGAGGCACCTACAGATAGGTTCACTGAGAGGCACGATGTCGAGGCGGTGTGTCATGCGTCGAGGCGACTGCGAGCCGACAAGCCGTTGCCGCGCGGAATTTTTGAACATAGTCAGTTTTTCGGAGCCCCGCGCGATGTCGGGACGACTCCGCACAATGAAACTTTGCCTATTTCCTTCGCTCCATAGATGCTGCTGCACCCGCTGAGTTTCTTCAGCATTTTTGTCTGTTTTCGATTTTCCAGCATCTGCAGTTCATTCTTAAACCTGCTCTATTTCTTAAGCCTGTGTTTATTATTTCATTTCGGAGTCACGTGAGTGACTTCGTGAAGACCCCGCCAGCACGCCATATCATCGCTCGCAGTTGCAGTCGACGGCTGGGGGGGGGAAGTGCGCTCCTCCACCAGCCCTTCAAAAAGGACCACTCAGGTAAGAGGAACTAACCTTGAGTTGGTTAGTTCCTGTGGATAGAATTTTTGTTCACAGGGACAATGGAAAGGAGTTTGAAATACACCTCCAGCCGCAGGACTTCCGACAGGAGTCAGCGGCTGCATTCCCCGTAGCTGCCCGCTCTTCGGGCCGGGAAAAGGACGCGGAAGTCGGGGAGCCCTACTCAACCAGGACCCGACTCTCCACCACGGCTCTCTATGGAGCCACATAGTGGTAGGAGTACCTAGCGGGAGCACGGTAGGCAAGACCCTGACTCCCTACCACTGTCACCTAAACATAGGGACAGTGGGAAAAAGGTGCGTAAACGTGTTACCCGCTTTGTGGCACGTTCTGCCTCCCCTCCTATACAGGTCACCAGAGGGCAGACCAGGGGAAGAACGCCACAAAAGTCAAAGAGCCCCGCTGCTGCGGCCGGCATCGACTTACCACCGGAGCAGTCCGCCAGATCGTGGACCGGTGATGGATCGAGGTCTGAGTCTGGGAGCCCCGCAGGTGCGGCCGGCGCAGACTCACCACCGGGGGAGCCTGCCAGATCGCGGGCCGGTGGTATATCATCTCGGTCACTGCACCCCGCGTTAGCAGCTGGACGTGACCGAACGTCGCCTTTGCCTCAGGGGAAGACAAGCGGCAAGCCCGCGCGGATATCGGTGAACCCCGCTCCGGCGGCTGGAACCGACTCCTCACCACTCATGACTTTCCAGACTAGTGGGCCGCCTCAGTCCGGAAGACTGTGGACTAGCGGCATGTCCGCGCGGGAGTCGCAGAGCCCTGTAGGAGCGGCAGGCAGCGACATCCTGCCTAGGCACCCTAGAAATCACCTCGACGAAGTGCGGGCCGATGGCAGAAGCCTCAGTAGTTCAGGAGAACCTGAGGAAGTTGACTTGTTGTCCACAGATAGCGGCGGCGGTTGCATGGCCCGTATGGAGCGCATGGTGGAGCGACTCCTTGAGCAAAGTCTCCACAGCAGGACTGGATGTCCTCTAATATCAGGAGACATGCATCTGGGCCACCCAGCATGTCCCCGTCATCGGTGGGGAGTGCCAGGGGTCAGCAGCTGGCTGACGTGGAAGAAGGGTTGGCGCAGGAACCTGCAGCACCTGAGAAACCCTAAGAGGAATTTCTTGATGTGGTTTCCAAATTTGCCCAGCCTAAGCACTCAGGACAGCCATTGCAGCCCAATCTAGCGGCAAGCATTGACTTCCTTACTAAACACCAGCTGCAGGATCAGGTACTAACCGAGGCAATGGACAAATATAAGGCCCCGAACAATTGTGTATCATTGAATGTACCGACAGTCAACACGCCCATCTGGGGCAACATCAGTCCAGGCATAAGGGCACAGGAACTCAAACTACAAAAGATCCTGAAACTGTTGACGTCGGGAATCACGGCCTTTGCCAGATCGATTGATGGCACAGAGATGACGGAGGAGCAGGAAGATGCTCTTGTGCTATTGTGTAACACACAGTATGAAATTAACGCTTTCCGGAAAATCTCCATCAAGCCTACTCTCAACCCCAAGTTCGCGGGGTTGTGCAAGGCATCTGCGATGCCGCCACCAAGACCGCCACCATCCCAGATAACAATCAATGGATGTTATTGAAGCATGTAACAGCCTTGCTTGCGCCAGGAAACCAACAATCAGACATGCTGCTAAGGTAATTGGGAAATTAGTAGCTACATTTCCAGCTGCACGATTTGACCCTCTACGCTATCAAAATTTGCAAAGAACAAACATTTCTGCATTAAAAACAAATGCTGGACATTTTGATAGGCCTATGCAGCTGCCAGTCAAGGCAAAAGTTGAGTTACAATGGTGGATTGATGATATTTGTGACTCATTCAATCCCATTATTGTACCGAACCCGTCAGTCATGGTACAAACCGACGCAAGCGCCCAAGGCTGGGGAGCTACCGACACTACTTCCCGTTGTGGCGGTAGATGGGATTTACACGAATCTACCCTTCTATTATCACAAGGGATAAACTATATGGAGATGCTAGGAGCATTTCACGGGCTGCGAGCTTATTGCATGAATTTACATCATACGCATGTCCGTCTTCAAATAGATAACACCACTGTGGTGGCATATTTAAATCATATGGGTGGTATCAAGTCAATATCTTGTGATGAATTGGCAAGCTACCTACCTTCCAGGTAAGTTCAATACAGTGGCAGACACCAGGTCACGTGTATTCAATGATAACATTAAGTGGATGTTAAATCCCCAAATATTTGCTAAAATTATCGCCAAATTTGGAACACCAGATATCGACCTTTTTGTGTCCAGATTGAACCATCAGATACCAACATATGTATCTTGGGAACCAGATCCTAGGGCAGTAGCGATGGACGCTTTCTCGCTGCACTGGGGGAAATGGTTCTTCTGTGCATTTCCTCAATTTTGCCTCATCAGTCGGGTGTTGCAGAAAATAAAATCAGATTCTGCACAGGCATCTTAATAATACCTGACTGGCCTACTCAACCATGGTATCCGGTGGTCCTTGAGATGATTAAAGAACCATGGGCACATATTAACAAGTGCCTGGATTTGATGACTAACCCCACAACAGGGGAATACCATCTGTGCCATGGTCATCTGAACTTGTTGGCTTGCAGGTTCTGAAGAGGCCACTCCTGTAATACGGACCAACACCAAGGACCATGGACACCATTGCAGCATTGTGCAGAGAATCCACTAGACGACAGTACCTCACCCAAATCAGGAAATGGCAGGCCTACTGCAGCCAGATTAACATCACGTATGACTCTGCCATAATTCCCCATGTGTTGGAATTCCTCACGGGGCTACATCATGATGAGAGCCTCAGCTACAGTGCCATAATCAGTGCCAGGAGCGCACTGTCATCCTACCTTTGTATAGGAGTAGGATCTCACCAGCTCGTGTCCAAATTGATGAGGGGTATCTTCAATTCAAACCCTCCCCGACCACGATACAACATCACCTGGGATATAGGGGTAGTATTGACCCTACTCAGGAGTTGGTCGCCTATGATTGGACTGCCACTGGATAAACTAACCCTGAAGATGGTGATGTTAATGGCGCTAACCTCGGCTCAACGGGTCCAGACCTTACAAAAGATCAAATTGGATCACATGGTCTCAACCCCTGAGAGAGTAACTTTCTTCATAGATGAGTTACTCAAGCAGCACAGACTTGGGACTACAGGGCTGCAATTAATATCTCCAGCATACCCCATTGATGTGAAGCTCTGCATAGCCACCTACATACGTCACTATATTAAAGTGACACATACCATCAGGAAAATGGAGAAAGGCCTGCTGCTCAGCCATAAGAAACCCCATCACAGGGTGTCGGTGCAGACGATCTCCAGGTGGCTCAGGGTGGTATTGGATGCAGCAGGTATTAAAACTAATATCTTTAAATCCCATTCCACCAAGGCTGCATCCACATCAGCGGCGAGAACCATGGAGGTTCCCATGGACCATATCCTCCCAACAGCGGGCTGGGCCAGCGAAGCTACGTTCCAGCAGTTTTATAATAAACTTGTGGCCGCTCCCGCTACCTTCGCGGAGACAGTGTTAAGTACTGGTCCCCAAGAAACGTTTATCCCCGAGTGAGGTTTTTTTTGATTTGTATTAATAAATACTATATTATTCTTTCAGCTTGTCAAGTCTAAAATACGTTAACATACTCCTTCCATCAGAATTGCGGCAGTGTGTGAGCATGGACGTGATCCAGGGCATGTAATCACAGAGCTTTGAAATCTTCACAAAGTCACTCACGTGACTCCAAAATGAAATAGTAAGATTAAACGAGAACTTACCAGTTTGAAGTTTGATCTTTATTTTATGAGGAGTTGCGATGAGGGATTTCGTGCCCTCCGCTCCCAACCCTCTATTAAAAGGTCAACTGGTAAATAGAGTCTCTTCAATCTTACTATATTTAGTCATTATTGTTTAATCTGTGATTCCACACCGCTGCTTTGAAGAATGTCGCGCATGCGTGCTGGCGGGGTCTTAACGAAATCCCTCATCGCAACTCCTCATAAAATAAAGATCAAACTTCAAACTGGTAAGTTCTCATTTAATGTTACTATTTTTGTTACATGTACTGAGACAGTGAAAAACAATGTTTTGCCGCGCTATCCAGCTGAAAACATCCATTCATGAATACAAATGATGCAGAATATAGTGCGATAGTTGCAGAGAAAGCACGGATAATATTAAAAATGCAATGGCAAACAACAAGGTAGAAATAGGGGATCAGGAATACATTCTTAGCTTGTGAAGACCTGTTCAAGAGTGACAAAAGAGGGGGGAAGAAGCTGTATTTGAGTCTGCTGGTTCAAGCTTTAAAACTCTTGTATCTTCTACCCAACGGGAATGGGGAGAAGAGGGAATGGCTGAGGTGTGAATGGCCTTAATTAAGTTGGCTGCTTTCCCAAGGCAGCGTGAAGTATAGATTGAGTCAATATGGAGTCAATATGGAGAAGGCTGATTGCTAAACAGTTTAATTCTCCTTTCCATTCCCACACTGACCTTTCTGTCCTATGTCTCCTCCATTGTCAGAGTGAGGCTAAATGCAAATTGGAGGAACAGCATCTCATATTTTGCTTGGGAGCTTTGAGCTCAGTGGGATGAATATTGATTTCTCTAACTTCAAGTAACCCCAGCATTCCCTCTCTCTCCATCCCTCCCTCACTCGACTTGCACCAGTATTTCATGTTCACCCGACATACAGCTAACAATGGTCTGTTCCCTTTATCATCGTTACTTTTTTACATATCTTTTATTTATTGTTCTGTGTATCTCTACATCATCGTTTATATAGCTCATTTGCCTTTCCCATGAATATTCTGAAGAAAGGTCTCGACCCAAATCGTCACCCATTCCTTTTCTCCAGAGATGCTGCCTGTCCCGCAGAGTTACTCTAGCTTTTTGTATCAATCTTCGGTTTAAACCCGCGTCTGCAGTTCCTTCCTACACAGGCTGATTTGTATGTTGGACTGGGCTACATCCACAACTTTCTGCAAGTTCTCATGGTCTGTGGCAAAGCAATTACCAAACCAAGCTGTGATGAATCTTGACAGGATGCTTTCTACGGTATATCTGTATAAATTGGTGAGTCAATTGAGACATGCCAAATTTCCTCAGTATTATGAGGAAGTAGAGGCTCTTGTGTGCTTTCTAAGCCACCATGTCAGGACAATGTAATTCAGGAAAAATTCTGAATACTTTATTTAAAATCATGCCCCAAGGATCGGGATGGCATGGTGACGCAATGGTAGAGTTGTTGCCCTGATAACGCCACAAATCTGGTTTAGATCTTCCACATCTGATGAAGGATCTTGACCCAGAACGTTGCCTGTCCATTTCCTGACACAGGTGCTACCTGACCCATTGAGTTCCTACAACACTTCAAGTATTTTTCTCAAGTTTCCAGTATCGGCAGACTCTTTTCTCACCCCTTTTCCTTTCCTTATGAACATGAAATGTTAACTATGTTTTTCTCTTCACAAATCCAGCTAAACCTGGATTTCTGATTTGGATAAAAATCAAATCTTTCTTTACTTCCCAAATTGTAAACGTCATTTAAAATAGATTCAATGCTCGAAGCAATTCCATTGTTTCAGTCAACCAAGATTTATAGTCATAGAGTTATCCAGCACAGAAACAGGCCCCCGGTCCAACTCGTTCATGCCAACCTCATCCAAGCTAAATCCATTTGTTCACATCTTGCTCATCTAAACCTTTCCTATCCATTTACCTGTCCAAGTGCTTTTTAAATATTACACCTGCCTCAACTACCTCCTCTGGCAAGAGGACACAATGTGCTGGAGTAACTCAATGGGTCAGGCAACATCTGTGGAGAACATGGACACTAACATTTCAGGTTGGCACACTTCTTCACTGATCCATATTCTCCAGAGATGTTGCCTGAGTAACTTCAGCATTTTGTGCCCTTTTGTGTAAACCAGCATCTGCAGTTCCTTGTTCCATATACCCACCACCGTTTGAGTGAAAACATTGCCCCTTAGGTTCCTATTGAATCTCCCGCTCTTAAACCTATGTCCTCTGCTTTTTGATTCCCCTTTCCTGGATAAAAGACTATCTTGTTGCTTACAGTGCTGGTGTGAGCTGCTTATTGGTGAATTTCTTCTCTGTTGGCAGTTTTCCTGGTCTCATGTAACACATTGTCAATCTTCATTAAGTTCTGAGTTCAGAAAGTTGGGTAACAAGTTCTCAAAACACTTGGCAAACAAATAGTTATCACAGGCCAATCAGCATGACTGTTAACAAAGTGTTGAACATATGAGGCAGGAAGTGTAGGTGCAACTCTCTGTGGTATTACAGCTTCAGCTCAACTTGTTTAGCTGCCAAGATCCTTTGTCAAGGAGTTCCTTTCCTAACCTTTCCACCCACAGATACAGTGGCACAGTGGTAGACTAGCTGCCTTACAGCATCAGAGGCCCGGGTTTGATCCTGACTGCGCGTGCTGTCTCTTGTACACTCTCCCTGTGACCGTGCTCCGGTTTGCTCCCAAATTCCATGCAGTTTTGTAGATTAATGGGCTTCTGTAAATTGTCCCTGGTGTGCTAGTGATTGTTGGTTGGCGCAGACTCGGTGGGCCAGAGGGCCTGTTTCCATGCTGTATTTCTAAACGAAACACAAAGACCACAATTAGTGGGGATAGGTGACAAATAGCCATCAAAATAATTCTCAGCTGCACTACCCCACAAGGCTACGTTTTCAACCGCTTCCTTTACTCATTAAACACTCATGTGCAACCAAATTTTGCTCTAACTTTAACTACGTGGATTTCCAGATGATACCAGCACATTGGGATTGATCTCAAACAATGACGAAACAGAGGACATCATCGGCGGTCACTCAAAACGAGTATGACTGTCCTCTCCTCTTCATAGGGTTGGGAGAACGCCTGTGCATGACTTTGTTTAACATGGGGAGACTGGTGCACAGACAGCCACCACACGGTCCTTGAAAAATCTGGGTCAGGATCCAGTGGCATGGAGTCCAAGATGATCGGAGACCCTTCTCTGCTGCAGCCTTCATCTGCCTTCCCAACCGTTGTGACGCTCTACTGAAGTCAGCTTTCATCCTTCGCCTGTTCCACCATTGAGGTCTTGGTTAGATTGCTCTTTGTCAGTGACCTCCCCATCGACCTTACCACCATCGATGGCCCTACCAGGAGCATAGCTTCAGATGGCATCACTCTCAGGATCTCGGGTCCACGCAAGCTTCTCCACCACGACAAGGTGACAATCCATGGCGAAGAGGCAGAGTACATGAAGAAGATAAAGGCACAAAGTTCTGGAGTAACGCTGCTGGTTAGGCAGCATCCCTGGAGAACATGAATAGGTGACATTTTCGAGTCGGGACCCTTCTACAAACTAAAATCTCCAGTCTGAAGAGGGTCTTGACCCAAAACGTCACCTATCCATGTTCTCCAGGGATGCTGCTTGATCCACTGAGTTAGCAATTTGCATTTTCTCTTTTTTGTAACCACCAACTTCAGTTCCTTCTTTCTAACAATGGATATGTTCCCAAGAGTGTCATGGAATCATAGAGGCTTAGAGTCATACAATGTGGAAACAGGCCATTTGGCCCAACTTGCCATCGCCGACCAACATGCCCCATCTGCACTCGTCCCACCTGCCTGCTATTGGCCCATATCCCTCTAAACCTATTTTATCCATGTACATGTTTAAATGTTTCTTAAACGTTGCAATAGTACCTCCCTCAACTAATTAATCCGGCAACTCTTTCCATACACCCACCGCTCTTTGTGTAAAAAAGTTATCCCTCATGTTCCCATTAAATCTTCCCCCTCTCACCTTAAACCTATGTCCTTGGTTCTCGATTCTCCTACTCTGGGCAAAAGACTGTGTGTTTACCCGATCTATTCCTCATATGATTTTGTACACCTCTGCAAGATCACGCCTCATCCTCCTGCACTGTAAGTGACGCTCATTGAACGAGGATCCTGAATGAGGCTGACTTACTGACATAGCCTCAGAATGAAAGGATGTACGTTTAGAAAGGAAATGTGGAGGAATTTATTTAGCCAGAGGGCGGCGAATCTGTGGAGTCTGTTGCTACAGACGGATCTTATTGGATATTTTTAAGGCGGAGGTAGACAGATTCTTGATGAATAAGGCTGTCAGGGGCTACGGGGGGAATTCAATTACTAGATCTAAACATCTATCCATTTCTTAAAAAGATAAACATTTTTAAATTGCCTAAGTGTCCAAATAACATTCACACAATAATTCACAATATAACATGATTTTAAAATCTAATTTTCATGAATTTATAGGCCAAATGGGAGGAATTGAGTGTTTACTTCCTGTATATTAATGGCCATTTAATCAACTTGCGAGTGGGTTTTAGTGGAATGCGGTGGATTGGAACGTTGCAGTTTGCAGTGAATTTAACCCCCCGTCGGCAGGAAAAACACTGCCGGTTCCTATATATTTTTTCTCCCTATTTCGCAATATGAAAATGTGATTAAATGCTTCCTAAGAACCATGTTTTCATGTAAAAATAAACTGTGTAGCTTTTTTTCTCCCCTACGTAAGATCCTTCCTGTTGTCAGCGCTCACGGCTTTAGAAGATGATTTTTAAATTACTCAAGCTAATAAATGATCTGGTGTAGTTTAAAAATACCTTCATAAAACAAATGTCGGAGCGATTTCTCTTTAGCGACGAAATCCCCAGAGATGGATCGACTTGAATTGTCTGGTAAAAAATGGCACTTTAAACCCGCCTCTCCTCTGAAAGGCGCCAAAGTCGCACACACGGGGAGTGGCAGAACTGCAGCTTCGCTAAAGGTAAGTATTGTAACATACCTACTCTAGGGAAGCAGCTCTAACGCTGCGCCACACTGCTGCCTTCAATATGTTCAATGTGTTCATGTGAACTTATGAATTTATTGCCACACAATCCATGACTATATTTCAATTTAGGAGTACTCCCTGTTTACCTTCTCTGTTAAAGAAGCAGCGTTACTTCAAGGACCGTTCTATTTTAACGTTAATTCTTTGACCATATGGCACAGGTACAGCGTTGATCTTCAAGGGCTCGCAAGGAACCAGTGATGCAAACTGAGGATTAGTCTCCTGTGAAGAAAGCATCTGGCTGTCAATGAAATACACTTGCAAAGCTTTGTTTAAAGCCTGGCCCAGTATACACTTCTGAAAAAAGCACAAGAGACAAGTGTGCGACAAACAACCTCTTCCATTAAAAGGATGGTTAACTAAACAAAGAGTTTAGACACACAGAGTCGCACTCGCTGGGATTGCAAGGGGAAAATTAACTGTTCAAAGTATATATCATATCTATGAAACAAATTGGATATATCCCGAATGAATGCAGAGCAAACTCTGGTTGAATATTTGATACAAAGTGCTGAAGGATCAGTTCCAAACGCATTCAGAATTGTGGTTAGATACTCAGGTTAACTTTATATGGCATTGGTTGCTTTACAGTAGTATAATCAGAGCATTATACCACTCCTTCTCAAGATGGCGGCGCCCTGTTCGGCTGCGGCTGCATTGGCTCCCGACAGAAACAGAAATTTAATGGTAAAAAATCATACACTTACTTGTTCAATCCAGAGTCTGATGGTCGTTTTTCGGTGCGACTGTCAGCCGTGTTGAAACCGCATGCGTCCAGCAGTTCGGCGGTTGTGAATCGGGTTACTCTGGAGACTCTACGGAGTCTCGGACTGCTGCGTCGGCTGGAGCCAGCGGCCTACGAAGCCGCGGAGTCTCCTTCCAGCACAGGCCGCACTCGGAGGAAGAGGAGACGGTGCAACAGGAAGCGCGGTATTCGTGGGGGGCTAACGGTGAAACTGAAGGCTAACCCCTGCAGGACACCGCTTCCGTCTATTCTGCTCGCCAACAGAGGATGTCTGTGTCACCAAGACCATCACTGTACGGGCCAACCAGAAACCCTGGATGACCACAGAGGTACGTGGAATGCTGAGAGCACGCAATGCCACGTTTACATCCCGTGACGTGGTGGCACTCAGATCCGCAAGAGCCAACCTGAACCGAGTCATCAGGCTGGCCAAGCGTGCCCATGGTCAGAAAATCCAGAGCATCTTTCATGACCCATGAACACCAGGCGCATGTGGCAGGGAATCAAAACAATCACGGACTATAAGACTGGTCTACCACCCTGTGATGACAAAATTGAGTTCCTCAATGAACTCAACAACTATTTTGGATGGTTCGAGGCATTAGATAACACACCTGCGAGAAAAGGTATTCCTCACTGTGATGAACAGGCACTCAGCCTTGACATAGTGGATGTCCGGAGGACCCTAAAAGGAGTGAACGCACGAAAGGCGGCAGGCTCTGATAACATACCAGGGCGGGTGCTCAGGGAATGTGCTGATCAGCTGGCACATGTCCTTACGGACATCTTTAACACCTCGCTGAACCAGGCTGTCGTCCCATCGTGTTTCAAGACTGCCACCATCGTACCAGTGCCAAAAAAATCCAATATACAATGTCTCAACGATTACCGCCCTGTAGCACTCACTCCCATAATGATGAAGTGCTTCGAGAGGCTGGTCAGGGACCATATTACCTCCAGACTCCCCTCCACACTTCACCCATACCAGTTTGCTTTCAGGCCAAACCGCTCCACAGAGGACGCTATATCCTCCGTACTCCATCTGAGCCTGGAACATCTAGAGGAGAAGAACACTTATGTGCGAATGCTGTTCGTGGATTTTAGTTCAGCATTCAAGACAATTATCCCTCAGCACCTGATAAGCAAACTGGTTCCATTGGGCTTCAGCACCCCATGGCTACTGGACTTCCTCACTGACAGACCCCAGTCAGTGAGGGTTGGAAATAACACCTCTAACATAATCTCTCTGAGCACCAGCCCCCCTCAGGGCCTTGAAGAAGGGTCTTGACCCAAAATGTCACCTATTCCTTTTCTCCAGGAAGGCTGTCAGACCCGCTGAGTTACTCCAGCATTTGTGACTATTGTTGATGTAAAAACAACATCTGCAGTTTATTCCTTTACCCAATATTATTCTCTACATGGGGAGCTTCCTCAATGAAGAATGAACCCTGCAGCCTTTGCTTAAACATAAGGAATTGCTGTCAAGTTATAGAGTCATGGAGTCATAAAGCATGGAAATAGATCCTTCAACCCAACTTGCCCACACCAACCAACATGTCTCATCTACAATAGTCCCACCTGCCTACATTTGGCCCATATCCTTCTAAACTTATCCTATCCATGTCCAAATGTGTGTTAAACAATGTGATAGTACCTGAATCAACTACCTCCTCTGGCAGCTCGTTTCTTATACCTATCACCCTTTGTGTAAAAGTTTCCACTCACGTTCCTATTGAATCTTTCCTCGTTTGTCTTAAACCTAAGTCCTTTGGTTCTTGATTCCCCTGCTCTGGGTAAAAGACTGTGCATTTATCCCATCTATTTCCCTCAGGATATGATACACCTCTATAAAATCACCCCTCACTCACTCGCTTGTGCTCCAAGGAAATACATTCCTGGCCGGTTCAACATCTCCCTATAGATTGAGGGTACACAAAAGTCTGGAGAAAAGGAGATAGGCGACGTTTCAGGTCGAGACCCTTCTCTATAGATTGATGCTGGTTTACAAAAGTTGCACAAAGTGCTGGGGTAACTCAGCGGGTCAGGCAGAATCTCTGGAGAACATGAACAGGCAGCATTTCAGGACAGGACCCTTCTTCAGACTGATTGTAGTCTGAAGAAGGGTCCTGGAAGAGAGGTGCTGGTGGGATAAAGCCTGGCAAGATTAGGTGGATACAGGTATTTTTGATTGGAAAATGATTGGACAAATGTCAGATAGGAAAAGACTGAAAGCGTGAGATAAGTCTTTGCTTGGACTCCTCGAAATTTTGCTAAAGAGATCTCTGACCAGCAATGAAAGATAATAGTAAGATTAAACGAGAACTTACCAGTTCGAAGGTTGATCTTTATTTTATGAGGAGTTGCGATGAGGGATTTCGTGAAGAACCCGCCAGCACGCATGCGCGACATTCTTCAAAGTAGCGGTGTGGAATCACAGAAAACAACAACAGAAATGACTTGGCATAGTAAGATTGAAGAGACTCTAATTACCAGTTGATTATGATCGAGGGTTGGGAGCGGAGGGCACGAAATCCCTCATCGCAACTCCTCATAAAATAAAGATCAACCTTCGAACTGGTAAGTTCTTGTTTAATCTTACTATTTCATTTCGGAGTCACGTGAGTGACTTCGTGAAGACTTCAAAGCTCTGTGATTCCATGCCCTGGACCACGTCCATGCTGTCACACACCACTTATGAGGATGGATAGGAGTAATCAACTTTCCAGACTGCTTGTACTGAAAAACAAGAGCAACATTTGTTAACAACAAAAGAAAACCCCTCATTCGGGGACATCTCCACGTTCTTGACCTGCATTCAGCACGGCCTCCGTGAACTGTAGAGGAGCGGCAACAGCTGTATTGTAGAACTGCTGGAAGGTAGCTTCGTTCGCCATCCTACTGTGGCAAGAATATGGTCCATGGGCACCTCCATGACCCTTGCCGCCGACGTTGATGCATGCCCTGGTGGAATGGGATTTGAAGATATTAGTGTCAACACGTGACTTACCCAAGACGATCCTGAGCCACCTGGATATCGTCTGGACCGTCACTCTATGGTGAGGTTTCTCAATTCCTACAGTTTTCTCATCACTTTCACATAGTGACGGATATGGGCGGCTAAACATAGCCTTGCATCAGCGGGGTATGCCAGGAACTTCAGCTGCAGCCCTGTGCACCCAGGTCTATGCTGCTTGAGTAGCTCGTCTATGACGAAGACTACTTCTGCAGGGGTAGAGATCATCCTGTCGATCCGGATTTTGTGGAGTGTCTGTACCCTCTGCGCTGAAGTCAGTGCCAGTAACATCACCAGCTTCAGGGTGAGTTTGTCCAGCTCCAGCCCCTCCATGGGCGACCACGTCCTGAGCAGGGTGAGTACTTCCCCGATATCCCAGATGATATTATAGCGTGGTCTGGGCGGATTCGAATTGAATATTCCCCGCATGAGTCTGGACACCAGCCTGTTGGATCCTACCTTAATATTGAGGTAGAATGACAGTGCACTCAAGGCGCTGTTGATGGCACTGTAGCTCAGGTGTTCATTATGATGCAACCCCGCCAGAATTCCAATACGTCGATTATGGTTACAGCGTCGTATGCAATATGGGAGCGGCCACATTAGGTTTCCCATGTCCGGATGTGAGAGAGGTATTGCCACCTGGTGGACTCCCAGCATGACGCTCCGATGGTATCCATGGTTCTAGATGATAGGCCATACCGCAGTAATGGCCTGTGCAGAACCTCCAAGCCAACAAGTTTAGATAAAGAATGCCCTTAGCAGCATCTGTCTGGATTTCCCACAACACCCGACTGATGAGGCAAAATGGAGGAAATGCATAGAAACCCATTTCCCCCAGTCCAGCGAGACGCATCCATTGCCATTGCCCCAGGATCTGGTTCCCACGAACGTATGTTGGTACCTGATGGTTCAACCGTGACGCAAAGAGGTCGATATCCGGTTCACCAAATTTGGCTGTAATTTAGCGGATATTTGGGGATTCATCATCCACTCGATGTTGTCATTGAATTTGCGTGACCTGGTGTCCACCACTGTATAGAGCTCACCCGGTAAACAGGTAGCTGAAATCCAAATATTCCATCAAACACACCAGAGCCAAATTGTATTTACCAATTCATCACATGAAATTGACCTGGTACCGCCCATATGGTTTAGATATGCCACCGCAGTGGTATTATTTATTTGGAGACGGATATGAGCATCAGTAAGGCTAGAACAATAAGCTCGAAGTCCGTGAAATGCTCCTAGCATCTCCAAATAGTTTATCCCTTGTGACAACAACAGGGTAGATTCAAGGGTGTGCCATCTGCCCTCACAACTGGAGTAGTTGTCCGTAGCTCCCCAGACATGGGAGCTTGCGTCTGTTTGTAAGTATACCATCGGATTGGCCAAAATGATGGGTTTAAGTGAGACATAAATATTGTCAATCCTCCATTGTAACTCAATCTATGCCTTGAAAGGCAGCTGCATTGGTCTATTGAAATGTCTAGCGTTCAGTTTTAATGCTGAGACCTTGGCTCTCTGCAAATTTTGATAATGCAAAGGCCCGTATTGGGCAGCTGGAAAAAAGCTACAATCTTGCCAATCACCTTAGTAGTTTGTCTAATTGATGGTATACTGGCCCAGACTAGACCCTTGCATAGTTGGGTGACATCGCCAACCTAGTTAGTTGGTATGGTGGCCCTCACGTGATTGGAATCCACCGTAACCCCAGATACCCTTGACCTGTGAAGGGCAGGACTTTGATTTATCTGGATGGATAATGAACCCCATTGCCCGAAAAAAATTTCCACGGTGGCTGAAACTGCCAGTTCGGCTGATTCCCAATAATTAGGATATCACCTAGATAGGCCAACACTATGTGATTTCGTCTCCTAGTGTAGCCAGTATTGATTTGAGCAATTTAGAAATAATCTAGGGTTGTGTAAGCCCATTTGGCAAAGCTCTGTATAGCCAGAGCTGATCCATCCAGATAAATTGCAAGAACTTCCTGTGGTATTTCTGAATGGATACTGAATAGCATGTATCTTTTAATCAATGCATGCCACAAAGCAGCCCCCAGAACCCAATAACTTGGCTGTCTGGAACGTTTCCATTTTGAAATGGGTATATTCTACAAAAGTATTCAAATGGGTCAAATCAAAATAACCCGACATCCTCCATCCCTCCTTGTAACCTTAAATTTTTCAGCATAGCCTACTGCCGCTCTTTGCTGGACAGTGTAAATTTCCGATCTGCATATGCTGGGATGGAGGGATTTCACCATTGATGAATTCAATCTCATGGCCTTGAATACTTTGTAAGATAAACTCATCAGAAGTGATGGTACCGCATGCCCCCGGAAAGAGCTGTAGTCTCCCACCGACATGTGAAGTTAAACATGCAGGTGCATGAAATCCAGACCACCTTACCTTCATGGTTATCGGCGGCCCTTGATATGTATGGCCGGATGTGGAGGTGCTGGATTGAGCTGAGAATGCGGCGCCCGCATATTCCATGCTGGCCGCTGGGGCCCTAGCCCTGAAAGGCCTAGGTTGATGAGGCTGCTGAAATTGAGGCGGTGCTGGAGCGTAGGTCCTTGCTGGCCTAACGGCAGGGCCTTGTGGCCTAAAAATAGCACTCCCTGGCCTGCTGCCTGGTCGAGATATGTGACCGCATGAGTCCCACCGTCTTAGCGTGGTCATCCAGCTCCTTGACCCTCTTCGGGAGGTCTTCCCCGGACAACTGTCTGGGTGGCGGCGTAGGAGGTGTTTAGCATAACCCCGCAAATTTTGGGTACAGCGATGGGTTTGATGACGCTTTTCCTGAAGGCATTTATCTCATACTGTGTAGTACACAATAGAGCCAGAGCATCCTCCTGCTTGGTGCTCAGATCCTCCACGTCCACCGACCGCGCAACGCAGTAAACCCAGCAGTGAGCAGCTTCAGGATCCGCTGGAGCTCCATCTCCTCGGTCTTGATCCTTGGGCGGATGTTGCCCCAGATTGGCGTATTGACTATGGGCTCGTTGAAGGGAGTAGCAGTTCGCTGGGCTTTGTGCCTGTTGTATGGCCTCCGATAGGACCTCCTCCTGGAGCTGATGGTTGGTCAGGAAGTCCACCGTGGCGGCCAGTTTGGGGTTGAGGGGTAGTCCCGATGTCTCTGACAATCCTCTGGCTGCCTCAGGCTCCTGCTGACGATGGTGAAACCTCCCTGTGCCCACTGGAGCTGGATGCTTCCTCCCGTTGATTCTGTTGCAGGAGGAGCTCCAACATCCGCTCCATCCTGGCCAATATGCCCCTCGCCCTTAGAACTCGGGCGGACGGAGTCCTCATGTTCTGCTGAACTGCTGAGGCTCCGTTCATCGGCCCGCACTTCGTTGAGGTGAACCCGGTGCCGGAAGTTGTCGCTGCCAGCCGCCGCAGCAAAGCTGAGCGATTCCCGCGTGGGAGGTACGCTCAAACGCCTCCTCGGCGGAGCTCGATCCCGCTGCCATGGAGGGCAAACGCGGTGGAGAGTCGGCACCCAATGCCTCAGCACGGTGACCCGACGCCCGCGCGGGCTTGCCGGCTGCCCACATCGTGGACCTTGCCGATGCATGGTCTCATCCTCCCATCCATGGGGGACTCGACGACCGTGGCGGGACTCCTCCCAAGTGACCCGTCCTGGCCTCGGTGGTTGGGGAGTCCACTGGTCCTGACAGGTCTCCCAGTGGACTTGAGTCCCGCCATGACACCAGTCCGCAGTTTAGCGGCAGGTGACGCCTTTGCCCCTAAAGGGTTAGGCTTCCGGGCTCCATCCCTCCCTCTTCTCCGAGGGCTCAGGGAGAAGGGCCGTGCAGCAGCACGCGAGCCCTAGCCCAGGTCGACCAATGAGCCTGTTGGCGACCCCGATACGGAGACAGGGTCGACCTGCTCCTCGAACCAGCACTGGAGCTCCTGCTCCTCGAACCAGCACTGGAGCTCCGGCGTATCGGCAGGTCGGGCCCTGTACCAACAGGGCTCCCCGACTTCCACGCCTATTTCCCGGCCCGACTCGCAGGTGCAGCCGTTGAGGAGGGCTCCGGGATAAGTGGCCGGTGACTCCTGCGGATGTCCTGGCCCTTCCTGCTTCCACGTACCTGTGAGGAGAGAACACACTCGCCACAACAGGAACACCAACTCCACTGGAGCTACGGTGTATCGGCGGGTCGGGCCCTGTACCAACAGGGCTCCCCGACTTCCACGCCTATTTCCCGGCCCGACTCGCAGGTGCAGCCGTTGAGGAGGGCTCCGGGATAAGTGGCCGGCGACTCCTGCGGATGTCCTGGCCCTTACTGTTTCCACGTTCCTGTAGGGAGAGAACACACTCCCCACAACAGGAACACCAACTCTAGGGGGCTTAGCCTTACCTGAGTCGGCCCTCTGAAGGGCTGGTGGGGAGCCGTGCTCCCCTCCAGCCGTCGGCAGCAATGTGTTGCGACGATATGTCGCGCATGCATGCTGGCGGGTTCTTCACGAAGTCACTCACGTGACTCCGAAATGAAATTAAAACCTTGAACCATACATACTGCAAATGAAGCATAGATAAACTAATTTTACAATGCAAAGCAGTTTCAATGTTGGGATTTTGAAAAAGATTAAAGTCGATAAAACCAACCAATTTCTACAATAAAAGACAATGGCAAGTAAAAGATGTTAAAAGCCAAAAGAGTTGGGGATGTATAAAAACAAACTGCAGATGCTGGTTCATACACAAACGGATATAAAGTGCTGGAGTAACTTAGTCGGTCAGGCAGCATTCCTGGAGAACTTGGAGAGGTGCCGTTTTGGGTCGGCAACCTTCTTTGGACTATTTATGTGGGGGGGAGAAGAAAGTGGGAAGATATTTTGACTTAGTCTTGCTTTGGTAGTGAGTACTCTCACGTCTGGCTGCATGATTTCAAAAGACATGAGCACAGAAATCTAAATTCTATTATGATAACCCAACCAAACCTATTTGTGTACTACAGTTGGACGTCATTTTACATCTCTTGAGGAGTGGATATGGAAAGGTTTAGAGGGATATGGGCCAAACACGGGCAGGTGGGACTAGTGTAGATGTAGAAGGGTCTTGAGCCAAAACATCACCTATTCTTTTTCTCCATAGATGCTGCCTGACCCGCTTAGTTATTCCACCATTTTGTGTCCATCTTCGATGTAAACCAGCATTGGCAGTTCCTTCCTACACAGTGTAGATGGGGCATCTTGGTTGGCATGGGCAAGTTGGGGCCAAGGGCCAGCTTCTGTGCTGTATGGCTCTATGACCTGGTGAGATTACACTGAATACTGTGTGCATTTTCAGTCACCATACTACAGTAGGATTGTGATTAAGCTAGATTCACAAGGATGTTGCCAGGACTGGCAGGCTTGAGTTATGAGAGATTAGATAGGCTTGGATTGTTTTCCCTGGAGCAAGGGAGGCTGAGGGGTGAGCTGAGGGATGCGAGATGAAAAACATGGAAGCTGAAATCCTTTTCATTCTAATGATGTTTCCACCCAAGTGGCTAATACGTCATATATCCTGAAACCCTGAAACCTGCTGAATAATTCATGACTCTGCTGCAATGGTGCACTGAGCTGTCCAGCATCTCCTACACAGAATTCAAAGCTTATCCATTGAAGCACATAAATATTGTTATTGATTAATGGTCAATGCAGATCTTTCCATCATGGAGTAAAGCTGTTGCTGGTGTGTGTATATGTAAATAGCTCCTTCGAAGCTTCCCCAGTCTAGTTTCAGTCAATAAAATACTGAGTCAAGCACTTGCGCATCTAAACTTTGTTTTGGAAAAACACAATAACAGTTCCGCACTACTATACCTAACCACCACGGGTTTGATCCTTGTATCTGCCTGGCCAAGCCCTTCTAGCCTCGTGCAAGCAGAGACCCTCCAAAAGGTCATGCGGTCCCAAGCGTTCTTCCAGAAGACCGACACTGGACTTCGTGGGAGCTACCTTTAATAGGTCCCCGAACCTTGAGGAGCCGAACCATATGAGGATGGTCTCTTTACAGTCCAATAACAGATATCTATTAACACAGTACATGATACACATTTGCCTAACCCAATAATACAGTAACTAACACAATGTATTTGAAAGAATGCTCCAGAAGGAAGCAAACAAGAATAAACAATGAAACATGTGCCCTGACATTCAAACAGTTTCTCCAAGGCTCAACAGTTTGACCAGTCATCAACCAACAGGATGAATGTCTCGCAACATTATTTAAACTATTTACAATGTCTTTGAAGCGATCCAATCGAAATGATGCATTTAGGGTTTGTTTGCAAAACTGCTATACATTTTATCAATTTGGGAGAAACAAGGAGAACACCTGGACCCCTCACCATCCTGCATATCAGTCTGACCCTAGACTGGCTGGCGACATCCAAAGCCTGTAAATTTCAGCTGATAGGGGTTAAGCAATTCTGGTAAGTGCAGGGATCCTCCATTTTATTGTGTCTTCATTTGGCCAATATTAACATGTATGTATGCATTTGTGCGTGTGTGTATGTGTGCATTTGTGCATGTGTGTGTGTGTATGTGTTTGTGTTTGTGTGTGTGTGTTTGAGTGTGTATAATGTGTCCCTTGTGTGCATTATGTGTGAGTGTGTGTATGCATCATGTGTGAGTGTGTGCATTGTGTCTGTGTATGTATGAGAGTGAATGCATGTGCATTATATATCTGTGTGAGTGAGAGTGAGTTTGTTTGTGTGTGTGTGCATGTTTGTTTGTGTGTGTGGGTGAGCATTTGTGTGTATGCGTGTGTGTGTGATGTTCTCATTGCAGGAATCTGTTCACTCTTGAGACACAAAGAACTGCAGATGCTGGAATCTTATGTGAAAAACAATACTCTGGAGGAACTCAATGGGCCAGGCAGCCACTGTGAAGGGAATGGACAGATGAAGTTTTGTGTAAGGAACCTTCTTCAGGCTGATTGTATTAGAGAGGAGAAAGCTGGAAAAGAGGTGATAGATGTTTGATTAGCCGATGGGTGTATAAGAGAAGACAAGGAGACAAAAAGGGTGTCAGATAAGGAAGGATTGGGAGTGAAATAAAAAGCCAGAGGAAGGGATATATGTGGAAGGGGATGGGACTGGTGTAAAGAGTATAGGGAGGTGGGATAGTGGGAGAAATGTGTGCCTACATGGGTGGGGGAGGGTGGCGTGGTGGGGTGAGAGGAAAGAGAGTCTGGCTGTAGAGAGCAGGATCTACATTCCCTAAGAACGCCAACAATTCAGACAAAGCAAACTGCAGCAGTCATTTGTTGTGTGGCTGAGGTGATTAGGAGTCTCTTTGTCACCATGAGACAGCGTGACACTGCAATGTGCAGGTCCAAGTGCCAATGAGAAAGTAATGACAGCCAGCCATATATTGTTAGCGTCACACCTGCAGCCTCTCTATCGCCTGGTTTAACAGCTCTTAAGTCACATATTATACCAGATGACCTAAGGAAACAGGGTAAACAGAATGTCACAAAGTGCTGGAGTAACTCAACGGGCCAGGCAGCATCTTGGGAGAACATTGATACATAATGTTTCGGGTCGGGACCCTTCTTCAGCTTAATCATAGCAGGGGGGGAAGCTAGAGGGGATATGGGGGTGGGGCAAAGCCGGGCAAAGTGGAGGAGAGCAGTTGGAATCACGGAGGAGAAGTGGTGAGAGAGAGTTCCACAGAACTCTTGTCAGATAGGAGAAATACTGCCTCAACGTTTATCATACCCTTAGGGGCTTTCACAGTGGAGCAGCAAAAACGAGGAATAAAGGAACTGCTGATGCTAGTTTACAAGGGTGGCACAGTGGCACTGTGGTAGAGTTGCTGTCTTACTGCTGATTTTGCAGTGGGGCTATAAAATGGAGACACAAGGAACTGTGGCATGGGTGGCACGGTGGCGCAGCGGTGATGTTGGTGCCTGGAATCGCCAGAGACCCGGATTCAATCCTGACTACTGGTGCAGTCCATGTGGAGTTTGTACATTCTCCCTGTGACCGCGTAGGTTCTCTCCGGGTGTTCCAGTTTCCTTCCATACTCCAAAGACATTCTGGTTTGTAGGTTACTTGGCTTCTGTAAATTGTAAATTGTCTCTCGTGTGTAGGATAGTGCTAGTGTACGGAGTGATCACTGGTTGGCGCTGACTTGGAGGGCTGAAGGGCATGTTTCTGTGCTATATCTCTAAAGTCTAAAGTAGGATTTTTGTCATACTAGAAAACAAAAGAACTTCTTCGAAATGCATTGAATCTTTGAACACCCCCATTAAGCTTCTCAATTGCAAGGCTCAAATGTTTATATCTTCTCAACCTGCGTGATCCAAATCTTTTCTAAACTGTGGTAGCAGGTCGTTGTGTGAAGCTTGCTTCTCATATTACAATGCATTTCATTATGAGAATGGTTTCATCTTTGATATTCCTCTTGAGAAAAATGACATCAATTGATATGAAAAAATGTTCTTGTCACATCCCTAGTGATGAAAGGATACTGCAATGAAGGCTTGCTAATCAGTGAAGAACCATTATTGGGTAAAGCTTTCATAGTGCATTTATAGTTATATGGTGCCTGGCACATCAAAGCTTGCTTTCCACAATGATTTTCTCATGAGGTGAAGTTACTGTTGTTACAATGGAAGATAATTAATAGAATCACAGAGTTGCACTGCATGGAAACAAGCACTTCGGACCAACTGGTCCATGCTGAACAAGCTAGCCCCATTTGTCTGCATTTGGTCCACAACCCTCTAAACCTTTCCCATTCAAGTACCTGTCAAGTGTCTTTTAAATGCAGTTATAATATCTGCCTCAACTACCTCCTCTGGCAGCTTGTTCCACATACACACAACCCTCTGGTTTCTATTAAATCTTGCCCGTTTCACTTTAAACCTATGACCTCTAGTTTTTGATTCTCCTAACCTGGGGTAAAAGATGCTGTGTTTTCACGCAATCTACTCCCCTAGCATCTAGTCATTAATGGCTTTTTACGAGGAATAAAATAACATTACTGATCACTAAACAAATTTGTGCACACTGCGGCCTAACATCGAGGGGTTGGCGGCCTCTTGCTGGAGATCGATTTGGGAGCTCCAGCCGTGGGAGCCTGCAGGGAGCTCGTGATCCCTGGTTAGAGACTGACTTCGGGAGCTCCAACAGCAGCAGCTTCGACCGCCCTGATGCAGGGGTTTCGATTGCCCTGACAGATGGTTTGGCTGACCCAGCCACAGGAGAATAAAGAGGGCAGAAGATTGAACTTTATTGCCTTCCTTCACAGTGAGGAATGTGGTGGATGTTTATGTTAAATTTTATGTAGTTGTGTGTCTTGTTGCTTTCTTTTAATATGGCTGAATGGTAATTTGAATAACACTGTACCTTAATTGGTACATGTGACAATAAAATACCTTGAAACCTTTGAACCCTTAAACTCGTGGGGTTTATTGTCATTTACCCTGATGGAACATGTATGTATGTATATATATATATGTGCACACATATATATATATATATATATATATCTATATATGTGTACACACACACACACACACATATATATATATATATATAAATATATGTGTGTGCGCGCGCATGTGTATATGCATATAAAGTGTGTGTGTCCATCTATATTACTAAATGTCTGATCTTGACCACTTCCTGTTGTTCTGTATATTGATTTTAGAAAAAAAATGCTGCCACTTAAGGCCCCCCTCCACTGCGCAGGTCAAGAGGATTTTTCCCATCGATGAAAAATAAAAGAGTTATTAATGTTTAAAAAATGGTGAGATTCTCTCTCCTGAAAGCCACGTCCCTTCCGGAGGGACTATAAAACCTGGAAGTGTTGAGTGCCTCAGTCAGTCTCTGCAAGATGGGGGAGCGAGAGGATCACGTCTCTCAGTCTGAGCTGTGAATAACACTGAGCACATGTTTACTAAACTGTGAGTGTGGTTTTACTGACCTTGAGTGCCCTTAATGTGGTTTGAAAATGAAAATGTAGTTGATTTGAAAAAGCACAGCAAATGGTTGGTGGTGGTGGTTGGTTTGCAATAAAGCACAGCAAATGGTTGGTGGTGGTGGTTGGTTTCAAATGGCAAATGATTAAAAGTATAAACTTGACAACTTCCTGTTTGCACTGTATATCGATTTTAGATAAAACACTACCACTTATGGCTATGATTTTTGGCCATCTTACTCAGCCCCCTCTGCTCATCAGGTGCAGAGGATTCTTCCCTTCAATGAAAAATAAAAGTATTATTAATGTTTGAAAAATGTTGAGAATCTCTCTCCTGTCAATCACTCCATGAAGGCCACGCCCCTTCCAGTGGGAGGGGGAGGTATTAAACCTGGAAGCTTGGGTGTGGTTCAGCCTCTGCAAGATGGGGTAGGGAGAGGACATGACTGTCTGAGCTGTTAATCAACTGAACATACTAAAGGTCTACTGAACTGTGAGTGTGGTGTTTCTGTGGTGATTTGTGTGGCTTTATGGTGAATTTATGGTGGTTTCAACCTGCTTGAAATGGTAGGAAACTGCATTTGAATGTGTTGGCCTTGCATCCTGCTTGAAGGGTATGAATCTGCACTTGAATTTGGTGGCCTTGCACCTTGCTTGAAGTGGTAAGAAACTGCACTTGAATTTGGTGGGCTTGCACCCTGCTTGAAATGGAATTTCAAGGAATAGCCATGTGTCAACTGCCAGCATATCAGGCTTGAGTGACTGAGCTGCCACCCCAAGAATCCATTTGTTCCACAATGTCCATACTATCCCTCTGGAAACCAGTCCCTTCAGCCCACAACACCCATACTAGCATTCCAGAAAGCAGCCCCCCCCCCCCCCCCCCCCCCACTGGCCACCAATATTGGAATTGGTGGAGAGGTGGAATATTGTGTTGGGGGACCAGCCCTCCCATGTGAACATGGGACCCAATGGGTCCCACTTAGTCTAGCATATATCTATCTATCTATCTATCTATCTATCTATCTATCTATCTATCTATCTATCTATCTATCTATCTATCTATCTATCTATCTATCTATCTATCTATCTATCTATCTATCTATCTATCTATCTATCTATCTATCTATCTATCTATCTCTATCTATATATATATCTATCTATATCTATCTATATATATATCTATATATATATCTATATATATATATATATATATATATATATATATATATATACATACATCTATACATACATAAACACACATTGTGTGTGCATATATACTGTATGTTTGTGTGTGTATATATATATATATATACACACACACATGCAGATATATACATGCCTTTATATACGTATATACATACATACATATGCACACTAGACTATTCAAATCTATTCAAACCAGTATCTGAAGTTATTTCCTACACGGTGTGTGTGTGTGTGCACACACATATATATGTAGGAGATGAAGGAGTGGGTTTTCATTTAAAGCATGTTGAGATTACATTGTGCTTGGAAGTGTGCATGGAGCCATTTGCGTCATTTGCCCTTCATTTACGCGGCATCATTAATGTGTCACGACGCACATGGCGTGTATTACACGCGCATGGCGCATGGTGGCGTAGGCAGTGACGAGTAGTAGTGCGTGGCGCCCCAGGATTTTGCAATTCTAAAAATCCTCGCGCGCCACCTGCGTGACGCGCAAATGCCGCCCAAGTGGGACAGGCTCTTTATGCATCATAAACCTTCACTAAAATTACCCAAATCACGTTGGAAAGTGGAGACTGGACCACATTCGTTTCTATTTTATAGCTTCAATAATGCTATTTTGTACACCATTTGTCCACGGTAGTGCAAGAGATGCACTAACTATTACCGAAAAGGATTAGGGTTGTGCAGGTCATTCAAGTACCTGATGGTTGTAGGAACATAGCTGTTCCTGAACCTGGTAGTGTCTCACTCACACTCCCTAAATGATGCAGTAAACTGCATTGCCACAGTGTCTTTACAATGTGATGTGTGGTCCCTTCCCAAGAAACATAAACTGGCATCAAAGGGAAACCAATGGAACAGTGAGGTTTACTTGAGCCAACATGAATCTAACAAAATAGCCAGTTGTATTGCAGACAGATAATGCTCACTGGTCCCAAAGGCATTGGAATTGCCATGTTTTGTCCAGCACCTGATTTCCAGCATCCATAATCACAATCTTCAGTTCTCTTCATAATGAGATGTTGGTTGTTGGCCAGATCATTAGAGGCAACTATTGATATGCTTCACACGCTGACTCTGAAAGAGCAGATTGCTGCATCATCCGCTTAGATGTGCTCTTGCTTCAGCTGAGGGAAGATATGGTCTCCATGTTGGCACACAATGAATGCATTGCCTGGACAACTAGATTAGTTTGCCCTTCGGCCCACCGAGTCGTCACTGACCATGGATCATCTGGACACTAGTTCTATCCGACACACTTGTGGCAATCAATGTACAAACCTGCACGTCTTTAGAACATTGGAGGAAACTCAAACACCCAGAGAAAACCTACGTGAATGTCTGAAAGAAATTGTGAAGATATGGGGTAGTATTTTATAGGTTCATAAGAGACAAGGGCAGAATTAGACTATTTGGCCCATGAAGCCTACTCTGCCATTCAGTCATGGCTGATCTAGCTTTCTCTCTCAACCCCTTTCTCCTGCCTGGAGGGAAGGAATGGTGACATTTCAGGTCGAGACCTTTCTTCAGGCTTCTTCTGAAGAAGGGTCTCGACCCGAAACATCACCCATTCCTTCTCTCTGGAGATGCTGCTTGTCCCATTTAGTTACTCCAGCCTTTTATGTCTATAACAGATCAGCCATGTTCAAATAGCGAAGCAGACCAAATGGCCTAATTCTACTCCTATGTCATGGTATTTATATGGTGTTATTGGCCTCTGTAAATTGCCCGTAACGTGTAGGGAGTGGATGAGAAAGTGGATAACATAGAACTAGTGTGAATGGGTGATCGATGATTGGCATGGGCTCAGAGGACCAAATAACTTATTTCCTTGCTGTATCTCTAAACTAAACTAAACTAAATTAAAGGAAGCTTAATATAGACACAGAATGCAGGAGTAACTCAGCAGAATCTATGGAGAAAAAGATTGGGTGACATTTCAGGCCAGGAGCCTTCTTCAGACTTTCTCCCAAGATGCATTTTCTCCTGGACCCTTTGCTCCAGAGATGCTGCCTGTTATATTCCGGATGGCAGAATGAATAGAATAACAATTTACACGCAGGTTGCATCGATCTCGAGAGAGAGATTTATTACCCAACATTTCCTGCTTATATACAACACCAACTCATTAACATACATGAATATGCATGAATACATTACACTGCTCTCATTTTGTATTTAATCTAAGTACACAGTTACAATTTTATTGTTGTGATACTTGAATTAAACCAGTATTCATGAAATCTTAAATGATAAACATAATCTATTTGGTTTACATATCTACACATTTTTGTTTTACTTATACAGTGAGTTACTTAACTTACAAACCTAATCTAACTTCTAGTTTATGGATCCTGGCTGATCGTTTAACCGTAACAGGTGTAACAGGTTTAGGTGTTGACTCAACTGTAGGCTTGTTTGGCTCTGTTTTAGTGCCCTGACTTTGATTGGAGGAATCTGTTTCTTTGTCCGTACTAACTGAACTTTGTGTTTCAATCACAGTGGTCTCTTCCAACTCACTTTCAGATAAAACCTCAGGGATTAGGACTTCATACTCAGTTTTTGGTGCATATTTGGCTGGAAACATTTGATCAACATGAACATTTTTGATCCTATCTCCAACTTTAACTAAGTGTCTTTTTGTTCCACACACTTCCACTATTTCCCCAACATCCCATTTGTCTCGACTGGACTTGTTGGGTGGACTGAGAACACAAACCTGCTCATCTGGCTTGATGTACCTCTCCTTTTTGTTGGTCAAAATGGCGTTTTTGATAACTGTTTTTGCTCAACTCTCAAGGCCAAATTGGGTTGAACTAGACGTAGACATATTCTTAGCCTTCTCTTCATCAACAGTTCTGCAGGTGAGTAACTTGTTGTGTGATGTGTGGTGCTGTACTTCAGCAGGAAACTGCCCAAACGTTATTTCATGTTGAGCTTTGAGCTACCCTGCAAAACCTGTTTCTTGAGAGCATCTTTGACAACTCTAACAGACCTTTCCACCACCCCGTTGGAGGCTGGACGGTTTGGGGAACAAGTTCTCACTTGTTTCCCCGCAGATTGTTGGTTTCCTGGTTTAAGCTTGGCCCGACATGCTGAGGTGATATGGCCTTTCTTCTGGCAGTTATAGCACTTGGCCATTTTGAATTGACAAAATTGGGATGAGTAATTACCGTTGCAACGATAACAACTGGCTGAACTCAGCTCCCCGCCGTACTTCGATTTTGGTTTAGCACCTCTTGGTTTGGCCATAGGGACTGCGTTGTGACTGTAAACGGCCACTGCAGTCCGTGGTGAACAAAACTCATGAGCATTCTTTGATGCCATCTCCATTGTGGTAGCAATCTTGCATGTTTTCTCAAATATAAGATCTGGAGTGTTCATGAGTTTGGGCTGAATTCATTCGTCCATTAGACCACAAACAAATCTGTTGTGTATTGCGCGACCGGCAAAGGTTCCAAAGTTACAGTGTACAGTTATGTTTTTCAAGGCAACAATGTACTCATTGATTGTCTCATTCTGCTTCTGGTTTCTAGTGCCAAATGTATAGCTGTCTGCAATTTCCAGAGGCTTAGGGTTGAAATGGTCCTCCAACCTCTTCATAATGTCATTGAATGAAACATCATTTGCCTTTATGGGAGTGTGCCATACACTTCAGGACCGATCTCCGTGAGCAGAATCGCTTTCATGCGTTCGCAAACGACCTTATTTGTTTCAGTCACTATCTCTCGTTCACCACTAATCTCCATTATGTTGTTTGCTGTGAAAAACATGTTTGTTCTCTCCATATAGGAGCTGAACGGCTCTCTACTCTTGTCAAAAGTGCCAAGGTTTCCGATGTAGCCTGTGGATGCTGCCATCGTGTAATTTTCTTTTTTCTTTTTAAAGTCCATTCAAAAACCCAGAATTCCTGTCTGTTCTGGTGTAACAATTCACCTAAAACTTAGCTGTACAAAGGCTATTCAGTTTTAGGAATTTGACAAAAAAAAACTTATACAAACCCAAGGACGGCATCTTGCCACGTAGACACAACACAGAGATAGCCTGACAAACTCTCGACGATTTGTCCAGCTGCTGCATTAAACTACAGTCCCCTGCATAGAAGGATCTGCGGCCTATCATGTCCAATTCTCAAACAACTGCGACACAACTCCGTATTTACTGTTTAAAATGTTAAACAATACTGCATGTTGCAAAACAGTCCTGCACTGTATTTAAAGGATGAGTTCACAAACTCTATCCCATCCTTGTCACCAATTTTGTTATATTCCGGACGGTAGAATGAGTAACAACTTACACGCAGGCTGCCTAGATCACGAGAGAGAGGTTTATTACCAAACATTCCCTGCTTATATACAACACTAACTCATTAACATATACATGAATATGCATGAAGACAGCCTGACCCGCTGATTAGCTCCAGCACTCTGTGTATGTCTTCGGTATATACCAGCATCAGCAGTTACTTCCTACACACAAAGGAAGCTAAATCCACAAAGCCAATGCACGTTAACAAATTTTGTTGAAACTATTATAAGCATATTAACCGCGCAAATATTAGGTGGTGCGAAGGGCTTTTGAAGTATTGACTTGTTAAGGAGGTTTGCAGTACGTATTGCTCTTTAGAAAAGATTTGTACATGTTGTTCTAATTTAATGATATTACGTTAATTTTCAATGTAAATATTTGCTGTGAGCTTCCCAGCATCCAGCTTGGGGTGAAGCGGTGACGCAGCGGTAGAGTTGCTGCCTCACAGTGCCAGAGACGCAGGTTTGAGCCCGACTCTGGGTGCTGCCTTTACGGAGATTGTACGTTCTCCCCGTGACCTGCGTGGGTTTTCTCCGGGTGCTCCTTGTTTCTCCTCACGCTCCAAAGAAGTACAGGTTTTTAGGTTAACTGACTTTGGTAAAAATGTAAATTGTCCCTAGCATGTGTAGGATAGTGTTAGTGTACATGGATTGCTGGTCAGCGTAGTCTCAGTGGGCCAAAGGGCCTGTATCCGCGCTGTATCTCTAAACTAAACTAAACATTTACGCTCCCAAGAGAGATAGCCCTTTGAAGGACATCACAGCATTTTCTCTACCACAGAAATGATCAAAGACATTGCTTTTGAATTATTTTCCGCATTCACTTTTGCTAATTAAACACACCCCCTGGATTGAATCAATGGATTTAATGATTGGCTCCAGATTGACATGTGGAGCTGATCAGTGGGGAGATCTTTGCAACATGTTACCAAAATCAAACGCCATTTTACACTCACCGTCTGGTGTTATTTAATTTTTTGTGTTGAAGCCCAGTCACCATTTGAGACGTTTTAAGAAGCCATAAGCTGTCAAGATGATGAAAAGGTTCAGATCACACACAAGAGGGGAAACTTCCCTCGTCAAGACTGACACAGTGAGAAGTACCACATTTCTTTTAACACAGTGGAAGTTTGTGATATCTATTTTTTTCTTCTCTTGACTTCTGAATAATACAAGTCATCCTCCTCGTGTGAATACATGAAATTAAAAAAAAAAACTGATTAAAATAACAAAACTGTTGAAACTTACTAATTGGGTGTCCTGGTGGAAGTGAAATATCACATTTGTCACACCATGCTCATTAGGCAGAGCCCCATCAGTTCTGATTTGGAGGAGCCGCAAATCATTCAGTAGCTCAGAAAGTCTCGCACATAAAAGGAACTGTTGAATCGCATCCATAGTAAGCAGGCTTGGCTCTAGCGAGAGCCACTAGAACGATGACATGAAAAACTCAGCGACAGTGACCTTTACTTTAGGCTTTAGAGACATAACTTGGAAACAGGGCCTTCGGCCCACCAAGTCTGTGCCGACTAGAGATCACTCCATATACTAGCACTATCCTACGCATAATTTACAATTTTATCAAAGCCATTTAACCGACAAACCTGTATGTTTTTAGTGTGTGGGAGGAAACCGGAGCACCCGGAGAAAACCCAGACAGTCAAGGGGAGAACGTACTATCTCCGTACAGACAAATGACAAAATCTTAATGGCTTCCTCAGAGGATTTGGGAGATGAGAAGCATCATAACATCTTTTTTTGCGAATGTCATTTTGATTTGGATTGACTTGCCTACAACACAAGATGTTTGCATCATCTCTATGTGACCGTATGGGTTTCTCCTGGTGCTTTAGTTACCTCCCACATTCCAAAGACATGCAAGTTTGTAGTTTAATTTACTTCTGGAAATTGTCCTGACTGGATGGGATAGAACTTGTGTACGGGTGATCGTTGGTCGGTGTGGACAAATTGGGTCAAAGGGGACCGTTTCCACGCTGTATCTCTAAACTAAAGTCAACCAAACAATAAATCAGTGTGCAATTGAACAACATTGTCCACTGTGAATAAATTACGATTAAACAAAGGACAACAACTAAGTTTAACTAGTCAGTTGTAAAACTACTGTTTGCAGGAAATGTTGGGTGAAAGTTAACAGATATTTCTTCAATTTTCAATGCTGTAAGTAAGAATTTCATGTTTCCGCTTTGGGACATATGGCAATAAAACACTCTAGACTCTGGACATGAATTTATCAAATAATTCACACTCTTTTTCTTCTTCTTGCGTATGGTGTGCACAGCCTAAAGTTGTTGGACAACTTGTTCTATTTGATCTTCCTTGATTGTGCATGCCAGGTTGATTGCATTCATCGAAACAGGGCGGACCACGTGAAGGTTGCAATCTCCCACCCCATTCACACTCTCATAAGATCATTAGTTTAGTTTAATTTATTGTCACCTGTATCGAGATACAGTAAAAAGCTTTTGTTGCATGCAATTCAAGATTCAAGAGAGTTTATTGTCATGTGTCCCTGATACGACAATTAAATTCTTGCTTTGCTTCAGCACAACGGAACATAGTAGGCATTGAGTACAAAACAGATCAGTGTGTCCATATACCATTATAGAAATATATACACACATGAATAAATAAACTGATGAAGTTCAAATAACCAGTCAGCAGACAAGGCGTAGAAGCAGAATTAGTCATTTAGTCCATCAGGTCTACGCCATGCGATCGAAGCTGATATATTTTTCCCTCTCAACCCTGTTCTCCTGCCTTCTCTCCTGTATCCTTTGATGCCCATACTAGTCAAGGACCTATCAAGCTCTGCTTTAAAAATACCCACTAACTTTCTCCTTCTGATCATCTGTTCCCCTTCCATATTTCTTTCCATTCCAATGAAGTCTACATAAATATCAGTTTTTGGTCCAATCCTGATTCATTGATCGAAATTTTAGGAGCAGAAAATGTACTCTTTGTCATCAACTTGATTATACTTTCATAAACGAAGCAAGTCTTTGTACTCACGATTTCCTCATGCCTGTTGAAATTAAAATGACTGCAAGTGCTTTTTCACAATAAATCTTAACCTGGTTCAGAGATTCCAGCACAATAGCTTTGAGTAGAAACTGATTTGGTCCACAGAAGTGCATTAGATATAGGTTTATCTAACATCAACCTAATACATCTGAGCTTGTTCCTTGCATTTCACAGAATGAGATATTAATCATGCTGCAATCAGTCATCTATCACAGATTAGCAAACCACCAGTTTATTCAAAAATGAACAAATGATCAAACAGAAGTATATTTTCACAGTCGCTGATAAAATCCAGATGAGGTCTCTCAGAGGTGACAGAGAAATCTCTTGCTCAATCAGTGTATGTTCACACATAGACACAAGGAACTGCAGATGGGGGTTTACAAGAAAACAGACATAAAGTGCTGGTGTAACTCATAGTGTCATAGGGTCATACAGCATGGATTCAGGCTCTTTGGCCCAACTTGCCCACACTGACCAACATATCTCATCCACACAAGTCCCACCTGCTGGAGCTTGATCCATGTACCTCAAAACCTATCCTATCCATATGACTGTCTAAAAGTTCCTTAAACATTGCGATAGTACCTGCCTCAACTATTTCCTCTGGCAATTAATTCCATACACCCATCACACTCTGTGTATAAAAGATACCCTTCATGTTCCTATTAAATCTTTCCCACCTCATCTTACTGTGCCAGAGACCCAGATTCGACCCTGACTACAGTTGCTGTCTGCATTGAGTTTGTACGTTTTCCCCGGTTGCGTTGGTTTTCTCCGGAGGACAATAGACAATAGACAAAATGTGCAGGAGTAGGCCGTTCGGCACTTCGAGCCAGCACCTCCATTCACTGTGATCATGTCTGCCTTCTCCACATATCCCTTGATTCTGCTATCTTTAAGAGCTCTATCTAACTCTCTCATGGAAGAATCCAGAGAATTGGCCTCCACTGCCTTCTGAGGCAGACAATTCCACAGATTCACAACTCTCTGGGTGAAAACGTTTATATTGTAAATAGCTGCAGTCCCAGCACTGAGCCTTGCTGTACCCCACTAGACACTGCCTGCCATTCTGAAAGGGACACGTTAATCCCTACTCTTTGTTTCCTGTCTGCCAACCAATTTTCTATCCATGTCAGTACCCTACCCCCAATGCCATGTGGTCTAATTTTACCCAATAATCTCCTATGTGGGACCTTATCAAAAGCTTTCTGAAAGTCCAGGTACACTACATCCACTGGCTCTCCCTTGTCTAATTTCCTAGTTACATCCTCAAAAAATCCATGCTGACTTAGACCAATCCTGTTACTGCTATCCAAATATGCCGGTATTTCATCTTTTAGAATTGACTCCAGCATCTTCCCCACCACCGATGTCAGGCTAACTGGTCTATAATTAACAGTTTTTTCTCTCCATCCTTTCTTAAAAAGTGGGAAAACATTAGCTACCCTCCAATCCACAGGAACTGTTCCCGTATCTATAGATCCCTTATCTATAGATTATCACCAATGCGTCCACAATTTCTGTAGTCACTTCCTTAAGTAACCTATGATATAGACCATCGGGCCCTGGCGATTTATCAGCCTTCAGTCCCAGCAGTCTACCCAACACAATTTCCTGCCTAATGTGAATTTCCTTCAGTTCCTCCGTCGCCCTAGGTCCTCTTGCCACTAGTAGATCTGGGAGATTGTTTGTGTCTTCCTTAGTGAAGACAGATCCAAAGTACCTCTTCAACTCATCTCCCTTGTTCCCCATAATAAATTCAACTGCATCAGTCTCCAGGGGTCCCACATTTGTCTTAACTATTTTTTCCTCTTCACATACCTAAAGAAGCTTTTACTATCTCCATTATATTCTTGGCTAGCTTACCTTCGTACCTCATATTTTCTCCCCGTAATGCCTTTCTAGTTATCTTCTGTTGCTCTTTAAACATTTCCCAATCCTCTGGCTTCCCGCTCACCTTTGCTATGTTATACTTCTCTTTTATTTTTATACGGTCCTTGACTTCTCTTGTCAGCCACGGTCGCCTCTTACTCCCCTTAGAATCTTTCTTCCTCTTTGGAATGAACTGATCCTGCACCTTCTGTATTATTCCCAGAAATACCTGCCATTGTTGTTCCACTGTCATCCCTGCTAGGGTCTCTTTCCAGTCAACTTTGGCCAGCTCCTCCCTCATGCCTCCATAGTCCCCTTTGCTCAACTGTAATACTGACGCTTCCAATTTACCCTTCTCCTTCTCAAATTGTAAATTAAAGCTCTGGATGATCTGTTTTCCTCACACACTCCAAAGACATACAGGTTTTAGCTTAATTCACTTGGTAAAATTGTAAAACTGTCCTTAGTGTGTGTAGGACAGCGTTAATGTGTGGGGATCGCTGGTCGGTGTGGACTCTGTCGTCCAAAGGTCCTGTTACCGCGCCGTATCTCTAAACTGAACAAAGCTAATCTCTCATTTGTTAAATATTCCCCATGTCAGAAGAAAATCAATGAAGAACTCATTTACCAATGTTGGAAATCTGAAATAAAAATTGAAAATGCTGAAAACACTCAGCAGGTCAAAACGAAAAAGACAGTTACCATTTCAGGTTGACGACCCTTCCCTGTAATTTGATCTGAAATATTAACTCTTTTTTTCACTATCCACAGACACTGTCTGCATTGCTTGGCACTTCCAGCAGTTTCCAGCAAAGATACTCTTGGTATCTTTCCAGTAAAGACATTCCAGTATCTTTGGGTTCCAGCATCCTGTTCTCTCACATGCTGTGCGTAAATTAAAGGATCTGTGGAGAACATACAGTACCAGGTGGAGAAGATAGGTAAATATGTATCAAACGGTGCCTGAGGGCATCGAGCAAACTCATTTACAACACACATCCCTTCAGTTAAAAATATTGAAGAACTGCTTATTCAATACTCCTTAGTACTTTGTAGAAATAAAGGAATGCAGATGCTGGTCTATACCAAAGATAGACACAAACTGCTGGAGTAACTCAACGAGTCAGGCAGCGTCTCTGGAGTAAAAGGATTTTGGATCAAGACCCTTCTTCAGCAGTTCAGCAAGTTTAGAGGGATGTAGCCAAACGTGGGCAGGTGGAACTAGTGTAGATGGGGCATATTGGTTGGCATGGCCAAGTTGAGCAGAAGGAACTTTTTTTCATGCTCTACGACTCTATGGCTCTCTATGACAACTGAGGAGTTTCAACTGAGATAAGGGAACGACAAGCTGACATCAATATAACAACTGCAAGGAAAAACTAATAGATTGTGTTAAAAACCCACGTGTTGCAGTGAAACCTTGAGGATATATCCTATCCTGACCCAGCCTGCCCTTTGTGGGATCCTAGATCTAACAGTTCAGTTTCCCAGCCTGAGGTGCCAAGGGATGAACAATGGACCATGGATCTGGGAGTGGGAAGCCGCCAAGCCCCTTCTCGGCCTTGAAGACCAGGAACTGGAGAGGAGGGTGGAGGGAGTAGGCGACGGTGGCAGACGCCGGACAGAAGAATAACCGGGGGTCTTACCTTCCACGCCAGCGACGGTCGTGGGAGGCGCCCCCGAGGGCAAAAAGGTTGAAGATGGCAGGCACGTGCCATCAGGGTAGGCAAGATAGGCACTGGCTACCCTGACTAAAATTATGAAATTGCAATTGTTAAATATAAATAGTAAAGGCATTATGCCTATATTAAGGAGAATTATGCCTATATTAGAGATTGATCTCCAAGGTAGGCATAATTCTCCGTGCCTTTCATCCGCAGCGCTTGTGACACGGGAAGGTCTGTGCAGCCCACGTGCCGTCAGCGCTGCCTGAAGCCGTCAGTTTCAATCTGGGCTGAAGGCAGCAGAAATTCTGCCTTTGCTGTACTGCGCATGCGCATTATTCTACTGCGCAAGTTTCTTGGCGGGGTTTTCAACCATGGTTTGTCGTGTACCAATGATGTGGTAGGTATATTTTGTGATTTATTTTAAAAAATACCGTATTTCCTGGGGTGGGTGGGGGGTGGGGCCGCTCCTTTCACAGCGTTTGGGGAGTCTGGCCCGGGGTAAATTTGCGGGGAGGGCACAAATGTTATGAATGGGGGGGGGGGGGAGAGAGAGAGAGAAGTAGCTCGGGTGGCTGAGCGGCCGCCGGGCCAGACAGCGGAACCAGCCGCCACCTTAGCTCCTTCTGTTGGTCCCCGCTCACCTCTGGCAGCTCTCCATCTAAAAACCTCTCTCCTGCCGCTCGCTGGCCTCACTCATGTCCTTAAATTCCGACAGCGCGATTGAGGTTACTCGGCTGTGGGAATTTAAGGATTTGCAGGAAGTCGCTGACATGAACGAAGTCGGCAAACGGCAGGTGACAGGTGTTCCGACGGAGAGCACTGCCAAAGGTGAGCGGGCCGGCAGAAGGCGCTGAAGTGGCGGCCAGTTCTGCTGTCGGGTCCCGGTGGCCGCTCGTAGCTCCCCGAGCTGCTTCTATCCTCAGCTACAGTGGGTGGCTTCCAGCCCGGAGAGCTGTGGTAGCGGTGAGTGAGTGAGTTACTGGCAGTATCCCCGACACCCTCCATCTCAACACTCGTGCCCTCCCCACAACTTTACCCCTGGCACAGACTCTACACATGCTGTGAAAGGAACTGTTCCCCAAATTGGTCTAGGACTAAGAGCCTTGGGAAAATTGAAATATCACTGTTTTTATTTATTTATTTAACGGGGAGAACAATCTGCGCATGCGCGGTTTAATTTTTTTTAACAGCGGACTGATTGCCGACCCTGAGTAATTACTCACGGCACGTGCCTGGAAGATGGCTGGGTGAGAAGAGGGAGGATGACCGGATGGAGGTGATGGTTATAACGGGCCTTTATGGTCAGCTGCACTTTGGACTGTGAAATGGTGCCAAAACCTAGCGACTCTTGCATATGGACTCAGTGTGCTGTCTCTATGTGTCATGTACTTAATCGGGGATTGCTTTTATGTATGGCAATAATCTCAATGATTTGTATGGAGAAAACACCTCTTTCCTTTAGAGTTCCTACAGCACAGAAACAGGCTATTTGGCCCATCGGGTCCATGCCAACCAGCGATCAGCCCATACACTAATGCTATCCTACACACTAGGGATAATTTTACCACTTACCAAAGTCAATAAACCTACAAACCTGCATGTCTCTGGAGTGTGGGAGGAAACCAGAGGCACCCGGAGAAAACCTATGTGGTCACAGGTAGAACGTACAAACTCGATACAGAAAGCACTTATAGTCAGGATTGAACCTGGGTCTCTGGAGCTATGAGGCAGCAACGCTACCTCTGCACCACTGTGCTGCCCTACCCACTGTACCTTGGTACAAATGATAATAAAGAAACCATTGAACCAATGTTCCATGTAACTTCCACAACTTTAGCAAATCTCTTCAATGAAATCTTGTCTTTTTTATCACTGCTTCCTTAACATGGCTCTGGTGCTGAGATGTCCGGATAAAAGGGTTTGTTTTCTGCTAACTGTACATACACTTCATAAGTAAAATCAATTCCTCTCACTTGACTGAAGTGTTCAATTTTTGAACTGGTCAATAACATTAAAAAAAAATCCTGACTTTTGAATTTTCACCAGATTGTCCTTGCAGGGTAGAATATAAATAGACTTACTTTGCTTGTAAGTTACAGAATGCTTAACATTCTTTGGAGGTGCAGAGTGAATTGACAAGACTCTTACAATGGATGAATGTTGTCAATCATAAAATGAGAGTTGGCGATTTACTGAGTGGTTGATTGATCCAAATGTACTCTTTAGACTTTAAAGATACTGTGCAAAAACAGGCCCTTCGGCCCATTGAGTCCATGCAGACCAGCGATCACCCTGTACGCTAACACTGTCCTACACACTGGGGATAATTTTACAATTTACCAAAGCCAATGAGCCGACAAGCCCGTACGTCATTGAAATGTGGGAGGAAACCAGAGCACAACAGAGAAATCCCAGCCGGTCACAGGGAGAACATACAAACTCCATCCAGACAGCACCATGGTTAGGAACGAACCTGGGTCTCTTGCAGTAAGGCAGCAACTCTACCGCTGCACCATCGTGCTTCCCAAAATACCCCATATTCATTGTACTCTTGAAATGAATAAAATCTTGCAAGGAGACAGTGCCACAAACATGATGAACATACAATGGGTATAAAAGCAGGTCAAATACTGGATATTCTGTGGAAAGTAAATCACCTCCTGACTCCTCACTGCTTGCCAAACATGTCAGAAATATGAGTGAAGACTCTCCACTTAGCTGGATAAGTGCAGCTTCAATAATGGACAAGAAACCTGAGGACAAAGCAGCTCACTTGACTCTGACCATTTCCCGCACTCTAAGCTGTATTTGCGACCACTTCACCATTGCAACAAATCAACGTTGCTTCGAAGCAGACGCAGGGGATTGCGGATGCTGGAAACCTCATCAAAGAAAAACAAAGTGCTGGAGGAATTCAATGGGTCTTGCAGCTATTAGGGAGGGAACTAAACATGCGATATTTCAGGCTGGGACCCTTGAGACTGATTGTGGATGGGGGGGAGCTGGAAAAGAGAGGTAGGGATGGGACAAAACCTGGCAGAATATGTAATACCACTTTAAGGGTGAACAGTAAAATCTAGCTTTGTCGGGAACAGCTCTTCCCAGAATTAAAGAACACATCCCAAGTAAAGAATCTAAGGGAAGGGTAAACTTTACTTAAAGCCAAATTAGGTTTTTACTCTGTTTCAGGATAGCTGAAATCTTGATAAAGAAGATTACTTTCAAGCTATAGTTTAGTTTTGTTTAGCATGGAAATAGGCTCTTTGTTCCACCGAGTTTATGTCGAACATCCATCACCCGTTGACACTAGTTCTATGTTATTCCACTTTCTCATCCACTCCACACCACGCACGGGGCAATTTACAGAGGCAAATTAACCAGAGCACACAGAGGAAATACACGTGTACACTGGGAGAACTTGCAAACTCCACACAAACAGCACTCGAGGTCAGGATCGAACCAGGGTCTCTGAAGCTGTAAGGGCAGCTGCAATACCTACTGTGCCACTGTGCTGTGTTTGTCTACCAATGTTTATTTAATGCAGCTACAAACAGGCTTTTCATTGCATCTGTACCTCACTGCACTTATGCACGTGACAATAAATTTGACTTGCCTTGAAAACAAATAACCTGAATATTATATATTTGTTATTTGTGCATCCTTGCCCTGTGTATTCTTCTTTTGAACAGGATTCAAGGGTCTGAGCTATATGGAGTGTTTGGGCAGGTTGGGACACTATTCCTTGGAGTGCAGGAGGATGAGGGGTGTTCTTGTAGAGGTGAACAAGGTCATGAGAGGAATAGATTGGATAGACACAGTCTCGTGCCCAGAATAGGGGAACATCAAGAACCAGAAGACAGGGGCTTAAGGGGAAGGGGGAAAAGTTTAATAGGCTCCTGAGGAGTAACTCTTTCATGCAAAGGGTGGTTGGTGTATGGAATGATCTGCCAAGCGGAGGTGGAAGCAGGGACTATTGCAACGTTTAAGAAACAATTAAATTAGTACTTGGAGGACAGGTTTAGAGGGATATGGGCCAAACGCATGCAGGTTGACCTAGTGTAGATGGGACATATTGGTCGGTGAGGGCAAGTTGGCCAAAGGGCCTGTTTCCACGTTGTATGACTCTCTGACTCTAAAACTCCTCACAATACAACAAAATAAAAATACTTCACTGGCAATGTACAGTTTTCTTCACCCTTGAACGTGAAAACTCCTAGGTAACTGTAAGTATTTCTCTTTCTTTCAGCTAGGCACCCATTTGTGATGACTCTCACACATAAAAAAAAGTCCTTTATTAACAGGACCTTTCATTTCCAAATTGCATTAGTTTTGTCTTTCAAAGAAAACCATTGCTAAAATATTACAATCTTTGCTCGAAACGTAATAATGTAGATTATTAATTCATGCCTTTTAAAAATGGGAATTGAAGCCGTTGCTGTTGAATGATCTAGCTTTTGTAGACCTATAATTCAATAAAACAGATCATTGAATATCAATTAAGTTTGAGTTTGATTGGCTGTTTTCTCTCTTTTCAAATCATGTTGTGTTGTATGGTACAATTGACGCATTTACTTTCCTTTGCTGGCTGTGGAGTTCCTTGGGATCTGATTTTTAACAAGCCATCACCCTTCATTTTTCTGTGCATCTCTAAATGTCTTAGGTTTCTGACATTTTTAGAGCTGGTGTCTGGAAAAAAAAACAAGATTTTTCAGTATGATGAATGCAGGAAATGTTTGATCCTCACAGACTGCCCTCAAACTGTGTAGTAATCAGTTCCCCATCTTTTAACCAGTATTTCCAAGGTGCTGTGGCCGTGTAACTGGAACCCGCCCGGAGGAACCCGAAGGCTCGGTGGACCGTGGTAAGGGGAGGAAGCCGCCGGACATGAGGAGCAAGAGCCGGTCGGAGGGTGAGCTGGGATATTGCCTCACAGCATCTTCAAGGTCGGCTTCAGGAGGCGCCCCCAGAACACAAAGGTGGCCAGGTGAGGAACGGGATGGCGGTTCATGGCCCAATCCGGTGGAGAGTGATGGAAGAAGGCCCTGCAGGAGCCTAAGGATTGTCTGGATCAGGAACTGCTTCGGTAGACTGATGGTGCGGGCTGACCGGATTTTGGATTTGGAAATGGCACCAAAACATGACGGTACCTGCACGTGTACAAAAAGAGTACCTGCATGTGCACTTGCATGTGTACAACTGCGTACAAAAATAATTTCACTGTACAGTTGCACGTCTCACAAGTAAAGCGCCATTGGACCATTGAACGTGTTGGCTTTTGCTACTGTTAATGATGCCATATCATAGAATGGATAGCACAGGAGGATGAGGGGTGATCTCAGAGATGTAAAAGATCAAGAGAGGAATAGATAGGGTAAATACACAGAGTCCTTTACCCAGAGCAGGGGAATCAAGAACCAGAGAACATAGATTTAAGGTGAGGGGGGAAATATTTGACAGGAACCTGAGGGCAGCTTTTATTTTTTACACAAAGCGTAGTAGGTATATGAAACGAGCTGACAGAGGAGGTAGTTGAGGCAGGTACTATTTACACAGGGCAAGTTATTTATCCAGAGGGTGGTGAGTGCCTGGAACGTGCTGCAAGGAGGGATGATGGAGGCAAATATGACAATGGCTATTAAGAGGCTCTATATAGGCACATGGATATGCAGGGAATGGTGGGACATAGATCATGTGCAGGCAGATGAGGTTAACATAACCTGTCATCATGTTCGACCTGGACATTGAGGCCCATTCCTATGTGTAGGAAGGAACTGCAGATGCTGGTTTAAACCAAAGATAGGCACAAATGCTGGAGTAACTCAGCGGGACAGGCAGCATCCCTGGAGAGAAGGAATGGGTGACATTTTGTGTTGAAACCCTTCTTCAGGGCCTATTCCTAAGTTGCATTATTCCATGATTACTCCATGAAAATGCTTCTTTTTCAGTGATAGTAACCAAAATGATTCACTATTGGGAGAGAGGTCATTATTTAAAGTGTGTACTTTTAATGTAATCTGAAGAAGGATTTGAAAGAAATTGAAGAAAAAAATAGTGATGGGGCCTTGCAAAGATAGGTAGAGATGGAAACACAGATGACCCTCAATAGGTAGAGGAGCCCCAGATAAGCTATGAGTTGTATGGACATTCTACCAAGAGCAGGGATACAGAATTAACCTAAAAAAGACACAAAGAGCTGAAGTAATTCAGCAGGTCAGGCAGCATCCCTGGAGAAAATGGATAGATGACATTTTGGGCCAGGACCCTTCAGAAGGGCCCCAACCTGAAATAGCATCTATTCATATTCTCCAAAGATGCTGCCTGACCTGCTGCGTTACACCAGCACTTTGTGTCCTTTTCTAATAAAATAATTTCCCCCCAATTCCTTCTGCCAATTAACTTAAAAAATATTCTCAAGTTTTTGACTTGGTTTAATCTTTGTATTCAGTTTATTTTAGATACAGCACAGAAACAAGCCCTTAAGCCCACCGAGACCTCGCTGACCAGCGATCCCCGTAAACTGGAGCTATTCTACCCGCCATGGACAATTTGCAATTTTACCAAAGCCAATTTACCTACAAACCTGTACATCTTTGGAACGTTGGAGCACCTTGAAAAGAACCCACGCGATCATAGGGAGAATATACAAACTCCGGGTATACAGCACCCTTGGTCACTATCGAACCCAGATCTCTGGCGCTGTAAGGCAGCAACTCTATCGCTGCGCCACCCCTTTGTTTGTACACAGTGGACTCAAGCACTTTGTGCATTATTCTTTTTGTAAACCAGCATCTACAGTTCCTTTTATCCAGAATTGACCAAGTGTCCGATCTAGGTTAGTATGGAGACAATGGGCTGAATGGCCTCCCTCATGTTTTCACTGCTTATGATTCTAATATTCTAAGAGGCATGCATGGCATAAACGGAAATAAAAACTTGGTTTCTTCAGCAGTGCCGTCAATACCTCAGGGCTTGTATAATTAGTAATTGACAAAATAATTAGTTTGGAGATTAAAGGAGAGTGCCACAATTTATTTTTGTCAGTGGTAGTCAGGGCAAGATATTCATTACCTGAAAGGGTGGTGCACTTAGAAATACCCAGCTGTTTTAAAAATACCCAGAGGAGTATTGATGTGCTGGTTCTCTAACCAAGAAGATGGCAAACAAAATGGGAAGATAGACACAAAATGCTGGAGGAACTCCAGACAGCATTTCGTGAGAGAAAAAAATGGGTAACGTTTTGGATGGAAACCCTTCTTCAGACCGAGAGCGGGTAGAGAGGGAAACTGGAGAAATGGATGGGTACAAAGAGAATGTAAGGTGTGAAAACGGCAGATCAAATCAGAAAATGCTCAAGGAAATGTAGAATTGAAGAAACTCCTTCTCATCCTCTCTGTTCTCACAGCATGGCAACGGAGGTGTTTGCCTGACCGTAGCAGCTGGAACAGTCCGTTGCAGGGGTGGAAGGGGTCTCCCGTTATCTTATTGGCTCTGGAGTTGCACCTCCTGATGTATAGCTCCTGCAGAGGGGCGAGAGAAGTTCCCATAGTGCGTTCGGCCGAACACACTACTCTCTGCAGAGCCTTCCTGTCCTGGGCAGAGCAATTCCCAAAACAAATTGTAATATTTCAAGACAATATGCTTTCTACAGCCGCTGAGTAGAAGCACTGGAGGATCCTCAGAGACACTCTGAATTTCCTCAATTGCCTGAGGTGGTAAAGGAGCTGCCTTGCCTTACTCACGAGTGCTGCAGCGTGTGATGTCCATGTCATATCCTCAGAGATGTGGACTCCCAGGTATTTAAAACAGCTCACCCTATCCACAGTATACCCATTTATCCTCAATGGTGTGTACGTCCTCGGATGATGTGCCCTCCTAAAGTCCACGATCAGCTCCTTCATTTTTTTGATGTTCAAGAGGAGGCTGTTGTCCTGACACCAGAGTGCCAGATCAGCTACCTCCTCCCGGTAGGCCTTCTGATCGTTGTCTGAGATCAGGCCCACCACCACGGTGTCATCAGCAAACTTGATTATCGAGTTGGAGCTGAACCTAGCCACACAGTCATGTGTGTACAGGGAGTACAATAGGGGGCTGAGGACGCAACCCTGGGGGGATCCTGTGCTCAGGGTGAGGGACTTCGATGTATTCCCTCCCATCTTGACTACCTGGGGCCTGGTGGTGAGAAAGTCCAGGGCCCAGGAACACAGGGGGATGTTAAGCCCTAAATCCAGTACCTTCTCAGCCAGTCTGGTGGGGACTATCGTGTTGAAGGCTGAACTGAAGTCTATGAACAGCATCCTCACATAGCCCCCTTCTGGCTGTCAAGATGAGAGAGAGCGGTCTGCAGAACCTGGGAGACAGCATCGTCCGTGGATCTGTTCGGATGGTATACGAATTGTAATGGGTCCATGTTGCGAGGGAGGAAGGTGCAGATGTGTTTCTTCACCAGCCTCTCAAAGCATTTGATGACTACCGAGGAGAGGGCCACCGGACGGTAGTCATTCAAACAGGCTGGGGAGGCATTCTTTGGTACAGGTACAATGATGGATTGTTTGAAGCAGGCAGGGACCACGGACTTGTCCAGGGAGAGATTGAATACTGCAGTGAGCACCGGAGCTAGCTGCGTAGCACAGGACTTAAATATTCGCCGAAGCTTTCCTCGTGTTCACCCGTGTCAGAGCCCTCCTCACATCGTGCTCAGACAGCGAGAATGTGTGCACATTCCTCCTTTCAGCTTCGTTAGTCAGCCCGCTGGCGGTGTTGTCGATAGTCGGCAGACCTGGTGTGGTGTTGTCCATCTCGGAACAAGCGTAAAAGGAGTTCAGGTCATCAGCTAGGGAGGTGCCGGAACTTGCGGATGAGGGTGGTGTGCTCCGGTAGTTGGTTATAGTCCGTAGTCCCTGCCACAGGTGTCTGGTGTCCTGCTGCTCCATCTGTGACTCCATCTTGTCCCTGTACCTCCTTTTTGCGTCTTTCACCGCAATTCGCAGTCGGTAGGACTCTACCTTGTAGACGTCCATGTTTCCTGATGTCAGGCCAGAGTTGCTGGCTGAGGGTAAGTTGACACCGAAATATACAAACAGTAAAATTAGTCAGGAGGGCAGTGAAACTAGTTGGAAAACTAGGGTAGGGGAGGAATGGTGAGAGAGGGAAAGCAAGGGTTACTGGAAGTTAGAGAAATCAATACTCACACCATTGGGTTTTAAGCTGCCCAAGTGAAATATAAATGGGGCAAATGGAAATACTATAAATGGGGCAGAGTTTAGAGGAGATGTGCGGGGCAAGGTTTTTTACACAGAGGGTGATTGCTTTAGTTTAGTTGAGTGAGGGGCGGAAATTGCTATCAAAACATGGGGGGGGGGCACCATTTCCTGGTGGCCACGCGCATACACGCACACACACACGCAAGACTTCGGAGGCTTCAGCCGTGGGCCCTATGGACGGTAACTTCGGGAGCTGACCTGGTTGGTGACCGACCGAACTCCAGCAACAGCAGCTTCAACTGCCCCGAATCGGTCTGTTCGTGGGGCCTTTCATCGCCCGGCGTGGCTTAAAACTGGCCGCGGGATCTTCCATCGCCCGGCTGGGAGCTTCAACATTGGGAGCCTCGATCGCCTCGATGCAGCAAGTTGACCGCGGGGCGATGGAAGATCCCGCGGCCGATTTTAAGCCGCACCGGGTGATGTAAGGCCCCGTAAACGGGCTGATTCAAGCTCCGATTTATGATCTTTGCTCCACCAGGACATCTCCCTCCTCCAATCACCACGCTCTATCCACAGTCCAACCTCCCTACTTCCGTCTCTCACTGACACCTCCCTCCTCCAATCATTGCGCTGAATCATCATGTCCCGCTCCCCCATTGCCTGCTGATTGACGCCTCTCTCGTCCAATCGGCACCCTTGAACATCAGTCCCACCCGGCACCTCACAAAAAAGAGAAGGGGAGGGGGAGAGAGAGCAGTTCTCACCCTATCATGGAGGGTGTCGTTGTGCTCGGAATGATTCTGACCCCTGCTCCTCCGGAATTGCTCATCAGGCCCAGGCTCCAGAATATTTCTCGGGGGCTGGCCCTACACAACATGAGCCCCCAGCATGCCGTTCCATAACACGGAGAGACGTGCACTGTACAGGATGCTCCTGCACACTCTACAGCTCCTCGCCTTCGTCTTCCATCCGGACATGCCATGGTGGTCCGTGTTACCCCCTGATGGTGGGGGCGGGCCCCAGTGGAGGTCTGTCTACAAGGGAGTCCTAACCCTCTACATTGGGGACCTAGGATGGAAAGTGTTCCACAGAGCCGTGGTGTGTAATAAACGTTAGAGTCAGTGCACGGAGTCGCCAGCCGCCTGTATCTTCTGCGATGAGGAAGAGACTGTGTTCCACCTTTATATGGACTGTAAGAGATTGCTGCCCCAGTATGAATATCTGAAGGGGTTGTTCCTCAAGTTTTGGTTGCATTTTAGTTCCACGATCCTGGTGTTTGGGCACAGGGCAGGTAGTGGGGTGGGCCGATCGCGACGGTGGATTGCTCCTGGGCCTGGCCAATTCGCGGGTCCAGACAGCGGGCAGTCGACGGCTACACAGCGGTCAGCTACCTGCCCCTTTTCCGGGGTTACGTCCGTGCCCGCGTGGCCCTGAAGAGGAAACACGCGGTGTACACGTGGACTCTGGAGACCTTCCACAAACGCTGGTCGCCGCGGGAGGTCAAATGTATTGTTGATAAAAATGTTAATATTTTAATTTGATAACTTTGTTTATAAATTGCCAATATAGGCATTATTTGATCATGTTACTACTCTGTTTTTTGTTTGTTCTGAATAAAAGCATTTTGTTTTTTTTAAAGAGTCAGTTGCCTGCCCCTCTTCCAGGCCTATGTCTGTGCTCCTGCGCCCCTGGAGAGCGACTCTGGAGGCCTTCCGTGAAAGCTGGTCACCGTGGGGGGGGGGGTCAAGAGCATTGTAGATAAAGATTGCACCATTGTATTATAATGACTGCTTGATGTATTGTGACCAATGAATGTTCATGTACTTTTGGTACACTGTAAAATGCAATTATTGAATTCCTTGGAATAGAAAAAAAAGTAGGAGTCAGATAGAGAGAGAGAGAGAGAAAAAGAGAGAGTGAGAGAGAGTGAAAGAGGGAGAGAGGGTGAGAGGGAGCGAGTGAATTGCCTAAACAAATCAAGCCACTGTTCTGAGCGTCAAACAAGAGTCGATACATTTCAGGCGCAGGAGTGTGCTGCAAATCAGATATCTTCACTACATGTCCTCATCATGCTGTCTTAATGCCTTCAAATTCGTTGTGAATGTCCAAATTATTTTCCTGGCAATACCGCTTTATGTTTTCCACATGACAGAGATTAAACCCTATCATTATTCGTTAACCCAAATATAGTTTGTAAGGACAAATCAGGTAACATCAAGCTTAAAAATCATTGAACAATTGAGATACCGTGCACATTGTATGCGTCAATACGCTCAAAATTAATCCGCAAACTCATAAATCAAGTCTACAGAGGAAAGACAGAGTGTTATGTGAAGAAAGAAAGAGTGTTTTATAAACAGAGCACAACTTTATTGCCTTAAGTGGAGTGAATGGGAGTGCAAGTGTCACAAAGTAAATTCAAATTTAGCCGAAAGATCTATAACACTTGCAAAAGGCAGGAAAAAGCTCGCTGACTAAGACTGTAAACACTGAGACCTCTACATTCATTTAAAAACAGGTTAAAGCTGATATTTGGGCATCTCCAAGGCTACATTAGTTTCTGGTACAGGCAGTCCCCAATTAATGGACGTGTCTGTTATTCAGTACGGTATCCGATTTCTTCATCTGTCAGAAACATCTATTTTCTGTAGTGGATCACATTGTACCACTCCAGGTGGAGTTGCTATAATTCTTTGTGTAATCTCCCATATCATTCATAAATTAAACCATTCATAAATTAATGGGATTTATACTGTATCCACTCATTAATAAATACCATGAAACATTTTATTATTATTGTCTCTACTTTGAAAAATGCACTAAAAATGTCTGGGAGAATTTGCGTAAAATCAGATTTTCATAGGGGCGCACAATGGCATGGCGGATAAAGCTGCTGCCACACAGCGCCAGAGACCTGGGGTTGATCCTGACCTCGGGTGCAGTCTCTGTGTAGTTTGCACACTCTCACTGTGACTGTGTGGATTTCTCCTGGTGCTCTGGTTTCCTCCCACATCACAGAGACGTGTGGGTTTGCAGGTTAATTGGCCTCCATAAATTTTCTATGTTTAAGAAAGAACTGCAGATGCTGGTAAAATCGAAGGTAGACACAAAAAGCTGGAGAAACTCAGCGGGTGAGGCAACATCTATGGAGAGAAGGAATTGGCGACGTTTCGGGTCGAGACCCTTCTTCAGAATGGAGAAGGTCTCGAAGGTCTGAAGAAGGGTCTCGACACGAAACGTCGCCAATTCCTTCTCTCCATAGATGTTGCCTCACCCGTTGAGTTTCTCCAGCTCTTTGTGTCTATCTCCATAAATTGCCTCCGGTGTGTAGAGAATGAGCTTAGACCTGAAACATTAACCGTGTTTTTCTTTCCACGGATGCTGCCTGATCCATTGAATATGTCAAGCATTTTGACCTCAACATAAAATTATTCATTGGATCGTGACTGCATTACAAACTCAATAAATTGAAACACAATAAAGGTGATGTTGTGCTATAGTTGGAGGATTAAGCAGGAGACTTGCTGCTAAATCAGCATTCGAGTCCAGATCGCCTTTGCAATATATTTCAGTTCAAGGAGTAAGAAATTGTCACTGTCCATTGGGACGATAATTCCCACAAGTGAACACTAAACAAAACAATCTGCAGATGATTTATCACAGCAGTTCCCAGCTACATACAGCAGCCCCCAATTAGTGCAAAGACCACTTTATACTTGAGGGACCTTATTCACACAGAGAATATATAGAGTACCTTACTGCCGACAATTTCTTTGGTGTTCTTTCATTCTTCAAATGACTGTCACAATTTGGCTCAAGTACACTTGTGGTGTGTTGGAAGGTACAACCGTCCATGCCTGTCACTCACGCTGATCCTTTTCCTTTAAAGGTACAGTGTGAAAACAGGCTCTTCGGCCCACCGACACCATGCCAACCATCCATCACCCATTCACACTAGTTCTATGTTATCCCACTCAAGCATCCACCCCTCACATACTTGAGGCCATTTACAGAGGGGCAATTAACCTACAAACATGCCCGTCTTTGAGATACAGTTTTGTTTAGAGATACAGCTTGGAAACAGGCCCTTTGGCCCACCGAATCGATGCTGACCACTAATCACCTGTGCACTTGTCCTGCCCTACACACTAGGGATAATTTTCAGAAGCCAATTAACTCACAAACCTGCACGTCTTTGGAGTGCTGATGGAAACCGGAGCACACGGCGAAAACTAATGCGGTCACAGAGAGAACATGCAAACTCCACATAAACAGCACCCGAAGTCCGGATCAAGCCCAGGTCTCTGGCACTATGAGGCAGCAGCTCTATTAGCTGTGCTAATGTTCTGGCCTCACAGTGTTTTATGTTGGTTCAAAGTGTTAATGAACCACTGCAATCTAATTCCAATGAGATGAGAAATCCTGGAGACACCAGAGACTGCAGATGCTGGAAGCTGGGGCAAAAGTGCTGGGTGAACTCAATGGGTCAGGCAGCATCTGTGAAGGGAATGGCCAGATGACAATTTGGGTCGGGACCATACTTATGGGGCTTCCGATCAGTTCAGATTAAGGAAAGGGTCAGCACCGTGACGCAGCGGTAAAGTTGTCACCTTACAGCGCCGGAGAACGGGGTTCGATCCTGACTATGGGTGCTGTCTGTTTATATGGAGTTGGTGCATTTGATGTGAGTTTCTCCAGGTGCTCCAGTTTTCTATACTCCAAAGACGTGTGAGTTTGTAGGTTAATTAGCTTCTGTAAATTGTCCCTAGTGTGGAGGATAGAACTAGTGAATGGGTGATTGCTGATCAGCATGGACTTGCTGCACCAAAGCGTCTTTCTCCATGCTGTACCTCTAATAGCTAAAAATACTCAATAGGTGAGGCCACGTCTTGGGAAGAGAGATAGAGTTAATGTTCCATGTTCAGATAGACCCTTCTACCTGAACTTGGACTCCCCACTATAACAAAGACCTTGACCGCATCCATTCATTTTCCTTCACCTCTGCTAATGATCCCTCTCTCCTGGGGCTGAACAAAGATAGAGTTCCACTGGAACCCACATCCACAACCTTCCATTGCAGAGTTGTGGACATTGCCCAAGCCATCATGCAAACCAGCCTCCCTTGCATTGACTCTCTACACTTCACACTGCCTCAGCAAAACCATCAGCGTAGTCAATGATGAGTCTCACCCCGATCACTCCATCTTCTTCCTTCTCCCATCTGGCAAGAGGTACAAATGTGTGAAAAGCATGCATCTAGATTCAGGGACAGTTTCTTCTCAGTTGTTTTCAGGCAACAGAACCAACCTATCACCAACTAGAGAGCAGTCCTCACTTGCCTTTTAGCATATTGGAGACCATCTGCCTACCTTTAATTGGACTTTATCTTGCACTAAATGTTATTAAAATTATCCTGTATCTGTACACTGTGGATGGCTTAATTATAATGTATAGTATTAGCCGACTGGATAGAACGCAACAAAAAAAGATTTTCACTGAACCTCAGTACAAACAGCAATAATAAACTAAACTAAACAGATGCTGCTTGACCTGTGTTTTGTACTTTTTTATTTCAGAAGTTCTAATTTCTAAACTTCTTAAAAAATATATTTTCACTGTACTTGGCACATGTGACAATAACAAACTTAACTAGATGTTTAAGAAACATTTAGACAGGTACAAGGATAGGATATGGGCCAAATGCAGGCAGGTGGGATTTGGGTAGATAATTTTCAGAAGCCAATTAATCCACAAACCTGCACGTCTTTGGAGTGCCGATGGAAACCGGAGCACACGGCGAAAACTAATGCGGTCACCTCCCCTCCCCCTCTCCCCCCCCCCCACCCCATCTTCCCTTCCCCCTCTTCCTCCATTCTCCCCGCTCCACTTCTCTCCCCCTTATCCACTACCCCCTCTCCTCACAACCCCTTCTCTCCCTCTCCCATTCTCCACCCCCGCCCCCCCGCTTTCCCGCCCCCCCATTTGTGGACCCAGCCTGCGACCAGCGATCCCCCACACACTATCCCACACAAGCTAGGGTCACTTTATACAAATCTGAGCACCTTTGGAGTGCGGGAGGAAACCCTAACCCTAACCCTAACCCTAACCGCAACCCTAACTCTAGGTTGATAGGTTTGGTATAAGTATACATTGTCCCTAGTGTGTGTGGGATAGTGTGCGGGGGGGTCGCTGGTCGTTGCGGACTCGGTGGGCCAATGGGCACTGTATCTCTGAACCAAATGTGACACAGGGGTTGGACTCGAACCCTCAATGTTCTGCCTGCTCGTCACGGGAACTAAACTGTTGGCCATGAGTTGTCCCAGAGGGCAGATCTCTCGTCCAATGGTCTCTCCAAACCCCCAGAGGCAGCGGGCTTTTCAACAGGGTACATGCAATGTTGTCAATGTACCAGTGCCACCCACCTGCTCCGGCCACTGAGTCTAAATACCCACCACCCATTTTGAAGCAAGACGAGGGGGCGGGGGGGGGGGGGGGAAGTGGGGGGTGTTGTTCCCAAAGTCTGCATTTATCTCATAGTCACTGTTACTAAAACTGATGATGTGGCCTTTGTGCAGTACTATTAGTGGGATGTAGCTGTCACAGGCTGGGTCCACAAATGGGGGGCATCGGGGAAAGTGGGGGGGGGAGGTGAAGAATGGAAGAAGGGAGGGAGAGGGGGAGAAGGGGATGTGAGGGGTGGGAGCGGGGTTGCGGATAAGGGGGAGAAGAGTGGAGCAGGGAGAAGGGAGGAAGAGGGGGGGAGGGAAGAAGGGGAGGAGAGGGGAGGGGAGAAGGGTAGGGGGAGTGGAGAAGGAGGGATGGGGGCGGGAGGGGAGAAGAGAGGAGAGGGGAGTTCAGTCTACACTCACTGGATTCATCCCTGTGTAAAGAGACGGTGATCGGATCTGGAAGCGGTCCAATACATCTATAAATAAAACTGAACGACCTCAGACATCTTACCATTTGCACAATTGATTTTATTGTATTAATTTTAATATATTAATGATTAAAATCCATGCATTGAAGGAAGAACATTTCACACCCCATCTGTCGTCCCTAACCCTAACCCTAACCCTAACCCTAACTGAGCATCACCCACAGGACAGCATACGTCAGTATGGGACAGGGCGCACGACATGATGAGACCCAAATGTTGCTCCAGGATTTTGAACATTCCAAAATCCTGGTGCAACAGGGAAGCACCGCGTGTTACCGCACGTCACCACGCGTCATGACCCGCCAACCTATTTTTAGGCTGTCGCGTAAATGAGGCACAAATGTCGCCCAAGTGGGACAGACCCTTTACTCCAGCTTTTTGTGTCTAACTGCAGTTTAGCCAGGGCTAGTCTGTAGAAGGGTCCCGACCCAAATCCTCACCCATCCCTTTTTCTCCAGAGATGCTGCCTGACCCACTGAGTTATTCCAGCACTTTGTGTCTATCTTGGGTATATACCACCATCTGCAGTTCCTTTCTACACATATTAACAATATCTGGTGTAGATTATCTCTCTGTGCTTTTAAACCTGGTCCCTACAGTGGTGTCTGATGCCATGCATAATGCATTTCATGCAAACTTCATGACATTCGCTGCATAATTCTGCAGCCCAATGCCCAGCTGAGGGACTGTACACAGTAGCGCTCCATCATTTATTATTGTGTGTTGCATTCTCCACGGTTTAATGTGCGTGAGTAAACTATTCTATAAAAACAATGGACGCATGACCACCCCACCCCACAATCTCTACCCCCCCTAACTCCACATCGCATTTCTGAGTCCTTGCAAGAGACATTCTGCAGTGATGCACTGAACAATGCCACCCTGAGCAGCGACTGAGAAAAACATCGAGAAAAATCTCTCTTATCAAAAGAGAAATGTTTATTTTGTTGACAAGGTCTTTGTTTGTTTTAGCTTCTGGCTCTCCCAGTGTGAGCGTTTCCATCCTGCTAGGCTGATGTGTTTGCCTTAGCCACTCATATGCGTTTGAACGCAAGCTTAAAAAAAGAGGGAAGAAAATGCTTTGCTTTTGATTGATTTCTTTCATCTCACTTGGGTATTGATCATCCAGCAGTGAAAACAGGCCCTTCAGCCCATCAATAGGTGACTTTTCTGGTTGTGTAGAAAGGAACTGCAGTTTATACCGAAGATAGACACAAAATGCTGGAGAAACTCAGCAAGTCAGGCAGCATCTCTGGAGAAAAGGAATAGGTGAGGTTTCAGGTCGAGACTGAACTGAGGGTCTTGAACCGAAATAGCCCCTATTCCTTTTCTCCAGAGATGCAGACTGACACATTGAGTTACTCCTGTTTTTTTTGTGTCTATCCCCAGCTTTAATATGAGCTGGTACATCTGTTTTTGTGACAATGCGCTGTTAATAAATCAGGAGATTTTTTTCTGAACATTGGCAAATTTTAAATATAAACATGGTAAACAGCATCTAGTTCCCAGTAAGCTGCCTTTTATGTGTGTGTTTTGTTGCAATGACCAAACTGAACGCATCTTTGCAGATGCATTTCACAGATTTAATTTTTAATTTCTAACCTGACTGCAAGCAAAATATTGAAGCTTTCCATCAGCATCTAAACATGTTGGCACATCTCCCTCATAGTTTGTTTTTCTCTCTCTGTTCTTGACTTGAAGGAGCTGCGTAGGAAAGAACTGCAGATGCAGGTTTACACCAAAGACAGACAGAAAATGTTGGAGTAACTCAGCAGGTCTCAGAGGTTATGGGGAGAATGGGGTTAGGAGGGAGAGATAGATCAGCCATGATTGAATGGCGGAGTAGACTTGATCGGCCGAATGGCCTAATTCTGCTCCTATTGCTTATGTTCTTATGAGAGGGAAACTAGAGGTGTGAAAAGTAGAACAAATGAATGAAAAATATGCAAAAGAACAAATCAAAGGCATCATCAACACCAATCAAGGAAAGGTGCAGCACGGTTTACGTTTATTGTTGTCACAACTACCATGGTACAGAGAAAAGCTTTAATTTACCTATTATCCAAACAGATCCAATATACCACACTTAGACACCATCAGTTCAAATGCAAGTACAACGGATAGAGCAAAGGGGAAAATACAGAGTGCAGAATATTCACAAATTGATAGCTAGCCAGAGCCCATTGAAATATAAAGCTTCATCTCTATATTAAACGGATGACTCCTTATTTGTAAATACTGAAGCCAAGTTCTAGATTCTCAAACAAGGTGAACCATCCATCTTGTCAACATTCCCAGATGTTTCCATCAAATCCCATTTAATTATTTTTTATTCCAATGGATACAATTTTGTAGGTTAATTGTAGACATACAGGTGAGTAGGTTAATTGGCTTCAGGGAAAAATGTAAATTGTTCCTAGTGTGTAGGTTAATGCTAGTGTACGGGGTGATTGCTGGTCGATGAAAATTCAGTGAGCCAAAGAGCCTGTCCCACGTTGTATCTCTAAAATCTAAAGTAAAAGTATGAAAGGACACAAATGCTGGAGCAACTCAATGGGTGAAGCAGCATCTAGGTGATGTTTCCGGTTGGACTCTTCTTCAGACTTGAAACATCAGCATTCTATGTTCTCCAGAAATGCTTCCTGACCTGCGGAGTTACTCCAGCACTTTGTGTCCTTTTGTGCATTGACCGGCATCTGCAGTCCAATGTTTAGTTTAGTTTAGTTTAGTTTAGAAATAAGGCACGGAAACAGACGCTTTGGCCAACCAAGTCCACGCAGACCAGCGATCCCCATACACATTATCTCCATCCTACACACACTGTGGACTATTTACACATGCGCCAAGCCAATTAACCTACAACCTGGAGGTCTTTGGAGTGTGGGAGGAAACTGGAGTTCCCAGAGAAAACCCATGCAGGTCACAGGGAGAACGTACAAACTCCGTACAGACAGCACCCGTGATAGGAATCAAACCTGGGTCTCCGGCGCTGCTTTACCACTGTGCCACCGTGCAAGTAATAAATGTATTAAAACCTTCTGTAAACAAGGAGACCTATATTGTACACAATTTCTAGATGTGATCCCCCTGATGCTCTTTTTTATTGAAGTATAATCCCCATATGTTTGTTGTTCCCACTTCCAATTAATGGCAAGATTCTGTTAGCTTTTTAATTGCAGCACCTGAATTGCAGCACCTGAAATGAAATTAAGAAAGGTATAGATAAGGTAGATAGTCAGAACATTTTATCTCAGAGTGGAAATGTCAAAACCTAGAGGGTATAGCTTTAAGGTGAGAGGGGCAACACTTAAAAGCGATGTGCGGGGCAACAATTTTACACAGAGAGTTTAGTTTGTTAGTTTAGTTTATTGTTTATTGTCACGTACCAGGGTACAGGGAAAAGCTTTTGTTGCATGTTAACTAGATGCAGGTTAGAGAATGGTGGGTGTCTGGAATGGATTTCCAGGGCTAATGGTGGAGTCAAGATTGGATACAAGAATGGTGTTTAAGACGCTTTTACATAGCTCCATAAATACGAAAGAAATAGAAGGATACTTGAGTGCACAGGGGATTAACCGCATCATGCTCAGCATAATGGCATAATGGGCTGAAGGGCCTGTTCTTTACTGTTCTATGTATAGGAAGGAACTGCAGACGCTGGCTTAAAATGAAGATAGACACAAAATGCTGGAGTAACTCAGCAGGTCAGACAGTATCACTTACGAAAATGAATAGGTGACCTCACCCGAAACGTCACCAATTCCTTTTTTCTAGAGATGCTGTCTGACCCGTTGAGTTACTTCAGCTTTTTTAGTCTATCTTTACTGTTCTATGTTGTATGTTCTACTGTATGTGCCTTCATACTTATCTTTTGTGATTCACTCTGGGATACCCCAATTCCTTTGCATCTCAAAAATCTGCAATCACTCACCATTCCAATTTTTGTTTTTGATGGTTTCCTTCCCAAAACGTACCATTAAATATTTTCCTGGGAGAGGTTGAAAGAAGGGAAAAAAAGATAATTAAGGACTCAGGAAGCTGGGTGAGTATATAAAGGAGGAGAAAGGAGCAATTCCAATAGTTGGCTTTAACACAATGAAGTTAATAAGAACACTTCAGTAGAACAGGGAGATCTCAACTGCTCTTCATAAAAGGATTACTTCAAATTAGAAAACAAGGAACTGCAGATGCTGGTTAATACACAAAGACACAAAGTGTTGAAGTAAGCCAGTAGTTCAGGCAGCATCACTGGAGAACATGCAATGTCCTCAAACTGCGGAGCATCTTGGACAAATCAGCTCACCTCCTCCATGACAACCTGAGGAGCACCTTTGGCAACTGACTGGTTCTATCAAGATGCAGCACAGAACGCCACAGTAGATCCTTTTTCCCTGTCCAGGATTGGGCACATCCCCAATCCTGGACTTTCCACTCGTTACTTTAATTTCATGTTTCATGTATCTTGTTGTGTTTTATGGCTGTTGGAAGAGCAATTTCCCTCCTGGGATAAATAAAGTTATATCGTATCGCATGAAAGGTGATGTTTTGGATCGAGACTGGTCTGAAGAAGGGTCCCGTGTGCAGAGAGGGGGAAATGAGAATCAGAGGACATAGGTTTAACGTAAAGGGCAAAGGATTTCAATAGAATACTGAGGGGTAGCTTTTTCACACAAAGGGTGGCTGTATGGAACAAGCTGCCAGAGGAGGTGGTTGAGGCAAGGCCTATTGCAAGGTTTAAGAAACAATTAGATGGATACATGGATAGAACAGGTTTAGAGTGATATCAGCCAAACACAGGCAGATAGGACTAGTGTAGATGGGACATGTTGGTCAGCGTGGGGAAGTTGGGCAGAAGGGACTGTTTCCATGCTGTATGACTGTAAGGCATTTACACAGCTTGTAAAAGGTTGAGAGGCTAGCATCAATCCTTACAGTAAACCAGTCATTGCCTATCCCTGAGGGTAGCTATAAGCAGGTTGTGATCTTCCCCTCACTCTGAGAGTATCATTCCAGAGATAGACCAAAACTTGCCAATTGGGGTGAAGCTAATCAAGACTCACAAACCGCACAACTTTAACAGTTTACTGTGTTTACTCGTATAATACAGTCTAACCTGCTTTTCCTTTCCACACACCATGGTCTTTCACTTTAAGTGTTATTGACATGTATTCTCCTCCAGGCCCAAGTGATTTGGAACACAATTCATCCAGTGATCACTTAGTGGTGTCTGTTCCCATTGGTACAGTTAATCAATCTTGTCTCCACTTCCCTTGCCAGTTGCTAAATTTTTCCCCAAATAGGTCATCCTTTACATCATTAAAGTCTCACAATAATGTAACCGCAGAAACAGGCCCCACTGCATTCCCATTCCTCACCCACCTTTTTCCCCACTCGTCACACACACACATACATACATGCACTGACACACACAATGCACACATAAACACACACACATACAAACACACACATGCACTGAACCACCAAATACACACGTAAACACACACACATATATAGACAGGCACACACACAGATGCACAGAAACACACAATACACACATAAACACACACACATACAAACACACACATGCACTGAACCACCAAATACACACGTAAACACACACACACATAAAGACAGGCACACACACACACACACTCACACACACAGATGCACAGAAACACACAATGCAAACATAAACACACACACGTACATGTATTTACACAAAACACACACACACAAATGCACGGAAACAGCTAATGCGCACACAAGCACAGACATACACACACACACACACACACACACTGACACTCCCAATGCACATGCCCACACACACACACACAGATTCACTCATGCACAGGCACACATACGCACGCACACACATTCTCACATGCACACCGCATGCACACATACTCACACATGCACACACACATTTGCACATGCACAACACAATGTGCATTCACATGCCCGTAGATGCACACACACTCTATGCACATGCACTCATGTACATGCACATATGCACACAATTATTTTTTGTCAGTGTCATCTTTGCATGTTGTAAATCTAAGACACAGCTGACCATTACTAAAACGAAAAGTTGTTTTGACAAGGAAATGTTCTGACTTAATCAGCCTATTAAAAGCATGGTGAGTGCGTTTTACTCGGGTGAAAACTGACGTGAACATTCTCACTGAATGCTGGAACGTATCCAGACTTGGAGGGAACATGCATGTTGATTTGTACAACTTCCAGACAGCAACACGACAGGAGACCATTGAGGGCAGGCAAACCCTTAAGTTTAAATGAACGCGTGTCTTTATGTGAGATGATTACTCTATTTTGTCGGGTTAGTGTAAAATTAATCATGTTTGTGTTTGTGTTTAAATAATTTTGCCTGAATTTTATTAAGATCACAACCTATTTTAATCATTTGAAAAAATGTCTTACATGTTCTTCACATCATAGAGTCATAGTCAAACAGTGGGGAAACAGCTTGCCCACACCGACTAACATGCCCCATCTACACTCTTCCCACCTGCCTGCATTTGGGCAGTATCCCTCAACCGGTACTATCCATGTACCTGTCCAAATGTTTCTTAGACGTTCCGATAGTAACTGCCTCAACCACCTCCTCCGGCAGTCGTTCCATACACCCACTGCCCTTTGTGTCAAAAAGTTAATGCTCAGGTTCCTCTTAAATCTTTCTCCCCTCACCTTAAACCTGTAATGCTGGGACCAACCTTGGTTCATTTTTTATGTGAGATGATCACACTGTAGAGTAAAGATACCTGACCCCTTTAAGGTCAAGGGTCAAAATACTTGTGTCTTTTCACCCGCCCAAGGTCAGGATTGAAACCGCGTCCATGGCACTGTAAGGTCGAGGGTCAAATGAGTCAAGTTCAAGAGTTAAGGGCCTGTCCCACATTCACGACCTAATTCACGACCTCTGCCGAGTGTGACCTTGACTCATACTCGCAGCATGGTCGTCACGAGATCACAGGAGGCCGTAGGAGGTCATAAGTAGGTCGTAGCAGGCCATGATGCTAGTCGTAGGTACACGTGGCATCAAGTAGGTTGGGGCATTTTTCTAGCATGATGAAAAATGTCCACGAGTAAAAGAGGTCGTGAATTAGGTCGTGAAAGTGGGACATGCCCTTTAAGAGTGTTTAATTGTTATATGTACCGACCACAGAACAATTAAGTTCTTGTTCACTGAGGGGAAATAGATAGGGTGAACGCACAGAGACTTGTACACAGGGTAGGGGAATCAAAAATCAGAGAACACAAAGTGCTGGTGTAACTCAACAGGTCAGGCAGCATCCCTGGAGAATATGGATCAGTGATGCTTCAGACTAATTGTGGTGGGTGGTGGGGGGGGGGAGAAGAAAGCTGGAAAAGGGGAGAGGAAGAACAAAGCTTGGCAGATGACTTGTTAAGAGGACACAGGTTTAAGGTGAGAGGAGAAAGATTTAATAGGAACCTGAGGGGCAGCGTTTTCACATAGAGGGTGGTGGGCATAGGGAATGAGCTGACAGAGGAGGTGGTTGAGGCAGGTAAAATAACTGTATTTAAAAGACATTTTATATTAATTTCATCAATTTTACCAGTTTATTCCACTCAACTACACTCGTGGGACAATGTTATAGCAGCCAATTAACCTACCAACCTGCATGACTTTGAGAAGTGGGAGGAAACCAAAACACCCGGAAGTGCTATTACAACATTTAAGGTTTAGAGGGATATGGGCCAAACATTGGCAGGTGGGACGAGTGTAGATGTGGGCAAGTTCGACCAAAGGGTCTGCTCTAGTTCCACCTACCTACATTTGGCCCATATCACTCTAAACCTGTCCTATCCATGAACCTGTCTAAATGTTCCTTAAACGTTGCTATAGTACCTGCCGCAACTACCTACTCAGGCAGCTCGTTACATACACCTACTATCCTTTGTGTGTAAACCTTACCCCTCAGAAAACTATTAAAATGTTCCCTCTCACCTTAAACCTATGCCCTCTAGTTCTTGATTACCCTACTCTGGGCAAAGGACTCTGTGCGTTCATCCGATCTATTCCTCTCATGATTTTGTACACTTCTATAAGATCACCCCTCATGCTCCTGTTCTTTAAGGAATAGTCCTGGCCTCTCCTGTAGTTCAGGCCCTCGGGTCCTGGCTCCTATATTCCTAATCATTATATAATTTTGGACTAGCATCAAACTTTTACGTTTTGTAGTTGGTCGACCAACTTTAATTTTGGACAAGCATCGAACTGGCCAAATTCTTACTGGAATAAATCCAACTAAAAATTACCTCCAGCCATCTCGGCTGCGTTCTGTTTAGCTTTCATTTAATGTTGGTCGATGCCCAAACAGTCTTGCAGATAAGGAACAATAGCACTGATTTCAGCAAAATTAAGACTGACATCTCTGCAGCAATCTATAGAAAATGCTGATTATTGTCGAGTCCCATGTTCTTCATTGGAATCCTGGGTGCTTAGAATTAACAAACCATGCTCTTTTGTTTACATATTAATTAATTTAAAGAATTAGTATGGAAACATGCCCTTCAGCCCACCAAGTCCATACTAACCAAGACCAACCTCCCTTCCATTGACTCCATCTACACATCATGCTGCCTCAGCAAGTCCACTAGCATAATCAAGATTGAGTCTCACCCCAGTCACTCTGTCTTCTCCCTTCTCCCAGAAATGTGAAAACACACACCTCCAGATTCAGGACATTTGCTTCCCAATTAAATTGAACTAAACTAAACTAAACTAACTTAAACTAAACTAAACTAAGCACACAGGCAGAGGAGGTTATTTTAACTTGGTATCATGTTCGGCACAGACATTGTGGGCTGAAGGGCCTGTTACTGCGTGGTACAATGTTGTATGTAATTTGTAAGAGAACAGAATTAATGATTACTGAACCAGCAAGTGGAAGGTGCAGATGCCAAAACTTACTTCCCAGCAGGTCTTCTCTATGTGTTCATGCACTGTTTTCACCAACGATAACAAGAGCAGCATGACAAATGGAACTGTCACATTGTTGGAGCAGTTGCTGCTTGCTGAGATTGGCTGGTGAGGCAATTTACCCAATCTTTACACTTACTACATCTAATCCACACGGCAGCTGATTTGTGAGAATTAGGGGAGCATGTTTCACATCTCCGATGTTGATTGAACTTCTCTCACTGCAGAGGAGAAAACAAACTTTGTAAAGAGGGCAAGCTGGAATTGAGGAACATTGAAGAAATGTCTTCACTGAATGCATCTCCCCAAAGCTTTCATTGCATTAAAGGCCAACTGTTGAAAGCAGAACATTGTAATTGTAACCATGTTCTTAGCCAACGTGCCTTTCCCAAGCTGTTGGACATAACAGGAATATAGTGCTCACTTACTTAGCACTAAATGTTATTCCCTTATCATGTATGTATACATTTTAAATGGATCGATTGTAATCGTGCATTGTCTTTCCGCTGACTGGTTAGCATACAACAAAAGCTTTTCACTGTACCTCGGTACACGTGACAATAAAGTAAACTGAAACTGAAAATGAAACACTTTTACCTTTGAAAGGATATGGGCAAAACGCCAGAAAGTGGGACTAGCTTGGGTTGGCATGGACAAGTTGGAACGAATGGCCTGTTTCTGTGTTATATGATGCTATGCTTCTATATTTGAGACAGTCTGGGGCAGCTTCATTCCAGCTGTTATCAGGCAACTGAACAGTCCTCCCTGAGAGCAGTCCTGATCTCCAATGTACCCTTTTGGAGACCCTCAAACTATAATTGATCGGACTTTACTGGACTTTATCTTGCACAATACATTATTAACTTAACATGACAAGCCATCAAAAGGTTTGGGTCATATCTTTAAATCTTAATGGCATGGTAAACATGCAGTTTCATTTTGCTAACATCTGGCTCATCCATCTGTTCTCCTCCCTATTGTTTCTTGCTCTGCACCAGTGAAATATGTAATTATTCTGATGCTCAGAAAAAATGCTTTTTAAGCAGACATTCGTGATTTGTAAAAGGAGGCTCGATCACTGTAGCTTTCTAAGGAAGAGATGAGATATGAATAAGATCATAGAACATAGAACAGTGCAGCACAAGAACAGGCCCTTGAGCCCATAATGGCTGTGCTGAACAAGATGCCATAACCAAATCGTATCCACCTGCACATAATCCATATCCCTCCATTCCTTGCATGTCCATGTGTCTATCCAAATGTCTCCGAAAGCTATTAATTCCACAATGTCTATGCCAAACACAATGCATAATCTCCCCTGCCTGTTAGTGATCATATCACTCCATTCCATCCATATCCACATGGCTATCTAAAAGCCTATTCACTGACAGTATTGTACCTGCAACCACCACCCTCGACAGTGTGTTCTAGGCCCTCATCACACCCTTTGTAAAATGTATGGTCCTTATATTTCCTTTCGACTTTGCTGCACTCTTCTTAAAGCTATGCCCTCTAGGTTATGATTTTTTTTTCCACCCTGGGAAAAAGGTTCTCACTGACTAACCTATCTATGCCTATGGTAATTTTATACACTTCTATCAGATTTCCGCCCCAACCTCCAGCAGTCCAGAGAAAACAATGCAAGTCTGTCCAACCTCTCACTGTTGCAAATATCCCCTGATCAAGGCATCATTCTAGATGAGGCAGCAGAACCTGAATTCCGCCTCCACTATAACTCAATACCTTAATTCCACATTGCACCATCAGTATTTGGCTTTGACTTGTTGGCTGGAAACCATGGAATGTGGAACCCTCTCAAAGTGCTCTACACAACAACAGGTCTTTGTGTGAAGCAGAGGACAGTCCAACCAAGCAATTGAGAAGCACTTGGGCAAATGACAAGATCAATTCCCTAATATACCCCTCTTGTCAAAACTGCCAAGAGCTTTTCGCTGCTTCTGGGCATCTCTGGACCTTCTAACTAATTAAGAAGAGGGCAAGGCAGTGTTATGGATCTGGGCTCACATCCAGAGCTCTCGACCGTTAATTTGGAGAAATGAGTTCAAGTCTCACCATGGAAGCTGCGAAACTTGTAATTAAATAAATCTGTAATTTAAGAATAAAAGAGCCAGCAACAGCAACCAAGTTGTTGTAAAAACCTGCTGTGTGGACGAACATCTTTCAGGGAAGGAAAATAACTTGCCCTATCCAACCTGACCTGTATATGCCTCTATGTCCGTTAAAGGTGTTGATTCATATCTTTTTTTCCTACAGTTAAGAGTGGACAAGGGGCGGCACACTGACGCAATGGTAACGTTGATGCCTTACAGCGCCAGAGATCCAGGTTTGATCCTGACCACGAGTGCTGGCTGTACGGAGTTTGTACGTTCTCCTTATGTCCATGTAGGTTTCTCCCAGATGCTCCGGCTTCCTCCCACATTGCGAAGACGTACAGGTTTGTAGGCTTCTCTAAATTCTGACTTTGAGCCCCACCGCGGGGCCGTGGACTTAACATCGGAGCCTGCGATCCCTTGTCTGGGATCGATGCTCCAACTGCGGCCTGCGGATTTCAACATCGAGGATCTCGCAGTCTCGGGTAGAGGCTGATGTCAGGAACTCCAAAGTCACTGATCACCCGGTGCGGGGTAGCTGAGGTCCCCCCCGATGCGTGAGCTTGATCGTCCCGACGTGGAGGGCTCGACCGCAAGCTGCGGGAGCCAAGATCACCCCAGCAACGGAAGGTTCGAGTGCCCCGACCACAGGAGAACAAAGAAGGGAAGAAGATTGAACTTTTTTTGTCTCCCATCTCAGTGAGGAATGTGGGAGTCGCTGTGAAGGATGTTCATGTTAAAAATTATTTGGGTGTCTTGTTGCTCTTTATTGGTATGACTATGGTAAATCAAACTCCTTGTATGTTGCAAAACATACTTGGCTAATAAAGTACTATTATGATGATTATGATTATGACAGGACCCAGAGTCACGATGGAACCCGGGTCTCTGGCACTGCAAGGCAGCAACTCTACCACTACGCACCAGTACCGCCCCCTAACGCCACTGTGCTACACCAAATGGAAACTATATACAAGATAAACTATTAATTCAAATTTTAAAAGTTTTGTGAGAACCTGCTATTCCTTAATCACAGAAATACATTGCTACACGCCGTCAGGCGATTTCAGCATATATGAATCATTTATACCACCTCCTGCTGTGTGCATTTTAAAGGCGCAAGAATACTATTGATCTGAACTGCCAACACTAGTATTTATGTAACACTCCATTCTCCTTACAGATTGATGAGTAAAATGTGAGCTGAGCAGGAAAAGTATTGTTAAGAAGAATGATTGAGTAGGGGAAGGGAGAATAAAATTTCCAAAGCAAGGATCCACAAGTTTCAGTTTTATCTGAGGTGATATAAAACACTTTAAGGGTATATTTTTAGGAGCGTAGCAATGGTTGTTTGAAGAATATGGGACAATACCAGGCATTTTGAAATGTGGAAATGATGGGCAAAGACCTAAGAACGATTTAAATCTTAATGTCTACCTTTCTGACAGGCATCTGTTAATGTTACGTCTGTATGTTTTCAATGGAATTTCCATAATAAATGTTATAACAAGTCTTCAGCACAAGCTATTCATTAAGGATAGGTGTGTAGAATTAAAATATATGCAGGTACAGAGAAAGGGAAAGGTTGCGTGGATATAATTTAAAGTTCATAGTCAAAGACTCATATAGAATGGAAACAGGGTCGTAGGCCCAACTTGTCCATGCCAACCATGATGCTCCATTTAAAGCTAGTCCCATTTGCCTGCATTTGGCCCATATCCCTCTGAACCTTTCCTATCTGTGCTGTATCACTAAACTAAACTACATTAAATATGTACAAGTATCTTCGGAAATGCACAGGCAGCAGTTACTTGGCATCTGTGCCTGTGCTAACTCGTTGTTGGAGTTCAATATTAATTCCACAGCCCTGTTCTCTCGAAATAAACCAAATAATTTTGCTTCATGTATTTACTCAAGCCAATACTCTTTTGATTGTTAAGAGTGACAATACTTTGCTGATTCGGCAGGTTTTTGACAGGTAATGAAGTCTTCTGTTGCATCGACAACCTTTACGTTAGCACCATTGGAGTTATGGACAGCTTGAGGTATCTAAAAATTGGCAAAATCTAACACACTCAGGATCATCCACTAATGTAGATTGGAGGATTTAGTTGTATATAAGCTGCATATGTATGCCTGGATCAGTGTGTAGAATTTCCCTTTGTATTATATTGTATTATATTGTAAACAGTTCAAAGAGGTTTCACCAGGTTAATACCTGCAATTAAGAGGTTGTGTTAGTTTGGAGATGCAACATGGAAACAGGCCTTTCCATGACAACTGGCGATCACCCATACACTAGTTTTCTCCTGCACACCAGGGAAAATTTTCCAGAAGCCAATAAACCCTCAAACCAGAGACAGACACAAAAAGCTGGAGAAACTCAGCTGGTCAGACAGCAACTCTGGGGGAAAGGAATAGGTGACTTTTCAGCTCAAGGCCCTTCTTCAGACAGTCTTCAGGAGTCTGAAGAAGGGTCACGACCCAAAATGTCACCTAGTCCTTTACTCCAGAGATGCTGTCTGACCTACTGAGTTACTCCAACTTTTTGTGTCTGTCTTTAGTTTAAAACAGCACCTGCAGTTCCTTCCTACACAACCCTCAAACCAGCACGTCTTTGGAGTGTGAGAGGAAACCAGAGCACACAGAAAAAAAACCACGCATTCACAGGACCACAAAGTCCATACAAACAGCACCCATGGTCAGGATCAAATCCGGGTCTCTGACGCTGTAAGGCAGCAATTTTACCGCTGCGCCACTGTGTGCCGCCCTTAATTTCTGTGGAACAGTTCAGAGGTTCAACATATTTATTGTAACTTTGAGGTAGTCTTAGAGTCAGAGGGTCATATAATCATAGAGCCATACAGAGGTACATCACGGAAACAAGATTTCGGACTCATCTAATCTATGCTGACCAAGAAGTAACCATTGTTGTGCTAATCCTAATTTATCCTCTGCACATTCCCATCAGTTTACCTCGGATTCTCACACTCACCTGACCACTTGGGCCAATTTACAATGACAGGTTTACCTGCTAACTAGCATAATTTTGGGACATTTGAGGAAACTGGAGCACACGGAAGAAACCCATACATTCACATGCTACATCCATTTATGCCGAATATAGGCACAAAGTGTTGGAGCAACTCAGCGGGTCAGGCAGCATCTCTGGAAAAAAGGAATAGGTGACGTTTCAGGTCAGAACCCTTCTTCAGGCTGAAATGAGAGAGGAAATTGGAGGTAGGAAAAGGCAGGACCAAATCAGGGCCAGCAACAGATGGGTGGAGCCCATAATGGTCCATTGTTGGCTGGGGAAGAGGTGATAATGAAAGGTTATGGTGGCTTTTTGGGCTGAGATTAGTCCTGATGCAGAAAAATCAAGAGGAACCTTTTGCCTCCTCAGGTGCTGCTTGGCTTGTTGAGTTCTTCCAGTGTTCTGTTTTTTTGTACCAGACTCCAAAATCTTCAGTCTCGTTTGCTTTCCTTCTGCACCATAAGTGTCTGTTTAAATGTCTCAAGCATCATATCTTAAAAAGAGTGCAATGTTCCTGAGCAAACACAGCGTGATGTAAGATCTCAGCAGCTCAGGCAGCATCTGTAAAGGGAACAGACAGACGACATTTCAGGTCGGGACTCTTCTTCAGATTGATATCAGTCTGGATGTGCTTGAGATTCTACAAGCATAGAAGAAGGCCCTTCATCCCACCAAGTCCATGCCGATCATCGATCACCCATTCACACCAGTTCTATGTTATCCCACTTTTGTATCCACTCTCCACACACTAGGCGGAATTCTACAGAGGCAAATTAATCTACAAGCTCGCCATCTTTGCGACATTTGAGGAAACTGGAGCACCCATGCAAACTCCACATGGAAAGCACCTGTGGTCAGGATCGTACAGTGCTCTCTGGTGCTGTGAGGCAGCATCTCCACCGCTGCGCCACTGTGCCTCCCTTATTTTGCACCTTGTATTTACTAAACCAATCTCAGCCACACTGTCAACAACAGCAACAACCGGGAACAAAATAAAGGAAAGTCCCTTTTTAGCAAACGGGAAAGACGAGGAAATCATTTTAACCTCTTTTCCCCTGACTCCACTCACATTACACTGATGTCTCATTTAATATTTTTGATGGTTGTTGTGCCCTGAGGAGTAATTGTTTCAAAGATTAAGCGACATTCAATATTGAGGTAGAATGCTCCTTTTAATTCAGGATACAAGGTCATTTACCGCCAGCAGCGGGCATGTACTAGATATTATGCCAAAAACATTTATCACAAAACATAGTTTTCATTATTCCACCTCACTTCATTAGTTTGATCTTTTAGCTTAAACCTTCCCAGATCCCATGGGTTCCTGCAAGTACATTGATATGCACTTCAGATTATCATTGTTGACCTCTCTATAACCTTTAAGTTATCACTGAAAGATCCCTTCTGATTGTATGTTGGAGTACAATTATTCCCAAAGGATACTTTCAAATTGATTATATTGGTCAGGTTTTGTTTTACTGTTTTTTTTTAATTGTTTAGGGGGTCATTCCAAGGTCCTATAATGAAGATCCAGGATTCAGGATGGCAAAGATATGACACAAAATACTGGAGTAACTCAGCAGGACAGGCAGCATCTCTGGATAGAAGGAATGGGTGATGTTTCGGGTCGAGACTCTTCTTCAGACTTCTGAAGAGGGGTCTCGACCCAAAACGTCACCCGTTCCATCTATCCAAAGATGCTGCCTGCCCTGCTGAGTTACTCTGGCATTTTATGTCTATCTTCGGTGTAAGCCAGCATCTGCAGTTCCTTCCTACACATTCAGGATGGCAATGATTCTTTAACTTTGAGTGGCACGGTGGTGCAACTGGTAGAGCTGTTAACCTCACATCGTAAGAGACCTGGGTTCGATCCTGACCTCGGGTGCTCTCTGTGCGGTTCTCCCTGAGACCGCGTGGGCTTCTTCCGGGTGCTCCGGTTTCCTCCTACATCCCAAAAATGTGCAGATTTGTAGATTAATCGGCCTCTGTATAATTTGCCCCTAGTGTGTAGGGACTGGGTGAAAAAGTGAGATAACATGAAACTAATGTGAACGGATGATTGATGGTAAACGAAACAAATCTAAACAGAAGCATTTGCATTTACACCAAACCTTTTATATCCAGAGGGTGTTAACATCCAATGAAATGTTTTTGAAGTATGATCATTATTGCAATGTAGGAAACATAACAGCTAATTTATCCAAACAAGGTTTCATCGATAAAGTTAAAATGACTCGATAACCTCCCTTCCTTTCTTCTTTGCTAGTGTACTCAATTAGAAATACTTCACCAGGAGTGGTGGCGGAGGCAGATATGGCATTGGGATTTAGGAAGCATTTAGATAGACTCATGGATTAAGTAGGTGAATGGAGGGATATGGATCATGTGCAGGAAGAGGGGATTAGTTTATCTTGGCATCATATTTCACGCAGTCATTCAGAAAGCTGAAGGCTCTGTTCCTGTGTTGAACTGCACTACATTGTATGTTCTATCCTCTATGTTCCTTGTTCAGCAACAGACAAGGCGTTGAGATTGCAACCTTCACGTGGTCCGCCCTGTTTCAATGAATGCAGTCAACCTGGCATGCACAATCAAATAAGATCAAATAGAACAAGTTGTCCTACAACCTTAAGGGCCTGTCCTACTAGCATCAGACTCCATGCGATGAGCGCGATCAAACTAGAAGCGGGGGCTGCGTGGAGGCCGGGTGATCCCCTGTACAGGGCCGTTCCCACCAGCATGCGCCTGCATGCGGCAAGCGCGACCAATCCGGCAGCGAGGGCCGCGCGGAGGTCGGGTGAGTGGGGCAACTGGGCGCAAAGTGAGGCGAACTTGGAGCGAAGTCTTAAAGGTAAGTACGCCAGGACAGAGAGGGGCACACAGAGAGGGGCACAGAGGCACACACACAGAGGGCCACGGAGCCATACACATAGAGGTTCACGGAGGCACCTACAGAGAGGGTCACGGAGGCACGACGTCGAGACGGTGTGTAATGCGTCGAGGCGACTGCGGGCCGACAAGCCGTTGCCGCGCGGAATTTTTTAACACAGTCAATTTTTCGGAGCCCCGCGCGACGTCGGGACGAACTCCGCACAATTCCGCACGGCTCCGGCGATCGAAGTGGGACCGGCCCCGCGATGCCGGACGGCTCAAGCGACCACGTTAGGTCGCGCTCATCGCATAGAGTTGCATGCTGGTGGGACAGGCCCTTTAGACTGTGCACGCCATACACAAGAAGAAGAAGAAGCAGAAGCAACAGACAAGATGCAGGAGAGAATGCCACAGGAAATCCTTCATCACTGTGCTTATCAAACTGTACAACTCCTCCTCCTTCTGTCATGGGGTAGACTGACTCCCCTCCCCAACCTCCCCCCCCCGCCAATCTTTGCACATCCCCAATCCTTTTCACTCGTCACTTTAATTTCATGTTTCCTGTATTTTGTGTTTTATGACAGTCGGCAGGTCAATATCCCTCCTGGGATAAATAAAGTTCTATCGTATTGTATGTTCTATGTTTAGACTTTAGATTTTAGACTTTCCTTTACACTTTAGAGATACAGCGTGGAAACAGGCCCTTCGGTACATCGAGCCTGCACTGACCAGCGATCATTCTGTACACTAGCACCACCGTACACACTAGGGACAATTTACAATTTTACAGAAACCAATTAACCTAACCAATTAACACCCATGGAAGGCTCCATGTCCCAAAGGCCCTGTTTCCGTGCTGTATCTCTAAAGTGTAAAGTAAAGTCTAAACATAGAACATTGAACATAGAACAAAGGACACATGTAGAATGTACAGACAGCATCCATAGTCAGGAGTGGACCAGAGTCTCTGGCGCTGTGAGGCAGCAACTCTGCCATTGTGCTGCCATATAACATTTTCTATGTTCCACCTTCTATGTTCTATCAGCTTTAGATTCACATCTATATCCATGCCTGCAGCACCATTCCTGAAAAATATCAATCCAATACCTATCAGACTGCAACTAAGAATTTAATTGTTCTGTTTTGGTACATGTGACAATTAAATACCCTTGGCTCTCCTGATTCTTGACTTGCCAAGTGGATTTGACAGACTAGCTACGGTAATTAAAAGCAACAACTGCAAGCCACCAGTAATGATAATTAATTTCATTTACTTTTTATGAGAGCATGCTGTGTTGTAATTTGGTTAATTTATATGTAGTATATTATTGATACATTATTTATACTGGGACTATCACATTTTAAGAAACATTTAGGCAGGTACATGGATAGGACAGGTTCAGAGGGATGTGGACCAAACACAGGCAGGTGGGATTAGTGTAGCTGGGGAATGTTGGTCGTTGTGGACAAGTTGGGACGAAGGGCCTGTTTCCATGCTGTATGGCTATGAAACTCTATGTCTCTATGGTTAAGCAGTATTTAGACTGATTTTTTTACCGACAAGGCAGAGAAGGATTTTCTCTAAGTGCAAGCAAATGGGATTAGTAGAGATAGGCAAAAAAGTTGGCATTGACAAAATGTGTCAAAGGGCCTGGTGGTATAATATAGAAACATAGAAAATAGGTGCAGTAGTAGGCCATTCGAGCCTGCACCACCATTCAATGTGATCATGGCTGATCATTCAACTCAGTATCCTGTACCTGCCTTCTCTCCATACCCCCTGATCCCTTTAGCCATAAGGGCCACATCTAACTCCCTCTTAAATATAACCAATGAACTGGCCTCAACTACCTTCTGTGGCAGAGAATTCCAGAGACTCACCACTCTGTGTGAAAAATGTTTTCCTCATCTCGGACCTAAAGGAATTCCCCCTTATCCTTAAACCGTGACCCCTTGTTCTGGACCTCCCCAACATCGGGAACAATCTTCCTGCATGTAGCCTGTCCAACCCTTTAAGAATTTTGTAAGTTTCTATAAGATCCCCCATCAATCTTCTAAATTCTAGCAAGTACTAGCCGAGTCTATCCAGTCTTTCCTCATATGAAAGTCCTGACATCCCAGGAATCAGTCTGGTGAACCTTCTCTGTACCCCCTCTATGGCAAGAATGTCTTTCCTCAGATTTGGAGACCAAAACTGTACGCAATACTCCAGGTGTGGTCTCACCAAAATCCTGTACAACTGCAGTTGAACCTCCCTGCACCTATACTCAAATCCTTTGCTATGAATGCTAACATACCATTCACTTTCTTCACTGCCTGCTGCACCTGCATGCCTACTTTCAATGACTGGTGTACCATGACACCCAGGTCTCGTTGCATCTCCCCTTTTCCTAATCAGCCACCATTCAGATAATAGTCTACCCTCCTGTTTTTGCCACCAAAGTGGATAACCTCAAATTTATCCACATTATACTGCATCTGCCATGCATTTGCCCACTCACCCAGACTATCCAAGTCACCTTGCAGCTTCCTAGCATCCTCCTCATACCTAACACTGCCCCCCAGCTTCGTATCATCCGCAAACTTGGAGATGTTGCATTCAATTCCCTCGTCCAAATCATTAATATATATTGTAAATAGCTGGGGACCCAGCACTGAACCTTGCTGTACCCCACTAGTCACTGCCTGCCATTCTGAAAAGGACCCATTTCCCCCAACCTTTGCTTCCTGCCTGCCAGCCAGTTCTCTATCCACATCAATACTGAACCCCCAATACAGTGTGCTTTAAGTTTGTATACTAATCTCTTATGTGGGACCTTGTCAAAAGCCTTCTGAAAGTCCAGATATACCACATCCACTGGTTCTCCCTTATCCACTCTACTAGTTGCATCATTGAAAAATTCTATAACATTCGTCAGACATGATTTACCTTTCGTAAATCCTTGATGACTTTGTCCAATGATTTCCCCACTTTCCAAAGGTGCTGCTATCCCATCTTTAAAAACTGACTCTAGCAGTTTCCCCACTACCGATGTTAAACTAACTGGTCTGTAATTCCCCGTTTTCTCTCTCCCTCCCTTTTTAAAAGTGGGGTTACATTAGCTACCCTCCAATCCTCAGGAACTACTCCTAAAGAGTCTAAAGAGTTTTGAAAAATTATCACTAATGCATCCACTATTTCTGTGGCTACTTCCTTGAGTACTCTGGGATGCAGCCTATCTGGCCCTGGGGATTTATCGGCCTTTAATCCATTCAATTTACCCAACACCACTTCCCGGCTAACCTGGATTTCACTCAGTTTCTCCATCTTATTTGACCCCCGGTCCCCTGCTATTTCCGGCAGGTTATTTATGTCTTTGTTAGTGAAGACAGAACCAAAGTAATTCATCAATTGGTCTGCCATGTCCTTGTTCCCCATGATCAATTCACCTATTTCTGACTACAAGGGACCTGGATTTGTGTCAACTAATCTTTTTCTCTTCACATATCTATACAAACTTTTGCAGTCAGTTTTTATGTTCCCTGCCAATTTTCTTTCATAATCTATTTTCCATTTCCAAATTAAGCCCTTTGTCCTCCTCTGCTGGACTGAATTTCTCCCAGTCCTCTGGTAGTTGCTTTTTCTGGCTAATTTTTATGCTTCATCTTTTGTTTTGATACTATCCCTGATTTCTCTTGTTATCCATGGATGCACTGTCTTCCCTGTTTTATTCTTTTGCCAAACTGGGATGAACAATTGTTCTACTTCATCCATGCAGTCTTTAAATACCTTTCATTGCACATCCACTGTCAACCATTTAAGAATCAATTGCCAGTCTATCTTGGCCAATTCACGTCTCATACCTTCAAAGTTACCTTTCTTTAAGTTCTGAACCCTTGTTTCTGAATTAATTATATCACTCTCCATCCTAATGAAGAACTCAACCATATTATGGTCACACTTGCCCAAGGGGCCATGCACAACAAGACTGCTAACTAACCCTTCCTCATTACTCAATACCCAGACCAGAATAGCCTGCTCTGTCGTTGGTTCCTCCACATGCTGGTTTAGATAACTATCCCGCATACATTCTAAGAAATCCTCTTCCTCAGCACCCCTGCCAATTTGGTTCACCCAATCTATATGTAAATTGAAGTCACCCATTATAACTGTTTTACCTTTGTTGCATGCATTTGTACTTTCCTGTTTGATGCCATCCCCAACTCCACTACTACTGTTAGGTGGCCTGTACACAACTCCCACTAGCGTTTTCTGCCCATTAGTGTTTCGCAGCTCTACCCGTATCGATTCCACACCCTCCAAGCTAATGTCCTTCCTTTCTATTGCGTTAATCTCCTCTCTAACCAGCAACGCTATGCCACCTCCTTTACCTTTCTGTCTATCCCTCCTGAATATTGAATATCCCTGGATGTTCAGCTCCCAGCCTTGGTCACCCTGGAGCCATGTCTCCGTGATCCCAACTATATCATAGTCATTAATAGCTATCTACACCTTCAAGTCATCCACCTTATTACGAATGCTCCTCGCATTGGGACACAAAGCCTTCAGGCTTGTTTTTACAACACTCCTACTCCTTATACAATTATGTTGAAAAGTGGCCCTTTTTGATTTTTGCCCTGGATTTGCCTACCTGCCACTTTTACTTTTCACCTTGCTACCAATTGCTTCTACCCTCATTTTATTCCCCTCTTTCTCTCTGCTCACACATTTAAGAAACCCACCACCTCTTATTCTCTGTTTATTATTTGTTTCTTCTTTCCCCCCTACATGTTGGGTCTGAGTGCTTCCCTTCTCTGCCTCCTGCCTCAGACACTGTCTACTAGCTTTCTCTATTTGAGTCCCTCCCCCCATCCGTTCTAGTTTAAAGTCTCCCCAGTACATGCTGTACAACCTGTGAAGAAGGATCCTGACCCAAAACATTATCTGTCCATTTCCTCCCGCGATGCTGCCTGACCCATTGTGTTCCTCCAGCATTTTGCGTTTTGCTCAAGATTCCAACATCTGCAATTCTTTGTGTAACAACAATCATAAGACAATCAGAAAGGTACATGGATGGGAGGGTTCATATGGATACAGACCAAACGCAGGCAAGTGGGACGTGTGTAGATAGAGCATGTTGGTTGGCATGGGCAATTTATGCCAAGGCGCCTGTTTTCACACTCTATGACTATGATCTGGGTCTACCTTTTACCAGAATGTAGAAACTATGAACTGCAGGTGCTAGTTAATGCACAAGAGGACACAAAGTGTTGGAGTAACTCAGCAAGTCAGACAGCACCCTGGAGAACATGGATAGGCATGGTGTCCGAAGAATGGCCTCCACCTGAAACGTCACCTATCGATTATCTCCAGAGATGCCTGAAGAAGGTGTTCTGTCTCAAAAGTTCACCTATTTTTTTCCTCCAGAGATGCTACCTGACCCGCTGAGTTAGTCCAGCACTTTGTGTCCTTTTGCGTTTTACCCTTTACCAGAATCCCATTTAGTATGACGTGTTTAAAGTAGCCCTAAGGATGAAAGGTCCAAGGTAAATTATGCCATTGCCCATTCAGGATACTTAAAGCCGCAGTAGCAGTGATATTTATATTGAATGGAAGACTAATTGATTCCAACATTTTCACGCTCGGAGGAGCTTAATCTTCTTCCTCGTCTTAGACCTTCTTGTTCTCCTGCAGTGAACACAGATGTTACTTAGTTGAAAACACATGGTTAGGAAGCGGTATTGAGAATTGTATGGCCAGAAAAAGAAAGCTTAATGCACCGCCCAGCATGATAATGAACTGCACAGACTGCTAATGTCCAAGGGTTTTATTTGTGATTTGTGCTAATAACCTGAATTTAAGACGCTCTTCATTTGAATGATAAGGGAAGCATAGCAGTACAGCGGTAGAGTTGCTGCCTTATGGAGCCGGAGACCCGGGTTCAATCCTGACCACGGGTGCTGTTAGTAGGAAGCTTTTTTCCTCTCCTCGTGACCATGTGGATTTTCTCCGGGTGCTCACATTTCCTCTCACACTCCAAAGATGTACATGTTTGTATAACAATTGCCTTCCGTAAATTGTAAATTGCTCCTAGTGGGTAGGATAATGTTAGTGTACGCAGCTCGGCACCGCCTCAGTGGGCCAGAGGACTACAGCTGTTGCCACGCTGTATCTCCAGACTAAAGTCCATAGCTCAAGCTTACAGGTGTAGTTACCATTACTGTTCTATAACCTCTGCTGTGAACAGAGATCATCTCAAAATACTGGAATAACTCAACAGTCAGGCAGCATCTCAAATGCAGGATTGGCTAAACGGGTCAAGCAGCATCTCCCCTCTCCCCAGACTCTCAGTTTGACGAAGACTCTTGACCAGAAACTTTACCCATTCCTTTTCTCCAGAGATGCTGCCTGACCCACTGAGTTACTCCAGCAATTTATGTCTATCTTGGGTAGGAACTGTCTCTGAATCTGGAGATATGCGTTTCCAGATCCTGTACCTCTTGCTTGATGGGAGTGGGCAGAAGAGGGATGAAACTGGGCTTTCAGTCACAGCTTGCTTTTAATAACTCATTCTTACCTCTGTAGTCCACAAGTAACTTGAGGCAACCTAACGACTTTCAGTATAATCAATGGATGGGGAATTGGTTGCAGAGGGCAAGGCCCCAGTGCCAAGGGTAAGGCACCACAATAGGATTTTGAAACACAATCACTTTATTGATGTTGGTCCACTCACTCAAAACAAATTAAGGCAATTGTTTGAAATAACCGTCTCCATTTCTAAACTGCCTTTGATCATTCTTCAGACTGTCCCTGTGAGTAATTAGTTTGAAAGGGATTAATTAAAAGCACTTTTGCATTGTGCATAATGATTTTCTTTTAATTAATTTAATCTGCTGACATGTAGTCATTGAGAGGGGCATTCTCAAACCCAACACAGATAAAGTTAAGCCAACATCCTTAAAAAATTGATAAGTTGTTCTTCTATTCTCAACAGCATCACAGCGTGGTTCAGGAACAGCTCCATCCATAACCACAAGAGTTGTGGACGCAGCCAAGACCATCTCACAAACTCAACCTCCCTTCCATTGATTCCATCTACCTTTCACGGCAAGGCCAACAGCATAATCATGGATGAGTTTCATCCAGGTCACTTCGTCTTCTCCTCTCTCTCATCAGGCAAGAGTTACAGAAGTGTGAAAACACACACTTCCAAATTCAGGTTCACCTGCACCTCCTCCACCCTCATCTATTGCATCCGCTGCTCTAGATGTCAGCTGCTCTACATCGGTGAGACCAAGAGTAGGCTTGGCGATCGTTTCGTCGAACACCTCCGCTCGGTTCGCAATAACCAACCTGATCTCCCGGTGGCTCAGCACTTCAACTCCCCCTCCCATTCCGAATCCGACCTTTCTGTCCTGGACCTCCTCCATGACCAGAGTGAGGACCACTGTAAATTGGAGGAGCAGCACCTCATATTTCGCTTGGGCAGTTTGCACCCCAGCGGTATGAACAATGACTTCTTCAATTTCAGGTTGACCCTAAATTCTCCTCCCCTTCTCAGCTTTCCCTCAGCCCTCTGGCTCCACCTCTTCCTTTCTTCTCCCTCCCCCCCTCACATCAGTCTAAAGAAGGGATTCGACCTGAAACGTTGCCCATTTCCTTTGCTCCATAGATGCTGCCTCGCCCGCTGAGTTTCTGCAGCATTTTTATCTACCTTCCAAATTCAGGAACAGTTTCTCTTCCCAGCTGTTATCAGGCAACTGAATGGACACTAGAGAGTGGTCCTGAGCTACTATCTACCTCATTGGAGACCCTCAAACTATCCTTACAGGCTTTACTGGACTTTATCTTGCACTAAACAATATTCCCTTTATCCTGTATCTGTACACTGTTGACAGCTTGCATGTGATAATGTATAGTATTTCCACTGACCGGTTACCATGCAGCAAAATCTTTTCCCTGTAACTTTTACACGTGATAATAAACTAAACTGCAACTGCATTGGCCATAGTCTAATAAAAAAAAGTCTGCTAAGTCTCATCCTACCTAACTGTTACACTTTTCTTTGTCCAATGGTCCCCTAAATTTTACCCTTCTTCGCAGAGCAAACAAAGCAATATTTGAACTGGAGACACTGCTGCAGTGCAGGAAACATGGTTGTCAATTTATGCATAGTAAACTCCTGCATCAGCCTCTGCTCCTCAAACAAACCCTCATAGTCAAGGATAACTTGCTCTCTTGCAGACTGATGGCTGCGGAGGCCATCATTGATAGATTATTGATTAGTTAAGCCCCTGTCCCACTTACGTGTCCTTGGCATGCTAATTACGCGACCTTGAGGTTGCGTTGAGGCGTGAAGGTCGCGCGCGATTTCATGCGCCCGCACACTGTCTGGAGCGCGTGACGTCATTTGAAGATGGACACAAAATGCTGGAGTAACTCAGCGGGACCGGCAGCATCTCTAGAGAGAAGCAATGGATGGTGTTTTGTGTCGAGACTCTTCTTCAGTCTGAAAGGAGGGTCTCGACCTGAAACGTCACCCATTCCTTGTCTCCAGAGATGCTGCCGGTCCCGCAGAGTTGCTCCAACATTTTGTGTCTATCTTCAATTTTCTTGGCCCCACTCTGGGAGTAGAAGTGGGAGCGGATCCGGAGTTCGGCGATCGTTTACCTGCTTCTGCTGCTGTTGGAGGTGAGACGCGTCGCGCCAGTGTCTTGGGCCTGTCCCACTTTGGCTGTCAGTTACGCGACGGGCCGTTGGCACGCGAAGATTTTGTTCGCTACAAAGATTTCGCAGCCCCGCCCGATGTCGCGCACAACTACATACCCCTCCGCGCTTCTCAGTGGGACCGGCCCCGCGCAGCCATACGATGCCCATGCGCTTCAACGCGACCACGAGGTTGCGTAATTTGCGTGCCAAGGACATGTAAGTGGGACAGGCCCTTAAGAGTGTCAAAGGTTATGGAGAAGACAGGAGAATGGGTTTAGAGGGAAAGATATATCAGCTGTGATTGAATGGCGGAGTAGACTTGATGGGCCAAACGGTCAAATCCTGCTCCTATGACTTATGAACGTATGCTTATATTTAGTGCAGTTATGTATGATAGAAATAAAACCCCACTCTCATTTCTTGCAACACCACAGAACTATAATGCCAAGGGAGAATTTCTTGTCAGAAAGAGGGAGGAAGGGAATTATATCAAAGAGGTTGATTTTGATGTGTTGGAAGTTTTACTTTATAACAATGCTGTAGGTCATGTCTAATATTCAAGATGTGCCAGACCTCTCAGTGTATCATTTTTATGACATTGTCTAACAGCTAATAAGGTCGGCGTGTATTGTTTTGCCTCCCTCAAGCAAAAATCTGAACTAAAGCTATCATTCTATAACTCCACAATTTCTGGCTTCTGTAAAGCTTCCAACATCCAAGGAAGAGCTTACAACATTCTCACAACATGATGAAGATAGGCACAATATGCTGGAGTAACTCAGTGGGTCAGGCAGCATCTCTGGAGAAAAAGGATAGATGATGTTTCTGGTCAGGACCCTTCTTCAAATCCTTTGGGTCCCGACCTGAAACAGAGATGTTGCCTGCTACATTGTCTATTTTTGGTATAAACTAGCATCTGCAGTTCTGTCTGAAGAAGGGTATTGGCCCGAAACATTGCCTCTCTCCTTCGCTCCTTAGATGCTGCTGCACCCACTGGGTTTCTCCAGCCTTTTGTGTACCCTCTGCAGTTCCTTCCTCATCACAAGATATGTGTGGATTATACCCAAGTGATAGGAATTTCTGAAGATGTGACCTTTAACTTCAGCAGCTGAATCAACTGACATTTGGCTAAGATTTGTTAAGTTTTCAAGGCACTAGAGAAGGTTTTTAGTTTAGTTTAGAGATACAACATACAAAGAGTCTTTTCAGCCCACCTAGTCCACGCTGATCATCAATCACCCATTCCCACCAGTCTATCTTATCCCACTTTATATTTACCTCCCTACGCATTAGGGTCCAATTTGACAGAGGCCAATTAACCTACAAACCCGCATTTGGGATGTGGGAGGAAACCGGAGCACCCAGAGGAATCCCACGTGGTCACAGGGAAAATGTGCAAACTCTACACTGACAGCGCCCGATGTCAGGTTCGAACTCTGGTTTCTGACGTTGTGAGGCAGCAGCTCTACCAGCTATGCTACTGTACATGCTGTTCCAGAAGAGGATCACACATGAATACTATGATCTGGCTGGATATCATGCAGACCAACCTTGTCATCATATCTCTGTACACAATAACAGAAAATAAAGAAATTATAGAACAATTGAGAAGTTAAAATAGTAAGATTAAATGCGAACTTACCAGTTTGAAGTTTGATCTTTATTTTATGAGGAGTTACGATGAGCGATTACGTGAAGCACCCCGCCAGTCGACATGCACGTCAATCTTCAAAACAGCGGTGTGAAATCACAGAAAACAAGAATCGAAGTATTATAGTAAGATCATAACTCTAGAACTACCAGATGAGCTTCATGATATGAGGGTTGGGAGTGGTGGGCAAGTAATCGCTCATCGTAACTCCTCATAAAATAAAGATCAAATGTCAAACTGGTAAGTTCTCGTTTAATCTTACTATTTTACTTCGGAGTCACATGAGTGATTTAAATGTCTGTGATTTCACGCCGATCCAAATCCAGGCGTATCACACTGCAAGTAGTTGACTCAGGAGGAACGAACTAATGACAACATTGATACATGATACTGATTAACATGTTAATGTTTTAATTCACAACTAACAAAAAAATATATACAATAGCAACTCCGCTCTCCCAGGGAGAAGCTATGAAACAAAATTTAATACAGAGTGGGCGAACACCCCGGATTCAACATGCGGCTTGTTGTAGAACCTCTGAAAAGTCGATTAATTTGACCATCCTGCGACCACGGGGATGTGGTCTAGAGGGACGTCCATTGCCCTCGCCGCTGATGTTGATGCTGCCCTGGTGGAGTGAGATTTAAAGTTTGGAGTATTAACTCCTGCACATCCCAGGACTTGCTTCAGCCATTGTGAGATGGTCTGAGATGACATGTGCTTATGTGGCTTTTTGTGGCTTATAGGTATCGGACTCTCTGAGGCTCTTCGTAACGTCAATATAATGCTTCAAATGCTCCACTACACACAGGCGTGAATCTGTGGGATAATCTGACAATACAAGCTTGTGTCCTGACACCCCGGTCTGCTCTGTTTGAGTAAGTCATAGACGTGAAAAGTAACGTCATTTTGTGATGACACCATCCTGTCCAGACGCAGTTTGTGGAGAGTCTGAACCCTTTGCGCTGATGTAAGCGCCATGAGCATAACCAATTTGAGGGTGATCCTTAGTAAGGACAATGATGAGGCTCTCCCCCATTGACGGAGCACCATGAGTACCATGCTCACATCCCAGATTTGAGAGTAGCTAGGCCTAGGAGGATTGGAATTAAACACACCCTTCTTGAATCTTGATATTAACGGGTGGGACCCTAAAGGCTGGAGATCTGACCCTCGGCACAAGTACGCTGACAGGGCACTCCTGGCACTGTTGATGGCACTGTAACTCAGCCCTTCATTGGAGTGTGTGGGATAGGAATTCTAGCACATCTCGGATGGAGGCCGTGTGATAAGTGATGTCCCCATGTAAGCAAAATTCCTCCCATTCCCTGATATTGGAGAGGTATTGCCTTTTTGTGCTATCCCTCCAGGATGATGTGATGGTATCCACAGTCTGATTGGGCATTCCCAGTCCCAGGTACGGCCTTTTTAAAATCTGCAAATCAACAAATTTACACGATCATTCAATGGGTGTGGGTCCCCAGTCACAGGGTGCACCAATAAATTTACACGTTTTGGCACCAGCACAATAGGGTGTGTGGTTATTTCCGAAATGAGTGAGAACCATGGCTGTGTAGGCCAGTCGGGCACTACCAGAACCCCTGTAGCGGTGTCCTGCTTGATCTTAGTCAGGCACCGGCTGATGATGCAGAAGGGTGGAAAACCATATAAAAACATTCTGCCCCAGTGCAGTGAGAATGCATTTACCGCCACTTCCCCTGGGTCTGGTTCCCATGAAACATACTTCGGTATCTGGTGATTAAGTCTGGATGTAAACAAATCGATATCTGGCATCCCATACCGAAGGACAATTTCACCAAATACTTCACGATTCAACATCCACTCGGTGTTGTCGTTGAATTTGTGTGACCTGGTGTCTGCCACAATATTGAGTCTGCCTGGCAAGTAGACAGCTGAAATCCAAATATTCTTTTTTATGCGCCAGTGTCAAATAGTGTTAGCCAATCCATCACATGATTTTGATTTGATTCCACCCATATGATTGACATACGCCACTGCCGTGGTGTTGTCAATCTGCAACTGAACATGTAAGTGATGCTTAGTGGTACAATAAGTTTTGAGCCCATAGAACGCTCCTAACAGTTCTAAATAATTAATTCCATGTGATTGGAGAATCTGTGCCTCATGCATATCCCATCTGCCTCCACAACTAGACCTGGTATCAGTAGCACCCCAACCTAGGGCATTGACATCAGTCTGTAAAATAAGTGATGGTGCTTTTGTCAAAATTGTGCCATAACAATTTAATATGTTTCTAATCCACCACTGTATCTCTGCGATGGTTTCAGATGGTAAGTGCATGGGCCGATTGTAATGGTTTACATGTATTCTCAGTGCCTGCACCTTTTCTCTCTGTAAATGCTGATAATGCAAAGGTCCATATTGGGCTGCTGGAAAGGCTGCTACCAATTTACCAATTAAGCTCGCAACCTGTTTAATTGAAGGTGATTTTCCCTTTAAGAGCTTGATACAGCCTTCAATTAAATCTACTCTCTTGCTCTGGGGCAGAGTTACAGACATGTGATTGGAATCAACTGTGAAACTCAGATAGTCAATTATGTTAACAGACACCAATTTCCATTTAACTGGGTGGACAATGAAACCTAGCCTCTGCACCACCAGTTGAACAGCTGAGACTGATAATTCAGCTTTGGCAAAGGTGTTTCCAATGATTAGAATGTCATCTAAATAGGCCATGATTATATTGCCTTGTGACCGTAATAACCCAAGTACTGGTTTTAGCAATTTAGTAAATAGGCGAGGGGCTGAGGTTAACCCATTAGGTAGAGCTCAAAACTGTCACAATTGTCCCATCCAATTAAATTTCAAATATACAAGGCACTGAATAATATGCATCTTGGAGATCTATACATGCCATATAACACTCCCTGGAAAGCAGTTGCTTGGCCGTAACAAAAGTTTCCATTTTTAAATGTTGATACTGCACAAACGGATTAAGTCCTGTTAAATCCAATATCACTCTTCACCCACCATCCTTATTTGGTCTGGGAAACACATTCGACATGAATGGATGGGTCTGGTAGACTTTTTTTTCAATTACTCCCTTGAGGCATAGTTTTGCTATTTCAGCTTGGATCATCAAATTCTCTTTTTGTGAGAAGATGAGTGCCCGTTTCGGTGGGTGCTGGGTGGGTGGACACAAGGTGGGAATAAATTCAATTTTAAACCCTTGAATACTCTGCAGTATAAACACATTCAAGGTTATTTTACACCATTCCCCCAGAAATCTGTGTAACCTCCCTCCAACTGGTAGGCAATTCTCTCGCAATATGTTTCGACAGGAGCCAGACTACCTGCATGGTTACCAGTGCTCTTTGCCTGGTCCTGGGTTGTAAAGGCATGTTTCCCCTTGCTCCTGCTGGGGAGCGCCAGTTGCGGACATTAAATGGTCCGCTTTGTCCATGCCCAGCCCCGGTTTCCGCAAACTGCTTATGGGGTAGTGCCGTCGGAGAGTTTTGTTGGTTACTGGTGCCTTGATAAGCCTGATGGTCTTGGCTTCATCGTCCAGCTCCTTTACCCTTTTGGCTCCTTTACCCTTCTCCAAATAATGGATTTGGCGGCTCAATGGTGCCAGGCTTGCATAAGGCAGCAAGCCTGGGATTAATGGTGGGACGGATGGCGCTCTTTCTGAGACAATTAATCTCAAAGTGCACATTGCACATAAGAGTTAGGGCATCCTGCTGAACTTCAGTCAGGAGCCCACCATCCACGACCTACCAAAAGTCGTCATTTCAGACGACAAGAGCTTGAGCAACGGCTGCAGTTTAATCTCCTGTGCTCGGATACTTGCTCCCATATGGCCCCAAATGGCATGATTGACTGTCGGCACCTTCAGCAGGACACAGTTCTCGGGGGTCTCATACTTTTTGGCAATAGTGTCTAGCCTGCTCTTTGAGCTGGTGGAAGGCCAGGTAATTTATGCTGGCAGCCAGTTCCTCTCCAAACGGCTCGCCAGCCTCTATTGCTGAACCCTGTGAATCGGCGTCAGATTCAATCTGACCCAGTATACTTTCCTCATCCAGGAGGAAGATACTTGGAAGCCCTGTAGGTGCTGCTGACGCGGGCTCTTGGAGAGGCCGACGCTCTGGATGGAGCATCCTCTCCAACAGGAACTCCATCCTGGATACCCGTTCCGCGGTATCCATTTCTAGGGTCAAACCCCCTCGGCCGGACTCGTCTGAGTCTATCGGCCGGACAGACGTTTGGGTAGCCTTACGCCCCTCCAGCATAGGCACAGTGTTCTCCGACACCAAGTCTGTGGTCCTTGGTTTAACAACCAAAGATGAACTAGACAGCCGCCCGCTACCCGCACTCCCGTGGGGTTGAGACATTGTCCGCACGACTCGCCTCGCTGTTCCGGATCTTTTCATGTTTGCTCTTGTCCTCCTGCAACAATTACCAAATGCAGAGACCTTGGAGAAGTTGAACACTTACCTGAGGCTTTTTAAAACTTACCGCTGGAGAAGCGCGGCTCCTCCCAGCCGGTCACTGCGCCATGCGTCCGACGTAATGACGCGCATGCCGACTGGCGGGGTTCTTCACGGAATCACTCACGTGACTCCGAAGTAAAACATAAAATGCATTGCTCACCCCGAGCCTTCCTGAATTCAAGAATACAGTTGAATCCCCATGACTCATTCACTCTTCAGATCCCCTCCCAGGCACCCTTGTTGGGGGGGGGGGGGGGGGGGGGGGGGACGGCACAGTGGTGCAGCAGTAGAGTTTCCGCTTTACAGTGTCAGAGATGCGGGTTCGATCCTGACCACGGGTGCTGTCTGTACGGACTTTGTACATTCTCCCTGTGACTGCATGGGTTTTCTCTGAGTGCTCAGACTCGATGGGCCGAGGGGCTGTTTCCACACCGTATCTCTAAAGTACTGTAAGGTTTTGTCAATGTAGCTGAGGGCATGGGCTATTAAGCAGCTCTTCAAGGGGATTGCACTGTGTTGATCAATGGTGAATGAAGCCTTAAGGTGAAGTGAATGATGCTGAACAATTACAGATGCAGTGAGAGGAGCCTGTAAGTCATTGCCTAGTGTTAGGTCTTTCTCCATAGAACTAATGTCATCGTCTTACACCATAAACAGAAAGGTGTATTGTTTTTATGGATTTTCTTCAATGAATTGTCTTCCTGATGTGTCAGTAACTATCTCATGGAGATTTATTTATTCTGATTGTGTACAAAATCATGAGAGGAATAGATCGATTAAATGAAAAATCTTTTGCCCAGAGTAGGGGAATTGAGAAACAGAGGACATGTTTAAGTTGAGGGGGAATGATTTAATAGGAACCTGAGGTATAACTTTTTTTACAAAGGTTTGTAGATGTATGGAACGAGCTGCTGGAGGAAGTAGTTGAGGCAGGTACTATTGGAACGTTTAAGAAATATTTAGACAAGTACATGGATAGGATAGATTTAGAGGGAAATGGGCCAAAGGTAGACAGGTGGGACTATTGTAGATGAGGCATGTTGGTCTGTGTGGGCAAGTTGGGCCAAAGGGCCTCTTTCCACGCTTTATGACTCTATGACTCTATTTGCTGTAAGGACAAGTATAATGTGATGACTTTGCCCATACGATCAATTTTGATATAAAATAATTTTGGGACAAGGAAGCCATAGTTAAGATGAATTCTAAAAGTCCTGCAAACTTTTCATTACTATTGCCTGCTCCATGTTGACAATTTAATTTTATCAATATGATCTTTACTTCTCACAAGGACATATCATGAGCTCTTGAAGAAAGTTACTTTCTTTCATTAACTTCAGGCAAACTCAGGCAGAGGTAATTTCAGTTCAAATGAGAGCACTTTGGGACCATTTGAAACTTCAAAACCTCTATAGGCATGAAACATTGTCTGTAGAAAAAGGGCCTTGATTTAGAACGTCTGGACATCAAAAGACATCAAACCATGGGATGCTGCATAACTCAGCGGGCCAGGCAGCATCTCTGGAGAACATAGATAGACAATAGACAATAGACAATAGACAATCAGTGCAGGAGTAGGCCATTTGGCCCTTCGAGCCAGCACCGCCATTCAATGTGATCATGGTTGATTATCCCCTATCAGTACCCCGTTCCGGCCTTCTCCCCATATCCCATGACTACACTATTTTTAAGAGCCCTATCTAGCTCTCTCTTGCAAGCATCCAGAGAACCTGACTCCACCGCCCTCTGAGGCAGAAAATTCCACACTTACCACTCTCTGTGAGAAAACGTTTTTCCTTGTCTCTGTTCTAAATGGCTTACTCCTTATTCTTAATCTGTGGCCCCTGGTTCTGGACTCCCCCAACATCGGAAACATGTTTCCTGCCTCTAGTGTGTCCAAGCCCTTAACAATCTTATATGTTTCAATGCAATCCCCTCTCATCCTTCTAAACTCCAGAGTGTACAAGCCCAGCTGTTCCATTCTCTCAGCATATGACAGTCCCGCCATCCCGGGAATTAACTTTGTAAGCCTATTCTGCACTCGCTCAAGAGCAAGAATGTCCTTCCTCAAATTAGGGGACCAAAACTGCACACAATACTCCAGGTGTGGTCTCACTAGGGCTCTGTACAAATGCAGAAGGACCTCTTGCTCCTATATTCGATTCCTCTTGTTATAAAGGCCAACATGCTGTTCGCTTTCACGTCTCGGGTTGGGTTATTCTCTTCTGAAGAACGGTCTCATCCCAAAACGTCACCCAGCCTTTTTCTCCAGAGATGATGCCTGACCCACTGATTTACTCCACCACTATCTTCTGCACTGTTCTATGTTCTATGTTCTAAATCACCTGTGGATAAGCAATGACAAAACCGTACCTATGGGACCAAGTAACTTACAGCAGGAAAATGCTGACGCAATCTCTGGAATGTTTGTAGGTGGTCTTGGGCAGCAAGTTGCTGGAGAGAAAAGGCAAAAAGTTTAAAGGAGTAATTTCTGCAGAAGATACTGTGGGAGGTTGAAAGAGACCCTGCAGTCTTTGGATGTATTCATAGTGTAGAAAAAGAATAATAAGTAAAGATCATGCTGAGAGCCTTCACAAGACTGTCATCCTTTGAGAGATCACTTCCTTTCTCAATATTGATTTTGCTCTTTCCTTAATGCAACTTATTGCAAAATACTTTGCTATTTTTCATACCACCATACCCCCTCTTAACCTATTGAACTGTCTTTAACTGCTCCGCTTTAAAATTTTATTTGTAATCGGTTTGTTTTAATCTCTTTTATTAAAGATAACTTCTTTAATTTCTCAAGTTGCATACCTGCAGTCCATTATCTATTCATCTCCAAGATATCCTTGTCTGTGGACACATTTGCCAATAATAGTTGGCAAAATGGTTCTAGATTCAAATCAGCACCTATATTTTCATCATGAATCTATGACTATTCTTTCATTACTTTTTTCACACAGAGGATTGTGGGTTTGTGGAACTAGTTGCCAGAGGAGGTAGTTGAGGTATGTACTATAATAACATTTAAAAGATATTTGGGCAGGAACATGAATACATTCAGAGGGGTATAGTCCAGGCATGGGCAAATGGGACTCGCCAAGAAGGGGGAATCTTGGTCAAATTGCAGTTTGGGCCGAAGGTCCTGTTTTCCTGCTTTAGACTTTAGAGATACAGCACAGAAACAGCCCCTTCGGCCCACCAAGTCCATGCTGACCACTGATCATCCCATACACTAGCACTGTACTAAACACTGGGGTCAATTTACAATTTTACCAAAGCCAATTAACCTATAAACCTGTATGCCTTTGGAGGAAACTGGGAGAAAACCTATGCGGACACAGGGAGAATGTACAAACTCCACACTGGCAGCACCCGCAGTCTGGTGCTGTGAGGCAGCAACTCTACCACTGCACCGATGTATGACTTTATGACTTTCATCATCCTTCTTAATCTACTTTACTCAATAGAATCTCACATGGAACAGTGGATGCGCAATTCTTGCATTGAGCATAGTGCTAGAGTAACTCATCGGGACAGGCAGCATCTGGAGGACATGGATAGGCGATGATTCGGGTCAGGACTTGAAGAAGGGCCCTGACCTGAAACATGACCTGTCCATGCCCTCCAAAGATGCCGCCTGACCCGCTGAGCTACTTCCGCACTTTGTGTTCATACTCAATGGGGGATAATATTGAGTACCTTGACCTGAACATGTAACCCTTTTAGTACTGGTAACAGTCCTTGTGAATCTTAAGTATCCCCTTTCAAGGACATCAAAGTTCACCTGAAGGAAAACCATGCAGAAAAATTGGCTTTTTTAAAGTGAACGGGAGATTTGGGTAAATAATCAAGTCATGGAATCCATTTTGAGGGAAACCCTTAAAATTTTGGAATAAGTAAATTAAAGGTATGTTTAGATGTGCTCCGAAGGAATACGGTTTGAGACATGTGATGAATAAATAGAGAGACGGGGATTACATTGTATGGTCTTAAATAATGAAGCAATTAAAGGATTATGAATTTGTTAAACCTTTGTTAAGTCATGTTGAAATTGCTTCAAAGTTTCCCATGAATAGACATCTTGTCTCCTTCAGCATCAGCGACTCTAGTGTGAATCTGTTCTGCACCATTTTCAAGGTCAATGTGCACCCCTTATTGAAAAGATGTGATCGGTCTAAAACGTTAGTGCATCCAGCAATGTGCTGTCCTCCTGACCATGGAGTTTGTGTTAGAAAGCCTGCAGTAAGTGGGTTCTCTTTGTCATTGTGATTTATGTTCCCTGCTATGTCCAGTGATTCTTACCTTGCACAGATGGAATTATATAGTTCCATTAAACACTGGACATAAACGTAAAAGCTTATTGATTTCTTCCATTTATACACAGAGTTCTGGGATGTTGTAGATGGGAGCTGATAAAGATGCACCTTTGGTTCATGGTTCAATGATTCAATGGTTCTTTTATTATCATGTGTATCAAGGTACAGTGAAATTATTTTTTGTGCTTGCAGATATACATATATTTTTGTGCATGCAGTTATACACCAATGATTTGGATGAAGGGATTCAAAGTAACATTAGCAAATTTGCAGATGACACAAAGCTGGGTGGCAGTGTGAACTGTGAGGAGGAGGCTATGAGAATGCAGGGTGACTTGGACAGGTTGGGGGAGTGGGCAGATGCATGGCAGATGAAGTTTCATGTGGATAAATGTGAGACAAGTTGGGAAAAGGGGAAGTACAACAGGATCTGGGGGTCCTTGTCCATCAGTCTATGAAAGTAAGCATGCAGGTACAGCAGGCAGTGAAGAAAGGGAATGGCATGTTGGCCTTTATAACAAGAGGAGTCTAGTATAGGAGCAAAGAGGTGATTCTGCAGTTGTACAGGGCCCTAGTGGGACCACACCTGGAGTATTGTTTGCAGTTTTGGTCCCCTAATTTGAGGAAGGACATTCCTGCTATTTAGGGAGTGCAGCGTAGATTTACAAGGTTAAATCCCAGGATGGCGGGACTGTCATGTTCTGAGAGAATGGAGCGGCTGGGCTTGTACACTCTGGAGTTTAGAAGGATGAGAGGGGATCTTATTGAAACATATAAGATTGTTAAGGTTTGGACAAGCTAGAGGCTGGAAACATGTTCCCGATGTTGGGGGAGTCCAGAACCAGGGGCCACAGTTTCAGAATATGGGGTAAGCCATTTAGAACGGAGACGAGGAAACACTTTTTCTCACAGAGATTGTGAGTCTGTGGAATTCTCTGCCTCAGAGGGCGGTGGAGGCTGGTTCTCTGGATACTTTCAAGAGAGAGCTAGATAGGGCTCTTAAAAATAGAGGAGTCAGGGGATATGGGGAGAAGGCAGGAATGGGGTACTGATTCTGGATGATCAGCTATGATCACATTGAATGGCGGTGCTGGCTCAAAGGGCCGAATGGCCTACTCCAGCACCTATTTTCTATTGTCTATTGTCAGATCAGTAATATTATTGCCATACATAAATACCATACCTGATTAAGTAACGATTTTGTAGAAACAGCCTACTGAGTCTATATGCAACATTTGCAGCCATCGCCTCTATCCCAATCGTTCAGCGAATCATCATTCCTCTCACACCCGGCCTTCAGATTTTGTGCCCCGAGGGGGGGTGGGGGGGGTGGCGGGAGCATCCCTCAGCTGACCTTGAGGGCACGGTCGTCAATACCCCTGGGGGTCCTTACCGGCCCTTTGTCGAGCATCCACCGCCATCCCTGATTCAATCTAACCACATCCTGGTTCCTGATCGTCGGGGATGAGCGGTAGATGAGCCTCGGATGAAACTCGCACTTCAGGTGCATTCCCCAGTTTCAGGTGGGTGTATGGAATGAGCTGCCAGAGGAGGTAGTTGAAGCAGGGATTATAGCATTTATAAGTCATTTGACCAGGTACATGGATAGAAAATGATTAGAGGGATATAGGTCAAAAAAAGGAAAATGGGTCTAGTGTATTTGGGGTATCTTGGTCGGCACGGACGAGTTGGGCCAAAGGGCCTGTTTCCATGCTATATGTCTCTATAACTCTCTGACTATACCACTGGTGCACATGTCTTCATCTGCTTGAGCCCCAATTCTTGCAGTGCAATGCTAACATTTTCTAACTTTCTTCCTCTCTTATGTAATTTAAAATGCCCCAACCCCATCCCTTAGACAAACGCTTTGGACTTAAGTATTATTGTTTCATAGTTGGTAATAAAATATTTTTTCATTTGGTTGGCTAGGGCTCAGCAATACTGTAACACTGCCATCCATCTGACAATTGCATTATGCTTAAAACACAAAGTGCTGGAGTAAATCAGCAGATTAGACAGCATCTCTGGAGGGAATGGATATGTTTCATATCAGGGCCCTTCCTCAGACTGATCCAAGACAGTTTGTGGTTTACTTGTACATTGTACCGTTCAGTAGCCTGATGGTGCAGGGACGAAATTGTTCCTGAACTAGGAGCCCATAGTTTTCTGGCTGCTGTACCTTCTTCCCGATGGCAGGAGTGAAATGAGAGCATGGCTAGGGTGGTGTAAGTATTTCATGATTTTTGTGGCAGCACCTCCTATAGATCACTTTGATGTTGGGATGTTAGTACCTGTGATGGACTGGGCAGTGGCCACCAGTTTTTGTAACCTCCATGTTAATTCTCCGTGTCCCTCCCCAGAAGCTGTCTGACCCGCTGAATTCCTTCAAGCCGCTCGCCTCTTCTTTCTCTAGAGATGCTGCCTGACCCGCTGAGTTACTCCGGCATTTTGTGTCTTTCCTTGGTAAACCAGCATCTGGAGATCCTTGTTTCTACATTCTCCGTTTCTTTTGCTTCAGAATGCTAACTGTATTGATAAGAAATAATTAAATCCCCACAGAAAAATAGATCTGATGATGTAGGTTGATAACTTTGTGAGTGGGTTTGTTGCAATTCTTGTTGCAGAATGTTCTGCATATGCAGCATTCTTGTCTTTTGAGATAGATCTGGAATCAGAAGATAGAGGGATTTGTAATTCTAATTGCTTTAAATGCAGGCCTGATAAACCTAGGTGACAAACTGTTGGCAATTATCCCTTTAGCAATCACTTAACGCCATGCATAATAAAGAAAATTGTAAGGGTGTTCAACACATTAGCACTTTATAATGCATTTGGTCTAATACAGACTGAAGAAATTAAATTAAAAAGGCTATTTACCCTAACGTGGCACTTAGTTAACGGATCTGTGTTAAATGTAAATCAGTTTGTCTTGGGATGCTGTGCTCCATTTAATTTCTGCAGCATGTCTAAATGATCAAGATTGTCCCCCCCCCCCCCTCCCCGCAGTTTTTTTGTAGTTTACCTTCCACTTTAATCACTTTAATAGTTTGAACAAACAAAATATGTTACAGTGAGCAGAGAATGGATCAAGTCTGAAGTGCAATAGCAAATAAAACTACAAACTACAAGTTGATTGTTTTCTGAGAAAATAATAAAAACCTTGAATGTCAATAGAACTTTTCAAGCCCATTTCAGACATCAGAAATTTAATTACTGTTGTGATGTGCATAGTAAGGTCCCACTGCTGAGAAAGTTGGATAATGTCTGTTCATGTCATACAGCAAGGAAACAGGCCCTCTGACACAACTTGCCCATGTCAACCATGATGCCCCATCTAAACTCATTCCATCTGCCCACATTTGGCCCATATCCCTTTAAATCTTGATAGAAACAAAATTCCGAAGTAACTCATCGGATCATGCAGCGCCTCTGAAGAAAAGGAATAGGTGACGTTTCGGGTTCAACTTGAAACATCACCTATTCCTTTTCTCCAGTTGTGCTGCTTGGCACGCTGAGTTGCTCTTGCACTTTGTGTCTACCACAGTATTCCAAGTATGGCCTTACCGGTGTGACTCCAGTCTGAGTCTGAAGAAGGGTCCCGATGCGGGGTATTGCCTATCCATATACTCCAGGGATGCAGGCTGACCTTCCGAGTTACATCAGCACTTTGGGGTTTTTTTAGTTGATGGACAGTGTGGACTCGGTGGGCTAAAACCAAGTTTCCATGATCTGTCTGTCTGTGTGTCTGTCTGTGTGTCTGTCTGTCTGTGTGTCTGTCTGTCTGTCTGTCTGCCTTGACCTTTCCTCTCTGTGCACCTGTGATTTTTGAGTAATTTCAACCTGTTCTAGAAATTCTTCCAGACAGTTCATGACATCAGTAAAGATTTCTAGAATAGGCAGAAATCATCCAGAACCTTACCTATTTCCACAACAGATGGGGAAGAAATTATATTCCCTGTGAGTGGCTCATTCTGAAGTGTGGGGGAAAGTTGAATGCAATATCTGAGAATAGCCATTACTGAGCATGCCTGGGATGACACATAAATATAGAGTAGCACTACATTGGGACCCCATTAACATCTCTCTCCATCCCAAACACGAGCCTAATCCCACTACTGGACTACCTCCATCCACAACCCATGCTTCAACCAATTAATGGATTCCCTAATCCCAATTATTAACTTTAACATGCCCATGAACCACAATACACTGGCGTTGGAATCTAAGGAACTGCAAATGCCGAATCTTGAACAAAACAAAGAGTGCAGGAATAAATCATTGGGTCAAGTCAACTTTATTTGTCACATAGACATACAAGATGTGCAGTGAAATGAAAATGGCAATGCCTGTGGATTGTGCAGAACAACAGAACAGAGAACAGAAGAGAACAGAACAGAACCAGTATTTACATTTTCGAACTTATCTGGCAGGGGAGACACCGTGATCAAAACGGCGGAACACCTTTGAGCAGGCGGTTCTCCCAGGATGAGGTTCTTGAGCAAAACAGACTGTCTGTTCATATCAGAACAGTTCTGGTGGTCCTTCTGGGACAAGGGTCGTAGATCATGGATTGAAATTGGAGGTCACGTCGGTGACGAGGAATCTGTCGGATGTTGGCTTAGAGGTGGATCCATGCTGGTTGGGTAACCAACCTAACAGCTCATCCAATCAGAATGGCAGCAACAACTGGCGCGGAAGTACAGGGTATCGGCAATACCCTGCGAGTCAGTGTGAAGGACCTCAGCGAGGGGACTCACTTCTCACAAGACCTGTTCGTGAGAAGTGAGACAGACGGGGCGGTGCACCCAGAAGGGGGGTGGAACCCAACGATAACTCTAGTTACGCCAGAGGAACCCCCCCCTCCTTGAGGATGCCGGCACCCAGTAACTGAGCCCCGGAAAGGTGCTGCAATTCACCAAAGCGGTGGGCATAAGGGGACAAGATAACGACCAGTGACTCTAAAGGACAATGGAGCTTAAACTGGCATCATTAAACGTGCGCAGTGTAAAGAACACTGCGCGATGTGTGAACGTCTTGCAGTACCTGGCCGAAGGACGTGACGTTTCTGCGGGAGTGCGGGCTGCCACACCTCCGCTGTTATCGGAGGTGGTCGCAATGCTTGCCCCACGGACTGTTGGTGTGGTCAGGGAGCAATGACTGTCGCGCTTCTGTTCTGGGGATCTTGCTGCGGGCAGGGAGCTTCACCATTACTGAGGTCAGGGAGGTGGTTGGGGGGCGTCTCGTCGTGGTGGATGTAATGTACCGTGGTTCTCCACTCCGGCTGATTAATGTGTATGCCTTACCCGTGCGGAGCGAGCGGCTGGCCGTTCTCCAGCAGCTCTCACTGCTGCTGGCCACATCCCAGCAGCTTGTTCTGGCCGGTGACTTCAACTGCATCATTGATGCGGCTGGGTGATCCGGCAGTGCCAACAACAGACTGGACAGCACGTCCAAGCTCCTGATGGAGACGGTAAAAGACGCAAAGCTGCGCGACACCTTCAGCCACCCTGCAGGCGGGTCCCAGCCGCGGTTTACCTGGTCGAGATCGGACGGTTCGGTCCAGTCCCGGATAGACTTCCTCTTCACGTCGAAGGCCGTCACGGTCAGACACGCCGACCTCACGCCGGTGTTCTTCTCTGACCACTGTCACCTACAGGAGGACGGGAAGGCAGGCAGAGGGATGTGGAAGTTAAACATGAAGCTGTTGACCCCAGAGAATATTAAGGAGCTAAACATGTTGGAGAACGATGAAGCCCCTCTTTGACTCCCCAACTCTCTGGTGGGAAGCAACCAAGGATAACATTAAGAGGTTCTTCATATTTAAAGGGGTTCAGAGAGCAAGACAGAGTCAGAGGGAATTGTGATAACTCCAGACAGATTTGCAGCAACTGCTCCTTCTGCAGTCGAGAGGGGTGGATGTGAGGGAGGAACTAAGAGAGTTGAAGGGCCGGCAAGCTTGGCTCTTTACTTCTGAATCTTCCAAGATCATCTTCCAATCCTGGGTCCGCCATGTGGAGCAGGATGAGAAGTTCCTTCTTCCATTAGGTTCCCAGGGGGAGCTCTGCAATGAACAGCCTCAGGGAGGAGGACGGCTCAGTCACATCCTCGCAGACAGATATGCTAATGATGTGCAAATCGTTTTATACGGATTTGTATGACAGAAAGGATACAGACAGCACCGCCTCCCAGAACTTCCTGTCCTCTATCACAGAGGTCTTGGAGGACAGCAAGCGGAGAGACTGGACCAACCACTGATCCTAGAGGAGCTGACTGGCTCCATCCGTTCCTTTGACTCGAATACAACTGGTTTAGCGGCCGAGTTGTATTCGGCTCTGTGGGACTGAGTGGTTCCGGACCTGCTAGAAATGTACAACGACATGCTTCTAGCTGGCAGCATGTCAGACTCCATGAGGAACGGCAGCATCACCCTAATCTACAAGCAGAAGGGGGAGATGAAGGATATAAGGAATTGGAGACCCATCACATTGCTGAATGTTGATTATAAGATCCTGTCTAAGGCCATCGCCAACTGGGTCTAGTCTGCCCTGGGACAGGTGATCCACCCGGACCAAACCTGTGCTGTACCTGGCAGGAAAATCTCAGACAGTCTGGCGCTACTGAGATATACCATCACCTACGTGCAGGACAGACGGGTGGATGCCTGCCTAGTCAGCTTGGACCAGGAGAGGGCCTTCGACAGGATATTGCACATGTACATGAGGGACGTACTCTCCAAAATTGGCTTTGGGGAGGGAATCAGAAATTGGATCAAACTGCTCTACACCGATATCTGTAGTGCAGTTCAAATCAATGGGTGCGAATCAGACAGTTTCCCTGTAAGGTCTGGAGGCAGGTACGGTTGCCCTCTCTCCCCTGTCTTGTTTGTCTGTTGTATTGAACTATCAGGAAGGACGCGAGCATCGGAGGAGTGACATTGCCAGGCAGTGGAGGCACTCAGGTCAAAACCTCCCTGTACATGGACGATGTCGCTGTCTTCTGCTCGGATCCAGGGTCGGTCCGCAGATTGATCAGCATCTGCGACCTGTTTGAGTCGGCCACGGGAACCAGGGTGAACTGCAGGAAGAGCGAGACCATGCTCTTTGGCAACTGGCCCAACCGATCTTCTGTCCATCTGGTTCGGGGGGGGGGGGGGGGGGCTCAGCCATGTAACAAGAATTGGCTGGAGCGGATAGCCAGGGTGGGGAAGAAGCTGGAGCTGTGAAAGCAATGCTCCCTCTCCATGACGAGGAAAAAATGTGGTCATCAGGTGTGAGGTGCTCTCGGGGCTGCTGTACTTGGCGCAAGTGTGGCCTGTCCCTCCCTCCTATGCCACAGGGATCACCCAGGCCATCTTCCAGTTCATCTGGGGGTCGAGGATGGACCGGGTGCGACGGGCCACAATGCACAAGTCGGCAGTAAAGGGGTTAAAAGCGTGCCCAACGTCGCTCTCATCCTGATGGCCACCTTCGTGTGTGGCTGCATCAGGCGGAGCATAGAGCCAAGGCACGTGGGCACCAAGTGTCACTACCTGCTGAGGTTCTAACTGTCCCCGGTGTTGCGAAGGATGGGCCTGGCGCAGATGACACGCAAGGTGCCAGTCAGCTGGACACTGCCGCCCCATCTGTCGTTTGTAGAAAGGTTCTTCCGGACCAACACCTTTGACCACATGTCCATCGGGCAGTGGTCAGCAAGGAACGTTCTGCCTCATTGCCAGAACTCACCAACAAGCACCAAGACCTGGCTTGGCTGGCGGTGAGGGGAGCCCTCCCAGTCAGATCCTTCCTGCACCGTCGAAACTTCACTACCATTGCACACTGCCCTTGGAACATCTGCTATGGAGAGGAGACGGTTGCCCACCTTTTTGTGGAGTGTGGATTCGCAAAGAGAGTAGGAGAGGTCTGCAAGGGTCCCTGGCACGCTTTATCCCGAACAGCTCCGTCACAGAGGACTCTGTGATTTACGGACTGTTCCCAGGGACGCATTCAGAGACTAACATCGAGTGCTGCTGGAAGGTCATCAACTCGGTGAAAGACGCTCTTTGATCTGCCCAAGCGTTGTTCACCACCCAGCGGAGCAAGATGTCCATTGGGGAATGTTGCCACACTGGCCCACTGCAGACTGCAGGAGTACGTGCTGAGGGACGCACTGAAGTTTGGTGCAGCCAACGCCAAGGTTCGGTGGGGGAGGGCCACAGTCTAGGTTCCTTCCGCTGCTGGGCATGGGGGGCAGGAGGTGGTGGAGACACCCCTCAAAATAAGGGAAGCGATCCCACGCCAGTGGGCCACATGAGTGGCACGGGTGGCAAAGGTTTGAGCAATGTACGTAGACTGTATTGAATAATTCGTATAGCCTCCGAAAATGTTGGATGAAATTTTTGCATGGTTCATGTACTGTATATATTTATTACCTGAATAAAGTCTATTTGGAATCTTTTAAAAACATTTACATTTTAGAAAAAAAAGACACATCAGTAAATTAATCCCTGGTGAGATTAGAGTTTACAGTCCTAATCCCCTGTGGAAATACATTTTGTCTCATCCTCTCTGTTTTCGCAGTGTGACAGCGGAGGAGCTTGCCTGACTGTAGCAGATGGAACAGTCCATTGCTGGGGTGGTAGGGGTCCTTCATTATCTTGCTGGCTCTGGATCTGCACCTCCTGGTGTATAGGTCCTGCAGGGGGGTGAGTGTAGTTCCCATAGTGCGTTCGGGTGAACACACTACTCTCTGCAGAAACTTCCTGTCCCGGCCAGAGCTGTTGCCAAACCAGATCGAGATGTTACTGGACAAGATGGTTTCTATAGCCCCAGAGTAGAAGGACTGAAGGATCTTCAATGAGAATATGAATTTCCTCAGCTGCCTGAGGTGGTAAAGGCAGTGTGTATTGTCCATGTCAGATCCAGTGTGATGTGGACTCCCAGGTATTTAAAGCTGCTCACCCTATCCACAATAGTCCCATTTGTCTCCCGTGGCATGTACGTCCTCGGTTGTTACAAAGAAACATAGAAAATAGGTGCAGGAGGAGGCCATTCGGCCCTTCGAGCCAGCACCGCCATTCATTGTGATCATGGCTGGTCGTCCGCTATCAATAACCCGTGCCTGCCTTCTCCCCATATCCCTTGACTACACTAGGCCCCAGAGCTTTATCTAACTCTCTCTTAAATCCATCCAGTGATTTGGCCTCCACTGCCCTCTGTGGCAGGGTATTCCATAAATTCACAACTCTCTGGGTAAAAAAGTTTTTTCTCAGCTCAGTCTTAAATCATTAATCTAAGACTGTGGCCCCTGGTCCTTAATATAATTTTATATGTTTCTATAAGATATCCCCTCATCCTTCTAAACTCCAGTGAATACAAGCCTAGTCTTTTCAATCTTATGACAGTCCTGCCATCCCAGGGATCAATCACGTGAACCTGCGCTGCACTGCCTCAATCACAAGGATGTCCTTCCTCAAATTAGGAGACCAAAAATGTACACAATACTCCAGATGTGGTCTCACCAGAGCCCTATACAACTGCAGAAGAACCTCTTTACTCCTGTACTGAAATCCTCTTGTTATGAAGGCCAACATTCCATTAGCTTTCTTCACTGCCTGCTGTACCTGCACGCCAAATTGGATAACCTCACATGTATCTATATTATACTGCCACGCATCTGCCCACTCACTCAACCTTCAGGTCCCCCTGCAACCTCCTAACATCCTCTTCACAGTTCACACTGCCACCCAGCTTTGTGTCATCCGTAAACTTGCTAATGTTGCTCCTAATTCCCTCTTCCAAATCATTTATATATATGGTAAACAGTTGAGGCCCCAACACGGAGCCTTGCGGCTCTCCACTCGCCACTGCCTGCCATTCTGAAAAGTGCCCGTTCACTCCTACTCTTTGCTTCCGGTCTGCCAACCAATTTTCTATCCACGTCAACACCCTACCCCCAATACCATGTGCTCTAATTTTAGTCACAAGTCTCCCGTGCGGGACCTTATCAAAGGCTTTCTGAAAGTCGAGATACACTACATTCACTGGCACCCCTGCATCCATTTTACTTGTCACATCCACAAAAAATTCCAGAAGATTAGTCAAGCATGGTTTCCCTTTCATAAATCCATGTTGACTTGGACTAATCTTTTTACTGCTATCCAAATGCCCCATTATTACCTCTTTAATAATTGACTCCAGCATCTTTCCCACCACCGAAGTCAGGCTAACTGATCTGTAATTCACCGTTTTCTCTCTCGCTCCTTTCTTGAAAAGTGGGATAACATTAGCTACCCTCCAATCCACCGGAACTGATCCTGAATCTATTGAACATTGGAAAATGATCACCAAGGCGTTCACTATTTCTAGAGCCACTTCCCTAAGGACCCTGGGATGCAGACCATCAGGCCCAGGGGATTTATCATCCTTCTGTCCCATTAGCCTACCCAATACTTCTCGCCTAATGAAAATTTCTTTCAGTTCCTCTACCCCCTTAGATCTTCTGTCCTCCAGTGCATCTGGGAGATTGTTTGTGTTCTCCTTAGTGAAGACCGATCTGAAGTACCTATTCAACTCTTCTGCCATTTCCTTGTTGCCCATAATTATTTCACCTGTGTCTGCCTTCAAGGGACCCACATTTGACTTTGCTACTCTTAACATTTTTCCCTTAACATATCTAAAGAAGCTTTTACTGTCCTTCTTTATATTCCTGGCCAGTTTCCCTTCATACTTCATCTTTTCAGCCCATATTGCCCATTTTTTTTTCTTATGTTGCCCTATGAAAGTTTCCCAATCCTCTGGCTTCCGGCTACTCTTTGCTGTGTTATACATCTTTTCTTTTAGTTTTATTCTATCCCTTACTTTTCTTGTCAGCCACGGTTGCCTCCTACTCCCCTTAGAATCTTTCTTCCCCTTTGGAATGAAATTATCCTGCATCTTCCGGATTATGCCCAGAAATTCCTGCCATTGCTGTTCCACCATCATTCCTGCTAGGATCCCTTTCCAGTCTACTTTAGCCAACTCCCCTCTCATGCCTTCATAGTCCCCTTTGTGCAACTGCATCACTGCCACTTCCGATTCAATGTTCTCCTTCTCAAATTGCAGATTAAGACTAATCATATTATGATCACTACCTCCAAACAGTTCATTTACCTCGAGTTCTCTTATCATATCTGGTTCATTGGCCAACACTAAATCCAGAATTGCCTTTGCTCTGTTCAGCTCCATTACAAGCTGCTCTAAGAATCCATCTCGGAGGCATTCTACAAAATATCATTCTTGGGGTCATGAACCAACTTGATTTTCCCAGTCTACCTGCATATTGAAATCCCCCATTACCACAGTGGCATTACCTTTGTTACATGCCAGTTTTAACTCCTGCTGCAACTTACACCCTACATCCGGGCTACTATTTGGGGGTCTGTAGATTACACCAATTAGTGCCTTCTTGCCTTTACAATTCCTCAACTCAATCCACAGTGACTCTACCTCGTCAGTCCGTATGTCTTCCTTTGCAAGGGACTGAATTCCATCCCTCACCAGCAGAGCTACCCTCCCCTCCTCTGCCCACCTGCCTGTCCTTTCTATAGGATGTATAACCCTGAATATTAAGTTCCCAGGCCCGATCCTCCTGCAGCCACATCTCAGTAATCTCCACAATGTCATATCTACCAACCTCTCACTGAGCCTCAAGCTCATCTACTTTACTTCTTATACTTCGCACAATACTTTTAATTCCTTACGCATCTCACCTTTCACATCGATCCCCATTACACTTGGCCATACTCTCCTATCCCTTTGTGAGCTTCCTTTCCCATTAATTCTGGGGTCATTAACCATCCCTTTATTCTCTTTTCCTTTAACTCCATCGTCGACTATCTCATTTGACACCCCACCCCCCTTATTCAGTTTAAAACTACCCGTGTCGCAGAATGCTGGCCCCCCACCTGTTAAGATGCAATCTGTCCCTTTTGTACAGTTCCCCCTTACTCCAAAACAGATCCCAGTGATCTAAGAATCTAAATCCCTGCCCCCTGCACCAGTTACTCAGCCACACATTCAGGTCCCGTATCTCCCTGTTCATGCTCTCGCCAGCACGAGGAACTGGAAGCAAACCGGAGATAACAACCCTAGAGGTCCTGCTTTTCATCATTTTTCCGAGCTCTCTAAAGTCACGCTGCAGAATATTCATCCCCTTCTTTCCGATATCGTTTGTGCCGACATGCACTACCACTTTCGGCTGTTCACCTTCGCCCTTGAGGATTTTCTGCACACTGTCCGTGACATCCTGGATCCTGGCACCAGGAAGGCAGCACACCATCCTCGAATCCCATCTGTTGCCGCAGAAACCCCTGTCCATACCTCTCACAATGGAGTCTCCAACTACAATGGCATTGTTGAGCCCGTCTAAAGTCCACAAACAGCTCCTTAGTGTTAGTGACATTCAAGAGGAGGCTGTTGTCCTGACACCAGAGTGCCATATCAGCCACCTCCTCCAGGTAGGCCTTCTCGTCGTTATCGGAGATCAGGCCCACCACCACTGTGTCATCAGCAAACCTGATGATGGAGTTGGACCTGAAGCTGGCCACACAGTCTTGTGTGTACAGGGAGTGCAGTAGGGGGCTGAGGATGCAACCCTGGGGAGATCCTGTGTTCAGGGATCTCCACCAAGCCATGGTTGCCCAGCCAGATGCAACTAAATTTAAAGTGGCACTTTCTTCCCAATAACCTTCTCTGGCTAAACACCGGTCTTCACCACCTCCAGTTTAAATTCCAGTTGGAATAGTTTGGAGGACCAAGTAACCAAGAACCAAGAACGAAGGGTGAGGGGGTTGGAGGTCTCTCTCCCCATCTTGACCACCTGGGGCTTGGCGGTGAGAAAGTCCAGGAACTAGGCACACATGGGATTGTTCAGCCCCAGTTTCAGCAGCTTCTCAGCAAGCATGGTGGGGACTATGGTGTTGAAAGCTGAACTGAAATCAATGAACAGCATCCTCACATAGCCCACCTTCTGGCTGTCAAGGTGAGAGAGAGTGGTGTGCAGAACCTGGGAGACCGCATAATCCGTGGATCTGTTCGGACGGTATGCGAACTGCAGCGGGTCCATGGTCCGAGGGAGGAAGGCGCAGATGTAGTTCTTGATCAGCCTCTCGAAGTGTTTCATGACTACTGAGGTGAGGGCCACTGGTCGCAGGCTAGAGAGGCATCCTTAGGCACTGTTACAGTGGTGGATCTTTTGAATCAGGCAGGGACCACTGACTTGGCCAGGGAGATGTTGAATATTGTGGTGAGCACCGGAGAAAGCTGATTAGCACAAGACTTTAGTACTCGCCCAGATATACCATCTGAGCCTACAGCTTTACTCGTGTTCACACGCGTCAGAGCCCTCCTCACGTTGTGCTCGATCAGTGAGAATGTGTGCACATCCCCAGCGGTGGACCTCCCAACAGCCTCGCTGGGTTGGGTGGTGTTGTTGGTAGCTGGCAAGCTAGGGGTGATGTTGCCCGTCTCGGATCGTGTGTAAAAATAGTTCAGGTCATCAGCTAGGGAGGTGCCGGCACTTCCTGTAGAGGGGGGGCTGCTCTGGTAGTTAGTTATAGTTGGTAGCCCCTGCCAAAGGCGTCTGATGTCACACTACTCCATCTGCGACTCCATCCAGTCCCTGTACCTCCTTTTTGCGTCGTTCACCACCCTTCGCAGTCTATGGGACTCTGCCTTGTAGTCATCCATGTTGCTGGATTTGTAAGCAGCGGTGCGAGCAATCAAAGCAACGCAAATGGACCTGTTCACCCAGGGCTGTTGATTAGGAAAGATGCTAACCCTTACCTTTGGGACGATGTTATCGGCTATTTTTGCAATGAAGTCCGTGACCGCTTCCGCGAACTCACTGACGTCTCTGGAACTTGATAGGAACATATTCCAGTCGACATTGCTCAGTGCATCCTGCAGTATGGCCTCTGACTGGTCAAACCACCACTTTACGTCCCTCGTCACTGCCGCTTCCCGTATTATCCGTTGTTTATACTCTGGCAGCAGGAAAGTGGCAGCGTGGTCAGATTTCCAAAAGGAGGGAGAGAAACGGCAGTGGTAGCAGTGGTCCAAAAGATCTTCCCCCTTGGTGACACACCTGATGTGTTGGCAGAAGTTAGGCATAACCTTTTTCAGATTTGCCTTATCCGGCAGCATCTGTGGAGAATGGACAGATTATTTTTTGGGTCCCTCCTTCAGACTCGACAGGCGATAATTTGGTCGGGACTCTTGTTCAAAACATCCTGAGGTAGCTGTTGAAGGACTCGGTCTCCATTTACCACACCCCTGGCCATTCGGCTAATCATTGCAACCCCAATCGTCCACCAGGCTCTAAGTTAACTGCTCGCCAAATCCAATAGCTTTAGATTTTAGACTTTAGAGATACAGTGCTGAAACAGGCCCTTCAACCCACCAAACCTGCACCAACAGGCACTCAACCTATACACGAACACTATTCTACATACGAGGGGCAATTTACAATTTTTACTGAAGCCAATTAACCTACAAACCTGTACGTCTTTGGAGTGTGGGAGGAAACCAGAGCACAGGGAGAAAACCCCCGCAGGCGCAGGGAGATCATGCAAACTCCGTACAGACAACATCACTGTCATGCCATGATCACATCGAATGGCAGTGCAGGATTGAAGGGCCGAATGGCCTATTCCTGCACCTATTTTTCTATGTTTCTATGTCAGGATCGAACCAGAGGCCCTGTAAGGCAGCAATTCCAACGCTGCTCCACTGTGCCGTCCTGGAACATCGGCACCCCTCTCTCACCTTACCTCTGAACATAACATAAAAATAGTTACACATTCATGTCTCCTCTGGAACTGGAACCAATATAATTTGATTTTGATTTGTTCTTTTCTCACTTTGATGTAAAGAAAGTTGAATTTTATTATATATAATTCAAGTTCACCTATAGCAAAAAAAAATCATTATTGCCCAGCACAAAATGGATTCTTGATGAATTATTGATTTTGTACTTTTTTATTTAATACATTGGTTTCACTGTAATAAGAAATAAAGGGAATGAATGAGAATAAATATCTCTGTTCTATCCCAGTCTCTTTATATCTCTTCTGCCTTGTCTCACTATTTCATTCTTAGGATTATGATCTTACAAAGAGCTGTAAACTGTATTGTTACACATTAGATTATATCTATTACACTAGCGCAAATGAATGGAGTCCATATTTACTATCTATCTATCTATCTATCTATCTATCTATCTATCTATCTATCTATCTATCTATCTATCTATCTATCTATCTATCTATCTATCTATCTATCTATCTATCTATCTATCTATCTATTCACCTGTATAATTGCGTCTCCTCATGTACACCTGTGTAAAACTGCTGTCTTGACTATTTATAGACCGACACAAAGTGCTACCCTTGCATCTTTACACCCAGAGAATTTCCTGGTGTCATCCATCCACACCTGTACAATGTTCATTGTTAAACACCAATACAAATTATTGGGCTTGCACAAATGAGTGGCATAGATAGGGTAGAGACAGTCAGAACCTTTTTTCGAAGATAGGAACTAAGTAAGTGATGGAGTAACTCAGGTGTCAGGCAACACCTCTCGAGAAAATCAATGCGTGACGTTTTTGGTCGGGACCCATTTTTCAGACCATCCCGACCCAAAACCTCACCCATCTTTTTTCACCAGAGATGCTGCCTGACCCGTTGACTTACTCCAGCACTTTGTGTTTATTTTCGGCATATACAAGCAACTGCAGTTCTTTTCTACACAGAACCATTTTCCGCCAAGGTGGAAATGTCGAAGGTGAGAGAGCTAAAGTTTAAAGGAGATGTGCCGAGTACGTTTTATTTACACAGAGGGTGGCAGGGGCCTGGAACGAGCTGCCACGAGTGGTGATGGAGGCAGATACAAATTTGGCATATCTTGGATGAGCACATGGATATGTAGGGAATGGAAGGAGCCAGATCACGTGCAGATAGATGAGATTAGTCAAACAGCATCAAGTTCAGCACAGACATGGTGAGCTGAGGAACCTGTTTCGGTGCCACACTGTTCTGTCCTCTATCCTCTTACTCATCTAGAAAAATGTTATATTGTTTTACAGTCTTTGATCCCTTGCATTGCTACAGATCTTCACAGATCACAGCCTTTCATTTATTTTTATATCCACTAATCTTTGCGCTTATATTCTAATAACTGGCTCCTAATTTTACACAATCATATAAAGTGTTGGGCTGACTAAGTCCATAAGTTCATTAGTCCTAGGAAGGGAATTTACTCAATTGTAATCATGTATTGTCTTTCTGCCAACTGAACAGCATGCAACAAGTGCTTTTCACAGTACCTCGGTACACATGACAATAAAATAAACTGAACTGTAGGTTAATTGGCTTCTGTAAATTGTAAATTTTCCCTAGTGTCCCCACGGCAAGGGCCAGGAAGCGAGCGGGCAAGATCATCTCTGACCCCTCACACCCTGGCCACAAATTCTTTGAATCACTTCCCTCTGGAAGGCGACTCCGGACTGTCAAAGCTGCCACAGCCAGACATAAAAACAATTTTTATCCACGAGTAATTGCTCTACTCAACAGCCAAAAGTCTGTAGCCTCCCTTTGATCTGGTATTTTGTTGGTTCACATGCTTGATCAATGGTGTTTTATCATTAATGTTTTATTATTATTAATGTTTAGTGTTTTCTGAGTCATTCGTAACTGTCACTGTATGTCATGTTGTTACTTGTGGGCGGAGCACCAAGGCAAATTCCTTGTATGTGAATACTTGGCCAATAAACTTACTTACTTACTGGTGTGCAGGATAGTGCTCGTGTACGGGGTGATTGCTGGTTGGCACGGTCTTGGTGAGCCAAAGGACTTTCTTTTATGCTGTATCTCTAAAGTCTAGTCTAAAGCATTATTCCTAACCTAGCATGGACACATTGGGCCAAATGGCCACCCCTCATACTCCAAAGAAGCCATAATTAGAATAAAACGGTCATTTCTATGATTTTGTTATGCACAACCTGATATTACATGTGACAGTATGTCAAAACTATTTCAATAGCTGTGAAAACCTATTGGAATGACCGGAGGCTGTAATAGGCACTATAGAAATGCAAGCTTTTTCTGCCCTCTGGAGTGATGAAATTTAATTGGAGCTGTTGTAGTAATCGCCTTCTCCCTTAAAGTAATTTTCTTTTTTTTATCCATTTCCCCCAAAGACGAGAGTAATTATAATTAGATTCCATTTAAAAGAATCAAATCAAATTCCAGTTATTAGGACTGTATTGTGTCTATGAATTAATAACTGACAGAATAGGACACGTCAATAGTTTAATTTAGTTTAGAGATACAGCACGGAAACAAGCCCTTCGGCCCACCGAGTTCATGCTGCCCCACTGATCACCCTTTCACACTTGCTCTATGTTACCACATGTACTCATCAGCTTCCTACACATGAGGGGCAATTTTACAGAGGGCCAAACAATGTGGGGGAAGCCCACATGGTCACAGGGAGAACTTGCAAACTCCACACACAGGCAGCACCCGAGGTCAGCATCGAACCCGGCTCTCTGGCGCTGTGAGGCAGCAGCTCTACTTGCTGCACCACTGTGGTTTTCAGCCTTCAATCAACAGTGCATGTGATGGAGGAACTGTTTCAAACCTCACCCTGGTGTGTACAGTATCACTGAGAATATTACAACAACAGTGTAGATCCCATCAAATTTTCATTCAGCAAGGCTGTTCAAAAATGCAATTGATTTTTTTTTTTATCTTCTTAAAAAAAAGATTGAAACGACTTTGGGCCTGTTCGTTTTATTCGAAGCTCCCACACAAATTAGTTTTATTCTCTTATGCTGCTTCATTTATTAGGTCTGATACAAAACAGTGCAGATTAAATAATCCATTGCTGCATGACGGTGGAACTGGTTGCAGCCAAAACAGATAACTTTTTAAGCTCTAATGAGAATTCAGTCAATTCAGCTATGACTCTCTGGGAAGCAAGGCATCATCATTAGTTTCGCTTCAGCTAACGAGGAGAAAAGATCTCAGAGAATGAATGTTCTTAAAGCCAGGTTTTAAAACTGTGAAGAGAACAGATAATAGCAGCTGTTTGGTACAGCCTCAAGTGACTTAGATGGTGCCAGGAAACATTCTTTGTTCAATGTAATTTGCTATAGTTAAACTCTAGGGACATGAGCACAAACTTCCAGGTTGACGCTCCAAGGCGCTACCAGGGGACTGCGGCACAGTCTTTCACATGAGACGTAAAACAAAAGGCCTGTCAGTTCGAAGTGAAAGATCATCTGACAGAAAACCCAAGGAGTTATCTCAGGAGCCCTGGCCAGTATTTATCCTTCAACCAACATGAAAAGAAATATCAGACAATTTAATTACCGTCGCACTGCTCTCTGTGGAAGTTTCCTTTATTGCAAGAGATATGGAGCACAAATATAAGGATGTTGCCTGCAGTTGTACAGTATCTCGGTAAGACCACATCTCAAGTGTCAAGAATGTTTAATTGCAGAAACAAAGAACTGCAGATGCTGGTTAATACACAAAAGGACACAAAGTGCTGGAGTATCTCAGTGGATCAGATGGCACTCCTGGAGAAAATGGGCAGGTGACATTTCCGGTTGAGACCCTTCTTCAGACTGTAGAAGGGTCCCGAACTGAAATGTTTCCTATACATGTTTCCAGGGATGCTGCCTGACCCGCTGAGTTACCCAAGCAGTTTGTGTCCAAAGCTGTTGAATTGCTATATATACAGACATCTCACATATTATGGTGGGGGCTCCATTCTTGAAAAGAAGCATGAAATTTTAAAACAGCGTAAAGTAAACATGTACGTGAATACGCTGCCAGGCGTAAATTTAAGCACATTATTTTAAAAATGTGAGCGCGTATATCAGCATTTGGTATTAAAAAAACAAGTGCATAATTTCAAAAACACATAAATCGAACGCATGTAAAACGTGAGTTGCTGGTAAGCGTAATGGAACAATGACATTCTTAGTTGCTCCAGTCCATTAACTCAATAATGCACAAGTCAATTTATGAATCAACAATACAATTAATTAATAGTTAGTATTACTAGATAACCAGACCATGAAAGTGTACAACCAAAGTCCATAGTGCAACCAAAACATTGTAGATCATATTTTGCTTGGATAGCTTACAGCTAGCGGTATGAACATTTAATTTACTTTAGACTTCAAAGGTACTGTGCCCCACCGATTCCACGCTCACCAGCGATCGCCCCATACACGAGCACTATTCTACACACTAGGGACAGTGTACAATGTACAATTTGAAGCCAATTAACCTACAAACGTGTATGCCTTTGGAGTGAGGGAGGAAACCGGAGCACCCGGGGGAAACCCACGCAGTCACAGGAAGAATGTACAAACTCTGTTCAGAGAGCAGCCATAGTCATGATCGAACCTGGGTCTCTGGCACATTTGCCCATTTGCTTGAATGTGATGATCACCATTGAATAAAGATTTTACTTCGGAGTCACGTGAGTGACTACGTGAAGACCCCGCCAGCACGCATGCGCGACATATCGTCGTTCGCATGCGGAAGCGACAGTCGGGAGGAGCGGGGCTCCTCCAGCGTAAGTTCGGAACTTACGAACGGTAAGACTCACCAGAGTGGTGAGCGCGGCGAGAGCAGCGGCAAGAGCTGCTGCTATAGAGAGCAGCCAGCAGCGTGCCGTTTTTTCCTGAGCTGCAGGTGCTACCTGTAGCTCCCGACTTCCCGCCCGGGAGGGCCGCTGGTTCGCCACGGACAGGCGGTAAATCCACCCGGAAGCCGGTCGGGACTGCCGACTCAGCTGGGTCCAGTCCCGAGGACACCCCGTTCGCTGTTAGTGACGGAGGTCGTCTTACCCGCATGGAGCGGATGGTGGAGCAATTGCTCCAGCGTGACTTGCTTTTGCAGGGGCAGGGTCACGGTGGGCCTCTTCGCAGGCCCACGGCAGGATCCTATTATGGACTGCCTAATGTCTCACCCTCTTCGCAGGGGAGCATTGGGGGTCAGAACTGGGCTGACCCTGAAGAGGGGGAGTTGGCTGAACAACCAACAGTGTCAGGGGTGCAAGAAGAGTTGCAGTGAACAAAAAGGTTACCTATCCACACTAAGCTGGCAGCTAGTTCAATTATATGACTACAAACCAGCTTCAGGAGCAAGCCATCAATGCTACAGCTGATAAGTATCTTGCTCCTGAAAATTGTAACTCGCTGATTGTTCCCGCGGTGAATAACCCTATTTGAGGGTACATGAGCCCTACGATTAGAGGGCAAGGAGACCGCCGGAATTACGAGAGTGGCCAGTACTGCGGTGGGTATAGAGCTACCGGTAGAAACAGGATGCTCTGGCCCTACTGTGTAACACAGTTTGAGATAATACTACAGGAAGAGCATTATCAAACCGGCACTCAACCCCAATAATGCGGGGTTATGCAAACCAGGTAACGCTCAACCACCAAATCTGCTGTGCGGAGATAACCTCCCCAAACAGGTGAAAGACCTGGACAAAGAGGCCAAGGCCATAGGCCTGATAAGGTACCCAGTACCTCCAAACCGCACTACCAACAGCAACAGCACCCCTACACACCCACCGGACAGCGATATCACAACAGATCGTCCGGTGGTGAAAGCTTGAAGGCCGGCCCACCTGCACAACAGCCTTTTTAGGCCATGGCCCAGCCCGGCCTTCTTGGAAAATGCGCCACCCCTACAACGCAGCAACTCAACAGAAGATACAACGGTGGTATTGGACCGCAACACCGGCAATGCCTTGGAGGTAGGTGGGTCTGCCTCCCCCAGGAACATCATATGTCTAAATTCATCTTATGTGGGAGGCCGGTTGCACTTGTTTTATGAAGTATGGCGCACTTTTACCTCTGATCCTTACATACTCGGAAGTATTCAGGGCTATAAAATTGAATTAATTTACGAACTCCCTACCCCGGTCCAGCATTCGCCTAGCCGAAAGTTTATACTTTCACAAAAAGAAAGAACGGTGGGCCATGCTGAACTATTAAGACTAATTAGCAAAGGGGTAATTGAGAGAACCACCAGAGAATCACAGGAGTTCGTATCTAATATATTTACCATAAATAAAAGATGACGGATGCCTCTTAATCATAGACCTGACCAAACCGAATACTTCTGTTCAGTATGTTCATTTCAAAATGGACACTTTCGTCACAGCCAGACAGCTAATAGCTAATGGGTACTACATGGCATGCATTGACCTCAAAGATGCATACTATTCAGTACCAATACACAAGGATCATAGGAAATACCTTACATTTATCTGGATGGGACAATTATGGCAATATAAAGCCTTACCCAATGGGTTATCATCAGCACCCAGGCTGTTCACCAAATTATTGAAACCAGCTTTGGCCTATTTAAGGGAACAAAATCATACTGTTATGGCCTATCTTGATGATATCCTCATTGTCGGGGAGAATTTGGAAACGGCTACATTGGCAGTTCTAGCCACAAAACATCTCTTTCAAAAGCTGGGGTTCATCATACATCCAGATAAATTAAAGTTGGAACCCTCTTCTACTATGGATTACTTGGGGTTCACCATTGACTCGGTGCAAATGTCTACCACCTTACCACCAAACAAGGTGGTGGACTTGGCAGAAGCCTCACTGGCATCAGGGATCCATCCATTCGGCAGGTGGCCATGATAATTGGGAAGATAGTGGCTGCTTTCCCGCAGCGCAATTCGGACCACTACATTATCAAAACCTACAAAGAGCTAAAATCATAGCTCTCAAAAGTCATGCCATTTCGACAGGCCTATGAAGTTATCAGAAAAGGCAAGAGTTGAATTAAATTGGTGGATGGGAAATGCTCAATTCTGTTCCAAACCCATCACTATCATAAATCCCTCGGTTACATTACAGACTGATGCCAGTGTTAAAGGTGGGGAGCAGCTAATACCACCACTAGTTGTGGTGGCAGATGGAGTGCACAAGATTTACCCTGTTGGGAGCACTAGGGATTAATTATCTAGAAATACTGGGAGCATTTCATGGACTCCGGGCCTACTGCTTAGATATGCACCAGTTGCATGTACGGTTACAAATTATAATACCACAGTGGTGGCCTATATTAATCATATGTGTGGAATAAAATCGATATCATGTGATGAATTGCCTATTACATCTGGCACTGGTGTCTGGATAGAGAGATTTGGATCTCAGCCACTTACCTTTCAGGTAAACTAAATACGGTGGCGAACACCAGGTCACGCAATTCAACGACAACATTGAATGGATGTTGGATCGGGACCCGGGGCCAGCAGCGATGGATGTTTCTCGCTGCATTGGGGGGGATTGTTTGCTATGCATTTCCCCCCCTTCTGCCTCATCAGTCGGGTCTTACAAAAATTAAATAGACTCCGCAACGGGTATTTCGGGTTTCCCGACTGGCCTACCCAACCATGGTCCCCAGCAGTACAAAGATGGCCGCAGAACACTGCTTTCGGATCCTCAAACGGCCGGGCCTGTTGGCACACCCTGTGACGGGTAAGTTATCCGTGCCATGATCGCATGAACCTATTGATGCTGATTCTGAACAGGCCATTTCTGGACTTCGGATACCCCGACAGGACGATCTATGTCATCACATCGTCGTGCAGGGAGTCCACCAGGGACAGCACTGACATATGTCAGAAGATGGGAGTGTTTCTGCTTCAGAACAAACACTTCATATGACTCGGCCACCATCACTGGAGTGCTGGAGTTCTGGCCACCCTTCATTCCATGAAGGTTTGAGCTACAGTGCCATTAAATTTGCAAGGAGTGCCCTACCTACCAACCTGGACCGAGGGGGTGATCACCTGCCTATAGGATAACACCCTCTGGTATCAAACTGATGAGGGGTATTAATTCTATTTCCCCAGGGCCAGATACACCCATACATGGGACTTAGGCATAGAAATTACTATGCTTCGAGGATGGACACCAATATCGGGGCTCACTCTGGATAACTACATATAATATGGTTATGTTTATGGCACTTGTAACAGCACAACGGGTCCAGTCTTTATAAAGCTAAGTATGGATGCCATGTGTTTACCTATGGTAGATAACCTTCTGATACAGGGGTTACTCAAACTATATCGACCCAGTTCCTCTGGCCTAGAATTATCATTCTGGCCTACCCTGCAGATAGTCGTCTCTGCATTGTGACATATATTTACGATATAGAAGGAACCAAGAACCTAGGGGCATGGAGAGGACTTTACCCATAAGCCACAAATGCCCTCATCATAAGGTCACAGTGCAAGCCATTTCGAGTGGTTAGGGTGGATTGGGTGCAGCGGAGTGGACACAGATAATTAAATCTCACTCCACCAGGGCTACATCCACGTCAGCGGCTAGGGTGATGGGAGTTCCTATGGACCACATCCTTGCTACAGCGGGTTGGAGCAGTGAACGGACTTTTCAGCACTTCTATTATAAACCCGTGGCCGCTCCTGAGACGTTTGCAGGGGAATATGTTAAGTTTCTGTTACATGATTTACCCAATGTGGGGCATATCATTTTAGGTATGATTAAATACCTTCTTTGTTTTTTAGCCAGTGTTATGTCTGAATTACGTTCATCCTCTTATCCCAGCATAGCGGTGTGTGAGCATGGAGCTTCCAGGGCATGAAATCACAGAGCTTTGAAATCTTCACGTAGTCATTCACGTGACTCCGAAGTAAAATAGTAAGATTAAACGAGAACTTACCAGTTTGAAGTTTGATCTTTATTTTATGTGGAGTTACGATGAGGGATTACGTGCCCTCCGCTCCCAACCCTCTACTATAAAGATCACCTGGTATGAAAGTTCTCTCTTATCTTACTATATTAGTCATTGTGACTGTCTGTGATTTCACACCACTGCTTTGAAGAATGTCGCGCATGCGTGCTGGCGGGGTCTTCACGTAATCCCTCATCGTAACTCCTCATAAAATAAAGATCAAACTTCAAACTGGTAAGTTCTCGTTTAATCTTACTATTAAATAACAATGAAAGTTAAAATGTTTGGCTTCATTGAATTAAATGTAGGTATTTCACAGAAATTGGATGTAAAGCCCATTATTCTATCACATCCTTTCCTGATAGTCTGCCAAGAAAGCATTTTGTTGCACTTTATTAATCTACAGGAGAACATGAATAATGTACTTATTCAGCTACAGAACACCTGGATACTGAAGGCGTTAGTTGGGAGTTGCCATTATGCTCCATAGACTACCTTAAGACAACCTGAAAGTAAATCTATTCTTAGAACCACAAGAGACTGCAAATGCTGGAAACTGGAGCAAATGTCAAACTGGGGGGGGGGGGGGTGGGGGGGTGGTGGAAGGTGGGGGGGTGGGGGGGTGGGGGGGGTGGGGGGGGGGTGGGGGGGTGTGGGGGTCATGTTGCAGTTATAATTTGGGGGGGTTTGGTTGCAGTTATAGGAGTATAGAACACGTCTATAGACCAGTCTGAAGAAGAGTCTCGGCCCATAATGTCACCCACTCCTTCTCTTCAGAGATGCTGCCTGTCCCGCTGAGTTACTCCAGCTTTTTGTGTCTATGACGATAGAAGTTGGGGGGTCATGTTGCAGTTATATAAGACGTCAGTGCGGCCACATTTAGAGTCTTGTTTTGGGCACCATGTTATTGGAAAGATGTTGTCAAGCTGGAAGATGCCGCCAGGAGCATCTGGCATTAATAATCATCACATTCAAGCAAATGGACAAATATGCCAGTCTCAGGTTCGATCATGGCTTCGGGTGCTCTCTGTACAGAGCTTGCCCACTGTATTGGGGGTAGGGTGCTGATATGCGTAGAAAATTGGTTGGCAGACAGAAATCAAAGAGTAGGGATTAACTGGTCCCTTTCAGAATGGCAGGAAGTGACTAGTAGTGTACCGCAAGGCTCGGTGCTGGGGCCGCAGCTATTTACAATATACATTGAAGATTTTGATGAAGGGATTAAAAGTAACATTAGCAAATTTGCAGATGACACAAAGCTGGGAAAAACGAAAGTACAACAGGATCTGGGGGTCCTTGTTCATCAGTCAATGAAAGTAAGCATGCAGGTACATCAGGCAGTGAAGAAAGCGAATGGCATGTTAGCCTTCATAACAAGAGGAGTTGAGTATTTGAGCAAAGAGGCCCTTCTGCAGTTGTACAGGGCCCTAGTGAGACCACACCTGGAGTATTGTGTGTAGTTTTAGTCTCCAAATTTGAGGAAGGACATGCTATTGAGGGAGTGCAGCGTAGGTTCTCAAGGTTAATTCGTGGGATGGCGGGACTGTCATATGTTGGTAGAATGGAGCGGCTTCGCTTGTACACTCTGGAATTTAGGAGGATGAGTGGGGGTCTTTTTGAAACATATAAGATTATTAAGGGTTTGGACACGCTAGAGCCAGGAAACATAATTTGCTGATGTTACTTCTAGAGTGACTCAGCGGGTGAGGCAGCATCTCTGGAGAGAAGAAATGGGCGACGTTTTGGGTCTGTACGCTTCTTCAGACTGATGTCAGGGGAGGGGGTGGGACAAAGAGACAGTAGTCAGAGACAGTAAGACTAGTGGGAGAACTGGGAAGGGGAAAGGGATGGAAATAGAAAGCAAGTGCAATCTGGAAAGACCCATTTACATCAACCCGTTCATGCTAGTTCTATGTTGCATACTAGTTCTCATTCCATTCCCGACATGCAAGGGGCAATTTGCAGAAGCCAATTAACCTGCAAACCTGCACGCCTTCGGAAAGTGGGATGAAACCGGAGCACCGCATGGCATGATGTTACCTAAAAACAGCTAGAAGGAAACTGTTCCTGAGTCTGGAGGTATGGGTTCACACTTCTGTACCTTTCACCTGATGGGGAGCGGAGAAGAGGGAGTGACCGGGATGAGACTCATCCTTGATTATGCTGGTGGCCTTGCCAAAGCAGCTTGAAGTGTAGGTGGAGTCAATGGATGGGAGGTTGGTTTGTGTGATGTTCTGGGCGTCCATCAATTCTGCTGCGTCCACAATTCTCTGTATACAGCATACCATGTATAAAGAGCATCACCTGTACAAGACTCGAGAAGGAAAGGTAGACACAAAATGCTGGAATAACTCAACGGGTCAGGTAGCATCTGTGGAGAAAAGGAATAGGTGGTGTTTCAGATTGAGTCCCTTCTTCAGACTGTAAACAGAGTAAGCCAGCATCTGTAGTTCGTTCCCGCACTCGAGAAGGAAAGGTCGGCTATGTCCATCTGTGTTTGCAAGCTGTATGAATATCACTACACAATGGCCCCCATGTGAATATTATGTTTGGACAAAAAAAGGGGAGAGAAATGTCAGCGCCTACAATATATGAAGTGGTGTTGCTGAATGTCAGGTAATTTGTATTCCACTGAGTGTTTGGATACTCTGATTGTTTGATTTACAGGGGAAGGCTTTGAGGGACTAGCCATATTTACATAATTTTGCATATTATGCCTTTGAATGAAATCACTCGCAGTGGCAAATCTGCAACACTACAATTCGCAAGTCCTTGGATAATAGTTCTTTTTTAGAACTGTACTATTGGGACACATATGAAACAAGAAAGTAGTGTTTTTCAACATTCCTGAGTTAAAGAGACATTTCTAATACATCCCGGAGAATTAAAAAAATTGTTTGAAGTGACTTCTTATATTTCACGATAAAGCTTACAGTCTTGGGCCATTCCCTGAGTAGACTGCCAGAGACCTGGGTTCCAACCAGACCTCAGATGCTGTCCGTGTGGAGTTTGCATGTTCTCCGTGTGACCGCATGGATTTCCTCCAATTTCCACACACATCACAAAGACATGCAGGTTTGTGGATTAATTGGCCTCTGTAAATTGTCCATGGAACATAGGAAGTGGATGTGAAAGTGGGATAATGTAGAACTAATGTGAATGGGTGATCGATGGTCGGTGTGAATTCAAAGGGTTGTACCAGGCTATATCACTAAACTAAACTAAACTAAACTAAACTAAACTAAACTAAACTAAAATACTAAAGTACAATTATTGCACTCTAATTTTATTATTAGTGTAATAAAGTAATCTGAATCTGCAGAAACAAGGAATTGCAGATGCTGTTTTACAAAATAAAAGGCAGAGAGTGCTGGAGTAACTCAATGGGTCAGGCAGCATCTCTGGAGAACATGGATAGGTGACGTTCCAGGTTTGAACTTTTCTTCAGACTGATTGTGAGTTGGTGGGAGAAGAAAGCTGGAAGAGCGGAGGGTAGGTCAAACCTGACACATGATAGGTGGATACACGTGATGGAGGGGGTTGGTTCATTATGTAAAATTTGAAAATTCAATGTTCGTACCATTGAGTTGTAAGCTACCCAAATGGATTATGAAGTGCTGTTTCTCCAGTTTGCATGGGGCCTCACTCTGGCATTGGAGGAAGCCCCGGGCAGAAAGGTCAGTAACCATGTTGGCATGGTTGGCAACCAGGGTATCCGGTAGACCTTGGCAGACCGAGTGCAAGTGTTCAGTGAAACAGTCGCTGAGGCTTTCTACTTGATCTCGCCGATGTAAAAGAGGCTCAATTGGGAACACCAGATGAAGCAGATGAGGTGAGAGGAGATGTATCTGAACCCACGAATGACCTGGAAGGACTGATGGGGTTCCTGGATGGACATGAGGGAGGAGGTGTAGGGGCAGATATTACAACTCCTGCGGTTCCAGGGGAAAGTACCTGGGAAAAGGAAAATTTAGATGGGGAGGGTGAGTGAACCAGGGTGTGGTGCCATTATGCCCATATTGGTTTTGCGTACAGCCTGTCTCCGCTGGCGACTCGCCAGCAGCCTCATGAGAAGATCCAGCCACAAGAGCTCAATAACAACTCCAAGGTCAGATGCACTAATTGGCCTTATCTGCACATGGGTTATGATTGGTGAGAATGTAGGTAAAAGGGGCTTCTGGAATAAACGTGACACCAGGTGTTTGGCTCAACGAAGTGTCATTTGTTCTTTCTGTCGTGGGATTCAGTAATCACTTAAGTGGCGATTTTTTAAATCCACCAGCAAAGAAAAGTGTGAAAGAAAATGTAGTGTGGGAGGTCTTTGACAGGAAGTGTTGGGGTTCTGTGACTTCGCCGGTTCGGTGGGTGAGGTAGTCGGTTGTTTCTCGACGTATGCTGGCTTTAACTGGTCGACGGACACGGTGTCAGTTTTTCCGTTCCGATAGATTACAACATTTTTGGGGTATGCGTTGGATGACTTGGTAAGGGCCATCGTATGCTTGCTGAAGAGGTTGGCGGATGGCGTAGTGTCAGACCAAAACATGCGTTCAGCGTTGGAGGTCAGCTGCACGTAGACCATTGCAGGTGTTTATCGTGTCGGTGTTGGCCTGAGTAGCTGGGTTGGAGGCGAGAGATAGTCATTGCCGGACCGCAGATGCAGTTCACCAATCATAACCCATGTGCAGATAAGGCCAATTAGTGCGTCTGACCTTGGAGTTGTTATTAATCTCATGTGGCTGGACCTTCTTGTGAGGCTGCTGGCGAGTCACTAGCGATGACAGGCTGTATGCAAAACCAATGTGGACATGAAGACGCCACAAGGGAGTCCTGGAGGGAGTGGTCTCTGTGGAAGGTGGACAGGGGTGGGGATGGGAAGATGTGACTAGTGGTGGGATCAAGTTGGAGGTGATGGGAAATGTTAGATAATTAAGTGTTGGATGCTGAGGCTGGTGTGGTGAAATGTGAGGACCAGGGGAACTATATCCTTGTTGCATTTGCAGAGAGTGAGCGCGAGAACAGACTATGGGACACAGAGGAGACACGGGTGAGAGGTCCATCTATGAGAGCTGGGGGGAAGCCATGTTGACTACAGAAAGAGGACATCTTGGATGTTGCAGAATGGAAAGTCTCACCTTGCGAGTAGATGCAATGGAGATGGAGAAACTGAAAGTAGGAGATAGGATTGGTGCAAGGAGGAGAGGTTGTGCAAGATAACAGTGTAAGTCGGCAGATTTTGTGGTGGACATCATTCGATAGTCTGCCCCCTGTGATGGAGATAGAGAGATCAAGAAAGTGGAGAGAGGGTGTCGGCGATAGTGCAGGTGAATTTGAAGGCAGGGTGGGTTATTAGTAAAGTTAATTAAATTAACAAGTTCTGCACAGGTCATCTGTATGAATCTGAATAATTTATTGAAGCAAATCAGACAATCAATTTTATCTTTGTCTACAAAACAACCTAACCACACAGTAGTTTAGTTAGTTTTAATTTCGAGAAAACATTTATGGACATGTCCCACTTAGGCGATTTTTGAACGGATTGCCAGCGACTGTCAAGTTGCGGGCATCGCCTGAAAAACCAGGAACTGGAACGGCGACTATCAGGGTGGAACACACACACACACACACACACACAAACACATCGCAAAGGCAGGGGCCAGGGCAAGCGGGGGGAGCGCTGTCTGAAATTCACACGGTGCAAAGCCAAGGTGATACAGACACACACCGCGATGAACAGGAAGGTTGGCGCTGTAATTAAGACGGCTAGCATAGTGTATGGTAAGTCCTTTAAAAGAGGGGAGATGAGGGGCGGGGGGAGAGGGGGGGTGAGGAGGGAGAAGGGGGAGAAAGAGGGAGAGGTGTGTAGACACCTTCTAATAAGCCAGAGATACACAGCTGTGAAGTTCAGTAGACATTTAACATTACCGGTCGGTTATCCTTAGTTCTGAAAACTCCGTTTTTTTTCGCTTACGTTTATTTTCGCCAATGAAATGATCGGTCAGCAAAGGCAATTAACTAAAACTACCTACAGCAACCTCGACTATATACAACTACATGGCGACCCAATTACAACTTCATCTATGACTACAGGATTATCCATTATCTCCATAGCGACCAATTTTTGGTTGCAGAAAATTTTTCAACATGTTGAAAAATTTGCGGTGACCATACAGAGGCCGCGACTAGTTCCCAGAATGAGGGTACTCCTCGCGACCATGAAGGAGACTCACCAGAGACCACCAGCGAACATGTGGCGACCGTGTGGCGAGCGCACAGTCTCCTGCACTCGCCTGAAAAATCGCCTAAAGTTATACAGGCCCATAAGGGAAACAGGCCCTTCATCCACTAAAGGATACCTATTATCCCAGTTTCTCATCGTCCACACAAGGGACAATTTATAGCAGCCAATTAACCTACAAACCTGTACGTGTTTGGAATGAGGGAAACTGGAGAACCCAGAGAAAACCCACGCGGTCACAGGGAGAATGTGCAAACTATGTACATGTAGCACCCGTGTTCAGGATCGAACCGGGATTTCTGGCTCGGTGAGGCAGCAGCTTTACCGCTGCGCCACCCTACCGCACAGCCTTCTGACAATAAAGTCTTTGATAAGATGCTGTCAAACATAAGCCACTTTTCACATCTCAGGACCTAGCTCTCAGTCAAGTCAAACAACGATGATATAACCAGCATCACATTCTCTGAACCAGCATTGCCTTTGATTGCCCGAGGAAAAAAATGTTTTGAGGATCAACTCCTCAAACCTGACACACAGTTCTATGAGGCAGCAGTGATCCCTGCCCTGCTGTAAAGTCATGAACTACCGACAGCAAACATGTCAACACATGGATGAGATACCATCAAAGGCCTTCTTGCAAAGTCCTGCACATCCATCAGCGAATCAGCAAACATGACCTTTCACAGAGTAACACCCACACCATTGACATATTGAGATTGTAATTACTTATAGAGTACTATGTTTTAAGATTTATATAAATATTTGAATAGTACGTGTGTCAGGGGTTATGCGGAGATGGCATGGAGAATGGCGTTGAGAGGGAAAGATAGATCAGCCATAATTGAATGGTGGAGTAAACTTGATGGGCCAAATGGCCCAATTCTGCTGCTATAACTTACCAACATGAACTTACAAAGCTCTACTTCTGACGAAAATAAAATATTAAAAATATTAATAAATAGTTTAAGAAAGAACTGCAGATGATGGAAAAATCGAAGGTAGACAAAAATGCTGGAGAAACTCAGCAGGTGAGGCAGCATCTATGGAGCGAAGGAATAGGCGACATTTCGGGTCGAGACCCTTCTTCAGACTGATGTCGGAGGGCGCGGGCTGGAAATAGAAAGGAAGAAGTGGAGCGAGTAGGCTGTGGGAGAGCTGGGGAGGGGAAGAAGGGAGAAAGGAAGGACTACCTGAAATTGGAAAAGTCAATGTTCATACCGTTGGGGTGTAAACTACCAAGTAAAATATGAGGTGCTGCTCCTCCAATTTGCGGTGGGACACACTCTGTCCATGGAGGAGGCCCAGGGCAGAAGGGGCGTATTTGGAATGGGAGGGGTAGTTGAAGTGCTGGGCCACCGGGAGATCAGGTTGGATATTGCGAACTAAGCGGAGGTGTTGGGTGAAACGATCGCCAAGCCTGCGCTTGGTCTCACCGATGTAGAGCAGTTGACACCTGGAACAGCAGATGCAATAGATGAGGTTGGAGGAGGTGCAGGTGAACCTCTGCCCCTCCTGGAAAGGCTGCTTGGGTCCTTGGATGGAGTCGAGGCGGCGGGTTTATTTAGACTTATTTATTTAGACTTCAGACTTTAAACTTTAGTGATACAGTGCAGAAACAGGCCCTTCGGCCCACCAAGTCTGCGCTGAACAACGATAACCCCATACTCTAGCACTATCCTACACACTAGGGACAATTTACAGATGACAATGAACATACAAAACTGCACATCTTTGGGATGTGGGAAGAAATTGGAGCACCCAGAGAAAACCAATGCAGTCACAGAGAAAACGTGCAAACTCCATACAATCAGCACCTGTTGTCAGGATTGTATCCGGGTCTCCGGCGTGGTAAGGCAGCAACTCTACCGCTGCGCCACAGTGACATCCAAATAGTGTTTATTGTGAACCTTCGATGAAGATTATTTCTACTTTTAGCTTTATCTTTTTCCCAGGATAGAAAAAAATCAAATACTGGAGGACACTGCTCAAAGGTGAAAGGGACAAAATTTAAAGGAAATGTGTGGGGCAAGTTTTTTTTACAGTGGGTGTTGAATACCTGGAACACGCTGCCAGTGGTGGTGGTGCAACATATACGACAGTGGAATTTAAAACACTATTGGATAGGCATATGGATATGGGTTATGGGCAGAACAATTTTTGCAGAACAATATATCCTTGGCTTTTATTTCTTGTCAGACATCAGAGCCGTATCAGATTGCACATGCAGTGTTATTCTGTTACCAGAATGCGCCATTAAATGTCACAAAGCACTCTAAGTAAGTGCCATTTGGGTCAGTGAGAGTTTATTTGCAAGGAAGTCACATAACTTGGAAAATGGTTGCAAGCTGCGGTTTGAAGATGATCCAGAATTAATTTACTTGCCTTTTGTTTGAGATTGGTTTGCATGTAACAATTTACATTTGAATAGCAATGAGGGGAGTTAGTAAATGACTGGAGATTTTTGATTAAACTCAGAGATTAGCAAACCATTCAAGAATTTAACTTCCTGTTTCTAATTGTGTGAAAGAATCCTGCCATAAGCGCTGAACCTACAGTATTATGTTTTTTTTATGCTTTGATGTTGACAGACCAGATACAGTGATTAAAATGGAGGGAGCTGGAATTGTACAGCATGTCAGGCAGCAGAGGATGCTAGAAGACCTTTCATCAGAACAAGGTGTTAGAGATAGAATGAAGCTAGACACAAAATGCTGCAAGTAACTCAGAGGGTAATGGGCCTGTCCCACGTAGGCGATTTTTCAGGCTCCTGCTGGTGACTGTCAAGTTGCTGGCAAACTGGCAACTGGAACGGCGACGATCAGAGTGGAACACACACACACACACACACACACACACACACACACACACACACACACACACACACACACACACACACACACACACACACACACACACATACACACACACACACTTCCTTCACCAGCCCGTTATGCAGGCAGGGGACAGGGCAAGCGGGGGGAGCACTATCTGAGTGAAATTCACACGGTGCAAAGCCAATGTGATACAGACACACACCGCGATGAACAAGAAGGTTGGCGCTGTAATTAAGATGGCTAAAGGGGGGGAGACAACTTTTAAGAGGTCAGAGATACACGGCAGTGAAGCTCGGTGGACATTTAACATTACCGGTCAGTTATCCTTGGTTCTGTAAACTACTGACTACGTTTTTGTTTCCCCAATGAGCCAATTAAATTCACCAGTCAGCACCGGCTACATCCTACGAGAATCTTCGAGAACTTTCGACATCCTGGCAACCCACTAGGACCTCCTGGTGACCCACCTACGACATGAGAATTCTCGCTACTCTCCATGGCGGCTTCATTCTAGTCACTGCTAAGTTTTCAACATGTTGAAAAATTTGCGGCGACCAACATGAGGCCGCGACTAGTTCCCAGAATGCGGGAACTCCTCACGACCATGAAGGTGACAACCCGGCAACCACCCGCGATCATGTGGTGACCATGTGGCGATTGCATAGTCTCCTGCAGTCGCCTACAAAGTCGCCTAAGTGGGACAGGCCCATAAGGCAGCATCTCTGGAAAAAATGAATAGGTGATGTTATGGGTCAGAACCCTTCTTCATACAGCTGAGTTACTCCAGCATTTTGTATCTAAATTGTGTCATTTTATGTCTGGCATAAACCAGCATCCGCAATTCGTTCCCACACATATTAGAGATTGATATCGCTGGGATTACTGACAAAATGGATAGACAACGTTTCGCGTCAGGACACTTCATCAGACTGATTTTAGTTGATGGGAGAAAGCTGAAAGAGAGGTGGGAGCGGGCAATGTCTGGCAAGTGATAGAAGAAGGGTCGTGACCCGAAACGTCACCCATTCCTTCTCTCCAGAAATGCAACCTATCCCACTGAGATACTCCAGTATTTTGTGTCTATCTTCAATTTAAACTGGTATCTGCAGTTCCTTCCTACACAAGTGGTAGGCAGATATAGTTGGGGTGGGTTGATTGATGGATGGGTGGACAAATTCCAGAAGTAAAAAGCAGCCAAATGGCTGTGAGATAAAGGGAGAAAAGGTGCAAATTTGAGGCCAGGTGAATGGATGAAGGTGGAAGGGGAGTGAGGGGAGGGAAATGGAGAAATAGGTGCCCAAAAGTGGGACATAGGAAATTGAGGGTTGGAAAAAAAAGGTTTGGGGAATTTGTCAGTTAGTTACTTAAAACCGGACAATTCAATGTACATATCATTGGGTTAATAAGATCGTAAGGCACAGGAGCAAAATTAAGCCATTCAGCCCATTGAGTCTGCTCAACTATTCGATCATTTAGAGAGAAGATACAGCATGGGAACAGGCCCTTCGGCCCACTGAGTCTATGCCAACCAACAATCAACCATATACTAGTTCTAACCACAATGGAGACAATTTACAGAAGCCAATTAAGCTACAAACCTGCATGTCTTTGTAATGATAGAGGAAACCGGGGATAGAGGAAAGATAGAGACCTATCTTTCTCTCTCAACCCCATTATCCTGCCTTCTTCCGTTAACTTTTGTTGCCCTTACTAATCGAATTGTGAAAGGCCAGGATAGAATAGATGTGGAGAGGGTGTTTCCATCAGTGGGAGAGTCTTGGACCGGAGTCCATAGCTTCATAATGAAAGGACCTACCTTTAGAAAGATAAGGAGTAATTTCGTTAGTCAGAGGGTGGTGAATCTGTGGAATTAATTGCCAAAAAAGGCCGCGGAGGACGTTAATGGATATTTTAAAGGCAGAGATTGATAGATTCTTGATAAGTAATGGTGTCAGGGGTTATGGGGTGAAGGCAAGAGAATGGGGTTGAGAGGGAAAGATAGATCAGCCATGGTTGAATGGGGGAGTAGCCTTGATGGGCCGAACGTCTTAATTCTGCTCCTACAACTTGGAAACCTATGTACATGAAGCACCTATCAGTTTTCTCTTTAAAAATAACCAATGACTTGGCCTCCAGCAGCACATGTGGCAATGAATTCCACAGATTCACCACCCACTGGATAAAGAAAGGACTGTAATCTACCCAGACGGAATATGAGGTGGTGTTCCTCCAGTTTGCTTGTGTCCTGAAGGGAGGAGGCCCAGGACAGAAAGAACAGTAAGGGAATGGAAAGGGGTGTTCCCTTTTCATATGGACGAGGCATGAAGCTAACATGTGTTTTTACCCGTAGGTTGAAGTGGGATGTTTTTAATGGCTGCTTCTCATGTTACGGCATCATTGTTACAGAGCATACAAAGATCAATATCAAATTAGCTGTGCATCACATCCACAGAACATAAGGGGAAATGAGTGACAGTCACCAGAAATGGTAATAACACTTGGATCTAACACACTCAATATGAGCACTTTTTCCTTCTTCTGCACCATTCCAAAATTCGGCAACTTTACGTTAGACTTGAGAGATACAGCGCAGAAACGGGCACTTCGTCCCACCAAGTCCGTGCCGACCAGCGATCACTCCGTACACCTGCACTACCCCCCACACACTAGGGACAATTTATAATTATACTGAAGCCAATTAACCTACAAACCTGTGCTTTGGAGTGTGGGTGAAAACAGGAGCACCCGGAGAAAACCCACGTGGTCACAGGGAGAACGTACAAATTCCATACAGGCAGCACCCATAGTCAGGATTGAACCCAGGTCTCTGATGCTGTAAAGTTTCATCTCTACTACTGTGCCACTGTGCCATCTGACTGTGCCACTGTTTTACCAATTAACACATGGCATTAAAATCATTCTGCACTGAATAGAGCAACCTTTGTGTGGATTAAGATCCTCAAAAAAAAAAGAAAATAACTTAATTTTCCTACATTAGCATCTAATAATGTGACAGTGAGCCAGTATTTCTGCATACTCGGAATCATTTCTGTTCATATTTTAACAATTATAAATACCACTGCCAGCTGTCATACTGTGTAGCGTTCTCATTTGTGTTGTCCTTTAATTACAGACCATTTTGTTTCATATTCAGTAAATTATCAGATTAAATAGTAACGCAATGCATACAGCATTGTTTCCATTACAACAGACGGTGGTAACGCATTAGAATAATGAACATAATCCTTCATCGAGTACAAGATGACGCATAGAACATAGAACAATACAGCACAGGAACAGTCCTTGCGGCCCACAATATCTGTGCCGGGCATGATGTCAAGATGAACTAATCTCCTCTCCCTGCATATGACGCATATCCATCCATTCCTTACATATTCATGTGCCTATTTAAAAGCTTATTAAAAGCCTCTATCGTATCTGACCCCACCGCCACCCCTGGCAACGAGTTCCAGGCATCAGACAAAAAAAAAACGTATAAAAAAAACTTGCCCCGCACAACTGCTTTAACTTTTGTCCCTCTCACCTTAAAGCCACTCCCTCTGATCTTTGACATCATCATCCTGGTAACATGGGGTGGCAGGGTAGAGTTGCTGCCTTACAACGCCAGAGACCCAGGTTCCATCCTGGCCACGGGTGCTGTCTGCACGGAATTTGTACATTCTACCTGTGAGCTGCGTGGGTTTTCTCTGAACGTACAGCTTGTAGGTTAATTGACTTGGTAAAATTATAAAATTGTCACCAATGTGTGTAGGATAGGGTTATTGTCCGGAGATCATTGGTTGGCACAGACTCGGCGGTCCGAAGGGCAAGTGTGCATGCTGTATTTCTAAACTGAACTAAACAATGTTCTGACTATCCAGTGTGCCTCTCATACTTTTATATACTTCGATAAGATCACATGCCTTTGGACCACACTGAGGTGTGAGCATGACTCCGGACATTGTCTTCCTCTGGGTGGTTGATCTCCAAAACATTGCTTGACCCAACACAGCTGAAGAGCTCCAAGACACAAGCTCTACCTGCATTCCCACACACATCGAGCTCCAACTCTGCACAAATGATCAAGACATGAGGTTATGCAGTATGGAAATACTCCCAGAGCCCGCAGATACATAAGTTTGCTCCTGACCACGGGTGCTGTGTCTATGGAGTTTGCACATTCAACCTGTGATCACTTGGGTTTTCTCTGGGTTCTCCGGTTTCCTCTATCATTCCAAAGACATGCGGGTTTGTAGCTTAATTGGCTTCTGTAAATTGTCTCCAGTGTGGTTAAAACTAGTGTATGGTTGATCGTTGGTTGGCATGGACTCAGTGGGCCGAAGGGCCTGTTTCCATGCTGTATCTTCTCTCTAAACTAAACTAAACTAGTAGTAGGTAGGCCCCCCTCGGTCATGACTGGCCATGGGTGATGCATCCTGGTTGGATGCAAGTCTGGGCGATGTCCGGGCTATGGAGGACAGGCTGTTGCCCATGCAGCACGTCCCCTCTCTCCACGTCGCTGATCGATCCATTACAGTTTTGCACCAGCGCCGTCGCAAGAGTTGCCAGAGGGAGGTTGTAGACAACGACAAACTGCCTTAGGGGTTCCGACTCCAGATTTTCTTGAGGTTTACTCCTGGAGCCTTTTCCATGACTGGATATGGCCACAAGGCAGAGGAGGTTTGCAATCAGGGTTTTCCCTCTCCTAGATGGACTACCTTCCCAGGCTGATGAGCCCCTTCTGCTTACAGCGCCAGAGACATAAGTTTATGTCCAAACTAAATTAAATTAAACTAAACTAAACTAACTAAACTAGCCAAACTATACTGAACTAAACAAAGGACTAGTGTGAACTTGCGTAGAGACTCTATGAACTGTTTCCCTGCTGAATCTCTAAACTAAGCTAAAGTAAACTGAACTAAACTAATTAAACAAAGAACTAATGTGAACTAGCATAGATGACTATGTGTTACTGATCACATAGATGATATAGTCCTAGATGGTGCCAAGTATCTTCAGGCCTATTGTTGCTGCACTCATCCAGGTAATTGTGGTTTGTAGATGGTGGAAAGGCTTCACGGTGTCAGGAGATAAGTCACTCACCACAGAATGTCCAGAATCTGATCTGCACTTGAAACTAGTGCATTTGTCACCAGACTATTGCAATTTGAGTTAACAGCCTATGTTGAATAGAATTGAATTCCATTCTCTCATATTAGTCAAAGATGTTTTGATTGTATGTTCCACCATTTTTCCCATGTATGCCCAGTGGCGCAGCAGTAGATTTGCTACCTTACAGCGCCAGAGATCTGATCCTGACAACGGATGCTGTCTGTATGGAGTTTGAACGTTCTCCCTTTTTACTGCATCGGTTTGCTCCGGATGCTCCGGTTTCCGCCCACACTCCAAAGACGTACAGGTTTGTAGGTTAATGGGCTTTGGTAAAATTGTAAATTGTCCCAAGTGTGTTGGATAGTGCTAGGATATGGGGTGATCGCTGGTTGGCATGGAATCAGTGGGCTGCGGGGCCTGTTCTGCATTATATCTCTACAGTGTAAAGTCTTAGTCTAGACTCTAGCGGATAATCGGGAGGTCTCATTGAAACCCATTGAATAATGAAAGGCCTGGATTGAATGGATGTGGAAAGGATGTTTCCACTAGTGGGAGAATCTAGGACAAGAAGCATAGCCTCAGAATAAAAGGACATACCTTTGGAATGGAGATGAGCATAAATTTATTTAGCCAGAGAGTCGTGAACCTGTGGAATTCATTGGCACAAATGGTTGTGGAGGCCAAGTCATTTGGTATTTTTAAAGCAAATATTGATAGGTTGTTGATTAGGCATCAAAGTTTACGAGGACAAGGCAAGGGAATTTAGTTGAGATGGAAAAAATAGTTCAGCACTGATAAAATAGCAGAGATTCGATGGGCCAAATGGCCTAATTCTGTTCTTATACGATCTTACAAAATTCAAAACTCATGGAAAAACTGAGCTACTTAATGATAAACATTTATCGATACCAGGTAATTTTCTGAGTTGCGAGTCCTGGAGTTCTACAGCACGGAAATATGGCTTTTCATTCACGCCGACCACAGTGCCTACCTGAGCTAGTCGCATTTACCTGGGTTTGGCCTATATCTCTCTCATGTGTTTGGGGAAATAAATATTGTAAATATTGTTAGGAAATGTAATGATGTGCATGCTGCAAAGTTTAGAGATATACGGCGGAAACAGGCCCTCCGAGACCACACCGACCATCGATCACAGAGATTGAAGACCATGTGTACAATTGTAAACTTTATGAATAAAGCATACTCGCCTTGCCAAGATTCCCACATCCGATGAATGAAAGGAGAATAACATTGTATGCCAGTTACATTATAGGAAACAACAACATATCCATTTAAGTGACTTTACTTGTTGCTCACACAGATGATTAACAGCTCACCCAGGTAGCCACCTAGCAAATAAATTAGTTGTCATGTATTATGCTGCAATGCATGACTTGATGAATGGGAAGAGGAATGAACTGAGAGGGACAGGAGTCCAGCAGTCAAATTATTCCTTAGCCACAAGCAAGACTGGCTTAAGTTGTCCACAGCATTCTTTTAGGTTTCTAGAAGCATTTGTGACATGACAATTAATCTGGAATGTAACATATGTGTAATTGTTTCCTTTGTGTCGCTGGGCAAAGAGTGATTATTTGAGAAGGCAATTCATGGGATTCCAAGAGAGACTCTCTGGACCCCATGGGAATTTATTCCCTGAGAATAAAATAAAAGTGGAAGTCTCCTGGGTTCCTGTAAAATGCCATAACAAGACAAATTTTACATTGAGAAGACTTGTCAATGCCCCTTCTCATGTAGCAACAGAATATATTCGCTGTGGGAGGTGCATGACTTGAGGGCGACTAAAATGAATAGGTGTCTTGCAGTTTTATTTTTCGGGAGGAAGATTAATGAGTTGACATCTGACAGTGACAACTTGGAATAATGCAGCAGGTTTAACAAAGAAAAATGTTTCAAAGATTGCCAATAGTTTCTATGAAATAAAATTTGACACTGTGCCGCTATAGAAGATGCATTTGGTTGGTATGTGGAGGTATGTGTTTTCACACTTCTGTATCTCTTATCTGAGGGAGAGGGGAGAAGAGGGAGTGACCAGGGTGAGACTTGTCCTTGATTATGCTGGTGGCCTTGCCGAGGCATTGTGAAGTGTAAATAAAGTCAATGGTAGACTTTTCCTATGCATGTAATCTCTAATGTTTTTTAAACATTGTAATTGTAAGTGCCTCTATCACTTCCTTTGGCAGCTTGTAGCATTTACCCTCTGTGTAAAAATGTTATCCCTCAGGTTTTCTTTAAATCTTACCCATTTCTCTTCATTTAAATGACTAGCCTAAAAGAATGCTATGGACAACATGACCTACAGGGAGATTTATGAGGAGTGGAGTGAAGAGGGCAGATCTGTAGATGAGGGAGATTGAACCATTAATGGTACCGGTTAGGGTACACAAAATGCTGGAGAAACTCAGCGGGTGCAGCAGTATCTATGGAGTGAGGGAGATAGGCAACGTTTCGGGCTGAAACCCTTCTTCAGACTGGTACTGGTTAACCTGAAGATTAGGGAGGGAGTTTGCATGCTTGGTAGTCTTGTGGACATTCTAAGAGGAAATTCACTGAAAGATGAAGCATGCAGGAATTGCAAATGAGTCTTGCATCACTTTGAAAGAAAGCCTATTTAGTCCACTCTCAAGGTACTGTCGTTGCTTATCACTGTTCCTAGGTACACGTGACAATAACACATTAAACTAAATGAAAATATAAAAATAACTATTATAATAATAATAATAACAATAATATATAGTAATCCATCAATCAATCAAACTTTATTGTCATTTAGAAATACATTGATATATGCAATTCCAAATGAAATTCCGTTGCATTTGGCTCCCCGTGCAACACGATAATGAACAGAAGGATAAAATGGATAAAAAGATCAAATGGATAAAAAGACAAAATAGACAATGGTGGCAGCCCATTACATGGTATTCAGGAGTCTGATGGCTCCTGGGAAGAAGCTGTTGCAGAACCTTGATGTTCTGCTTTTTATGCTACGATATATTTTGCTCGAGGGCAGCAGAGTGAACAGTCCGTGATGGAGATGTGTGGGGTCCTTTATAATACTGCTGGCCTTAGACACGCAACGTTTGGTCGCAATGCCCCTGATTGAGGGGAGAGAAGTCCCGATGATTTTTCAGCCGTCCTAATAATAATATCCAAATATTACAGAATTGTCTATATTAATCAAGCTGAAAAGTGTACATTCTATTAGCGTACATGTATGGTATAGTATTATAAAGCTTATAAAAATAAGTGTAATACAATAAACTAAAATTACATCTCTATTGGGTCCAATTAGTAACATACATTGTTTTAGCATTACTTCCTTCCTTCACGCACCCTGGTAATGCTTTCTCCACATGCACAATGTCAAGTCCCTCCGTACATTGCAGAGTAAAGATGCTGGAAGTTATTCAGGGGATGGTTAGGGTGGACGCAAAGTTGATGATTCTTTGCTGGAGTTCTGAAGAATCAGCATCCCAGTCTCAATTGAAAGGGCTCTCTGTTCAGAACTTAGATGAATGGCTAGCCCTTGAAGTAGAGATGCACATACAGTATTTTGCAAAGGGATTGAGGAGTCACTGAATGGTTTGAAGACGGAGATCGATAGATTTTTAGTCATAATGGGCTTCTGGGGACTTGGGTCATTGTCATCTATCTTCAGCGAGAAATATTTAACACGCTACACTAAAGTGAACCATCCGGCTTCTGAACTCATAAACACATCATATATGTTGATTATTTTATTTATTATTGTCTTTTACCTACCAATGCCACTTTTATCTTATCTTTTTTTAATCTTATTTTTATCCTTGTAATATCATTGCTGAGGTGACCAGTTGTCTTGTCAAACACATTTCATTGTACTGTTGACCCTGTGTTAACCTACATATGACAAATAAAACTGAACTGAACCCAAAATGGACTGAAAACATCATCTCTGCAGAATCCAGAGTCAGAGCAGAATCTTTCAAACAAACTGTAAGCCGAGAAGAAATGTTGGAGTATTTGTTGATGTCAAGGCAAATGATTCATCTGGATGCTTGCTCGAAGGAAAAGTACAAACACGCATGTTTAGTTTAGTTTAGTGTAGCGGAACAGAGTGGAAAAAGGTCATTCGGCCTATCTAGTCCATGCCAACCAGCGATCACTCATACACTAGCTCTATCCTGCACACCGGGGACAATTTACAGAAGCCAATTAATTGGATCAGATGAGTTCACAGCCTAAATATTGTTTCAGGGCATCCATAATTCTCAATATGTTACAGGAAAATTTGATGCAAATCTAAGCTCTGAGCCAGTAAAATGTTATGAGGTGGAAAGGAAGAGGAACAGTGAGGAAGACTTCATCATCATTATTATTATTAATATTATTATTATTATTGTAGTTGTTGTTATTATTATTATTGTTATTATTATTATTATTATTATTATTATTAACAATCAGAGTAAGGAAAAAGGACAAGCTTGTAGTAAGGAAAAGCTTTGCATCATACTTTTTGCTAAGACCAGGTTTTTCCGAAGACACAAGAAAGTGCAGAAGCTGGAATCTTAAAAAAAAAAACTGCTGGAGGAACTCAGTGGGTCAGGCAGCACCATTGTCACTCACTGACTACCTGCAGCACTTTGTTTTTTTACCCATTTTTACAGAGTCAGGCAGTTCAATTATATTGCAGGAACGTTGATCTTATTATTAAAAGAATCCCTAAAACGAGTTTACGCTTTCTGTGTGGACTTTAATTTGCACTTGCAGTAGAATTGCGAGAGGAGATAGTGGGAGAATTGCCACGTTCATAAGGCTCCCTGCAGAGAGGTGAAATTATCCACCAATTTATAGCTTTCTGCATCCACTCGATCAACCCTGATATAAAACTGATGGGCACTTAGCACTAAACGGACAGCAGGTGCTATTAAACCCACTAGCAAATTATTGGTTGTTTCCTTTCATTATTTAAAGTTTAAAGGCATAATTTGTGGAAATCTGGGGAGAAAGTGCATGGTTGGGTCTAACTGCAGATAGACAAAGAGATGGAGTAACTCGACGGGTCAGGCAGCATCTCTGGAGTAAAAGGATGGGTGACATTTTGGGTCTGGACTCTTCTTCAAGCTGAAAATAGAGGGGAGGGAACTGGAGGTGACAAAAATCCAGAACAAAACAGGACTGGCGACTGATGACCAAGAAATGATGGAGCCCATAAGGGTCCATTGTTGGCTTGGGCAGAGATAACGAACGGATACAAGGATGTGAACAGTGGAGCCAGTAAGATGCCTATGGTGGGGAGAGGGAAGGAATGCAAGGGTTACTTGAAATTAGTCGAAATGTTGAGATTAACTCAGCACATGATGTAAACCTAACACATAGAACAGTAGAGCACAGGAACAGGCAATTTGGCCCACATTGTCTCTGCTGAGCATGGTGCCGATTTAAAGTAATCTCACCTGCTTACACATGATCTATATCCCTCCATTCCAAGCATATTCATGTACCCATCCAGAAGTCTCTTCAATGCCCCATTGTATTTGCCTCCTCCACCGCACCTGGCAGTGTGTTCCAAGCACCCTCGGTGTAAAAACTTGTCCTGTACGTCACCTTTAAACTTTGCTCCTGTCACCTTAAAACTATGCCCTCTAATATTTTAAATTTCCACTCAGGGAAAAAGGTTCTGACTGTCTACCCTCCTTTTGCCTATCATAATTTGATATATTTCTATCAGGTCTCTCCTCAACCTACGTCATTCAAGAGAAAACAATCCTTCTGCTTGTAGTTAATATACCCTAATCTGGGCAGCATGCTTGAAAATCTCTTCCACACCCCTGTAAAGCCTCCACATTCTTGCTGTAATGGGCTGAACAGAACTGCACCTGATACTCCAAATGCGGCCAAATCAAAGCCTTGCAGAGCTCCTTCATGGCATCATATCAGTCGAATGACACAGGGCGGCGCAGAACCACAATGGTATTGCTACCTTACAGAGTCAAAGACCTGGGTTCAATCCTGACTAAGTGTGCTGTCTATATGGAGTTTGTACATTCTCCCTCTGACTGCGTGGGTTTTCTCCTGGTGCTCTAGTTGCTTCCCACATTCCAAAGACACGAAGGTTTGTCTGAAGAAGGGTCTCGACCCGAAACGTCGCCTATCCCCTTCGCTCCTTAGATGCTGCTGCACCCGCTGAGTTTCTCCAGCTTTTTGTGTAACCCTCGATTCTCCAGCATCTGCAATTCCTTCTTTAACACAAAGGTTTGTAATTTGATTAGCTTCTGTAAATTCTGCATGGACTCAATGGGCCGAAGGGCCTGTTTCCACGTGGTATCTCTAACCTAAAGTAAAAGACTCCAAACCAAACACAGTGGGCAACTGATGTGCAATAACTTTATTATATTTAATTATAAATACATATATTCACAATTATTAGTCGTGAGGGGTAAAGAGAACATAAATATTAATCGGGAAATAAAACACTGAAGATTTCCTACATCTCACTCAACATGTTGTCATGGTAATCACATGATTAGATAATTCTATGTCCAAACCTATGGAACCTAGTCAAGCATGTTGTTCACAAAGCATATTCTCAAACAGGTGAAACTCTTGGTTGGATACAAGCATAAAACAAGAATACATGTCAGTTTGATAGTCACAGAGTTGTACCGGACTGTAACAGGCCCTTTCGGCCTGACGTGTTCATGCTGACCTAGTTGCCCACTTGTGCTAGTCCCATTTGCCTGCATTTGGCACATATCGCTCTGAAGTCTCCTATCTATGTATCTGTCCAAATGTATTTTAAGTAAGTAGGAAGAAACTGCAGATGCTAGTTTAAACCAAAGATAGACACAATATGCTGGAGTAACTCAGCGGGATAGGCAGCATCTCTGGAGAGAAGGAATGGATGATGTTTCGAGACGAGACCCTTGTTCAGATAGTATCTTTGTGTCCACCTCCACCTCCTCCTCTGGCAGCTCGTTCCACATCCCCACATTCCCTCTGTGTGCTCTGAGGTGCCAACACAAACCAATGTCCGCAATAAATCTAATGTCACTGGTATATGAGAAATAAACTGTTGTCAGATCCAGGACAGTAATTGACTTGAGGATTACGAGCAGCTTGATATTGATTTGTTCATTGCTTTGTAGATCATTGCTGGCTGTCTGTTATTGTACCTTTAATGTAAATATTTATTTCATACTTTGTTTAATTTAGTTCAGATTGGTTTAGTGCCAAGGGTACCAAGGTACAGGGAAAAGCCTTTTTGTTGCATGTTGTCCAGTCAATGGAAAGACTACACATGATTATAACCAACCAATCATTTTTTATTGTGTTTTTGTGTGTTCTGGCAAACCCATTTCACTTGCACTTTATGTGCACACTTTATGTGCAAGTGACGAATAAAACTGATATTGATATTGATATTGATTGATATGGAAGCTGTCCACAATGTGCTGAAAGTTACTTAAAATGTTTACCTAAAATGTTACCTAAAATTGGAGAATTCAATGTTCATTCCATTGGGTTGTTAGATACCCAGGCAGAATATGAGGTGCTGTTCCTCCATTTTGCATGTGGCCTCACTCTGGTAATGGAGGAGGATTTGAATCACAAATAGATTACATTTTCCCCCATAGCATCTTATACTTATCTCATAGGGTTCTGGATTTCACGACTCTGTGTAACAGACTCTGTGCTTGCATGCTATCTACTCCCCTCACAATCTTATACACCTCTATAAGATCACCTCTCACCTCATGTGCTCCAAGGAATAAAGTCCTAGCCTGCTCGGTCTATCCTTATAGCTCAGGCCCTCAAGTCCTGGCAATATAACCTTAAATCTCTGCACTCTTTCCATCTTAATGTCATCTTTCCTATAACAGGATTTTCAAAACTGAACCAACACTCCAAATGAACCCCACCAATGGCTTGTACAACAGAAACATAATCATTGAACACATTCCATAATAACGTTGATGGAATGAAGTTTGGAGCAGTATAACATACTGATGTTACTATTCAATTTTCCTAGATTTACTTATGGGGAATTAATTTCTACACGTTTATATTTATTATCATCTTACCATTTATGATAGACTGCAGTGGACACATTGACTACAGCTTAGAATCATAGAGTCATGGAGTCAAACAGTGTGGAAACAGGCTCTTCAGCCCAACTTATCCACACCCACCAACATGCCCACCTGAACTAGTCCCACCTGCTTGTGTTTGGCCCATTTCCCTCTAAACCTCCTCCATCCAAGTTTAAAATATAAAGAATATTTGCATGCTGGTCCCAGAAGAGTATCTCTATCATCCATTAAAATTGTTCCATTCTTTTAAATCTTTATTTCAAAAGATATCTTTGTAAAGGTACAAAGAACAAAGGAATGAAAGGAATGAAAAGAACAAATCAAAGTCTAAATGCTGTACCTGTTATCCTTTATCTTTGCACTGTAGTCTTGGTGGATTGATTGCATTCATGTATAATCTTTTTCTTGACTTCATAGCACACAAACAAAAGCTTTTCACTGTACACGTGACAATTATAAACAAAACTAAACTTAAACTGATCTGCCCATTGTCTCAAGAGTGCCAGTTCCTCGCAGTCCTTAATTCACGAAAAACAAATTCATAATAAGATAAACCAATTCACAATAAGACTGACTGACTAGCTAGCTAACTAACTGGCTAATGAGCTAACTAACTAACTAATCAACCAACTAACTAACTAATAACTAAACAACTAACAACTAACTAGCTAACGAGCTAACTAACTAACTCATGTACTCACTCACTCTCTAACTAAGCTTTCAAAAAATCATCTGTTCCATCTTTAAATACCTGCAATTATCTAGCCTCCACAATCCTCCAGGGTAGGTAGACACATAATGTTGAGACCTTTCTTCAGTCTGTCTTCTCAGGCATTTTGTGTCTATCTTCGTTTTAAACCAGCATCTGCAGTTCCTTCCTACATAATCCTCCAGGTTGGGTCAGTTAATGAGAATGTGAGGAGATAATACAGGATTAGTGTAGGATTATCATGTGATTGCTTGATGGTCTATTCAGATTTAGAGGGCTGAATAACCTCTTTCTGTGCTGCCTGACTAAGTGACTCTATAACAGCAGCCTATTCATCACCAGTCCGAGTTTATTTACAACTAGGTTCTTGACTTCTATCTATTTACTATGACAGGAATCAAGCTTGTGAAATAAGATTTTCCTCAGCAATTACTTTTCTTTTATTCTTGCCCCAGACAGATGCTGACAGAAGATGCTATGATTTCCGGACCAATCTTGTTCAAGGGGTTGATTTGTGTCACCTTTACATTTGGAGATTTATCACATCAGTGTGAAACTAGCAACATGCCTGAGGCAAAGGTTGAAAGACTGTAGGTAGGAGACAACATTGCCAGGTAAGCACCATATTAGTGAATTCCCATTCCTATTTACAGGAATGATGTTGTAGAACTAGACATCTTTCAGCATCTAAAAATACATCTGATTTATTTTTCAATTATGTTCATAGATTGACACAATGCACCTGATGCTCAAAATAACCCAGGAAATTACTGTGGCTCAGCGGCAGAGTTGCTGCCTTACAGCGCCGGAGACCTGGGTTCGATCTTGACTATATTTGGTGCTGTCTATACAGAGGTTCTATAAATTCTCTCTGTGATTGCATGGGTTTTCTCTGGGTGCCAGATTTCATCCCACACTCCAAAGACGTATAGGTTTGTAGGCGATGTGTAGGAAGGAATTGCAGATGCTGGTTTAAACCAAAGATAGACACAAATGCTGGATTGACTCAGCGGGACAGGCAGAACCTCTGGAGCGATAGAATGGGTGACATTTCTGGTCTGATGAAGGGTCTTGACCGGAAATGTCACCCATTCGTTCTCTCCAGAAATGCCGCCTGACCCGCTGATTTACTCTAGCATTTTGTGTCTATCTTAGGTATGTCGGGTAATAGGCTTTGGTAAAAAATTGGCAATTGTACCTAGGGTGGAGGACAATGCTAGTATACAGGGTGATCACTGGTCGGCACGTACTCGGTAGGCCAAAAGGCCCTTTTCCACGCTGTATGCCCAAAGTCTAAAGTCTAAAGGAATACAAACCTTAACTTTGTGATTGGACTTCCCAAAAGGCATTACCCATCTTGGAAATATGGTTTTGCTCATAGGTTGTGGATAGGCAGCTGGTGAGAGGAAGCATGGGTCACCAATGTCTGATAACATAGCACATCAGGGATGGCATCCTCAGCCATGTTGGGAGCGGCATTGAAGTTCAAATTGTGTCCATAACAAACTGGATGTCTTCTAGGACGGCACAATGGCACATCTCACTGTCAGAGCCACTGTCTCACAAAGCCAGGTTCAATCTTGACCTCAGTTGATGTCTTTATGGAACTTGCGTATTCTCTCTGTTTCCTCCGGGAAATTGGCCTCTATAAATTGCCCTTAGTGTGGGGAATGGATGAGAAAGTTGGATATAATAGAACTATTGTGAATGGGTGATCAATGGTTGGCGTGGACAGGGTGAGCCGAAGGGCCTGAGTCCACATTGTATCTCTAAGTCTTTCTACCTTTAAGTCTCTCTTTAATTTATGTCTAGTTTAGGAAAAGACGAGAGCATGGAAGCAGACCCTTTGGTCCTCCGAGTCCACACCAACCGCCGATCATTGTTCACTCTCGTTTTATGATATCCCACTTACTCATCCACTCCCTGTACACTAGGGACAATTTACGGAAGCCAATTAACCGACCGGAGGAAATGCATGTGGTCACACAGAGAACGAACAAAAACAACACCCGTGGTTGAGATCAAACCTGGGTCTCCGGCACTGTGAGGCGGTGGCTCTACCAGCTGCGCCACTGTGCCACCCCCATTTAACACATGCCGTCCCTGACTGATTTAAAGATGTCTAATGTATTATCACTTTGCAACATTTTGAAATATTTCCTCGTGTTCAGGGAGCTACTTACACAGGAACTGTTGGACTAACAAATGAAGCTACTGTTGTCATCCATCGCTGTGCTATCAGGAGGTATTGACAACTTAATGGATAAGAGTACATTTTGTTTCAGTCAGTCAGTATTTGTTTCTTGGACTTTACTTCCTGCTGACTCAACCAATTCAATCTTTATTTATTGGGTTTTCGAGAACTGTTTAAATCATTAACAGCTTTATAATTACTTGCATTTGTTGTCTTTCTGTTGGCCAGCTCAGCATTCAGTGAATTACAATGCACTTCAAATTCTTTGAGATCTTTTTCCTTACAGTTCACCTGAGAGGGGAGGTCATGTTGCAGTTGTATAAGTCTTTGGTAAGACTGTAGTTAGAATATTGTGTTCAGTTCTGGGCAGCTTTTTATAGGAAAGATATTGTCAAGCTTGAAAGGGTTCAGAGAAGATTTACGAGGATGTTGCCAGGCCCAGAGGGTGTGAGCTATAGGGAGAGGTTGAGTAGGTTGGGTCTCCGTTCCTTGGAGAGCAGGAGGATGAGGGGTGATCTTATAGAGGTATATAACATCATGAGAGGATTAGATCGGGTAGATGCACAGAGTCTCTTGCCCAGTGTAGTGGAATCTAGGACTAGAGGACATAGGTTCAAGGTGAAGGGGAAAAGATTTAATAGGAATCTGAGGGGTAACTTTTTCAAAGAAAGGATGGTGGGTGTATGGAACAAGCACTCAGATGAGATAGTTGAGGCTGGGACTAACCCAACGTTTAAGAAACAGCTAGACAGAAACTGGATAGGACAGGTTTGGAGGGATATGGACCAAGCGCAGGCAGGTGGGACTAGTGTAGCTGGGACATGTTGGCCTGTTTCCACATTGTATCACTCTATGACTCTAAAGGGGAGATGAGATGGGAGGGAATGTTGATGGATAATCAATCTTGTGGAGATGAAGCTTCCATTGTTAAACCCCTGTCATTTCATCCCTGTATCCTCCTCTCCATCCTCCAACCCACAGACGTCTCTCATTTCTGGGAGAACATGCAAACTCCATGCAGACAGCACTTGAGCTCAGGCTCGAACCCGGGTCTCTGGCACTATGAGGCAATAGCTCTACCAACTGCGCAAATGTGCTGTCCTCTCTCTACCTTTCACTTTCACTGACTGACACTTTCTCTCTCTCTCTCAGTCCCTCTTGCTTTCTCTCTCTCTTGCTCATTCTCATTCTGCATCTCATTCAATCTCTCTCATTTCAATTTCTCTTTCATTCGCTTTCTCTCATCCTGTCTCTCTGCTCTCTTTCCCTCGCTGTTTATTCGCCTCTCTCTCTCCCTCCCTTTCTTCCCCCCCTCCCTCTCTCTCTCTCTCTCTTCCCCCTCTCTCTCTCTCTCTCTCTCTCTGTTCCCCCCCTCTCTCTCCACCTGCACATTTCCCCCTCTCCCGCCCCTCTCTCTCTCTCTCTCTCTCTCTCTCTCGCATGCTCTCTCTCTCTCCCCCTCTCCACCTCTCCCCCTCTCCCCTTCTCTCCATCCCTCTCATTAGCACCAACAGCTTCACCACCAGCACTCACTGGAGCATCCCCCTTGTGTTCAGGCTGGAATACCCAGTGCAATGTTGCATTTTCAGCCACACTTTGATGTGACGTTAAACTAAATCATGTGACTGCACTTCAATTGCTCAGGTGGATAAAGATGCTGGAGAAACTCAGCGGGCATCTATGGAGCGAAGAAAATAGGTAACGTTTTGGGCCGAGACCCTTCTTCAAACTCAATTGCTCATGAATCAGTTTGGATTAGCCAGATGGTGCAGAGAATGTTGTTATGTTTAAGGGAATTGGTGTAATCTCACGTTTTATCTGATGCTTCAAGAAGATGAATGGCCTGAGCCTTGCCGATTGAATATGACAACATGGTCCTTAAATGACTGCCTCAATAGTCCAGTTGTGCCAGTGTGATCCAGAGGTAAGTCTTCACATCCTGAAGTCGCTGCAGCTGGGAAATTAAACTCAATTAAATACATTTATTTCTCAGTTAGTATCTTTACTAGCAACCACTAAACTTCCCAAAATGTGGTGAAAACTCACCTATTTTGCTGATGTTGTGTTTCGTGACTCTGAAGCATTTGGTTTACTTTAATAAGATCTGTAAATCTACTTTGGTTCTTCACCAGTACACTTGTATCCTAAGCATGGGTTCAATCACTTTCTTTGCAGCCCAATTAGTTCCCCTCTACCAACAGTCTCCTCCGCCTGCCAGAACTTGTACTCACTCACAACACTTTTGACTCATAGAGTCATGCAGTCATACAGGCCCTTTGGCCCAACTTGTCCATGTCGACCAAAATGCCTCATCTAAGCTCGCCCCACCTGTTCGTGTTTGGCCCACATCCCTCCAAACCTTTCCTATCCATGTACCTGTCCAGGTGTCCTTTAAATGCTGTTATAGTTTCTGCCTCAACTACCTTCTCTGGAAGCTCTTTCCATGATACCCACCACCCTTTGTGTGAAAGTGTTGCCCCTCAGGCTTGTATTACATCTTTCCCTTCTCACCTTACTTCTATGTTCTCTGGTTCTTGATTCCCTGGGCCATATCCCTCTAAACCTTTCCTATCCATGTACCTGTCCAATTGTCATTTACATGCTGTACATTACCTGTTTCAACTACCCCCTCTGGCAGTTTGTTCCATATATCTACCACCCTCTGTGTGAAAAATATGCCTATTCAGGCTCATATTAAATCTTTCCCCTCTCACCTTAAATATATGTCCTCTGGTACTTGATTCTACTCGGAGTAAAAGATTGTACATTCACCCTCTTGATTCCTCTGATGATTTTATATAGCTCTCTAAGATCACCTCTCAGCCTCCTACGCTCCAAGGAATAAAGACTTTGCCTGCCCAACATCTCCCCATAGCTCAGGCCCCAGAGTCCTTGTCTCCATACTTCATGTAGGTTAGTGCTAGGTTGGGATTTGTTTGACAGTTGTTAAAAGCTATTACTTTTTGTTGTGTCAAGTCCAGTGCTGAACTGAATAACAATTCTTGCCTTTGATGTTGATGGATATCTAGTTTTCTCTATTGTGCACCCATTATAATGTTTTAAAATCATGACTTGTACACTTTGGGGCTGTCCCGAAGCTTTGCAAACAAGTTAAGAGTGATAGCTTGTACTTACCCAGAACACCCAGAACAATTTGTGAGCATACACTATTGTTGTCATTGTTTTATTTTATTGTTCCTTTTCCAGCCAGAAAAGAAATACTGGAAACTTGCAATCACCATTCAACACAGTCATAAAATTACTTTGGCCATCTACAATTGATTTAATGTGCCCCAAACTAGAAATTTAGTAAATTATATTGTTACAGTAGCCTTTCAATGTAAAACCTTCACTGAATGTTGTACACTGTACCCTTGATCTGTGCACTGTGGACGGCTTGATTACTCATCTTTAACACGGTCGCGCAGTGGGAGACTTGCTGCCTCACAGCACCAGAGACTCGGGTTCGATCTTGACGATGGGTTCTGTCTGTTTGGAGTCTGTATGTTCTCCCCGTGACCTGGTTGAGTTTTCTCCCAGAGTTCCAGTTTTCTCCCACACAAAAGGTGTACAGGTTTCTCGGTTAATTGGCTTTGTAAAATTGTAAATTGTCCCTGGTGCGTGTAGGATAGCGTTCGTGTGTGGGGATCGAAAGTCGGCACGGACTCAGTGGGCCGAAGGGCCTGTTTCAGTGCTGTATCATTTTAAAAAAACTTTTAAAAAATTAGTCTTTTCTCTGACTGGATAGCATCCAAACAAAAGCTTTTAACAGTACTTCGGTACATGTGACAACTCTAAACTAAATTAAACTAAACTAAACTAAAATGTAATAACACGGAACTGTAAATGCTTGTTTATACAAGGTGATGTTTCAGATCTGAAGAAGGGTCCCGACCTGAATGTCACCGATCAATTTTCTGCAAAGATGCTGCCTGAGTTACTTCAGCAATTTGTATCCAAACTAAACTGTTTGTTGCGTCCCAGATATATCAAAATATCCCAGTGTAGAAACTTAAGGGCCTGTCCCACTTAGGCGATTTTCTCGCCGACGACAGGTGACTAGGCAGTTTTCACATGGTCGCGGGGTGACACCTGTATGGTCGTGAGTAGACTCCTCAAGTTGCCTAAAGCGCCACTGGATTTGGAAATGTTCATTGTGGGCGATTGTGGGCTTGACGTTGCTTGTCTTCTTCTGTCCTGGGCGCTGTCGTAGCTTGTCGCGGGTGGACGTAGGTTGACTTCGGTTGTCGTAGGTTGTCGCCTGTGTGGTCGGAGGTTGTTGTAGGTGTGGTCGTAGGTGGACGTCCTAAATGACGATGATTGGGTCGCCGGTTGTCGGTAGCTTGACGTAGCTTGATGTCGACTAGGTGGTAGATTGTCGTAGACATTGTCGTACACTTTTTCAGCGACCTGCTACGACTGCGACAGTCACCGAATAAAATCGCCTAAGTGGAACAGGCCCTTAAGGCACCCACCTCCTTCTGTTTAAAACACTTGCCCTCCATATCTCCATTAAACTCTGCCCCTCTCAGCTTAAAGCTATGCCTTCCAGCCTGTGACATTACCACCCTGGGAAGAAGGTTTTGACTGCCTCCCCAATTTATGCTTTTCACAATTGTAAGCACTTCGATCAGGTCTCCCCTCAGCCATTTAATAATTCATATTTCTATCCAGGATAAAAGGTTCTGACCGTCTGCACTATCTGTGCCTCCCATTAATCTATATACTGCTATTGGATTTCCCCTAAACCTCCGCTGATCAGGGAAAACCATCCAAGTCTGTCCAACCTCTCCCTGAAGCTAATACCCTCTAACCCAAGTTCCCATCAAATCCCACAGATTCTACCTCCCACCTCTTCTCAATGGGCAATTTACAGTGGGCAATTAGCCCATCAGCCTGCACACCTTTGGGATGTGGACATTAAAGAAGTGGATTCCAAGTCTGCAGGTTATTATTAGTAATGGTCCACAAAATCTGTTCGACTGGCACCATCGAAGTTCCAGGCATGTTGGATTAATAGACTTGTACTCTAAAGGGATTCAGTGCTTATGGAGTTATAACAGCAAATTCAAGCATCTGTGGATGATTTTAGTCAGACCCAAACCATCGCTTAGACAGTTGACGCTTCCAAAGATATGATAAATTATTAGTTTTGTGTTGAATTTATCGTCTTTATGGGCTTAGCTTTATTATGCCGATATTAACTTGACATTTTTAAGGTTTTGCAGACATAACTCAGCTCCAGTTTTGTCAAGGATTCAGCCATTATTTATAACTTCCATTATTAATTTCCTGTCCACATTTATAATTGAAACTACTTGTGTTATTCTGACAAACCTATAGCGGCCCATCGTTCCTCTCCCAGCAACATGGGGACGATTGTAATTCCAATATTATGTATTCTTCTTTGTATTGGCAGTTTCGAATATAAATGTTGCCATAGGAATTTATGATGTGCATCATTGACATATGTAACCAATTGGAAGTCTTAAAGGTATTATCAGCATTTAAATATTGCTTTTCCTGACTTAAATCCATTTATTCACACTCTCCACATGTCGGGCGGCATTGTGGCGCAGCGGTGAAGTTGCTGAGTCACAGCGCCAGAGACCCGGGGGTCAATCCTGACTATGGGCGCTGTTTGTATGGTGTTTGCACGTTGTTCCTGTGCCCATGTGGTTTTCCACCAGGTGCTCCGGTTTCCTCCCACACTCCAAAGACGTACAAGTTTGTAGATTAATTGGCTTCTGTAAATTGCCCTCTGGTGTATAGGGTAGTGTTAGTGATCATTGGTCGGTATGGATTGCCTGTTTCCATACTGTATCTTGAAACAAATCAAACTAAAAAAGTCCGACCTTCATCTGACCATTCTTTCAATCTCCATCTTTCTTTATGCAATGCAGTGCCATCTTAACATTGGCTTGGAATTGTATGCAGATGGTTGACAAGATGGTAACTCTATTTCTCACTGCATGGAAGCTTTTGATTTTTAGGGATAGCATAGTGGCCAACTAGTAGAGCTGCTGCCTCACAGCACCATAGACCCAGTTTTGATCCTTATCTCAGGGACTGCCAATGTGCACTTTGTATGTTCTCCCTGTGGTCATGTGGGTTTTCTCTAGGTACTCCGGTTTCCTCCCACATTCCAAAGACGTGTTGGTTTGTAGGTTTATTGGCCTCTGTAAATTATCCCTAGTGTGTACGGATTCTATAAGAAACTGGGATAACATAGAACTAGTGTGAACCGGTGTTTGATGGTCGGCATGCACTCAGTGGGCTGAAGGCCCTGTTTCCATGACTGTATTTCTAAACACAGCTAAACTTAACGAAACTAAACGAAAGGAAGTAAATGAAACAAAACCAAACCAAACTAAACTAAACATCAATCTGAAGAAAGGGCTCGACCCGAAACGCCACCTATTCCTTCGCTCCATAGATGCTGCCTCACCCACTGAGTTTCTCCAGCATTTTTGTCTCCATTTGATTTTTCCAGCATCTGCAGTTCTTTTTTAAACTGAACGAAACCTCACTTAGGCAACTTACAACAAAACGGTATGAATATTGGTTTCTCAAATTTCAATGAACTCTTGTATTCCCTCTCTCTCTCTGTGCCTCCGCCACACCAGTTGCCCTACTAGTTTCACTGCCATGTTGCTTCATCACTGTTATTACCTCTGTAGATTGATTTTGCATGCAACTGGTTCCTCAGGTGCTGAAGACCGCCACCATCCAGAAACGTCTACAAGAGAAGCACGACATCCAGAAACGGTCATACGACAGTTCCAACAGACCACTCAAGCCTCTACTTCCGGGTCAGGTCGTCCGCCTACAAACCTCAACTGGACATTCCCGTCTGGGCACTGTAGTCAACCCGACTGACGAGCCACGGTCTTACCTGGTAGACCGTGAGGGAGCGGTATACCGGAGAAGTCGACAATACCTGCTTGCTGTGAGGGAGCCGCGACCACCACCTGCTGGTCCCTATGCTCCTTTTGCAATGTCTACCACCCGTCCCCGCATGCCTTGCACCCCTCCACTAAACATGGCGTCTCACCCACCGCATGTTTTCCCTTTCGGTCACCACAAGCCTTCACTGCGCCACTCTCGCCTCCAGGTTCTCCGTCTCATATTTTAGGTGGGGGGGGGGGGCAGGGTTTGGTCCGCATGCGCTCGGGCCGTGTTAGTAGACCCACCAGACAGATATGGCGAGTACGTTTAACTCCATGGCATGGGTGCTCTTCCACACATCTTCCATCATTAGGGGGAAGGATGTAGATTGATGTTGCATGTTAACCAATCACACATCAGCCAGCATCTCTAACTCCACCCCACAGTTATACTTATACTAACACTTGTTTTCCTGCATGGACAGTTGGAGCAGCCAGGATGTACTGACAACTAATCGTCCTTCATGCTGTTAAGTTTCAGTGCTGATTAAAGATGTATTTGAATCACGTACTGAATCTGGAGATCATTTACAATCTCCTTGTTATCACCTTTTCATCGCCAACAATGGGCCATTGTGGACTCCATCTTTCCTTTATCATCGGTGCTGTCTCCGATTGGTTCTTTTCATAGCTCTCATTTATATGTTCATTGTACCTTTTCATTCCTCCAGTTTTGCTCTGCCCTGACTCAGTCTGAAGAAGGGTTACTTCCCGAAATGTCAGCTATTCCTTTTCTCCAGAGATACTGCCTGACCTGTTGAGATACTGCAGCATTTTGAGTGAAGAAATAAATTAAAGCAACTTCCGCAGCAAAAGAATCAAGTCATTTTCACTCAGTTACAGAAGTATGACCCAAGTGTGTTCAAAGGGAGCATGGCAAATAGGGCTGCAAGTAACTTGGAATTGATGGATGGGGGATTTATTCAACCATCTCCCTCTGTGGTTGTGGGGTCTTCCACTTTATTGAGATTTTAAGGTGGAAGGGAAAGTAGAGAGAGAGGAAGAGAGAAAACAGAAAAGTGAAGATAGAGAAGATAAAATAAAAGAGCGGAAAGATGAACGGAGATTAGAAGAGAGGTGAAGCGAGGAGAAGAGAGGAGGCGAAGAGAATAGATGAGAGGAGGGGAAGGGGGAGGAAGGGTGTGGAGGGAAGAGGAGAGGAGAGGAGAAGAGAACAGAGGGGAGAGGGAAGGGGGGAGAAGGGAGGAGAGAACATATTGTCGCTGAGTTCTCTGTTAAGGCTGAAGAACAGTTGATATCTGATATCTCTGGGCTTGTCATGCACCACTTTTCCTTATTACTGAATATTTTCTGAGAGCAAATGTTTCATGCTCTCCTTAGCACTCTGCTTTTTTTCACATCATTTTGTTCCTTATTAAAGAGCTGCTTCCTAAAAACAAAGCAGACTTCTTTTTAATTCAGCGATCGAACCTGAAAATCATTTTGCCCACAGTTGAGGGAATGTAATTCCATTGGCAAAGGATGACTACACTGAAAGGCCCGGCAGCAATGGAGAGACGCAGAAATGGGAAATAAAATCCTCTCCTAATCATTGGCTTAAAATTGAACTGACTGCTCCATCACCCATTGAGATTTCTCACTCTCTTTTAAAATAATTCCTGGTAAGGTTGTTTTTTTCTGGGTGAACAAAGAGCTTAATATCTGTCAAGGAAAAGGAACGAGAGCTCCACATGTAGGAGCGCGGAAACTTACGGAACAAAATGAAAGGTCTTTTAGCTAATCCTGGGCACAGATAGAAAGCGTACTAACTGGTTGCCTCACACGAAGAAGCAGGGAGTTGTGGATGCAGCTCATTCCATCACACAGACCAGACTCTCCACCATTGACTCCGTCTACACTTGGAAAAGCAACCACATGGTCAAAGATTTGTCCCATCCTAGTTTTTCCTTCTTCTCTCTATTCCTGTTGTGCAAAAGGTACAGAAGCATGGAAGTGCGCACCATTGGACTTTGGAACAGAGTCTTCCCCCCCCCGTTATCAGGATTGTGAACGTTCCTTCCATAAGCTTGGGTGCTGTCCGATTCACCTCTTCCACATTGCGGACATTGGACTTTGTCTATGGAACTGCTGTGCTACAATGCTGAGAATGCTGTATATTCTGCACTTCGTATCTTCCACTTTGCTCTACCTATTGTACTTGATTTTGACAAGATTGTATTTATGTATAATATTATCTGATTCAATGTCGCAACCGATGAAGGCAAGTGTGCTGTACACCTTTATCAACCTATCTATATTACCAGGCACAATCTTCAGCAAGTTTTTATCCGATAATGTACCTCAAGACTTTCTCTACACTGTCTCTGTATATCTTGACTCTACACAGCCTTAGAGCAATGAATCTGTATTGAATGTCTCCAACACAAGGGCATCCTCGGCTCTCTGGGGGACAAGAGCCGTGTCTTCTTCTAACTGGGTTTCTCACATAATCTATACTTTCTCATAATGCCTCATCCTCTTACCTTTACTGCTTTTGATGTATCAGCTTGACTGATCTTATTGATAGCTTCTCTTAATTACATCTCCTTTGCCACACCAGTTGTATCCTCCACTATTGGAATTGGCCTAGATCCAAGTTTTTAATTGGAACAAACCAATGTTTTTAATGGGTATTCAAGTTAATGTGGCCATTGTATAAAAGCCATTGCTATATTATTTTATCCTTGCTGTAGATGTTGGATTGAGACCTCCTGTTGCGGAGGAGCACCAGGAGAAAACCCACGTGGTCACAGGGTGAACATACAAACCCTGTACAGACTACACCCGCAGTCAGGATCGAACTTGCGGCTCTGTCACTGTGAGGTAGCAACTCTACCGCTGTGCCATGGTCTGTGTGATTTCCATCCTGTAAAAAGGTTCTGACTGCCTACCCTAACAATACCTAAAGAAACATTTAGATAGGTACATGGATATGATTGGTTTACATAGATACATAGAAAATAGGTGTAGGAGGAGGCCATTCGGCCCTTCGAGCCAGCACCCTCATTCTCTGTGATAATGACTGATCGTCCCTAATCAATATCCCGTGCCTGCCTTCTCCCCATATCCCATGATTCCACTAACCCCTAGAGCTCTATCTAACTCTCTCTTAAATCCATCCAGTGATTTGGCGTCCACTACCCTCTGTGGCAGGGAATTCCACAAATTCACAACTCTCTGGGTGAAAAAGTTTTTTCTCACCTCAGTCTTAAATGGCCTCCCCTTTATTCTAAGACTGTGGCCCCTGGTTCTGGACTCGCCCAACATTGGGAACATTTTTCCTGCATCAAGCTTGTCCAGTCCTTTTATAATATTATATGTTTCTATAAGATCCCCCTCATCCTTCTAAACTCCAGTGAATACAAGCCTAGTCTTTTCAATCTTTCCTCATATGACAGTCCCGCCATCCCAGGGATCAATCTTGTGAACCTACGCTGCACTGCCTCAATCACAAGGATGTCCTTCCTCAAATTAGGAGACTAAAACTGTACACAATACTCCAGATGTGGTGTTACCAGAGCCCTATACAACTGCAGAAGAACCTCTTTACTCCTATACTGAAATCCTCTTGTTATGAAGGCCAACAATCCATTAGCTTTCTTCACTGCCTGCTGCACCTGCCGCCAACTTTCAGTGACTGGTGTAAAGGACACCCAGGTCTCGCTGCACCTCCCCCTTACCTAACCTAACCCCATTGAGATAATAATCTGCCCCTTTGTTTTTTGCTGCCAAAGTGGATAACCTCACATTTACCTATATTATACTGCATCTGCCACGCATCTGCCCACTCAATAAACCTGTCCAGGTCACCCTGCAACCTCCTAACATCCTCTTCACAGTTCACAAAGCCACCCAGCTTTGTGTCATCCGCAAACTTACTAGTGTTGCTCCTAATTTCATTTCGGAGTCACGTGAGTGACTTCGTGAAGAGCCCGCCGGCGCGCATGCTCGACATATCGTCGTACCGCGTTGCTGCGATGGCTGGCGGTGGAGCGCGCTCATCGCCAGCCCTTCAGAAGGGGCCACGGAGGTAAGTATCCTACCTTTAGTTGGTGGTCCTTGTTGTGGGTTTTGTCTTGCAGCAAGGACATGGATGGGAGTTCCAAGGGCCGGAGGGCGTCAGGACGAGTTCGCCGGTCAACAGTTCCGGGGCCGTTACCATCGGCAGTACCTGCAACGCAGGCCGGGACTCAGGCGGAGATGTGGGTAAGCCCTGTGTTTACAAGTCCGGATCCGCCAGCACACCACAGCTCGGAGGAGTTCGACGAGGAGGAGTGTGGTGTGCCGCCAGAGCAGGGGGACCCTGCCATGGCAGTCAGGTCGTCAGCGGGCTCGCTGGCGCCCACGAGCAGGGTGCGTGCGGCTGCACGGCCTGTTCCACTCAGCCCTCCGAGTAGGGGAAGGGCAGGAGCCCAGAAGCCTAACCCTACCAGGGCTAAGGCATTGCCTGACACGAAGGTGCGGTCAGGTTCCAGGGCGAGACCCGGGGCGGCTGTGAGGTCCAGCCGGCACACCCCGACTCTCGACGCCGGGACAGGGCGGTTGAGTCGGGTCTCGTCACGGTCGCCGAGCCCCCCATGGATGGGTGGGCGAGACCATGCGTCGGCAAAGTCCACGATGTGGGCAGCCGGCAAGCCTGCGCGGGCTTCAGGCAGCCATGCTTCGGCTGGTGCCGACACCACGCCGCAAGTGCCCTTAGTGGCAGCGGCTTCAGCTCCCGCTAAACGGAGGCGGTTGAACACGCCCGCGCGGGAATCGCGCAGTTTCGCCTCGGCGGCTGTTAGCGACAACTACTGGCACCGGCAGGGCCTCGATGAGGTGCGGGCCGATGATAGGAGCCCGGTTTTCTTTTCAGAGCCGGAGGACTCCAACCACCTGAGTGTTCAGGGTGAAGGGCGTATTGACCGTATGGAGCGGCTGCTGGAGCTCCTGCTTCAAAGTCAACAACAGCAGGGCAGCAACAGGCACAGGGCATCGTCACCAGCCTCTACCATCAGCCTGGAGCAGCAGGAGGAGGAGGTTTTGGTGGATCCCATACCATCTCCGTTGGAGGTGCCAGCGGAGGATCTTCTGGATGTGGCGACCAAATTTGCGGCCCCACATTCATCTGGACTTCCTTTAAACGCAAAGCTGGCAGCCACTGTGGACTTTCTTAACAACCAGCAACTCCAGGAAGAAGTCCTCATTCAGGCAATGAGCCGTCACAAGGCTCCATCCAATTGCAACTCCCTCAACGTACCTGTGGTCAATATGCCGATATGGGGCAACATCAGTGCGGCTATCCGTCAACAAGAGGTAAAATTGCAGCGGATCCTGAAGCTCCTCACGGCCGGTATTACCGCCTTTGCGCGGTCGGTGGACGGGGACAAACTGAATTTGGACCAGGAAGATGCTCTGGCCCTCCTGTGCGCGACCCAGCACGAAATCAACGGGTTTCGCAAAACCAGCATCCGCCCAGCGCTCAATCCGAAGTTTGCAGGATTGTGCAAGCCACCGCCGCCGCCCCCGCCCCGTCAGCTCTTTGGGGAGGACCTCTCGAAGAGAGTCAAAGAGCTTGACGAACAAGCCAAAACGGTGGGGATCATGCGCTCTCAGAGTGCCCCCGCATCGTCAGGCTCAAAGTCTCCATACATTCCATCACGAGGGTCTGCTAGTACCTCGACGAGGACCCACCCTCAAGCTCCACAATGACAGCAACATCAGACCCAGCACCAGGGGTCTTTTTTAGGACAGGGTCGGCAGAGACCCTGGTGGAAAACGAAGACGCCGCGCCCTCAAGCCAACCCAGCACCTCCACGTCCACCCACGTGTGTCAAGGACCGCCGGAACCACGGAGGTGAGGGGGTCTGGTTCTCTTTTTTCTCTTTGTTTAACTTCACATGTTGGTGGTCGCCTTCGGTGGTTTTTGGGTGCATGGGGTATTTTTACTGGTGACGAGTATGTGTTGCAGAATATTCAGGGGCATAAAATTGAGTTTATTAATGGCGACATTCCTCCATCCCAGCACATGCCCGCTCAAACGTTTAAATTACCTGCTGCAGAACAGGCAGCAGGCTACAAGGAACTTTTAAGTCTTGAGCAGAAGGGAGTGATTGAGAGAGTCACTCCCATGAGCCAGTTGAATTTGTTACGAATATATTCACCAGACCTAAGAAGGATGGAGGTTGTCGTGTCATTATTGATCTAACCCGTTTGAATACTTTTGTAACATATACTCATTTTAAAATGGATTCAGTATCCATCCAGAAATACGACAGAAGGTTTTTGAAATTCATCTGGATGGGGCAACTCTGGCAGTACAAGGCTTTGCCTAATGGGCTCACCACAGCCCCTAGATTGTTCACTAAATTAGTGAAACCAATTATGGCTTTTTTTGAGACAACGACACCATATAGTTATGGCCTACTTAGATGATATCTTAATTGTGGGCCACACCCTGGAATTGGCTGAACAGGGTGTTGCAGCTGCTGTCAATATATTTCAACAATTAGGGTTTATTGTCCATCCAGAGAAATCAAAGTTCTGCCCTGCCCAGGTAATTAATTACCTAGGGTTCACGGTGAACTCTATGAGCATGAGGGTTACCATTCCAAATAAAAAGATTGAGGAGGTTACCAAGGTGTGTCTAGATTTAATCCGCACCAATATACCATCGATTCGGCATTCAGCTACAATAATTGGGAAGCTTGTAGCTTTGTTTCCGGCAGCGCGATATGGACCTTTGCATTATCAGAATTTGCAAAGAGCTAAAATTGCTGCGTTAAAACAGAACGTTGGTCATTATGATCGGTCCATGCAGCTGCCGCCCGAAGCGATAAATGAGTTGCAATGGTGGGTGTGTCACATTAGCAGCTCATTCAAGCCTATCAGGGAGGCTAATCCGGTGGTATATTTGCAGACTGATGCAAGCTCCAATGGCTGGGGAGCCACGGATAATTGCTCTAGTTGTGGGGGCAGATGGGACACCCTTGAATCGACGATGTTGTTGACTCAAGGGATTAACTATTTGGAGTTGCTGGCAGCATTCCACGGACTTCGTGCGTATTGTTCCAAGCTTGTTGGAGCACATGTCCGTCTCCAAATAGACAACACCACAGCAGTGGCATACTTAAACCATTTGGGTGGTACCAGGTCAGTTTCGTGTGACAAATTGGCTAACTCAATTTGGCTCTGGTGTGTTCAAAGAGACATTTGGATTTCAGCTACCTATTTGCCAGGTGAGCTTAATACTGTGGCGGACACCAGGTCACGCAAAGTTAATGACAATATTGAATGGATGTTGCATCCTGAGACTTTTTCTAAAGTCACAGCCAAATTTGGTAAACCGGACATTGACCTTTTTGCGTCACGGTTGAACCATCAGGTACCAACCTACGTTTCATGGGAACCAGATCCTGGGGCAATAGCGCTAGATGCATTCTCGCTGGACTGAGGGAATTGGTTTTTCTATGCCTTCCCCCCGGTTTGCCTCATCAGTCGGGTATTGCGAAAGATTCAGGCAGATGCTGCCAAGGGCATCCTTATTATACCCGACTGGCCCACACAGCCTTGGTATCCGGTGGTCTTTGACATGCTCAACGAACCTTGGGTCCTTTTGAAGGGTTGCCCACAATTGGTTACTCACCCTGTCTCAGGGGAGCCACATCCCTGCCACGGCTATTTAAATCTGTTGGCTTGCAGGTTCTGAACAGGCCGTTAGTGCAATACGGCCTCTCGGCTCGGACCATGGATACCATCGGGGCGTCGTGTCGAGAGTCCACAAGGCGAAGATACCGCTCGCATATTAAGAAGTGGGAAGCCTACTGCAGCCGCTCTCGCATCACGTACGATGACGTGACAATAACCGACGTCCTGGAATTCCTCGCGGGGTTGCACCATGATGAACACTTAAGTTACAGTGCCATCAACAGCGCCAGAAGTGCGCTATCATTCTACCTCAGTATTGGGGTAGGATCCAACAGGCTAGTGTCCAGACTCATGCGGGGTATATTCAATATGAATCCGCCTACACCACGCTACAATATCACCTGGGATGTCAGGGACGTATTAACCCTGCTCAGGACGTGGTCTCCCATGGAAGGGCTCCACCTGGACCAACTCACCATGAAGCTGGTGATGTTACTAGCGCTGACTTCAGCTCAGAGGGTACAGACACTACACAAACTTCGTGTCGACAGAATGACTTCTACCCCTACAGAAGTAGTCTTTGTCATTGACGAGCTACTAAAGCAGCATAGACCTGGGTGCACAGGGCTGCAGCTGAAGTTCCCGGCATACCCCGCAGATGCTAGGCTATGTTTAGCCTCACATATCTGCCACTATGTCAAGGTGACGGCACGCATCAGAGGAATGGAGAGATACCTGCTTGTCACTCATAAGAGACCTCATCATCGAGTGACAGTCCAGACGATATCCAGGTGGCTTCGAGTCGTCTTGGGTAAGTCAGGTATCGACACTAATGTGTTCAAATCTCATTCCACCAGGGCTGCATCGACGTCAGCGGCGAGGGTCATGGAGGTGCCCATGGACCAAATTCTCGCCACAGCAGGATGGGCTAATGAAGCTGTGTTCCAGCGTTTTTATAACAAGCCTGTTGCTGCTGCTCTACAGTTCGCAGAAGCCGTGCTGAATGCAGGTCAAGAACGTGGAGATGTCCCCGCATGAGGGGTTTTTGATTTGTTATTAATAACTCTGCTCTTGTTTTGCAGTATGAACTGTTGAGCAAGTTTGTTCCTCCCATCCATCCCTGGTAGTGGTGTGTCAGCATGGACGTGGTCCAGGGCGTGTAATCACAGAAGCTTTGAAGCCTTCACGAAGTCACTCACGTGACTCCGAAATGAAATAGTAAGATTGAACGAGAACTTACCAGTTCGAAGGTTGATCTTTATTTTATGAGGAGTCGAAGTGAGGGATTTCGTGCCCTCCTCGCCCAACCCTCAATCACCTTCATCTGGTAATCTTAGTCACTTCAATCTTACTATGCGAAGTCATTTCTTTTGTTGGTTTCTGTGATTCCACGCCGCTACTTTGAAGTATGTCGAGCATGCGCGCCGGCGGGCTCTTCACAAAATCCCTCACTTCGACTCCTCATAAAATAAAGATCAACCTTCGAACTGGTAAGTTCTCGTTCAATCTTACTATTCCCTCTTACAAATCATTAATTGGTTTAGAGGAATATGGGGCAAACGCAGGCAGGTAGGACTAATGTGGATGGGACATATTAGTTGGTGTGGACAACTAATTGGAACAGTTGAAACAGTTGGGCTGTAGGGCCTGTTTCAACGCTGTATGACTATGACTCCATGACTTTTATAATGTTATATATTTTGATCAGGTCTTTCCTCAGCCTCCTACGCTCCACAGAAAAAAGATCACTTTAATTGAAAATAATCTGGAGCACTTCAGCCAAATGCACAATAGGGGATCAACCATGAGGAACAATCTATGCGAAATAGAAGCAGGCAGATTCCACAAGGAAGAGTGTCAACATTTGCATTACTGGTCTTGGCTGTTCCAACTGGCCTGGCAAAGAAGGTATTAATAATGTTATTACCACACACCAGGAGCACTGGGTTATGCATTGGATGTTGGATGCCAATAAAACGCATCAGGAGCCCAATGAGCTGTGAACATTTTCAATAGTGCTTCATGCCTTACCCTCACCACAACTACAGGGACTGGGTTGTTTCATTGTGCTGTTTTAACAGTTCTCTGGAGGAAGTGGTCACATCAGTCTCCGTGGATGCTTATTTGCTCATTGGAACACAACCCGCTCAATATCAGTAGCTGCCAGATTAGCTGGAGTGTACAAACTGTGTTGTCTCTCTATCCTGTGCGCCAAGTGCAATCATATATTTCAATGGCGACCATTTGGCCAAACACTTGCGTTCTGTCCACCGTGGCCACCTGAAGCTCCCGATTGCTGGCCAATCCATCCCTCCTCACTTAGACCCACCTATCGCTTGTAAACACTTTCCCCACTCCTCCTCCCTCACCTCTTTATTCTGGCTGCCTTCCCCACAATTTCTACAGGTGTGCCGTAGAGAGCATATTATCGGGATGCATCACAGCATGGTTTGGGTAATAGTTCTTATGGTACTAGGCAGAGTGTTCCAGTCAGAAGGAACACGTGAATTTAAATGCACGTCTCCCAATTTCTTTGTTAGTTCTTGGAATAAAAAAGAAGGGTTGCTGAATATGTCTTAGTGAATATGAGGGTGTGTATGGTAATAGGTCTTGTTTTAAATAAGAAGGGTAATTGAGATGGATGCATTTAAAGATGAACTGGAAGCAGTGGTAGCATCTTCGAGCGTGGGGGGATAACCAGTTTAGAGTTTCGTACATAGAACAGTGGTGAGTTAGATATGGACACCTTAAAATAAATCTGCAGAGATTATTATAAACTACATTGAGGGGTTGAAGATGTGTATCAAATGTATTCTGATAGACAATATCAGCATAATCCAGTGTTGGTAGTAGTAGTTGAGAGACAATTCTTTTTCTCATCTGAAAGGTGAAACAATTTATATGGCGGTAAAGAATAGCTAGATTACAGCTGAGTTTTTTAGTAGTCGTCTCAATATGCTGCGTAAATGAAAGCGTAGGGTCGAGCCAAACACCAAGATATTTGAAGTTCAATACTTGTTCTAATGGTGATCCTTCATTAAATGATATAGTCAGATCTACAGAATTACCAAGGCCTTGTCTGGTACCAAATAACATACTGCATGATTTATTTTTAATTAAAATTAATTTGTTAAATAATAGCCATTTCTGAACAGAAGTAAGATCTGATTGAAGGGATCTTTCAATTTCAGACTTGTTAGTACTAGGTGTATAAAGCACTGCATCATCAGCATATAGTTGTGTTTGACAGTAACAGGAAAGTAGACTATTATTTGAATGGTGGCCGATTAGGAAAAGGGGAGATGCAAGGAGACCTGGGTGTCATGGTACACCAGTCATTGAAAGTAGGCATGCAGGTGCAGCAGGCAGTAAAGAAAGTGAATGGTATGTTAGCATTCATAGCAAAAGGATTTGAGTATAAGAGCAGGGAGGTTCTACTGCAGTTGTACAGGGTCTTGGTGAGACCACGCCTGGAGTATTGCGTACAGTTTTGGTCTCCAAATCTGAGGAAAGACATTATTGCGTTAGAGGGAGTGCAGAGAAGGTTCACCAGACTGATTCCTGGGATGTCAGGACTTTCATATGATGAAAGACTGGATAGACCCGGCTTATACTCGCTAGAATTTAGAAGATTGAGGGGGGATCTTATAGAGACTTACAAAATCCTTAAGGGGTTCGACAGGCTAGATGCAGGAAGATTGTTCCCGATGTTGGGGAAGTCCAGGACAAGGGGTCACAGTTTAAGGATAAGGGGGAAATCTTTTAGGACCGAGATAAGAAAACCATTTTTCACACAGAGAGTGGTGAATCTCTGGAATTCTCTGCCACAGAACGTAGATGAGGCCAGTTCGTTGGCTATATTTAAGAGGGAGTTAGATGTGGTCCATGTGGCTAAAAGGATCAGGGGGTATGGAGAGAAGGCAGGTAAGGGATACTGAGTTTTATGATCAGCCATTATCATATTGAATGGCGGTGCAGGCTCGAAGGGCTCGAAGATGGATTTGTTCACACAGAGGGTGGTGTGTCTATTGAACTAGCTGCCAGAGGAAGTCCAAGAGGCAGGTACAATGGAAATATTTAAAAGACATTTGGACTGAATAGGAAAAGTTTCAAGGGATTCAGGCCAATGGCAGGCAAATGGGACAAGCTCAGCTAAAAAACAAGGACAAATGGGACTAACTTAGATGGGGCATCTTGGTTGGCACGGAGGAGTTGGGCCAATAGGCCTGTTTTCATGCTGTATGACTCTACATCTTTATGACCATAGCATGCTCATTGTGTGTTGCTCCACATTCCAGCATCTGCAGTCTCCTGTATCTCCAGGGTGTATTTCTCAGACCATCTGAAGATAGATTCTGACCTGAAACATCACCCATCCTTTTTCTCCATTTAATTAACACAATTGTGGATTTCTTGCCTCCTGTGAGGCCTCCATTCAATTCTCCTATTTCCTTCATCTTTGTCATATTTACTTGTATTATAAGACCCGTCATATAGATACCTTTGAGATGTCCTCCATCTTCCAGAACTAAGGCTTTCCCTGGCCCACATCTCATCTATTTCCCATATCCTTGCTCGCATTCCCTCTCCTTCTGCAGAGAGCAAGGACTGATTTTCCATGGTCTTTTCCTTCCATCTCATCAGTCTCCATGCTCAACTGATCCCACACAATTTACTTCCATGATGTGAACGTAGCCCAAACCAACCTCACTTCCATTGACTCCATCTATACTTCACGCTGCCTCGGCAAGGCCACCCGCATAATCAAGGATGAGTCTCACCCCCACCCCCACCACACTCCCTCTTCTCCCCTCCCCCATCAGGCAAGGGGTACAGAAGTGTAAAAATACATACCTCTAGATTCAGGACAGTTACTTCCCAGTTGTTATCAAGCAACTGAACTACCCTATCAACAAACAGAGAGCGGTCTTGAGCTGCTGTCTACCCCATCGGACCATGTTTAATTGGCCTTTACTGGACTCTATTTTGCACTGAACTTCATTCCCATTATCATGTAGCTGAACACAGTGAATGGCTTGATTATAACCATGTAAAGCCTCTCTGCTGACTGGTTATCACACAACAAAATCTTTTCACTGTACCTCAGTACACATGACAATAAACTCAACTAAACTTGATTTATGATGAGTTGACCGAAGAAATGAAGTGCAATGCACATCTAATTTCATTTCGGAGTCACGTGAGTGACTTCGTGAAGAGCCCGCCGGCGCGCATGCTCGACATATCGTCGTACCGCGTTGCTGCGACGGCTGGCGGTGGAGCGCGCTCCTCGCCAGCCCTTCATAAGGGGCCACGGAGGTAAGTATCCTACCTTTAGTTGGTGGTCCTTGTTGTTGGTTATGTCTTGCAGCAAGGACATGGATGGGAGTTCCAAGGGCCGGAGGACGTCAGGACGAGTTCGCCGGTCAACAGTTCCGGGGCCTTTACCATCGGCAGTACCTGCAACGCAGGCCGGGACTCAGGCGGAGATGTGGGTAAGCCCTGTGATTGCAGGTCCAGATCCGCCAGCACATCACAGCTCGGAGGAGTTCGACGAGGAGGAGTGTGGTGTGCCGCCAGAGCAGGGGGACCCTGCCATGGCAGTCAGGTCGTCAGCGGGCTCGCTGGCGACCTCGAGCTGGGTGCGTGCGGCTGCACGGCCCGTTCCACTCAGCCCTACGAGTAGGGGAAGGGCAGCAGCCCAGAAGCCTAACCCTGCCAGGGATAAGGCATTGCCTGACACGGAGGAGCGGTCAGGTTCCAGGGCGAGACCCGGGGCGGCTGTGAGGTCCAGCCGGCACACCCCGACTCTCGACGCCGGGACGGGTCGGTTGAGTCGGGTCTCGTCACGGTCGCCGAGCCCCCCATGGATGGGTGGGCGAGACCATGCGTCGGCAAAGTCCATGATGTGGGCAGCCGGCAAGCCTGCGCGGGCCGATGATAGGAGCCCGGTTTTCCTTTCAGAGCCGGAGGACTCCGACTACCTGAGTGTTCAGGGTGAAGGGCGTATGGACCGTATGGAGCGGCTGCTGAAGCTCCTGCTTCAACGTCAACTACAGCAGGGCAGCAACAGGCACAGGGCGTCGTCACCAGCCTCTACCATCAGCCTGGAGCAGCAGGAGGAGGAGGTTTTGGTGGATTCCATACCACCTCCGTTGGAGGTGCCAGCGGAGGATCTTCTGGATGTGGCGACCAAATTTGCGGCCCCACATTCATCTGGACTTCCTTTAAACGCAAAGCTGGCAGCCACTGTGGACTTTCTTAACAACCAGCAACTACAGGAAGAAGTCCTCATTCAGGCAATGAGCCGTCACAAGGCTCCATCCAATTCCAATCCCTCAACGTGCCTGTGGTCAATACGCCGATATGGGGCAACATCAGTGCGGCTATCCGTCAACAACAGGTAAAATTGCAGCGGATCCTGAAGCTCCTCACGGCCGGTATTACCGCCTTTGCGCGGTCGGTGGACGGGGACGAACTGAATTTGGACCAGGAAGATGCTCTGGCCCTCCTGTGCGCGACCCAGCACGAAATCAACGGGTTTCGCAAAAACAGCACCCGCCCAACGCTCAACCCGAAGTTTGCAGGATTGTGCAAACCACCGCCGCCGCCGCCGCCCCGTCAACTCTTTGGGGAGGACCTCTCGAAGAGAGTCAAAGAGCTTGACGAACAAGCCAAAACGGTGGGGATCATGCGCTCTCAGAGTGCCCCCACACCGTCAGGCTCAAAAGCTCCATACATTCGCTCACGAGGGTCTGCTAGTACCTCGACGAGGACCCACCCTCAAGCTCCACAACGACAGCAATATCAGACCCAGCACCAGGGGTCTTTTTTAGGACAGGGTCGGCAGAGACCCTGGTGGAAAACGAGGACGCCACGCCCTCAAGCCAACCCAGCACCTCCACGTCCACCCACACGTGTCAAGGACCGCCGGTAACCACGGGGGTGAGGGGGTCTGGTTCTCTCTTTTCTCTTTGTTTAACTTCACATGTTGGTGGTCGCCTTCGGCTGTTTTTGGGTGCATGGGGTAATTTTACTGGTGACGAGTATGTGTTGCAGAATATTCAGGGGCATAAAATTGAGTTTATTAATGGCGACATTCCTCCATCCCAGCACATGCCCGGTCGAACGTTTAAATTATCTGCTGCAGAACAGGCAGCAGGCTACAAGGAAATTTTAAGGCTTGAACAGAAGGGAGTGATTGAGAAAGCGGTGCATGAGCCAGTTGAATTTGTTTTGAATATATTCACCAGACCTAAGAAGGATGGAGGTTGTCGTGTCATTATTGATCTAACCCGTTTGAATACTTTTGTAACATATACTCATTTTAAAATGGATACGTTTGAAACAGCCAAATCATTGATTTCTCATGGTTGCTTTATGGCATGCATCGATTTGAAAGACGCATACTATTCAGTATCCATCCAGAAATACGACAGGAGGTTTTTGAAATTCATCTGGATGGGGCAACTGTGGCAGTACAAGGCTTTGCCTAATGGGCTCACCACAGCCCCTAGATTGTTCACTAAATTAGTGAAACCAATTATGGCTTATTTGAGACAGCGACATCATATAGTTATGGCCTATTTAGATGATATCTTAATTGTGGGCCACACCCTGGAATTGGCTGAACAGGGAGTTGCAGCTGCTGTCAATATATTTCAACAATTAGGGTTTATTGTCCATCCAGAGAAATCAAAGTTCTGCCCTGCCCAGGTGATTAATTACCTAGGGTTCACGGTGAACTCTATGAGCATGAGGGTTACCATACCAATTAACAAGATTGAGGAGGTTACCCAGGTGTGTCAAGGTTTAATCCGCACCAATATACCATCGATTCGGCATACAGCTACAGTAATTGGTAAGCTTGTAGCTTTGTTTCCGGCAGCGCGATATGGACCTTTGCATTATCAGAGTTTGCAAAGAGCTAAAATTGCTGCGTTAAAACAGGACGCTGGTCATTATGATCGATCAATGCAGCTGCCTTCTGAAGCGATAAATGAGTTGCAATGGTGGGTGTGCCACATTAGCAGCTCATTCAAGCCTATCAGGGACACCCTTGAGTCAACGATGTTGTTGACTCAAGGGATTAACTATTTGGAGTTGCTGGCAGCATTCCACGGACTTCGTGCGTATTGTTCCAAGCTTGTTGGAGCACATGTCCGTCTCCAAATAGACAACACCACAGCAGTGGCATACTTAAACCATATGGGTGGTGCCAGGTCAGTTTCGTGTGACAAATTGGCTAACTCAATTTGGCTCTGGTGTGTTCAAAGAGACATTTGGATTTCAGCTACCTATTTGCCAGGTGAGCTTAATACTGTGGCGGACACCAGGTCACGCAAATTTAATGACAATATTGAATGGATGTTGCATCCTGAGATTTTTGCTAAAGTCACAGCCAAATTTGGTAAACGGGACATTGACCTTTTTGCGTCACGGTTGAACCATCAGGTACCAACCTACGTTTCATGGGAACCAGATCCTGGGGCTATAGCGCTAGATGCATTCTCGCTGGACTGGGGGAATTGGTTTTTCTATGCCTTCCCCCCGTTTTGCCTCATCAGTCGGGTATTGCATAAGATTCAGGCAGATGCTGCCAAGGGCATCCTTATTATACCCGACTGGCCCACACAGCCTTGGTATCCGGTGGTCTTTGACATGCTCAACGAACCTTGGGTCCTTTTGAAGGGTTGCCCACAATTGGTTACTCACCCTGTCTCAGGGGAGCCACGTCCCTGCCATGGCTATTTAAATTTGTTGGGTTGCAGGTTCTGAACAGGCCGTTAGTCCAATACGGCCTCTCAGCTCGGACCATGGATACCATCGGGGCGTCGTGTCGAGAGTCAACAAGGCGAAGATACCGCTCGCATATTAAGAAGTGGGAAGCCTACTGCAGCCGCTCTCGCATCACGTGCGATGACGTGACAATAACCGACGTCCTGGAATTCCTCGCGGGGTTGCACCATGATGAACACTTAAGTTACAGTGCCATCAACAGCGCCAGAAGTGCGCTATCATTCTACCTCAATATTGAGGTAGGATCCAACAGGCTAGTGTCCAGACTCATGCGGGGTATATTCAATATGAATCCGCCTACACCACGCTATAATATCACCTGGGATGTCAGGGACGTATTAAACCTGCTCAGGACGTGGTCTCCCATGGAAGGGCTCCAACTGGACAAACTCACCATGAAGCTGGTGATGTTACTAGCGCTGACTTCAGCTCAGAGGGTACGGACACTACACAAACTTCGTGTCGACAGAATGACATCTACCCCTACAGAAGTAGTCTTTTTCATTGACGAGCTACTAAAGCAGCATAGACCTGGGTGCACAGGGCTGCAGCTGAAGTTCCCGGCATACCCCGCAGATGCTAGGCTATGTTTAGCCTCACATATCCGCCACTATGTCAAGGTGACGGCACGCATCAGAGGAATGGAGAGATACCTGCTGGTCACTCATAAGAGACCTCATCATCGAGTGACAGTCCAGACGATATCCAGGTGGCTTCGAGTCGTCTTGGGTAAGTCAGGTATCGACACTAATGTGTTCAAGTCTCTTTCCACCAGGGCTGCATCGACGTCAGCGGCGAGGATTATGAAGGTGCCTATGGACCAAATTCTCGCCACAGCAGGATGGGCTAATGAAGCTGTGTTCCAGCATTTTTATAACAAGCCTGTTGCTGCTCCTCTACAGTTCGCAGAAGCCATGCTGAATGCAGGTCAAGAACGTGGAGATGTCCCCGCATGAGGGGTTTTTGATTTGTTATTCATAAATATGCTCTTGTTTTGCAGTATGAACTATTGAGCAAGTTTTGTTCCTCCCATCCATCCCTGGTAGTGGTGTGTCAGCATGGACGTGGTCCAGGGCGTGTAATCACAGAAGCTTTGAAGTCTTCACGAAGTCACTCACGTGACTCCGAAATGAAATAGTAAGATTGAACGAGAACTTACCAGTTCGAAGGTTGATCTTTATTTTATGAGGAGTCGAAGTGAGGGATTTCGTGCCCTCCTCGCCCAACCCTCAATCACCTTCATCTGGTAATCTTAGTCACTTCAATCTTACTATGCGAAGTCATTTCTATTGTTGGTTTCTGTGATTCCACGCCGCTACTTTGAAGTATGTCGAGCATGCGCGCCGGCGGGCTCTTCACGAAATCCCTCACTTCGACTCCTCATAAAATAAAGATCAACCTTCGAACTGGTAAGTTCTCGTTCAATCTTACTATTCTTCAACATCAGAAATGCAGAAAATATTGTACCACCAGAGGATGGGTTTGAATCTGGTCATCTCAGTTTGTACATGCAACAATAAATCTCAAGACTCCAGAAAAAAAGAGTCCACTAGAAACTGGAGAGATGTTAAGATGTATCCCATGCCATCACATAGATCAGACTCCCCACCATTGACTTATAGAAACATGGAAACATAAAAATGCTTGCAGGAGTAGGCCATTCGGCCATTCGAACCAGCACCGCCTTTCAAAATGATCATTGCTGATCATCCAGAATCAGCACCCTGTTCCCGCTTTCTCCCCATATCATATAACCATATAATCCTTATCCCTTGATACTGTTAGCCCTAAGAGCTATATATAACTCCCTCTTGAATACATCCAGTGAGTTGGCCTCCACTGCCTTCTTTGGCAGAGAATTCCGCAGATTCACAACTCTCTGGCTGAAAAAGTTTTTCTTCATCTCAGTCCTAAATGGCCTACCCCTTATTCTTACACTGTGACCTCTGGTTCAGGACGCCCCCAACAAGGGGAACATTTTTCCTGCTTCTAGCCTGTCGAATCCCTTAAGAATTGTATATGTTTCTATAAGATCCCCTCTCATCCTTCTAAATTCCAGTGAATATAAGCCCAGTCAATCCATTCTTTCATCATTTGTCAGTCCCGTCATCCCAGGAATTAACCTGGTGAACCTACGCTGCATTCCTTCAATAGCAATAATGTCCTTCCTCAAATTAGGAGACCAAAACTGCATACAATACTCTAGGTGTGGTCTCACCAGGGCCCTGTACAACTGCAGTAGGACCTCCTTCCAATACTCAAATCCTCTTGCTATGAAGGCCAACATACCATTTGCTTTCTTCGCTGCCTGCTGTATCTGCATGCTTACTTTCAGTGACTGATGTACAAGGACACCTAGGTCTCATTGTGCCTCCCCTTTCCCTAAACTGACACCATGCAGATAATAATCCACCTTCTTGTTCTTGCCACCAAAGTGGATAACCTCGCATTTATGCACATTATACTGCATCTGCCATGCATCTGCCCATTCACCCAACCTATCCAAGTCACCCTGCAGTCTCATAACTTCCTCATCGCAGCTCACACTGCCACCCAGCTTTGTGTCATCCGCGAACGTGGAGGTTACATTCAATTCCTTTGTCTAAATCATTAATAAAGAAACATAGAAACATAGAAAATAGGTGCAGGAGTAGGTCATTCGGCCCTTCGAACCTGCACCGCCATTCAATATGATCATGGCTGATCATCCAACTCAGTATCCCTTATCTGCCTTCCCTCCATACCCCCTGATCAGTTTTGCCACTTGGACCACATCTAACTCCCTCTTAAATATAGCCAACGAACTGGCCTCAACTACCTTCTGTGGCACCACTCTGTGTGAAAAATGTTTTTCTCATCTCGGTCCTAAAAGATTTCCCCCTTATCCTTAAACTGTGACCCCGAACATCGGGAACAATCTTCCTGCATTTAGCCTGTACAACCCCTTAAGGATTTTGTAAGTTTCAATAAGATCCCCCCTTAATCTTCTAAATTCTGGCGAATACAAGCCGAGTCTATCCAGTCTTTCTTCATATGAAAGTCCTGACATCCCAGGAATCAGTCTCGTGAACCTTCTCTGTATTCCCTCTATCGCAAGAATGTCTTTCCTCAGATTTGGAGACCAAAACTGTACGCAATACTCCAGGTGTGGTCTCACCAAGACCCTGTACAACTGCAGTAGAACCTCCCTACTCCTATACTCAAATACTTTTGCTATGAATGCTAACATACTATTCGCTTTCTTTATTGCCTACTGTACCTGCATGCCTACTTTCAATGACTGGTGTACCATGACAACCAGGTCTCGCTGCATCTCCCCTTTTCCTAATCGGCCACCATTCAAATGATAGTCTACTTTCCTGTTTTTGCCACCAAAGTGGATAACCTCACATTTATCCACATTATACTGCATCTGCCATGCATTTGCCCACTCACCCGGCCTATCCAAGTCTCCTAGCATCCTCCTCACAGCTAACACTGCCCCCCAGCATCGTGTCATCCGCAAACTTCGAGATGTTGCATTCAATTCCCTCGTCCAAATCATTAATATATATTGAAAATAGCTGGGTCCCAGCACTGAGCCTTGCGGCACCCCATTAGTCACTGCCTGTCATCCTGAAAAGGACCCTTTCACTCCTACTCTTTGCTTCCTGTCTGCCAGCCAGTTCTCTATCCACATCAATACTGAACCCCCAATATCGTGTGCTTTAAGTTTGTATACTAATCTCTTGTGTGGGATCTTGTCAAAAGCCTTCTGAAAGTCCAGATATAACACATCCACTGCTTCTCCCTTATCCACTCTACTAGTTACATCCTCAAAAAGTTCAATAAGATTCGTCAGACATGATTTACCTTTCGTAAATCCATGTTGACTTTGTCCAATGATTTCACCACTGTCCAAATGCGCTGCTATCCCATCTTTAATAACTGACTCTAGCAGTTTCCCCACTATATATTGTAAATAACTGGGATCCCAGCATAGAGCCTTGCGGCACTCCACACTATCTACACTTCACTCTGCCTCGGAAAAGCATGCAACAGAATCAAAGACTTGTCGTGTTCCGGACATCCCTTCCGCTCCCTGCTCCCATTCGGCAGAAGATGCAGAAGCTTGAAAATATGCACGACCCAACCCAGGAACTTCTTGAAGAAGGGTCTCGACCCAAAACAGCACCCATTCCTTCTCTCTGGCGATGCTGCCTGTCCCACTGAGTTATTCCAGCATTTTGTTTCTATCTCAGGAACAGCTTCTTCCCCTCTGTCATCAGGCTTCTGAATTGTCCTTCCATAAGCTAGGGTACTTTGATGCATCTCTACCCCAGTGTTGACATTAGGCTTTGTCTATAGAACGGATGCACTACAAATCTGAAAGCTATATTCTGCACTCTGTATCTTCACCTATGCTCTACCTATTGTACCTGACTTTGACCAGATTGTAATTATTCATGGTATATGGATAACATGCAAAACAAAGCTTTACACTGTACCTCAGTGCACATGATACTATAAACCTAAATATAAACCTAACCATTGTATACCTATTTATTCTGGTGATACTGAACCATGGTCACTTTTCATCAAGTATATTTTCAATCAATTTGGCCCCAAGTGATTCCCATTAAAATTTGCTTTAATGATCTGCCAAAGCAAACTCAAGAAGTGAGTACATATTAACGTGCATCCATTGCATATATCACCCATAGCACAGTGTACCTTCATCCCCCCTAGGTAGTTCAGAAATAATTATCAAACAATTTTTGTAATGTACTCTAGAAATTCACAATTTGAACATTCATTAAATTAATCGGGGTTGCATTTAGCAGGTGCGACATTTGTGTTGAAGCTAAATTGGATTGATTTTAATAATTGTCTGTAATATGTAATAAATTACCCATAATACATAATAAAATGCATTGCTAAAGTACACTTGACTTTTCATCAAACATCTGGTCTTAAATTAGAAGGCAATTAATCTCCTCATGACCTGACTGAAAGACTTGTTTGCCATCTTTATCAGATGAGAGAATAATTAATATTCACTATTAATATGTGAATGAAGCAATGTTATGATGGATCACGGTTTGGTTTATGTTTGGAAGTTTATTGCAAATGCCAAGTTTGGCAAAGTTGTGCTTTGATAGTGGGAGAAAGGTTTGGACCATATCGACTAATTTTAAGGATTATGCTAATGGAAGGACAGGGAGATTTGGGGAGGGAATTCCTGATGGTAGGGTCTAGGCAATTTGGAAAGAGATGGCCAAGGATGTATTTCAAGGCATTGGCAAGATGCCACCAATACCCTCTTTGCAAACTCACCAAAACTAACTGGAAGAATAAGCAACCCAATGCCCATAACGTCTCTCAGTTAACATGCCCAATATTGGGGGGCAGGTGGGTGGCACAGTGGTGCAGTGGTAGAGTTGTTGCCAGAGACTTGGGTTCGACCCAACCACTAGTTCTATCCAACAAATCAGCCACAATTTACAGAAGCTGATTAATCTACAGAGCCACACGTCTTTGGGATGTGGGAGGAAATCTGAGCACCTGGAGAAAACCCATGTGGTCTCAGGGAGTACGTACAAACTCCTTAGAGCCAGCACCCCTTAGTGAGGATTGAACCCGGGTCTCTGGTGCTGTAAGGCAGCAACTCTACCGCTGCACCACCATGCCATCAATTCTCTCTTTCTATCCTGTCAACTCCAAACCCTAAACATCTCAGTCAAATAACCTTATAATATTTTGGGTGGTAACAGTTCTTTCTCTCTTTTATATTCAAGTATCTTGTTTGAGCTTCTATTTAACAAATCACAGATTTTGGTGATCATGGACATATAAATCAATTTGAGCTATACTTTCCTGATCATTTCCTGTAATGTTTATTTTTGGTCAAAATTGAATGTCTTCATGATAAGTTGGTTTGAAATCTATCCAACCCAGTTGTAACCACTTAATTCATCAATATCCCTTTGTAGTTTTGTACTACATTCTACATCACTTACGGTTCAACCAAGGTTCGCTGTATCAATCCAAAAGTTAGTTAATTTAAGAGGAATGAAATAGGCCTGAGATAATTTGTTTAGAAATAGACTGTCTGATCAACTAGCAAAAACAGCAGATTTGAACACAAATGAGGAAGGTACAGGTTTAGAAACAATTTTGCCAAGAAGAAAATAGGCTGTGTCAGTGGAAAGGTTTTCCATGGATCTTTGTTGAGTGAAAATTAAAATTGAAATTTGAAATAAGGAAACAGATACTTTTAGAGGATAAAATGCAAATTGAAATGACGGAAAAGAGAACATACTTATGAAGAGGCTGATGAGGGTACAGTGAAGAACATCATCATCAGCAGAATATACACGTGACAATGTAGAAATAAAGAACTGCACATGCTGCTTTATACTAAAGATAGACACAAAGTGCTGGAGTAACTCAGCAGATTAGGCAGTATTTCTGGAGAAAAAAGGACTTTACGGGTTGGGATCCTTCTTCAGACACCATTTCAGTGTGAAGAAGGATCACGACCTGGAAAGTCACCTTTCTTTTTTCTCCAAAGATATTGCCTGACCCACTGAGATACTCCAGCTATCCTTGTGAAATTATGTGCATCTATAGAGTGCCTTTCAATGTCAGGATAGTACAGACTGCTTCACGGCCAATTTTATGGTTTACATTTATTTAAGTACGTTTGTGACGTGAATTTGAGTTTCTGTGGCAAGGTTAAAAAAAAACAATTACAGATACTGAGTATATAACTTGCTATATTGATGAAAACACAAAGTGCTCAATGGGTTGGGAAGTAGCACCTGTGGAGGGAATGGACAGACAATGTTTCAGGTCAGGACCTTTCTTCAGATTGATTGCTGCAAAGGGCGAAAGAGGGGCTGGATCTGGAAACGAAGGAGCTGATCGTGGACTTTAGGAGGGCACATCATCCGAGGATAAATGGGGATACTGTGGATAGGGTGAGCTGTTTTAAATACCTGGGAGTCCACATCTCTGAGGATATGACATGGACATCGCACGCTGCAGCACTCGTGAGTAAGGCAAGGCAGCGCATTTACCACCTCAGGCAATTGAGGAAATTCAGAGTGTCTCCGAGGATCCTCCACTGCTTCTACTCTGCGGCTGTGGAAAGCATCTTGTCCGGAAAAATACAATCTGGTTTGGGAATTGATCTGCCCAGGACAAGAAGGCTCTGCAGAGAGTAGTGTGTTCGGCACTATGGGAACTTCTCTCGCCCCTCTGCAGGAACTATACATCAGGAGGTGCAACTCCAGAGCCAATAAGATAATGGGAGACCCCTTCAACCCCTGCAACAGACTGTTCCAGCTCTTACAGTCAGGCAAACGCCTCCGTTGCCATGCTGTGAGAACGGAGAGGATGAGAAGGAGTTTCTTCCCAGAGGCCATTCGGACTGTAAACTCCTATCTCACCAGGGACTAACTCTACTAACTTACTGTACCACAATACCGCCCACAATATTTAATATGAAAAAGAACATGTGATTCTGTTTGGGGTTTGTTGGTTGTTTGTTTGGTTGTTTTTTGCACAAAGTCCGCAGGCACGGCCATTTTTCATTTCACTGCACATCCCATATGTGTATGTGAGGAATAAACTTGACTTGACTTGACTTGGATCGTGGGAGAAATGGGGGCACACTGGATGGGGGTTAAACTTGGATAACTCAATCTGCGTGCTGATGGGTGGTAAGCTGTTGTTGGTATTTTAATAAGGGAAAGTTTAATAGAAACCTGAGGGGCAACATTTTCACTCAGAAGATGGTGGGTCTATGGACTTGAGACAAGTAATATAACAGCATTTAAAAGTGACTTGGATAGGTATATGGATAGGAAGATTTTTGAGGGATGTGGGCCAAACCCAGGAAAATGAGACTAGCTAAGATGGTCCATCCTGGTTGCCACGGAGACATTGGGCCAGAGGCTTTTACGTGCTGTATGACACTATGGCACAATTTCTCTGAGGCAGGCAGGAGGATGAGGAATGCGGGCAGTGCAAATGGAGATGTACAGTTGGCAAAATCTTCATGTAGCACATGCAAGAATTGAAGAAACAGCAGTTTCAACCATTGCTCATTGCCACCCTGTGCAAAAAGCTTCAAATTCAGGAAACCAAGTCTAAATGCAATAGGAAATCAAGAACAGAATGGGATGGACACAAAGTGCTGGAGTCACTCAATGGGTCAGGCTTCAGACTGAAAAAGAGTTGGAGGGAATGGGGTATCACATAGGGGGGGCAGTTAGAGAGGAGGTTGTGAAACTGTCTCCGTAGGGAGGAGGAGAACTTCTTCAAAGTAGGCATACCTTGAGGAGATATCGCAGTGGAGTAAACAAAGTGTTAAAGAAGGACACAAAAGGCTGGAGAAACTCTACTCTCCAACTCTACATTGAATTTTCTCAATTCTGTTCACCCTTGCTGTCTCCTCCCCTTCCCACTTCTCCCCCAGCCCTCGGGCTCCTCCTTCTCCTTTTTCCTTTCTTCTACCCCCCCCCCCCCCCCCCCACCTCCCATCAGTCTGAAGAAGGGTTTTGGCCAGAAACGTCGCCTATCTCCTTCGCTCCTTAGATGCTGCTGCACCCGCTGAGTTTCTCCAGCCTTTTGTGTACCCTCGATTTTCCAGCATCTGCAGTTCCTTCTTTAACAACATGTTGCCTGTCCTGCTGAGCTACTCCAGCATTTTGTGTCTATCTTCAGTCCAAGATCTTAGTTTTATTTTGGACCTTCACCACTTCCAAATACTTTAAATGTATCTGTTGCCGCAGTAATAAACCACACCGTGTACTTCAGAACTGTTCAAAGAAAAGTTTTGAACAACCTGCTCATTAAAGCCTGGGAAAAAAATAAACTATGAATGGGAGACAGGGAGCTGTGTCTTTATTTTAATTCTGTGAGAATGGGGAGCTGACTTTTTATTGCTGAACCTGGAATCTCGGTTCCTCTTTGCTGTTTGATCAAACTGTCAATCTGTCAGGATTAATCAGTCAGGTTTTGAAACCCTGATAATCCTCCTGGACTGAATGTAGTGCGATCTGTGATCGAAAGATACTCCGTACATGCTAAACCTGCTGGCGATGATTAAACTGCTCCTGTAGCAGATCTTTCAGAACAAAAGCTCCAACACAGTGCCAGTGTGTAATAACAATGGGTATCTCAAAAAATGACTATCTCCCCCCCATCTGCACCCCCCCCCCCCCACTCTTCCCTGTGCCCCACCTGGACGCACACAATGATTCAATGGTTCTGTATCGTTACGTTTCCCAGCGCAGTGAAATTCTTTTGCAAAACCCACAAATGCACACTCCAAAATTTGGCGCCTTTTACAAAGAAAAAGTCCAAATTCTGGACCACATGCTGGAAGTACTAGAGTGCCCCCTGATCCAAGTGAGCCCAGGTAAGCCTCAGGCTGCTGCAGGCCCATGGCATGACCTCCCTCTCCTTGCCCGACTGCCTCGGTATCCCAGAGGGTGCCTTCTGCAGCCGTCCTTGAAGGCGCTGGAGGGAACACCCTTTTATACCGGCCTTCTCCTTACATTGACTGTTGACAGTGGCTCCCTCCTCCTTGACTCTCTGATCTTCGGGGCTTCCGACGGGAAGGAATTAGAGAGTCATAGTCATACAGTGTGAAAACAGGCTCTTCATCCAAACTTGCCCACACCGACCAACATATGTGCGGGAAGGGACTGCAAATGCTGGTTTAAATTGAAGATAGACACAAAATGCTGGAGTAACTCAGTAGGACAGGCATCATCTCTGGAGAGAAGGAATGGGTGAGGTGACTGAAAGTCACGGGAAAAGGAAACAAGAGATATGGATGATGATGTTGAGAGAGCAAATGAAAGAAAGATATGCAAAAAAAGTAACAATGGTAAAGGAAACAGGCCATTGTTAGCTGTTTTCTAGTTGAGGACGAAAAGCCGGTCTGACTTGGGTGGACGAGAGAAGGAGAGAAAGGAAATGCAGGGGTTACTTGAACCTAGAGAAATCAATGATCCTACTATTCAGTTGTAAGCAGCCCAAGCAAAATATGAGATGCTGTTCCTCCAATTTGCATTTGGGCTCAATCTGACAATGGAAGAGGTCTAGGACAGAAAGGTCAGCGTGGGAATAGGAAGGGGAATTAAAGTATTTAGCAACCAACCAACATCTCCCATCTATAGTAGTCTCAACTGCCTATGTTTGGGTCATATCCCTCTAAACCTGTCCTATCCACATACCTGTCCAAATGTTTCTTAAACGTTGCGATACGACCTGCCTCAACTATCTTCTCCGGCAGCTTGTTCTATACGCCCATTACTCATTGTGTGAAAAAGTTACCCCTCGGGTTCCAATTAATTAATTCCCACCTCACCTTAAACCTATATCATCTGCTTCTCTATTCCCCTACTCTGGGCAAGAGACTATGTACAAATTGTGAACATTTCAGGTTGAGAGTGGGTTTGGGTACATGGGATGTCATGGGGAGGGTGGGTCAGGGTCTGGCAGTGGGTTCATGGCAAGGGCACTGATGGGACAATGTGAACAAACTTCTTGTAACATCTTGTGGAGACTGCTACACAACAGTGGGACACCAACACGCTGTCTCTCATTATGATTTCCAAGATATTTTATTGCGATGCATTCCAGCATAGTCTGGGAACAGCTCCATCCAAGATGGAGTAGAAAGTGCATAGAATTGTGGACGCAGCCCAGAACATTACGCAAACCAACTTCCATCCATTGACTCCTTCTACACTTCATGCTTTGTCGGCAAGGCTACCAGCATACTCAAGGACCAGTCTCACCCCGGTCACTCCCTCTTCTCCCCAACCCATCAGGCAAGAAGTACAGAAGTGTGAAAACGCACACCTCCAGATTCTGGGACAGTTTCTTCCCGGCAACTGAACCACCCTCTCACCAGCTAGAGGACGATCCTGAGCTCCCATCTGCCTCATTGGAGACCCTCAGGCTCTCTTTAATCGGAGCTTACTGGACTTTATCTTTCACTAAATGTTATTCCCTTTATCCTGTATCTGTACACTTTAGACAGCTGGATTGTAATCATGTATAGTCTTTCCACTGACTGGATAGCACGCAACATGAAAGCTTTCCACTGTACCTCGGTACACATGAAAATAAACTAAACTAAACTAAACTAAACATTATTCTACTTACATGTTGTCCTTGACTGGCTCCATTCTCTGAGTGAATACTCTTTATTGTATGTTATTTAAAACACAGATTTTGAGTGGCTCGTTCTCTCAGTGTGTGCTCAGTGTAGTGTGTGTGAACGAGCGGTTGTGTACAAGGTAAACATTAGGCTTCAGCTTTGAAATGTATGCAGTAGTTCAATTCCCATCAATATTTTGTATGTTGGATCTAAAGATAAATTCATATTTCTTTTAAAATATCATGAATGATAAATATAGTAAATGTTGGTATAAATCTCCCAGCATGGATCCTCAAGGTGGTAGAGAGTTTTGCATAGAATGAGCGTGCTGAGAGTAGATGGAACAATTTTTACTGCAAGAACAAACTAAAATAAACTCAAAGTGCTGGGGTAACTCAGTGGATCAGGCAGCATCGCTGGAGAATATGGATAGGTGACTTTTTCTGTCGGGACCCTTATTCAGTCGGATTGTAGTAGGAGGATGAAAGCTGGGAGAGTGGGAGTCAGACAAAGCCTGGCAAGGGATAGGGGGAGTACAGTTGAGAGGGGTTGTTGACTGGTAAATGGTTGGAAAAGACCAGAGATGAAAAGACACAAAGTGCGTGATAAGGATAGAAGAGGCCTGAAATGTGAAGCCAGAGGAAGGAAAATAGGTGGAAGGGGATGGGGGGGAAAGGGGAAGGGGAGAAATGGGTGTACATCAGATGGGGCTGTAGGAAGAGAGGAGGGCAAAGGGGAGGAATGCGAGGCAGGGGAGATCAGTCTTCGCTCTTGAAGAAGGGTCCCAACCCAAACCGTCGCCTCTTTGGGTTCTCCAGAGATGTTGCCTGACCTATTAAATTACTCCAGCACTTTGAGTCTTCTGCAGAAACAAAAAAACTGCAGATGCTGGTTTATGCCAAAGATAGAAGATAGACACAAAGTGCTTGAGTAACTCAGCAGGTTAGGCAGCATCTCTGGAGAATAAAGATGGTTGATGTTTTGGGACTGAAGAATAGTCCCAACCCGAACCGTCACCTCTCCATTCTCCAGAGATGTTGCCTGAATCCACGTTAGTCCGGAAATGGTGTTAGGTATTCGCTTTGGGGTAGTGGGGAAGTGGGAGAGAGGGCAAGATGCTTGAGTCGATTGTTAAAGATGATACAGCAGTGCATTTGGAAAACAGGTCAAAGTCAGCATGGATTTATAAAGGAGAAATCATGCTTGACTAATCTTCTGGAATTTTTTGAGGATGTAACAAGTGGAATGGATATGGAAGGGCCAGCAGATGTGGTCTATCTGGAATTTCAAAAAGCCTTTGACAAGAGATTAGTGAGTAAAATTAGAGCACATGGTATTAGGGGTAGGGCATTGACATGGTTGGGAGACAGGAAGCAAAGAGTAGGAATAGTAAGATTGAACGAGAACTTACCAGTTTGAAGGTTGATCTTTATTTTATGAGGAGTCGAAGTGAGGGATTTCGTGAAGAGCCCGCCGGCGCGCATGCTCGACATACTTCAAAGTAGCGGCGTGGAATCACAGAAACCAACAATAGAAATGACTTTGCATAGTAAGATTGAAGTGACTAAGATTACCTGATGAAGGTGATTGAGGGTTGGGCACGAAATCCCTCACTTCGACTCCTCATAAAATAAAGATCAACCTTTGAACTGGTAAGTTCTCGTTCAATCTTACTATTTCATTTCGGAGTCACGTGAGTGACTTCGTGAAGACTTCAAAGCTTCTGTGATTACACGCCCTGGACCACGTCCATGCTGACACACCACTACCAGGGATGGATGGGAGGAACAAACTTGCTCAATAGTTCATACTGCAAAACAAGAGCATATTTATGAATAACAAATCAAAACCCCTCATGCGGGGACATCTCCACGTTCTTGACCTGCATTCAGCACGGCTTCTGCGAACTGTAGAGGAGCAGCAACAGGCTTGTTATAAAAACGCTGGAACACAGCTTCATTAGCCCATCCTGCTGTGGCGAGAATTTGGTCCATAGGCACCTCCATAATCCTCGCCGCTGACGTCGATGCAGCCCTGGTGGAATGAGACTTGAACACATTAGTGTCGATACCTGACTTACCCAAGACGACTCGAAGCCACCTGGATATCGTCTGGACTGTCACTCGATGATGAGGTCTCTTATGAGTGACCAGCAGGTATCTCTCCATTCCTCTGATGCGTGCCGTCACCTTGACATAGTGGCGGATATGTGAGGCTAAACATAGCCTAGCATCTGCGGGGTATGCCGGGAACTTCAGCTGCAGCCCTGTGCACCCAGGTCTATGCTGCTTTAGTAGCTCGTCAATGAAAAAGACTACTTCTGTAGGGGTAGATGTCATTCTGTCGACACGAAGTTTGTGTAGTGTCTGTACCCTCTGAGCTGAAGTCAGCGCTAGTAACATCACCAGCTTCATGGTGAGTTTGTCCAGTTGGAGCCCTTCCATGGGAGACCACGTCCTGAGCAGGTTTAATACGTCCCTGACATCCCAGGTGATATTATAGCGTGGTGTAGGCGGATTCATATTGAATATACCCCGCATGAGTCTGGACACTAGCCTGTTGGATCCTACCTCAATATTGAGGTAGAATGAGAGCGCACTTCTGGCGCTGTTGATGGCACTGTAACTTAAGTGTTCATCATGGTGCAACCCCGCGAGGAATTCCAGGACGTCAGTTATTGTCACGTCATCGTACGTGATGCGAGAGCGGCTGCAGTAGGCTTCCCACTTCTTAATATGCGAGCGGTATCTTCGCCTTGTTGACTCTCGACACGACGCCCCGATGGTATCCATGGTCCGAGCTGAGAGGCCGTATTGGACTAACGGCCTGTTCAGAACCTGCAAGCCAACAAATTTAAATAGCCATGGCAGGGATGTGGCTCCCCTGAGACAGGGTGAGTAACCAATTGTGGGCAACCCTTCAAAAGGACCCAAGGTTCGTTGAGCATGTCAAAGACGACCGGATACCAAGGCTGTGTGGGCCAGTCGGGTATAATAAGGATGCCCTTGGCAGCATCTGCCTGAATCTTACGCAATACCCGACTGATGAGGCAAAACGGGGGGAAGGCATAGAAAAACCAATTCCCCCAGTCCAGCAAGAATGCATCTAACGCTATAGCCCCAGGATCTGGTTCCCATGAAACGTAGGTTGGTACCTGATGGTTCAACCATGACGCAAAAAGGTCAATGTCCGGTTTACCAAATTTGGCTGTGACTTTAGAAAAAATCTCAGGATGCAACATCCATTCAATATTGTCATTAAATTTGCGTGACCTGGTGTCCGCCACAGTATTAAGCTCACCTGGCAAATAGGTAGCTGAAATCCAAATGTCTCTTTGAACACACCAGAGCCAAATTGAGTTAGCCAATTTGTCACACGAAACTGACCTGGTACCACCTATATGGTTTAAGTATGCCACTGCTGTGGTGTTGTCTATTTGGAGACGGACATGTGCTCCAACAAGCTTGGAACAATACGCACACAGTCCGTGGAATGCTGCCAGCAACTCCAAATAGTTAATCCCTTGAGTCAACAACATCGTTGACTCAAGGGTGTCCCATCTGCCCCCACAACTAGAGCAATTATCCGTAGCTCCCCAGCCATTGGAGCTTGCATCAGTCTGCAAATATACCACCGGATTAGCCTCCCTGATAGGCTTGAATGAGCTGCTAATGTGGCACACCCACCATTGCAACTCATTTATCGCTTCGGACGGCAGCTGCATTGATCGATCATAATGACCAGCGTCCTGTTTTAACGCAGCAATTTTAGCTCTTTGCAAACTCTGATAATGCAAAGGTCCATATCGCGCTGCCGGAAACAAAGCTACAAGCTTACCAATTACTGTAGATGTATGCCGAATCGATGGTATATTGGTGCGGATTAAACCTTGACACACCTGGGTAACCTCCTCAATCTTGTTAATTGGTATGGTAACCCTCATGCTCATAGAGTTCACCGTGAACCCTAGGTAATTAATCACCTGGGCAGGGCAGAACTTTGATTTCTCTGGATGGACAATAAACCCTAATTGTTGAAATATATTGACAGCAGCTGCAACTCCCTGTTCAGCCAATTCCAGGGTGTGGCCCACAATTAAGATATCATCTAAATAGGCCATAACTATATGATGTCGCTGTCTCAAATAAGCCATAATTGGTTTCACTAATTTAGTGAACAATCTAGGGGCTGTGGTGAGCCCATTAGGCAAAGCCTTGTACTGCCAGAGTTGCCCCATCCAGATGAATTTCAAAAACCTCCTGTCGTATTTCTGGATGGATACTGAATAGTATGCGTCTTTCAAATCGATGCATGCCATAAAGCAACCATGAGAAATCAATGATTTGGCTGTTTCAAACGTATCCATTTTAAAATGAGTATATGTTACAAAAGTATTCAAACGGGTTAGATCAATAATGACACGACAACAATAATATATTCGAAACAAATTCAACTGGCTCATGCACCGCTTTCTCAATCACTCCCTTCTGTTCAAGCCTTAAAATTTCCTTATAGCCTGCTGCCTGTTCTGCAGCAGATAATTTAAACGTTCGACCGGGCATGTGCTGGGATGGAGGAATGTCGCCATTAATAAACTCAATTTTATGCCCCTGAATATTCTGCAACACATACTCGTCACCAGTAAAATTACCCCATGCACCCAAAAACAGCCGAAGGCGACCACCAACATGTGAAGTTAAACAAAGAGAAAAGAGAGAACCAGATCCCCTCACCCCCATGGTTACCGGCGGTCCTTGACATGTGTGGGTGGACGTGGAGGTGCTGGGTTGGCTTGAGGGCGCGGCGTCTTCGTTTTCCACCAGGGTCTCTGCCGACCCTGTCCTAAAAAAGACCCCTGGTGCTGGGTCTGATGTTGCTGTCGTTGTGGAGCTTGAGGGTGGGTCCTCGTCGAGGTACTAGCAGACCCTCGTGAGCGAATGTATGGAGCTTTTGAGCCTGATGGTGTGGGGGCACTCTGAGAGCGCATGATCCCCACCGTTTTGGCTTGTTCGTCAAGCTCTTTGACTCTCTTCGAGAGGTCCTCCCCAAAGAGTTGACGGGGCGGCGGCGGCGGCGGTGGTTTGCACAATCCTGCAAACTTCGGGTTGAGCGCTGGGCGGATGCTGTTTTTGCGAAACCCGTTGATTTCGTGCTGCGTCACGCACAGGAGGGCCAGAGCATCTTCCTGGTCCAAATTCAGTTCGTCCCCGTCCACCGACCGCGCAAAGGCGGTAATACCGGCCGTGAGGAGCTTCAGGATCCGCTGCAATTTTACCTCTTGTTGACGGATAGCCGCACTGATGTTGCCCCATATCGGCGTATTGACCACTGGCACGTTGAGGGAGTTGCAATTGGATGGAGCCTTGTGACGGCTCATTGCCTGAATGAGGACTTCTTCCTGTAGTTGCTGGTTGTTAAGAAAGTCCACAGTGGCTGCCAGCTTTGCGTTTAAAGGAAGTCCAGATGAATGTGGGGCCGCAAATTTGGTCACCACATCCAGAAGATCCTCCGCTGGCACCTCCAACGGAGGTGGTATGGAATCCACCAAAACCTCCTCCTCCTGCTGCTCCAGGCTGATGGTAGAGGCTGGTGACGACGCCCTGTGCCTGTTGCTGCCCTGCTGTTGTTGACGTTGAAGCAGGAGCTCCAGCAGCCGCTCCATACGGTCAATACGCCCTTCACCCTGAACACTCAGGTGGTCGGAGTCCTCCGGCTCTGAAAAGAAAACCGGGCTCCTATCATCGGCCCGCACCTCATCGAGGCCCAGCCGGTGTCGGTAGTTGTCGCTAACAGCCGCCGAGGCGAAACTGTGCGATTCCCGCGCGGGCGTGTTCAACCGCCTCCGTTTAGTGGGAGCTGAAGCCGCTGCCACTAAGGGCACTTGCGGCGTGGTGTCGGCACCAGCCGAAGCATGGCTGCCTGATGCCCGCGCAGGCTTGCCGGCTGCCCACATCGTGGACTTTGCCGACGCATGGTCTCGCCCACCCATCCATGGGGGGCTCGGCGACCGTGACGAGACCCGACTCAACCGACCCGTCCCGGCGTCGAGAGTCGGGGTGTGCCGGCTGGACCTCACAGCCGCCCCGGGTCTCGCCCTGGAACCTGACCGCTCCTCCGTGTCAGGCAATGCCTTAGCCCTGGCAGGGTTAGGCTTCTGGGCTGCTGCCCTTCCCCTACTCGGAGGGCTGAGTGGAACGGGCCGTGCAGCCGCACGCACCCAGCTCGAGGTCGCCAGCGAGCCCGCTGACGACCTGACTGCCATGGCAGGGTCCCCCTGCTCTGGAGGCACACCACACTCCTCCTCGTCGAACTCCTCCGAGCTGTGGTGTGCTGGCGGATCTGGACCTGTAATCACAGGGCTTACCCACATCTCCGCCTGAGTCCCGGCCTGCGTTGCAGGTACTGCCGATGGTAAAGGCCCCGGAACTGTTGACCGGCGAACTCGTCCTGACGTCCTCCGGCCCTTGGAACTCCCATCCATGTCCTTGCTGCAAGACATAACCAACAACAAGGACCACCAACTAAAGGTAGGATACTTACCTCCGTGGCCCCTTATGAAGGGCTGGCGAGGAGCGCGCTCCACCGCCAGCCGTCGCAGCAACGCGGTACGACGATATGTCGAGCATGCGCGCCGGCGGGCTCTTCACGAAGTCACTCACGTGACTCCGAAATGAAATTAACAGATCCTTCTCAGAATGGAAGGTAGTGACTAGTGGGGTGCTGTAAGGCTCGGTGCTGGGACCGCAGTTATTTACAATATACATTAACGATTTAGATGAGGGAATTAAATATGACATCTCCAAGTTTGTGGATGACACAAAGCTGGGTTGCAGTGAGTGCTGCGATGAGGATGCTACGAGGCTGCAGGGTGACTTGGATAGGATGGGTGAGTGGGCAGATGCATGGCAGATGCAGTATAGTGTGCATAAATGGGAGGTTATCCGCATTGGTGGCAAGAACAGGAAGGCAGATTATTATCTGAATGGTGTAGGAAAGAACTGCAGATGCTGGTTTAAATCGATGGTAGACACAAAACTCAGTGGGACAGGCAGAATCTCTGGAGGGAAGGAATGGGTGACATTTCAGGTCGAGACCCTTCTTCAGACATTATCTGAATGGTGTCAGATTTGGAAAAGGGGAGGTACAACGAAACCTGGGTGTGCTTATACATCAGTCACTGAAAGTAAGCATGCAGGTACAGCAGGCAGTGAAGAAAGCAAATGGCATGTTGCCCTTGATTGCGAAAGGATTTGAATTCAGGAGCAAGGAGGTCCTACTACAGTTGTACAGGGCCCTGGTGAGACCGCACCTGGAGTATTGTGTGCACATTTTGGTCTCCTAATTTGAGGAAGGACTTTATTGCTATTGAGAGAGCGCTGCGTAGGTTCACCAGGTTGATTCCCGAGATGGTGGGACTGACATATGATGAAAGAATGGGTCGACTGGGTTTATATTCACTGGAGTTCAGAAGGATGAAAGGGAAACTTATAGAAACATATACAAATTCTCAAAGGATTAGACAGGCTAGATGCAGGACACATGTTCCTGATGTTGGGAGAGTCCAGAACCAGGTGTCACAGATTACAAATAAGGGTAAGCAATTTAGGACTGAGATGAGGAGAAACTTCTCCCAGAGAGTTGTGAATCTGTGGGATTATCTGCCAAAGAAGGCGGTGGAGGCCAATTCACAGGATGTATGCAAGAGAGAGTTAGATATAGCTGTTATGGCTAACTGAATCAAGGGATATGGGGAGAAAGCTGGAACGTGGTACTGATTTTAGATGATCAGCCATGATCATATATAATGGCAGTGCTGGCTCGAAGGGCCGAATGGCCGACTCCTGCATCTATTTTCCTATGGCGGCCGATCACAACATCATTGGGACTCCCGCGGCTGATTGGCGGGTTGAATGTTTCCTCCTTGGCCAGGGCTACTGAAGTCTTGCCTGGCCAGTGCCAACAAATCCGGTCCCATAGCCAAATTCCGAGGCCGACTTTGCAGGCTGGTATCTCGGTCCTTCGGGAGCCTAGGCTAGTACCTTTAAACTCCTCTTGGAGGCCGTGATCTCTGTTGCCCTGTAAAAACAGATAATCCAGAAAGGCCCTGAAATCAAAGGTGCTGGAAAATCGATGGTGAACCAGTGCAGGGAATTTCCATTACATCATTAATTTGTTACTGCTCATCTGTAGTGAAATTTAGCAGCCTATCTCATTATTATATATTATTTCCTATATAATATGAAACAATTCTGTTTTCTGCAATATAACATCATAGGAATTCATAAAGATTGTCTAAATTCCACAATAGCAACTGAGCCCATTTCTCAGAGCCCAATGTTGATTATCCAGTGTTTTTAACTCACTACCTTTATAAAAAGGTCTGATTTCTATTGATCTCACACTGAGTTCTATTGATCTCAGACACTGATTTCAATAAATGATTAACAATGGTCTGTTATTGCAGCATTAAATAGCACATTGGACCTTGTTCCAAATCTATTAGCCACACATGTACTATAATGACGGGATGTTACCAGGTCAAAAAAGAAGCCATATAAATTATTTATTTATCATCGTATAGTCTGAAAAATGTAGTCTGAGATGGATGGATGAACAGACTGTGCAGAGACTAGGGTTCAATCCTGACCTCGGGTATTGTCTGTGTGGAATTTGCGCATTTTCCCTGTGACCATTTTCCTCAGGGTGCTCCGGTTTCATTGCACATTCCAAAGACGTGTGAGGTTGTAGATTATTTGGCCCTCTGTAAATTGCCCCGTAGTCTGGAGTTGAAAGTGAGATAACATAGAACTAGTGCGAACAAATTATGGTTGGCATGAATTCAGTGGGCCGAAGGGCCTGTTTCCATAGAGTTTGGAGATACAACATGGAAACAGCGTGCAAACTCTAGATTTGAACACACTATGAGGTGGCAGGGAATAACAAATCCACATTGTCTTATTCAAATAGAGAATAAAGTCACCAGCCATAAGTAAATCACGAATGAGCCAAAAAAAGTCAACTGACTCGCATTGAGGAAATTACAGCACTCATCATGAGAAGAAAATAGTAAGTAGACAAAAATGCTGGAGAAACTTAGTAGGTGAGGCAACATCTATGGATTGAAGTAATAGGTGACTTTTGGGTTTCAGAATGATGCGGGGGTGAGGGGGGGTAGGAAGAAGAAAGGAAGAGGTGGAGACAGTGGACTGTGGGAAAGCGGGGATGGGGATGGGAAGAATGGAGAAAGCAGGGACTACCTGAAATTGTAGAAGTCAATGTTCGTACCACTGGGGTGTAAACCACCCAAGCAAAATATGAGGTGCTGCTCCTCCAATTTACGGTGGGACTCACTCTGGCCATGGGGAAGGCCCAGGACAGAGAGGTTGTATTTGGAATGGGAGGGGGAGTTGAAATGCTGAGCCACTGGGAGATCAGGTTGGTTATTGCGAACCGAGCGGAGGTGTTGGGCGAAGCAATCGCCGAGCCTGTGCTTGGTCTCACCGATGTAGAGCAGCTGGAAATTAGAAGAGCGAATGTAATAGATGAAGCTGGAGGAGGTGCAGGTGAACCTCGGCCTCACCTGGAAAGACTGCTTGGGTCCTTTGATGGAGTCGAGTGGGGAGGTAAAAGGACAAGTGTCATCTATAGTCGAAGAGGGGAACCCCCATTCCCTAATGAATGAGGACATCCCCGATGCCCTGGTTTGGAACACCTTGTCCTGGGTGCAGATGCGGCGTTGACGGAGGAATTGGGAGTAGAGTCCTTACAGGAAGCAGGGTGGGAAGAAGTGTAGTCCAGATAGCCGTGAGTCAGTAGGTTTGTAGTGGATGTCGGTCAGTGGTCTGTTACCTGTGATGGAGATAGTGAGGTTTAGAAACTGTAGTGAGATGTCGGAAATGGTCCAGGTGTGATTGAGTGCCGGATAGAAGTTAGCGGTGAAATGGATGAAGTAAGTGAAGATAGTAATGTTTTTTTCTGCTTGCTCTAGGCTTCCTTATTATTCAGTACAATCAAATGGGAGAAATGATATTAAGATTAAAACTGCCTTTGTCATTCAAACTTATGAACATGATTAGTAATCTTCCACAAATGAAATTTGCCTCAATCCCGTTCCATATTCATTAAAATGTCAGATACCGGTTGTTAAGGGAAAGATACTGAATTATAATATTGAACTGATATAAAATATTGGCACCTTCTTCAATAAGTGACAATATTTTTTACGCTTGTTATGGTAGCTTAGAACCTTTACCTCAGCTTTAAGAGAAAATATCAAAATGAACAAGAGGGGGAAACAAGGAACTGCAGCTGGTTTACATAAAAATACACAAATTGCTGGAGTTACTTATTGACTCAGGCCAGCACTTCTGGAGGAGGAGGATAGGTGATGCTTTGGGTGGGGAGGGATGAGCAAACCAGGGAATCACAGAGAGAATGGTCCCAAGACTGAGTGATGGCAATTGGGGAGCGAAGAGGGCCATCAGAGAGCGTGGTGGGCAGTCAGAGAGCGAGAACTGCCAAGATCGATCCGGCGGGCAGGAAGGGGGGGGGGGGGGGGGGGGTGTTCACGGAGAACGTTGGAGGGACAGGCAGTAGATAGGACTGTTTGGTGAACTTTTTGATCTTTGTCAATGCCAAAACGTGGCGAAGATTGTGCACTACCTAGGTGTGGTCTACTACATGATTTTACCGGGTTGTAATCAAAACAAAGCATTTCACTCTACCTCAGTACATGTGACAATAAAGTATAAATGAATTGAATTGAATCATTGAAACACTGTGGGAATCAAGAAAGGATGGGGAGGGGAAGATGTGATTGGTGGTGGGATCACGTTATTGCTGGTGGAAATGTCGAACAACGGGGAGCTGGCTGCAGAGGCTGGTGGGGTGAAAGGGGAGGAGTAGGGAAACTTTTTCCCTGTTCAGTCCAGGGGGAGGCAAGGTTAGACGGCTCCGGGCCTCTATTCACTAGAGTTCAAAAGGATGAGGGGTGACCTGAAAAGTCCATTGAAACTAACTGAATAGTCAAAGGTCTAACTAGAATGGATGTGGAAAGGATGTTTCCACCAGTGTTTCCACACCGCCTCAGAATAGAAATACTTACCATTATAAAGCAAATGCAAATTCTATACCTGTTCCAATCAATTCCACTATATCTACCCAAAAAGTTTTTTTTTAAATTGGACTCAGATATAACAAATTTTATTTGGGATTATAAGACCCATAGAATACAAAGACCCCACCTGAATAAACCCAAAGTAGTAGGGGGATTAGCACTCCATAATTTTTATGTATTATTATTGGTCGGTAAATATTAGAAATATGATTCAATTGTTGGATAATTCTCTTCATCAACCAGAATGGATCATTATGGAGAAAGAGGACTGCTCCCCCTTTAATATTGGTGCGATCCTTCTTTCACCAAAGACGGTGAATAATACAAACTACAACAAAAACCCAATTTTACATAGTACAATTAGGATTTGGAAACAAATAAAATACAATTTAAAATTAAGAAACTTATCTCTCCTATCTCCTATTGCTAAAAAAACCCAGTTTAAACCCTCAATTATAGACGAAGCATTTATACAATGGGAAAGAGCAGGAATTAAAACTTTGGGAGATCTGTATGATATGGGAAAATTATTATCATTTAAACAATTACAACTAAAATACAATCTGGGTAACAATCAGTATTTTAAATATTTCCAAATATGTGATTATTTGAAAAAACATGCACATGAATTTCACAAAATGCCATTAGACTTACTAGATGAAGTAATGAATACAAAGGCGGAATCAGCAAATTTAATTTCACATATATATAATATTATACTAAATGCAGTAATACCAACAACGGAAAGTATTAGAGGTCAATGGGAAAATGAACTAAACATTAAAATTTCCAATGAAAGGTGGAAAGAATACTTATTAAATGTGCACAAAGGCTCAATTAACGCAAGACACACTTTAATACAATTTAAAATAATACACAGATTATACTACTCAAAAACTAAATTAAATACATTTTTCCCTAACGTTTCACCAATTTGTGATAAATGCCAGTGTCAAGAAGCTACTATAGCGCACTCATTCATCTTTTGTACAAAAATTCAAAGGTTTTGGATTGAAATCTTTGAAATTTTCACAAAACTGTTTAAAATAAAAATGACACCAAAGCCAGAATGGATTATTTTCGGAATGACAGAAGGTAGTTCAGAATTAAATGTGTATCAAAAGAATTTATTTGATTACGGCTTAATAATAGGAAAAAAACGAATCTTAAAATTTTGGAAAAATGCTCCTATACCAACATTAAATATGTGGATTTCAACTATGTTTGAAACACTACATCTGGAAGATATGAGACTCCGCCTGGAAGGAAAATCAGAACATTTCTATCAGACGTGGTCTGCATTTATAGAATTACTACAAAGGTAGAGTGCAGGAGTACCTCGGGCCTTGGTAGTGGGGGTTGGAAAACTATCGAGTTGGTGGATTCCTTTTGCGTGATATATATATAACATAATAACTGGCTTTTTTTCTATTTTTATCTTTTCCTTTTCTTTTTTTAGGGTCTATCTTTTAACCCCTTTTTCTAATTCTTTGACCAAGGGTCTCTTCTCCCCTTTGGCATGCTCTTTCACTATCACAACTCTTTTCACATTTCACTCTCTTTCTCTCTATTCTTTTTCTTTAAAAAAGGTAAGGAAAAAAAATAAATAAAGGAAATGAGGAGGGTGGTGAATCTGTGAAATGAATTGCCACTGACGGCTGTGGAGCTCGAAACATTGGGTATTTTTAGAGCAGAGATGAACAGGTTCTTCATTGGGACGTGTGTCAAAGGTTATGGCGAGCAGGCAGGATTTTTGAATGTAGAATGTAGAATATAGACTTCAGAGAAGCAGCATGGAAACAGGCCTTTCCGCCCACTGAGTTCGTGCTAACCAGTGATCACCCCATACACTAGCACTATCCTGCACACTAGGGACAATTCATAATTTTATCAAAGCTGCATGTCTTTGGAGTGTGGGAGGAAACCGGAGCACCCAGAAACAACCTACACGGTCACAGGGAAAACATACAAACTCCGTATAGACAGCAACCAAGGTCAGGATCGAAGCCTAGTCAGGCAGCAGCTTTACCTCTGTGCCACTGTGCCGCCCCTAGTCGACAATAGGGTTTCAGAGGGAAAGATAGATCAGTCATGATTGAATGGCGGTATAGACTCGATGGGCCGAATGACCTAATTCTGCTCCTATTACTAATGAACTTATGAACCACAAGTGCAGGACATGAAGGAGATGCAGGTGAGACCAGGAATAAGGTGAGAAAGTTAAGTCCACATCTTCCTGCAATATCCTTGGCACTCTTATTCTAACTCTTATTCACAACATGGACACCTTTACGGAGCCCAGTATAACTGCAGCAGCCTCCAACAATTCACCTATGGTGGTACTGGGAAATCTATGCACCTGCCCTGCATCATAGTAGACCGAGATACGTCAAGATACTCCAATCATCTTCAGCAGAGCGGGGCGCTAAGGTGGCGCAACTGTAGAGTTGCAGCCTCACAACAACAGAGACCCGGGTTCAATCCTGACTACGGGTGCTGTCATTAGGTATTTGTATGTACTCCCTGTGACCTGTGTCGCCCACATCCAATGATGTACAGGTTTGTAGGTCAATTGGATTCTCTAAAATTATACATTGGTCCTATTGTGTGGGATAGTGTTATTGTGCGGGGTGATTGCTAGCCGGCGCTGATTCAATGGGTCGAATGGCCTGTTACTGTGCAGTATCTCCGAAGTAAAGTACTAAAGGAACGTCACTTGTATTTTATTTAATTGAGTTAATTTAAATGCATTTGATTGCTTTGATGTGTTTTCTGGTGCTCTCAATGCTTCAACTATTTCAGATTTAAAACAAAGAAAATTGCAAACATTCAAACATTTTGACAGCTAATTCAGCCTGAGGTCATGTCTTAAGCAAGCAGCAATGTGTTCCTGTGAGATAGCAGGTGGAAGAGGCTGCATAGTGCTGTGGCTTGCTGGTCTGACCAGAGACAGCTTTATTTAGCAAGTCTGCTGCGGAGAAAAGATGGTTGCCCACCTCTTTGCAGAGTGTGAATTTGCGAAGAGAGTCAGGAGAATGATGCAAGGGTCCTTGTCGTGGTTTATCCCGAGCAGCTCCATATCATAGAATGCATTGATTTACGGAATGTTGCCGACTGGCCCGCTCCAGACTGCAGGAGTACGTGTTGAATGGCGCACTGAAGTTCGGTACAGCCAATGCCAAGGCTCTGTGGGGGCAGGCTGCAGTCTTGGGTCCTTATTGGTTTAGTTTAGTTTAGAGATGCAGCATAGAAACAGGTCCTTGCATCCCACTGGGTCCGCGCCGACCAGCGATCCCCGCACATTCGCACTATTCTACACCCACTAGGGACAATTTTTACATTTGCCAAGCCAATTAAGCTACATACCTGTACGTCTTTGGAGTGTGGGAGGAAACCAAATATCTCAGAGGAAACCCACGCAGTTCGCAGGGAGAACGTACAAATTCCATACAGACAGCACCCGTAGTCGGGATCGAACCTGGGTCTCCGGCGCTGCATTCGCTGTAAGGCAGCAACTCTATCGCTGCGCCACCATCTCGCTCTTAGAGGGCATTGGAGGGCAGGTTGTGGTGGAGACGCCCCTCAAACGAGGGAAGGGATAGCACCCCAGGTGGCCATATGAGTGGTAAAGATGCTGAGTATAATATTTTTGTGAACACCAGCCCCAAATATGAATGTTTGTATCACCTCTGAAAATGTCAGAAAAATGTTTGCACAATTCTTGTTTTGTGTTTATTTTTTATCTTAAATTAAGTTTATTTGGATTGTTTTTAAGGCCTTGACCTTGGGATCCACGTACGGTAAGAAGAGGTTCAGCAGATGGCAACCAACCAACAAGGGCAGCACAGTGGCACAGCTGGAGGAGAAGCTGACTCAAAGAGCCAGAAACTCAGGTTTGATCCTGGCCTTGGGTGATGTCTTTAGAGTTTAATTTAGAGAGACACAGCATGGAAACAGGACCTTCAGCCCACCGGGTCCACAACGACCATCGATCGCCAGTTCGTACAAGAATGTGATACAAAACTGTTCACACTAGTTTTATGTTATCCCACTTTCTCATCCACTCCCTGCACATTAAGATCAATTTACAGGGGACAATTAATCTACAAATCCGCAAGTCTTTGGGATGTGAGAGAAAACAGGAGTGACCAGTGGAAAACCATATGGTCACAGGGAGAACGTGAAAATTCCGTACGGACAGGACCTGAGGTCAGGATCAAACCCAGGCCTCTGGCGCTGTGAGGCAGCAGCTCTACCAGGTGCACCACTATGCCGCCCGAACTGCAGAAGCAGTTTCAGGTCGGCAGTCTTTTTCAGACTTGACCCGAAATGCATCTGTCTATTCTGTCCACTGATGCTGCCTGACCTGCTGAATTCCTCCACATTTTTTCTTCTGCTCGAGATTCCAACATCTGACGTTTCTTTTGTCTCTATTCTTTACTTTAGACTTTAAAGATACAGCACGGAAACAGGCCCTTCAGCCCACCAAGGCTGCACTGACCAACAACCACTCCATATACTTCTTCTTCTTCTTCTTGCCTATGTCATGCACATCCTAAAGATGTATGTCAACTTATTCTATTTGATCTATTTGTTTGTGCATGTCGGGTTGATTGCATTAGTCAAATTAGGGTGGACCACGTGAAGGTTGCAATCTCCTACCTCACCCCGTACACTAGCCCTATTCTACACACTAGGGAGAATTTACAATTTTACAGGCGCCAATTAACCTACAAACCCGTATATCTTTGGAGTGTGGGAGGAAACCAGAGCACCCAGTAAAAACCCACGCGGTCACAGGGAGAACATACAAACTCCTTACAGACAGCACCCGGGTCTCTGGCGCTGGGAGGCAATGACTCTACCGTTGCACCACTGTGCCGCCCATTCATCTGCTCTTTGGTTCTGCCACCCTTTCCAGTCCCAAAGGAGCAAATTATTAGTATTTATTCTGAGCAACATATTTGCAAGATTAGCTCCTGCCTCTTGCTTGTTCCTTCAATCTCCTATTCCTCACTGATCTGCCAAATGATTGCTGACACGTTACTTTACACATTTTTTTTGCCATTAATGACATTCCATTTGGCTGTTGCCTCCATTTCTGGGGGCACCCTTCAGGCAATATCCAGGGCAATGTGAGTGCAAGGCAGAAGACAGGCTTGACAAGGGGAAGGTCTACCAGAGAATGAGTCTTGCGTGTCATGAGGGAAGGCACAGAGTAACAACACTATTAAACTGACATCAATAATAAATGGTGAAAGAGTGAGTTCCTACTAAATTATCCACAGTATGTCATTGTTGCTTTTACTACTTTGGACAGAATAGCATGCAACATGAGAAAGAGATGTTTGCATTTGTACAACAAGGAAAAAGACTCTTCATCACTATTTGCCCAATCAAGATGACCCATCTACACTAGTCCCATGTGCCTGTGCTTGGCTTATAGTCCTCCAAACCTTTCCTATGGATGTCGCCACCCAAATGTCTTTTAAATGGTGTTATAGTACCTGCCTCAACTACCTCGTCCGGCAGCTCGTGTTCTCACTATTTCTATGTTAGCCCTCTGAAATTTGCTCCTTACACACTTGAGATAATTTATAGAGGGCTAATTAACCTATAAACCCACACGTCTTTGGGATCTGGGAGGAAATCGGAGCATGTGGAGAAAACCCATGCATTCACAGGGAGAAAGTGTAAACTCCACACGGACAGCACCCGAGGTCAGGATTGAACCCATACCCCTGGCGTTGTGAGGCAGCAACTCTACCAACTGAGGAGGCTATTAAGAGTTGGTGGCGTCTGAAGTCAACAAAAATGAAAGGTCTCACCTGTCCGTGTTCTCCAGAGATGCTGGCTGACCCACTGAGTTACTCCAGCACTTTGTGCACTTTTGTGTATTTAACAGCACCTGCAGTTATTTGTTTCAACGGTTCAATGGATCAATAGTGCTTTATTCTCACATGTGCCAAATGCTAACACACGGTGAAATTATTTTCTTACACAGTCCAGTAAAATATTGCCGTACCTAGACACATTGCGGATTGTACAGAGATAATTTACTGAGCCTGCAGGCAAGAGGCGCAATGTATTGCCACTGTTTTTCAAGTCCAGTCCATGCTCTAGTTGTTATGAGCAGTGCCAGAATCTGACGAGCCCCAGGCTGCTGAGGGCCTCCAGCCTTCGCCTTCCTTCATAATCCCAGCTGAAAAGGTTTGTCAGATTTCCTCGCCTTGAAGGATATCGATGGGTTTTCTAAATCAATCCAGCAGGTTAATGGTTATTGTTGGTGAGATTAGTTTTATTTTAATATATTCAAAATGTATTTAATTATGTGAATTTAAATTCCCCAGCTACTGTGTGAGATACAAACTCACAGATCAATGATCCAAAACAATGGCTGCTGTTCAATTAACGTAACCACTGTGCTGACTTATCTCCTAATATTGTTTGTAGAGGATGATTTTTGTTTTGTAAATTCAGTATAAACTGTGATGGGGTAGTGTGTGGGGATAGAGTGAGGGGGCGGGCGGGAGTTAGTTAAGGGCAGCAAAATATGGCAGATGCTGGAAATTGATGTTCATAAGTGATAGGAGCAGAATTTGGCCATTCGGCCCATTAAGTCTGCTCAGCTATCCAATCATAGCTGATCTATCTTTCCATCTCAACCGTGTTCTCCTGCCTTCCCCTATAATTTTTGACATTTTCAATATAGAGAGGAACATGTTGGGAACAGTCAGCATCTGTGGAGGTGGAACAACAGCGTCAATGTTTCAGGCAAGGATTCTACATCAGAATTTGGGATTCTTCCTCCACAGATGCTTTCTGACCTGCTGAGTATTTTCTGTTCAAAAGGACACAAGGTGCTGGAATAAGTAACTCAGTGGGTCGAGTAACATTTCTGCAGAATATGGATAGGTAACGTTTCATGTCAAGGCTTTAGAAGTCTAGAGAATTTCTCCTCCTCCCTCTGACACCTTTTGTGCATTAACTAGCATCTGCTGTGCTTTGTTTCTACAAGTATTTTTCTGTTTTTGTATCAGAATGAACCAAGTTCTCCCAGTGGAATTAGAATCATTGAATATCAGGCGGTACAGTGGCACAACCAGTAGAGCTGCTGCCTCACAGTGTCAGACGCGGGTTTCTTCCTGACCTCAGCTGCTGACTTTGTGGAGTTTGCACGTTCTCCCAGTGACTGCTTGGTTTGGTTGCCTCCCACATTACAAAGACGTGCAGGGTCTGTAGGTTAATTGGCTTCTGTAAATTGCTCCTAGTGTGTTCAGTTTAGTTTATTGTCATGTGTACCGAGGTAAAGTGCAAATCTTTTGTCGCGTGCTATCCATGTGTAGGGAGTCGATGTGAAAGTGGGATAAAATAGAACTAGTGTGAACGGGTGCTCAATGGTAAACTAAACTAACTGGCCTAGACTTGATGGGTCAAATTACCACCTTCTCTGCTACGAAGAAGCACGAGGTACCAAAAGGTAAAAAAAATAGGATAATATGGTAAATGCAAAAAAAAAATTCTGAACAAAAGTAAAAGTGCCAAGAGAGGTTACGTTTTTTTGAAAATAAAGAGTGACACTGAAGGATTAAAAAGTTATTACAATGCACAAATATTTTGCAGAAGTAATCACTAAAGTGGATGAGTCCAGCACACTGTCCAATTTGTGGGGAATATCTAATATACTTTAGAGTTCACTGAAGCAGAAAAACCTACTTTCAAGGGACTCAACACTTCTAAATCCGCTGTGACAGGTTTTATATATTATAAAACTGTGAGGCAAGGCACTGATTGAAGTCACAAGGGAATTCTTTTTGGAAACATGGGGAGTTTTCACAGGATTAAAAGTTACCTTGTGTGAGGCTTATATTCAAATAAGGAGAGAGATCTGACCTAGACAATTACATGCTGGTAGGGTTGGCATTGAGAGGTTGGGAGATAGTGGAAGCTGTTGTTCAGGTTTGCAGGAGGCATTGACGCATGGTAGGAACCAATTAATCTTTCTCGGCCAAAATGGACACGCATGCTCTAATCTTCTAATCTGGGGTGGGGGAGGGGGTTTGGGGATATTCATTCAGGCCCCACAATCTACCCCAAGGTGGAGGGATGCAAGGCTTGGATGAGATGGGGAGTCGGGGAAGTAGACCCCTAATTTCATGCAGAGTAGCCAATTAGCTGATCAACCTTGAGACATAAGGAATTGCAGATGCTTGTGTACTGTGGATCTAGTGGATAGCTTGATTGTAATCATGTGTTGTCTCTCCGCTGACTGGTTAGCGTGTATCAAAAGCTTTTCACTGTACTTCGGTATACGTGACAATAAATTAAACTCAAACCCACATTAAAAAAAGACACAAAGTGCCAGAGTAACTCAGCACGTCAGGCAGCGTCTCTGGAGAAAAAAATGATGGGTGATGTTTCGGGTTGGGACCCTTCTTCAGACAAATTCACAGATGATGCCACAGTGGTGATGAGGAGCAGCAGTGTGAATGTGAAGATGGGGGGAATGCTACAACCCAATTCTACTGTGGTCTGGTGGTGAGGAAGTTCAGAAGCCATTTGCAGAAGGAGACCCTAAGACCAAGGTCTAGAAGTTTGGGGATTAATTTATTTGGTATTATGGTATTGAAAGCCAAGGTAATCTGTTTCAGTTTAGTTTTGTTTAATAGCAGCCATGATTGAATGGCGGAGTAGACTTTATGGGCCAAATGGCCTAAATCTGCTCCTAGAACTTCAGAATTATTGTCACGTACCACGGCACGGTGAATTGTTTTTTTGTTGCGTGCAATCAAGTCAGTGAAAAGTCTACACATGATTGCAATCAAGCCGTGGTGCGGACCTCATTTTCCTGTACACAGATTGCAACAGATCTCGATTGTTTGGAAAACCAGTCATTACTAATATTTCAAAGCACCTCATTATGATCAATGTTACTGTTTATAAGTTCATAAGTTTATAAGTTATGAGCAGAATTAGAGCATTCAGCCCATTTAGTCTAATCCGCCATTCAATCATGGCTGATCTATATTTCCCTCTCAACCCCATTCTCCTGCCTTCACCCCATAACCCCTGGCACCCGCACTAATCAAGAATTTGTCAATCTCCAAAGTAAGATTGTCTATTGTCATGATCTCCATGGCCGTCTATGGCAATAAATTCCACAGATTCACCACACTCTGACTAACAAAATTACCTTTGATAAACGTCTCCTTTCTAAACGTACGCCTTGTTAATCTGCGGCTATGGCCTCTAGTCCTAGCCTCTCCCACCAGTGGAAACATCACCTCCACATCCATTCTATTCAGGCCTTTTACTAATTGGTAAATGTGCATGCGTCCTAGTCATAGAGTCATACAGCGTGGAACCAGGCCCTTCGTCACAATTTGCCTATGCCGACTAACATGCCCTATCTACACTAATATTTAGAAGCACTTCATTATGGTCAATGTTAGAGCCACTGGACAGGCACTCCATCTGGACCTGACGCTACATTAATGAATTAACCTTAGCATAAGTGAGATTGCATACAACTAGTTGTAGAGTCATGGATTTATACAGCGTGAAAACGGGCCATTCATGCTAACTTGCCCACACCGACCTAGAGCCCCATCTTTAATTGTCCCACCTGCCTACGTTTGGTCCATTTTGCTCTAGACCTATCCTATCCATTTACTTGTTTAAAGATTTCTTAAAAGTTGCGATAGTACCGGCCTCAACTACATCCTCAGGCAGATTGTTACATAAATCCACCATCCTTAGCGTAAAAATCTTACTCCTCAGGTTCCTATTAAAGTTTGCACCCCTCACCTTAAACCGATGTCCTCTGGTTCTCGATTCCCATACTCTGGGCAAAAGACTGTGCATTTACGTAATCTATTCCTCTCACATTTGTACATCTCTATAAGTTTTCTCTATAAATCCTCTATAGAGATCCGTTGATCTCTATAATTTGTACATCTCTTAAATTTTGTACATCTCTTAAATTTTGTACATCTCTATAAGTGCACCCCTAAACGCGTGATCAACGGTCTGTGTCGACTCGGTAGGCCGAAGGGCCTGTTTCAATGCTCTCTCCTTAAACTATCTAAACTAAAAGTCCGAAGAAGGGTCATGACCCAAAAATTTGCATCTTTGTCGAGGTAAGTGACTGATAAACGGTTTCCCCCTATTCCCCCCACCACCAACTATACTAAAACATACAGTTAGACATACTAAAAAAAAAGGTCGAAAGGACGAACAAGCTGCTGGCGGGGCTGCTGGCTCGTGGCGCCACCCGGGAAGTTGCTGCACTGTTGACAATAACAGTTGACCTGATTGCTTAGCAAACTCCTATTTCTACAATTGTCCTATTATTAACTAATTTATTTTCCCACCCCTTGTTCTCCACACCAAACTAACTTCAACGCTACTGACCATTTGGGATGTCATGAACATGTATTAACAGCCCTGAATGCAAATGCAAGTCTATTTTTTCCCCTTCTCCAAGGCAACTAACTCCAAATATCATTAATGCTAATTAATAAGCTAATCATTCCAAGCGCTATTTTGGCTGCCTGTTTACAGAATTAATTTTAAATGGAAGAATAGTGAAAATACAATAAAATATATCAGCATGCCAATGAATAAGGATTGGGTTTTGACACGCTGTTCCTTTGGAGATTTGGGTGGCTCATAAAATCTGTGATTTATCAATTTAAAGTGTAGTTTACAGAACTGATTTCTAAGCCGTTACATAAGCGCATTCTCCTTTCAAGTGAGTCAACGGAATGAGGTACAGTAATGCTCGATACATGCCTCAACAAAAATCAACTGTGTACAACCCCCCTTCTCCATTAAGCCCAGACATTATGTATAAAAAAAGTGATTCAACAGAATTTTCCTCGCTCTCTATCATCATGGATGTCAGGTTAGTTGTATGACAGGTTAGTATGACAGAATATATATGATAAGTTAGTTTAGTTTAGATATACAGCATGAATACAGGCCCTTCAGCCACGCTGACCATCGATCACCCATTTACACTAGTTCTATGTTACCCCACTCTCCCACGACCCACATACAAGGGGCAATTTGCAGAGGCTGGTTAGTAGAGAGATACAGCATAGAAACAAGGCCTTTGCTCAACCGAGTCCACTGACAATTGATCACCCATTTAAACTATGACTACACTAATCTAATCCAACTTTATTCTCTCTGTATTGTTTTCAATTACTCCACCCCCCCCCCCCCCCCCATTTTCTATCACTCCCTACACATTAGGGGCAATCTACAGTGGGCCAATTAATCTACTGATTCACATGTCTTTGGGATGTGGAAGAAATCTGTAGCGCACAGAGGAAACCCACGTTGTCACAGGGCGAACGTGCAAACTCCACACTAACAGCTAGTCCATGCTGACCATTAATCATTCATTTGCACTAATACTCTTCTAATCGAATCCAACTTAATCCTCCCCAAATTGTTTTCAATTCACCCCAGTTTATACCACTTCCTACACATTAGGGACAATTTACAGAGGCCAATTCATCTTATGTCCCACATTTCTTTGGGATATGGGAGGAAACCGGAGCTCCCGGAGGAGACACTGTGGTCATAGAGAGAAGGTGCAAACTCAACACAGACAGCACCTGAGGTCAGGATCGAACCTGGGCCTCTGGCGTGTGAGGCAGCGGATCTAACAGCAGTGCCACTGTGCCACCTATATTCAATGCAGGAGATTTATCAAGACCTTTTCTTTCACAACGCTTCGTCTCTATTCTACGCTGCACCAAACCTCACCAAGATTCAGAAAGTAGGCCCCACAGAATATTCATGCATTGCTGATGGACTCCATTCAAATTCCAAAGATTGAGTACTGCAGGGAAATCACCGATAAGATCGCCCATCGGGGTTAGGGAGGGATTTTTTCCTGATATTTCTGCCATTTGTGGGGTTAAACATTTGCATTTCACTGTGGTATTGGCAGTGATTCTCGGAATGTTATTGAACAGTGAAAGGCCTGGAGAGAGTGGATGTGGAGAGGATGTTTCGGGCATCCTCGGACCAGAGGGCACAGCATCAGAATAAAAGGGAGGACATTTGAAAAGGAGATGAGGAGGAATTTCTTTAGTCAGAGGGTGGTGAATCTGTGGAGTTTATTGCCACACATGGAGGCCAAGTCAATGGGTATTTTTAAGACGGAGATTGACAATTATTAAGGGTGTCAAGGGTTATGGGGAAAAGGCAGTAGAATGCAGTTGGGAGGGAAAGATAGATCAGCCATGATTGATGGTGGAGCAGACTCGAGGGGCCAAATGGCTTCATTTTTCTCCTATGACTTATGAATGTTCTTGTTCAATATTTGCAGTCAATTACCTGAAATGTTATTGGAATAATTAAATCAGTGTTTCTTTTTTTCTTTCCCTGTAGATTTGGAAGCATTTTCCCTTTTTATTTATGTCTGATCATCTTTGGGATGGTATTTTGAAACCATATTGGACAGAGAAAACTGAAATCAAAGGACTCAAATCTGTTAGCATTAACAACTTAATTGATGTACAGATCCATGGAAATCAAAGTTGGACCTTAGGGTAGTCTTACTGTTCGAAGGCGGTCTCCACTAGTAGGGAGAAGTAAACATATTGCACTGTTGTGCCTCAGGGGGAAAACAAATGTGTTACATTATCAAGCTGTTGATCTTGTGCTTAATAGGAAGATGTTAATGATTTAGGATCAGAGGGTTCGCCTCAGAATTAAGGGAGGTACCTTTAGAAAGGAGATGAGGAGGAATTTATTTCGTCAGAAGGTGATGGAATCCATTGCCACAGACAGCTGTGGAAGCCAAGTCAATGGATATTTTTAAGGCGAAGATTGACAGATTCCTGGTTAGTATGGGTGTCAGGGGTTGTGGTGAGAAGGCGGGAGAATGTGGTTGAGAGGTAAAGATGATTAAATTAAATCACCATGATTAAATGGCGGAATGGCCTAATTTTGCTTCAGGAATAGTAAGATTGAACGAGAACTTACCAGTTCGAAGGTTGATCTTTATTTTATGAGGAGTCGAAGTGAGGGATTTCGTGAAGAGCCCGCCGGCGCGCATGCTCGACATACTTCAAAGTAGCGGCGTGGAATCACAGAAACCAACAAAGAAATGACTTTGCATAGTAAGATTGAAGTGACTAAGATTACCAGATGAAGGTGATTGAGGGTTGGGCGAGGAGGGCACGAAATCCCTCACTTCGACTCCTCATAAAACAAAGATCAACCTTCGAACTGGTAAGTTCTCGTTCAATCTTACTATTTCATTTTGGAGTCACGTGAGTGACTTCGTGAAGACTTCAAAGCTTCTGTGATTACGCGCCCTGGACCACGTCCATGCTGACACACCACTACCAGGGATGGATGGGAGGAACAAACTTGCTCAATAGTTCATACTGCAAAACAAGAGCAGAGTTATTAATAACAAATCAAAACCCCTCATGCGGGGACATTTCCACGTTCGTGACCTGCATTCAGCACGGCTTCTGCGAACTGTAGAGGAGCAGCACCAGGCTTGTTATAAAAATGCTGGAACACAGCTTCATTAGCCCATCCTGCTGTGGCGAGAATTTGGTCCATGGGCACCTCCATGACCCTCGCCGTTGACGTCGATGCAGCCCTGGTGGAAAGAGACTTGAACACATTAGTGTCGATACCTGACTTACCCAAGACGACTGGAAGCCACATGGATATCGTCTGGACTGTCACTCGATGATGAGGTCTCTTATGAGTGACAAGCAGGTATCTCTCCATTCCTCTGATGCGTGCCGTCACCTTGACATAGTGGCGGATATGTGAGGCTAAACATAGCCTAGCATCTGCGGGGTATGCCGGGAACTTCAGCTGCAGCCCTGTGCACCCAGGTCTATGCTGCTTTAGTAGCTCGCCAATGAAAAAGACTACTTCTGTAGGGGTAGAAGTCATTCTGTCGACACGAAGTTTGTGTAGTGTCTGTACCCTCTGAGCTGAAGTCAGCGCTAGTAACATCACCAGCTTCATGGTGAGTTGGTCCAGTTGGAGCCCTTCCATGGGCGACCACGTCCTGAGCAGGGTTAATACGTCCCTGACATCCCAGGTGATATTATAGCGTGGTGTAGGTGGATTCATATTGAATATACCCCGCATGAGTCTGGACACTAGCCTGTTGGATCCTACCCCAATATTGAGGTAGAATGATAGCGCACTCCTGGCGCTGTTGATGGCACTGTAACTTAAGTGTTCATCATGGTGCAACCCCGCGAGGAATTCCAGGACGTCGGTTATTGTCACGTCATCGCACGTGATGCGAGAGCGGCTGCAGTAGGCTTCCCACTTCTTAATATGCGAGTGGTATCTTCGCCTTGTGGACTCTCGACACGACGCCCCGATGGTATCCATGGTCCGAGCCGAGAGGCCGTATTGGACTAACGGCCTGTTCAAAACCTGCAAGCCAACAACTTTAAATAGCCATGGCAGGGATGTGGCTCCCCTGACACAGGGTGAGTAACCAATTGTGGGCAACCCTTCACAAGGACCCAAGGTTCGTTGAGCATGTCAAAGACCACCGGATACCAAGGCTGTGTGGGCCAGTCGGGTATAATAAGGATTCCCTTGGCAGAATCTGCCTGAATCTTCTGCAATACCCGACTGATGAGGCAAAACGGGGGGAAGGCATAGAAACCAATTCCCCCAGTCCAGCGAGAATGCATCTAGCGCTATTGCCGCAGGATCTGGTTCCCATGAAACGTAGGTTGGTACCTGATGGTTCAACCGTGACGCAAAAAGGTCAATGTCCGGTTTACCAAATTTGGCTGTGACTTTAGAAAAAATCTCAGGATGCAACATCCATTCAAAATTGTCATTAAATTTGCGTGACCTGGTGTCCGCCACAGTATTAAGCTCACCTGGGAAATAGGTAGCTGAAATCCAAATGCCTCTTTGAACACACCAGAGCCAAATTGAGTTAGCCAATTTGTCACACAAAACTGACCTGGTACCACCCATATGGTTTGAATATGCTACTGCTGTGGTGTTGTCTATTTGGAGACGGACATGTGCTCCAACAAGCTTGGAACAATACGCACGAAGTCCGTGGAATGCTGCCAGCAACTCCAAATAGTTAATCCCTTGAGTTAACAACATCGTTGATTCAAGGGTGTCCCATCTGCCACCACAACTAGAGCAATTATTCGTGGCTCCCCAACCATTGGAGCTTGCATCAGTTTGCAAATATACCACCAGATTAGCCTCCCTAATAGGCTTGAATGAGCTGCTAATGTGACACACCCACCATTGCAACTCTTTTATCGCTTCGGGCGGCAGCTGCATGGACCGATCATAATGACCAGCGTTCTGTTTTAACGCTGCAATTTTAGCTCTTTACAAATTCTGATAATGCAAAGGTCCATATCGCGCTGCCAGAAACAAAGCTACCAGCTTCCCAATTATTGTAGCTAAGTGCCGAATCGATGGTATATTGGTGCGGATTAAATCTTGACACACCTGGGTAACCTCCTCAATCTTGTTAATTGGAATGGTAACCCTCATGCTTATAGAGTTCACCGTGAACCCTAGGTAATTAATCACCTGGGCAGGGTAGAACTTTGATTTCTCTGGATGGACAATAAACCCCAATTGTTGAAATATATTGACAGCAGCTGCAACACCCTGTTCAGCCAATTCTAGGGTGTGGCCCACAATTAAGACATCATCTAAATAGGCCATAACTAAATGGTGTCGTTGTCTCATATAAGCCATAATTGGCTTCACTAATTTAGTGAACAATCTAGGGGCTGTGGTGAGCCCATTAGGCAAAGCCTTGTACTGCCAGAGTTGCCCCATCCAGATGAATTTTAAAACCTTCTGTCACATTTCTGGACGGATACGGAATAATATGCGTCTTTTAAATCGATGCATGCCATAAAGCAACCATGAGAAATCAATGATTTGGCTGTTTCAAACGTATCCATTTTAAAATGAGAATATGTTACAAAAGTATTCAAACGGGTTAGATCAATAATGACACGACAACTACCATCCTTCTTATGTCTGGTGAATATGTCCGACCAATTCAACTGGCTCATGCACCACTCTCTTAATCACTCCTTTGTTCTCAAGACTTAACAGTTCCTTATAGCCGGCTGCCTGTTCTGCAGCAGATAATTTAAACGTTCGAGCGGGCATGTGCTGGGATGGAGGAATGTCGCCATTAATAAACTCAATTTTATGCCCCTGAATATTCTGCAACACATACTCATCACCAGTAAAATTACCCCATGCACCCAAAACCACCGAAGGCGACCACCAACATGTGAAGTTAAACAGAGAGAAAAGAGAGAACCAGACCCCCTCACCTCCGTGGCTACCGGCGGTCCTTGACACGCGTGTGCGGACGTGGAGGTGCTGGGTTGGCTTGAGGGCGCGGCGTCTTCGTTTTCCACCAGGGTCTCTGCCGACCCTATCCTAAAAAAGACCCCTGGTGCTGGTCTGATGTTGCTGTCGTTGTGGAGCTTGAGGGTGGGTCCTCGTCGAGGTACTGGCAGACCCTCGTGATCAAATGTATGGAGACTTTGAGCCTGCGGTGTGGGGGCACTCTGAGGGCGCATGATCCCCGCCGTTTTGGCATGCTCGTCAAGCTCTTTGACTCTCTTCGAGAGGTCCTCCCCAAAGAGCTGACGGGGCGGGGGCGGCGGCGGTGGTTTGCACAATCCTGCAAACTTTGGATTGAGCGCTGGGCGGATGCTGGTTTTGCGAAACCCGTTAATTTCGTGCTGGGTCGCGCACAGGAGGGCCAGGGCATCTTCCTGGTCCAAATTTAATTCGTCCCCGTCCACCGACCGCACCAAGGCGGTAATACCGGCCGTGAGGAGCTTCAGGATCCGCTGCAGTTTTACCTCCTGTTGACGGATAGCCGCACTGATGTTGCCCCATATCGGCGTATTGACCACAGGCACGTTGAGGGAGTTGCAATTGGATGGAGCCTTGTGACGGCTCATTGCCTGAATGAGGCCTTCTTCCTGCTGCTCCAGGCTGATGGTAGATGTTGGTGAAGACGCCCTGTGCCTGTTGCTGCCCTGCTGTTGTTGACGTTGAAGCAGGAGCTCCAGCAGCCGCTCCATACGGTCAATACGCCCTTCACCCTGAACACTCAGGTGGTCGGAGTCCTCCGGCTCTGAAAAGAAAACCGGGCTCCTGTCATCGGCCCGCACCTCGTCGAGGCCCTGCCGGTGCCGGTAGTTGTCGCTAACAGCCGCCGAGGCGAAACTGCGCGATTCCTGCGCGGGCGTGTTCAACCGCCTCCGTTTAGCGGGAGCTGAAGCCGCTGCCACTAAGGACACTTGCGGCGTGGTGTCGGCACCAGCCGAAGCATGGCTGCCTGGGGCCCGCGCAGTCTTGCCGGCTGCCCACATCGTGGACCTTGCCGACGCAAGGTCTCGCCCACCCATCCATGGGGGGCTCGGCGACCGTGACGAGACCCGACTCAACCGACCCGTCCCGGCGTCGAGAGTCGGGGTGTGCCGGCTGGACCTCACAGCCGCCCCGGGTCTCGCCCTGGAACCTGACCGCCCCTCCGCGGCAGGCAATGCCTTAGCCCTAACAGGGTTAGGCATCTGGGCTCCTGCCCTCCCCCTTCTCGGAGGGCTGAGTGGAACAGGCCGTGCAACGGCACGTGCCCTGCTCGAGGTCGCCAGCGAGCCCGCTGACGACCTGACTGCCATGGCAGGGTCCTCCTGCTCTGGCGGCACACCACACTCCTCCTCGTCGAACTCCTCCGAGCTGTGGTGTGCTGGCGGATCTGGACCTGTAACACAGGGCTTACCCACATCTCCGCCTGAGTCCCGGCCTGCGTTGCAGGTACTGCCGATGGTAAGGGCCCCGGAACTGTTGACCGGCGAACTCGTCCTGGCGTCCTCCGGCCCTTGGAACTCCCATCCATGTCCTTGCTGCAAGACAAAACCAACAACAAGGACCACCAACTAAAGGTAGAATACTCACCTCCGTGGCCCCTTCTGAAGGGCTGGCGAGGAGCGCGCTCCACCGCCAGCCGTCGCAGCAACGCGGTACGACGATATGTCGAGCATGCGCGCCGGCGGGCTCTTCACGAAGTCACTCACGTGACTCCGAAATGAAATAGGTCATTTGGCCCACAAAGTCTGTGCCAAGCATGGTGCCAAGTTAAACTAATCTCCTCTGCTTAAACATGAACCATATCCTTCCATTCCCTGCATATCCATGTGCCTATATAAAAGCCTCTTAAACGCCACTATCATATCTGTTTCCACCGAGCAGTGTGTTCCTGTCATGCACCACCCTTGTTCATTCTAGCCTAATTGGAGATGCCACAACACTAAAATTGAGTAAACTCTCCCGGGTTGCTAGGCCATTTAGTCAATTTAAATGTGCCTTCTGCAGAAATGGACGAGCTGCAGAATGGTGCCAGCTTGTCTAGAGCCCAGTTAACAGTTGCAGGGAAAGAATGGGACAGCTGAAGATTCTTACTATTAGGTGCAAATTGCATGAAACGGATTGGGTGAATGCAAACCAGACATATACATTCTAAAGGGTACACAAAAGGCTGGAGAAACTCAGCGGGTGCAGCAGCATCTAAGGAGCAAAGGAGATATAAAAGCCTCTTAAACGCCGTTATCATATCTGTTTCCACCGAGCAGTCTGAAGAAGGGTTTCGGCCCGAAACATTGCCCTTTTGTGTACCCTCGATTTTCCAGGATGTGCAGTTCCTTCTTTAACATATACATTCTAAATATTGTTGTAAAGCTTTACTTTGCTAGATGTTGTTTGGGTTAAGTGTTGAACCTTGTCTGGGTTTCTTGAATATCTGGGCAAATGTTGCTATGTTTGCTTCCGCAAGAAGCTCAGTTTGAATACAATGCATTAGTTACTGTATTATTGGGTTAGGGAAATGTCTTTCACGTACTGAGTTAATCAATATCTGTTAGTGGACTGTAAAGAGACCACACCCATATGGTTCGGGCCCTCAAGTTACGGGGACCTATAAAAGGTAGCTCCCACGAGGTCCTGTTTCGATCTTCTCAAAGAACACTTGGGACTGTGTGACCTTTTCGAGGGTCTCTGCTTGCACGAGGCTAGGAGGGCTTGGACAAGCAGATACAAGGATCAAACCCACGGTGGTTAGGTATAGTAGTGGGGAACTGTTATTGTGTTTTTCCAAAATAAAGTTTAGATGTGCAAGTGCTTGACTCAGTAATTTATTGACTGAAACTAGACTGGGGGAAGCTTAGAACAAGCTATTTACATCGGGGGCTCGTCCGGGATCTCAACGGACCCCCAAACACAAGTTTGCGATTAAGGGTGTTGAGCTGTTTCGATCGCGAGTGCAGAAATCGGCGCCATTGTGAGGTTTTCGCATTGATTTTTGGCACTTCACTAGTCGGAGCAGATCGATCATTCACAGGCTTGGGAAAGGGTCCTAACGAGATCGTAGAACAGAGTCTAGCAAACATGGGATAAGTGGATAGCACTCCTTTGGTTTAGGGGCCCATAAACCCAGAGTGGGTTAGAGGCCCAAAAGTTGGTAATAGTTGCCAGACTGCAGCTGCTTAATGAGAGCCAAATGCACATCCTGTCCCAGATTTGGTATCCAATTGATGGGGTATTGAAATACAAGTCTGGTTCATGTGCTAAGCGGTGAAGCATTTGACCTGTCATTGCTGGGAAACTGATTGGAAAGGTGCATTCCGAAAATCGGCATCGACTGCCAGTGCGAATAGGCTAGGCATTGACACCCCGTGCCAAGCATGTGTAAAGGAAATCCTTTTGAAGAGGTAAAACCTAGGTTGGTCGAGGCCACGTCTGTGTGAAGATATCTGAATCCCTCCCTGAAGTGACGGATGAGGGATCTCGTAAAGGCACTGGGCTCGGTGGCTAGAGTGTAGATTGGCTGGGAATTCTCTAGTCCATTCGGGATTTAATTGGGCAATTTATTTTGAATTCACGAGCCCGCGTATTTGGAGTGGTATGCACCAAAACTAGTTGGTCCAAGAACAAGTTTAGACCAAATTTCCAAATACAGAATTTCACATTGAAGTTCCGCCCATACAGTAGAATTTGAATTCTGTGTAAATGGAACTTCGGAGTTTGTTCATTTTTGAGATTGATTTCGAATAGCGGCTGATCAACAGTGAATAGCAACCGTCTGATCGATGGTTGATTAGTACCTGATAATAAAGAGTAACTGAGTGACGGAAAGCTGGTTTACTTGATGAAAAGTACCCAAATGTGAGAGGTACCTTAATTCTGTAGAACAGAGAGGAGGGATAGAGGTCCCCTATAGGTCCAGTCTTAGCAGGGGGAAAGTAACAGTTAGGAGGAAAAGTATTTAAGAAGAAGTACCCCTCAGCCAAGAGTACCCTAGGAAGGGGAAAATCTTCAGTATCAGAAGGGGAGGTTCACTGATTGATAACAGCACGACGCAACATTGAGATCGAGTGTTTGCAAACTGTGCACTAGCTGGTTAAATTATTATTGTAAATTGTAAAAATCCAGCATTGTCTTTTTTTAGCATCTTTATTGGATCCGAATTGTATAAATAATTTGTGTATGCAAAACGTTTTGGAGTGTGTTAAGATTTAGAGTGTTAAAATTGCGGACTGCTACTTGTATTGTCTGTGTGAGTGTTTAAGGATTTTTGGGTGTTAGATAATTGAAGTAAAAGTGCGTTTGAATTGAATATTTGTACTTGTTTAAATCGGTATTGTAGTATTGTTAGAATCTGATTCATGGTGGTTCAATCAGGGTTCGTATTCTTTCGATCGCTGTGTCGAGGGGGGAGTCGTTCCATTGACCGAGTACGCCACGAGGAGGATTTATTAGAGTGTGTGATTCATAATAAATGAATGATTGTGGTTTATTTAGGAGTGTGGTTGTCCCTGATAATAATAAGCGGTGTTTAGATTGAGGGTGAAATGAGTGTGAAGTGTTTGATTGTGCTTGGATGCGTTTGATTGTTCCCTCGAGCACGCTGATCTCTGAATGACTGCGGATTGTGGAAATTGTAAGGTTGAAAGTGTGTGTGGACTTTTGAGAGATAGGAGAAGAATTTGAATAAGAGAGTAGGATGGTGGAGCAAAGGAGTAAAGAAGTGCGAGGCTGTGGACGCTTCGGGGCCATTAGTCACTGTTCAAGAGCGAGCCTGATTAAATTTAGGAATTAAAAGGAAGGAGTGAAGGAGTTAGGAATTCTGTTTTGGTTGTTCGGAGGCATGGGGGACAGCACAGCACAGAAGAGATGTGCCAGAAGAGGAAAGGAACCCATTGCAAATAATGTGTAATGAGTTCCCTCACAAGGCAGAGAAATTAAGAAATTTGTCAGGAGCGTTAAATAAGAAATTAGGAAACAAGCTGTGGCCACCGGGGGGCATTAGGACAGTAAAAGGGATAAAATACATAGGACAAATTATTTTGCAGCATAGTAATAATGAGAGTGCAAAGGAATTAATAGGGTTATGAAGAAAATATTATGAGGAACGGAAGGCGAATAAACAGGTTAAGAAGATGGCTAGTTGGGAAAAAGCGATCGCTAAACTCGGAATAGAACTGAGAGAAGTTAAGTAGATCGACCTCCAGGCAGTAGGAAGGACAGGAGTGGAGATGAAAGAAAACACACGGAACAGGGAAAAGGCAGATCTCCGGGAAGGAAACTAGTCCCTGTAGATTTAAAGTTTAGGGATCCGATGGTTAGTGCTGACCTCGAGGGGGAAGGAGATGCATATTTGGAAGAATGGACAAATGTAATGCTAATGGAAGCTCACAGCTCCCACCATGTTCCTCTTGCCTTTCCCAGGCTTCACTCGCACCTTGTATGACTTGCGTCATAATAAATATTTTAGGTCTGCAGAATCTATAACAACTCCTGCAGATTCTACATCTGAACAGATTCTACCAATAGCAGATACTGGGGTGCCAGATTCTTCTACCCTATCCACTCCACCATTAATAGATCGTCCAGTAGCTTATGGGACCCGGAGTAGAACGAAGAGGTTAGCTCTGTTCAAAGAAAAAGGAGGTATGATAGATATAGTGCAACCACCAGAGTATTTCTGTGAGCCACAACCTAGACAGATTATATGAGTAGTGAGAAAGAGGAACAATTTATTTGGACAGTATCAGGAACCCCCAAGCAAATGGGAAAATTCATCTGAGGGTGAGACAGTGATTGAAGATACCGAGATAGACTTTGATGTAACCGAAAGTATAAAAATTGAACAGATATCCCAGTGAGGGAAGGGCTGGGTACAGCTCATTCGACCAGCGCAGTAAGTATGAATAATCCCCGTGCCACAGGCGTCCATACTCCATGGAAGCTCAATGAAATAATGGCAGTACTAAACAAAGTCCATGATAGAAAAAATTCACCTGCTGCATTTATAGATTATTTAAGAGCCACAATGCATGTATATCATGCAGATTCCCGAGACTTATGGGAGACCATACAACAGATAATTACTCGAGCTGAAAGCACTCATTTCTAGTAGCCCCAGGACACCCAACAAATGAAGCCTTGGCAAACATATTAGCGGATGACAGTGCAAGAGAAGAGGCTGATTTAACGGCCCTTGCAAAAACTATTGGAAGGATGGTAGGAAACAGGAAAATTATCCTGTAACTAGAAGAGAAACTGAACGTATAGCCAAGAAGGAAGAACCAAGCTCTGGCTCAGGACCATGGAGTCCCCAAATGTTAGCGAGGAACGGAATGGGAGAATTTAGAGTTCCAGACTACTCAGATTATTATTACAATTATACTCCCAATCTAGAACCCATTCCAATGGAACCAAAGGGTAAAACAGCCCACCATGACTGTTCTAATCTATGTTACACTTGTGGGGGAATGGGACACTGGTGTCGAGCCTGTCCAAAGAGGGAGCGAATGAGAGAGAGGGGTCAAAGAATGGATTTCCAGGATTATGAATATATTAGAGATCCTAGATGAAATAGAAATATCTGAGATCCCAGGAATTATAGGAGGTCCTTCAATTCAAGAGACTACTGGGACAGAGAGAGAGAGAGAGCTGGCCTGAATGTCAAGAAGCAAGAAGTTACACACCGTTCACTCAAGCCAACCCATTTTCTCAGTCTTGACTTACCAAACCTGTCCAGGAATTGTGGACATGGAGACATGAAGCCTGCTCTAGAAACCCCTCAAGTAATTTACCAGAATAAACAAATTGGATGTACTATCATAATATAAACTGAAGATCATATAAAAGAAAATTGTAAACAATCTTATAAGTGGCCAAGAAAACCACTTAGAGCAAAGAACATTGCAAATCAAGGAGCTTGTCTGAACTGTACACAATTAGGTCATTGGTGTAAGGAGTGCCCAATGAGATGACAGGATATAGCAGAACGGAAGAGAAATCAAGGGGCAATAAAGAAAGTAAGAAAATGAATCTAGTAGCTGGAGTCAGAAAGAATAAAAAGAAAAGAAAACTAAATTGGCACTAGGGATAAAATATACTAACTCATTGTGCAGAAGGTACGGGAGTAGGGAAAGGAGCTATTGTACTAACTTGTTACTAAGTTGTTGTGCCTGCAGGACACTATAATCTACAGCATACTACTATCTGGGGAGTGAAGTAAAGAGTGTGTGGACCCTCGAGAACGGGCAGAAGACGCAGCTCAGGTAAGGTAGCTCCCCAGAAACAAAGACCAACAACAAAGAAGAAATGATACTGCCCTGTCTCTTTAAGACATCTGGGAAGGCCAACAGATAGAGAAGGCTGCTCCTCAGTATCCCTACTCCTTTGAAACTAACATCAAATAAGAAGAAGAAGATACCTACACTAGCTTTTGACACCAGTGAAGGAAAAAGAAAATAACACCATCCAACCTCTTCTAAAAGATACAGACAACCTATAATGACTATTGGGGCAATTTGAAGAATTGATTTGAATTTGAAAATAAACACTCCTCTGTGGTTTGGGGCAAAATACTCACTTTGCACCTAAATGTAGTTGTAAAAATAAATTGATTTGGAAAAGGACATGGCATATAGTTTTAAAATAATTAGAGAATTGATTGTTGACTTGGCATTCTTCTCTTGTCTCACCCATAGGAGGATAATTGAAGATGGGACGGGACTATTTAGTTGCTGTCAAAAAAGGGACAGACCCTAGCGGATAACAGAAATTAAGACATACCCTGGAAACCCTGTAAGGTGGTGGTACCTAAAATGATGAGGAAGACTGAAAATATAGATAATGAGTTCCCCTTGGAAGGTCAATACTAATCATCCAGAGAAAGTTACTTAGAGGTAAAGAGAAATTAGTTATGAGGAAGAACCCCTAGGGACTGAGAGCTGAGCCAACATACTAACGAATAAGTACTGGAGGAGAAGTCTATTGAATTAGAATGAAGAATAAGGAAATGGGTGTTAAGGTATCAGAGCCGATGTATTTGACCGGTGGATCTAAATTGTTTAATCCTTGATAGTAAAACAGCTTCTATACTCAAGGTGGGATGAAATTGTCCCTAGATTCAGCATTCTCAATTGGCTTTATGATAAAATTGACAGCATTTGGAAATTGATTGATTACATTTGAACAGCTGGGGATTTCATAGGAATTGGAATGGAATTGTGTAATCGACCACAAATGAGACTATGGAATGAGAGGCGTGAGACGGCCCCTGAAACTTAAATTATTAAATTGAAGGCTGAGACTGAATTTGGTTACATTGAAACATTCTTCATGTTGCTTTAAATAAGAGTCATGCCTGAAGGGAAATGTGGACTGAACCCAGCTGAAATTTATAGGAGAAACCATCATCAGATATACATTAAGGAACATTGTGTGAATACGGAGAAGGCTGATTAGTGTTCAGTAGGATTAGTATCCAAGGATAATAAAGAGTATATTATAGAGCAGAATATAATAGAGATAGTTATAGTGAAATAAAAAAGGGGTTGTGAAATAGGAATACGGTGAATGTATGGGAAAGCATTAGTGCATGAATGGTAACTTGCTTTGTCCCACATTTTTCAGGAATTATAGGTTATAGGTTCGACTAAGGAAAGGGATGGAAGAATGGGCAACAACACGGATGGAGGGAATTCGCACCCATGAAAACACGGGAGCTGAAGGCTCATCACACGAAAATTGTGAAGCTATGCCTGCGAAAATTCGGGAAGCTTGATAAGATTCTGAAAATAAAAATCATTGTCTTGTTGTTGTTAATAGATGGAGAATGTAATAGTCACACATATGTATATCTGGTTCTCTGATTATTTGGTTATCATAAATGATGGTTTATCATATATGATAAAAGGAAGGAATGTTAATTCTGGCCAAATTGGAGATGCCAGGAAACTAAAATTGAGTAAAATTGAGTTCCTTACAATTAGGTGTAAATTGTATGGAACAAATTGGGTGAATACAAACCAGACATACACATTGTAAATATTGCTGCAAAGCTTTACTTTGCTAAATGTTGATTGGGTTAAGTATTGAGCCTTGTCTGGGTTTCTTGAATATCTGGGCAAATGTTGATATGTTTGCTTCCTTCCAGAAACTCCATTTGAATACAATGTATTTGGTTACTGTATTATTGGGTTAGTGAAATGTCTATCATGTATTGTCTTAATCAATATCTGTTATTGGACTGTAAAGAGACCTCCCCATATGGTTCGGGGACCTATAAAAGGTGCTCACACGAGGTCCTCTGTCGATCTTCTTGAAGAACGCTTGGGACTGCATGACCTTTTTGTGTGTTTCTGCTTGCACTAGGCTAGGAGGGCTTGGACAAGCAGATACAAGGATCAAACCCGAGGTTGTTAGGTATGGTAGTGGGGAACTGTTATTGTGTTTTTTCCAAAATAAAGTTTAGATGCGCAAGTGCTTGACTCAATATTTTATTGACTGAAACTAGACTGAGGGAAGCCTAGAATGAGCTATTTACAACACCATCGCTCTCTGTGTAAAGAAAATTGGCCCTGCACATCTCCTTTATACTTTGCCTCCTTTCACCTTAAAGCAATGTCCCCTAGTATTTGAGATTTTGCCTCTGTGTAAAGGTTCAAACTATTTATCCAATCTATTCCTCTAAAAAATAATGTCTATTAGGTTTCCCCTCAACCTCTGACGATGCAGAGAAAACAATCCAAGTTGGTCCAACCTCTCCTTATAGCTAATACCCTCTAATCCTGGCAGAATTCTACAGATGCCCTGTAGAAAACATTTTATCGGGGTGCATCACTGCATGGTTGGGAACAGCTCCATCCAAGACCACAAGAAATTGCAGGGAATTGTGGACAAAGCCCAGACCATCACATAAACCAACTTCCCTTCCATTGATCACATCTACACTTCACGCTGCCTTGCAATGGCCAGTAGCATAATCAAGGGCGAGTCTCACCCCCATCCCTCCCTATTCTCTCCTCTACCATCAGGCAACAGGTACATAAGTGTGAAAATGCATATCTCCAGATTCAGGGAGAGTTTCTTCCCAGCTGTAATCACCTATCATCCTATGAACAGCTAGAGAGTGGTCCTGAGCTTCTATCTACTTCATTGGAGATCATTAATCAGACTTTTCTGGATGTTATCTTGCAATAAACATTATTCCATAGCTCTTGTATCTGTACACTGTGGATGGTTCAATTGGAATCATGTATAGTCTTTCCGCTGACTGGTTAGCACACAACAAAGGCTTTTCACTGTACCCTGGTACATGTGACAATAAACTAAACTAAACGAAATTTTTGTAAACCTCTTCTACACTCTCCACAAAGCCTGAACGTTGTAATGTAATGGGGTCTTCCTATGAGGTACCTGCAGGTTTCAATGTAAGCACACGTCCATACGCTTATGGCGTCCACGTACTCATGTGTGTGCAGAAATAATCGCGTTTATACATTAACCAAAATGTCAGGGGTGGAATTCCATAAAGAGCTTTCTCTGAAAGGTCATCAGCTTTATGTTCAGAGACAAGTAAATCGTTTCAGTATCCGTGGGGCTTCTGTTAGACAGGTTTAAGTGCTTCAACAAAGGAATTCTCAGAATACGTCTCTGCAGAATGTTTGAAAGTCACTCTGTTCATTATATGAATGAAAAATAGTCTTAAACTAAGCCCTGAGGATAATGATATCTGTAAGAGATTTATAAGACAGCAATCCAGTCTCAGAATTCAGACCATCCATTATGTTAAAAGAATGAAGCAAGGAGCAGTCTGCATTGGCCACTCCATGCCCAAGGCTGGAACAACCCCTGGTATTCACTAATCCTCGCTGGTACAAAATAAAACAATCACTTTCCCCAGAGACTGAGAAGGTGCCAGACAAATGAACCTATAAGAAGATTCTTATTGTCATGTTTCTTATGGAATTCCCTCACATTCAGTTAACTGGGGAATGTATAAACAAAGAACTGCAGATGCTGGTTAATATACAAAATAACACAAAGTGCTGGAGTAACTCAGCAGGTCAGGCAGCATCTCTGGAGAACATGGATAGGTGACGTTTTGGGTCGGGACCCTTCTGCAGACTGATTGTAATGAGGGGCCGGGGGAATAAAGTTGGAAGAGGGGAAGAGCAGGACAAAGTCTGGCATGCAACATGTTGATTCAGGTGTGGGGAGGCTTTGATAGGCAGATGGTTGGATAAAGGCCAATGATGTAAAGCAGAAGGTGTGAGACAAAAGGATTGAGTTGCGGATTGTGAAGCTAGAGGAACAAATGTAGGTGGAAGGGGAAAGGGAGAGAAGAAATAGGTATGAGTTCAGTTGGGGAGGGTGGAGGGGGGAGAAGTGGGTGGGGATGTGGAGGAAGAGGTAAGAGGAGGACGGATATCCATTCTGTTGGGTTGTAAGCTACCCAAGGGGAATATGCACTCTGCTATTCCTGGGTTGGAATTGGCTGTTGGTATGTTAAGTCTGACCAAGTCCCACCATTTCACGAGAATCATAGAGCTGTACAGCACGGAAACAGGCTCCTCAGCACACCTTGTCCATGTTGACGAAGTTGGCATTTTAGGATGCTCACCTTTGACTGCACTAAACCCTTCCTATTTATATATCTGTCAAGAGAGGCTGGCAGCAGCAGATTTGCTGCCTTACAGCACCAGAGATCCGGGTTCGATCCTTACTACAGGTGCTGTCTGTACAGAGTTTGTACATTCTTCCTGTGACCACATGGGTTTCTCGGGTGTTCCGGTTACCTCCTGCACTCCATAGACTTACAGGTTAGTAGGTTAATTGGCTTCATTAAAATTGACCCAATTCTGTAGGATAGTGCTAGTATATGGGGTGATTATTGGTCAGCGTGGACTCGGTGGGTCGAAGGATCTGTTTCCGCGTTGTATCTCTAAAGTCTAAAATCTAGAAGAGTCAAGAGTCAACAAAGTTTTACGATCATATGTGTCAACTAGAACAATGAAATTCTTACTTGCAGCAGTCCAATAAAATATGTAAACACAGTACTCTGGAAACAATATAATAAATTATAATACAAACAATAATAGTGCAAAAAGACAAAACCAATGCTCCCTAGTTTATGTAGTTTGGAGCTTATTTGGCGGTTGTAGTGTTTAATAGCATGATGGTTGTAGGGACGTATAGTAAGATTAAATGAGAACTTACCAGTTTGAAGTTTGATCTTTATTTTATGAGGAGTTACGATGAGGAATTACGTGAAGAACCCCGTCCAGCCACAGGTGTGTCAATCTTCAAAGCAGCGGAGTGAAATCACAGGTAATAGTGACTGAAGTATAATAGTAAGATAATGGAGCCTGGAACTACCAGATGATATTTATGAGGGTAGGGAGTGGAGGGCACTTAATCCCTCATCGTAATGCCTCATAAAATAAAGATCAAACTTCAAACTGGTAAGTTCTCATTTAATCTTACTATTTTACTTTGGAGTCACGTGAGTGACTACGTGAAGATTTCAAAGCTCTGTGATTTCATGCTGCAGACCCAAATCCGGCGTTCACACTGCATTGATTGACTCAAATCGTTAAATATTCAATAATGCATCAATCATAACATTGTTAAATGAATTAACGGTTTATTTACAAAAGAAATATTAGCAACCCATCTATCTCAGGAGGAAACTATAACAAACTCAAAACAGAATCAGCAAACACCCCCAGCCTTGTAATCGGCTTATGATCAAATTTCTGGAAGGTCAGCTCCATGGACCACCCTGCGGCTGCGAGGATATGGTCTATAGGCACGTCCATCATGGAAGTTGATGCCGCCCTGGTGGAATGAGATTTGAATTTATCAGTATCAATCCCAGCACTTCCCAGAACCTGCTTTACCCACCTTGAAATTGTTTGCACAGACACCTTATTGTGTGTTTTTTTGTAGCTAATAAATAATGCAGACTCTGTTCCTCGTAGGACTCTGGTAGCCTCAATGTAATGAGACAAATATGACACTACACATAGGCGAGCAACTGTTGGGTATGCTGAAAAAGCAATCTTACATCCTGTCATGCTTATTCTACTCTGTTTGAGCAGATCATAAACATAAAAAGTAATAGCATCTGCCGATACCTGCATTCTGTCTAGCCATAGGTTCTGCAATGTTTGCACACGTTGGGCTGATACCAACACCATAAGCATGATCACTTTCATGGTTAGTTTAACTAGGGATAGGCTTGCAACAGGAGTCCACTGTCAAAGAAGCATAAGGACTTCGCTCACATTCTAAATACCGGAATACCTGGGTTTAGGAGGATTAGAATTAAAAACTTCCTTCATAAATCTAGAGACTAATGGATGTGTCCCTACTGAATGCATCTCTGAAATCATGGGTAAATAAGAAGATAGGGCACTTCTGACTGTATTAATCGTACTATAGCTTAATTTTTGATTAAAGTAAAGAGTGGACAAAAACTCCAGTACATCTGGGATGCCTGCAGTCTGATATGAGACATTCTGCTGTAGACAGAATACCTCCCACTTCCTTATCGAGATGATGTACTGCTTCTGAGTACTATCCCTGCAGGCCGATGTGAGAACATCCACGGTACGATCAGACAGTCCTCCCCCCAGGTATGGCCTCCTTAAAATATGCAAATTAACAGATCAATACGATCATGTAAAGGATGCTGATCGCCAGTTACTGGGTTCATCAGTAGATTTTTATGTTTGGGAATAATCATGTGAGGCTGACTAGCCATCTGCAATACAAAAGGGAACCATGGATGTGTAGGCCAATCTGGCACTACCAATACTCCTGAAGCGGAGTCCTGCTTGATTTTTTGCAAACATCTACTGATGAGACAGAATGGGGAAAATGCATATACAAACATTCCACCCCAATGCAGTGAGAATGCATCCACCGCTGCTGCACCAGGATCTGGTTCCCATGAAACATATCTGGCCAACTGATGGTTTAGTCTAGATGCAAACAAGTCAATATCTGGCATTCCATACTGAACAACCACTTGATTAAATATGTCCTGATTTAACATCCATTCTATGTTATCGTTGAATTGGCGTGACCTAGTGTCAGCTACTGTGTTGAATCTACCTGGTAAATATATTGCTGAAAGCCAGATATTTTTGTCAATGCACCAGCCCCAGATCTGATTAGCCAGTCTATCACAAGACTGTGACTTGACTTCACCCATGTGGTTTACATATGCCACTGCTGTAGTGTTGTCAATCTGAACCTGCACATGGAAGTCACTCCTGGCAGAGCAATAAGCTTTAAGCACATACCAGGTTCCCAAAAGCTCTGAATAATTGATCCTTCTTAATTGAAGGTGGGATGTCTCATCAGTATTCCATCTGCCTCCACAACTGGAAGACAAATCCGTAGCACCCCAACCCAGCGCACTAACATCTGTCTGTAAGAATATGGAAGGTGGTTCAACCAAAACTTCCCTGGGAATCTTTGAGACATTTATGATCCACCATTGCATTTCTGAAATTGCCTCTGCTGACAATTGCATAGGCCTATCAAAATGATCCGCATGTGTCCTCAGTGCCTGTTCTTTTGCTCGTTGTAATTGTTGATAATGCAGAGGTCCGAACTGCACAGCTGGAAAAGCAGCCACCAATTTACCAATTAAACTGGCTACTTGTCTAATTGAAGGTCGTTGCTCACTAAGGAGGTTAACACAATCCTCAATTAACTGCTGCCTTTTGTCCCTGGGCAAAGTCACTAACATGTGATCTGAATTAATGGTAAAGCCCGAATAATCAATGATTTGAACTGGTGATAATTTGAAATTATCTGGATGAATGACGAACCCCAAATGTTCAAAAGCGAGTTTAACAATTGAAACAGATGATTCAGCTGCAGTCCGAGTCTTCCCAACAATTAAACTATCATCTAAATAGGCCATTACAACATGCCCCTGAGCTCGGAGTAATCCTAGAACAGGTTTCAACAATTTAGTAAATAATCTAGGATCTGAAGTTAACACATTAGGCAATGCTTTGAATTGCAACAACTGACTCATCCAGGTAAATTTCAAATACCTCCTATCATCACAGTGAATAGACACTGAGTAATATGCATCCTTTAAATCAAAGCCGGCCATATAACACTCTTTGGAAACCAGGTATTTAGCCGTAGAAAACAGTTCCAATTTGAAATGCCTATAGCGTACAAAGGAGTTCAAGCTCGTCAGGTCCAGAATGACTCTACATCCTCCAGTCTTCAGAAAAATACTTGACACAAACTGACGGTTTTGACGAACTGACTTCTCAAAAACCCCCCTTTTTGTGTAATGTGTTAAGCTCTGCTTGTATGTACACATTATCTTCTTCTGAAAATATAAGTTTCCAACTTGGAACATGCTGATTAGGTGGACACGCAGTAGGGTAAAATTCAATTTTAACCCCCTCTATACTAAATATAAATGAATCTGATGTTATCTCCTGCCATTGTTTGAGAAACACGTGTAATGTGCCCCCAATTTGAACATCTATTTCACTTGATGTATATTCCTTAGGAGCAACATTTCTCACCCGCATATGTCCTGGCTGCCCTTGTTGCCCCTGGCCCTTTGTCGGGAAAGTCATCCTTCCCCTCATGTCTGTGGCAGGCTGCCAGCTCTGAGTTTGTGAAGCTGAGTGGCTGGTCCCTTCCCCGGCGTCCGTGATGGTTCCCCGCCGATAAGGAAAAACCCTTCTTCCTAGTTTGCCACTCGCCTTGATGAGGCCCATAATTCTTGCATCCTCATGGAGCTCTTTAACTCGCTTGGTGAGATCCCCGCCAAACAAAAGGTTAGGCGGTTGTGCGCTGGTTGGCTTACATAATGATGCCAGTTTAGGTTTATGACTGGACGTATAGCACTTCTCCTTATGTTGTTGATCTCAAAATATGCACTACACAGGAGTCCCAGTGCATCCTGGTGGGCTTCTGTCATACGCCCCTTATCTACAGTAGTAGCAAATGCCAAAAGCAATTTTAGTACTTTTTAAAATTTCAGTTCTTGGAATCTTGCTGAAACCCCCATCTGTGTCCATATGAGATGGTTTACCATTGGTACTTTTAGCAAACCACAATTAATTGGGGCTTCATATTTTTTAGCTGCCTCAACCATAGCCAATTCTTGCAGCTGATGAGAGAGCATATATTGGATGGCTGATGCCAATTCTTCCCCTAACGGCTCCCCTGCCTCTCTCGGGACTGCAAATTTCTCCGCTATATTCGGAATGACTTCAAGTTCTAATCCCTTGTGGCTCTCCCCGGCCACTGATTCGGCGTCAGTGAACTGCTGAGCTGGTATACACTCCTCCTCAAAAGTTGGGTACTCTTGCAGCCCTATTGCAGGCGCTGCTAGCACAGGCTCTCCACTAGCCTGGCGTGAGCACCACTCCTCCTCACGGAGTGCGTCCCTGTTGAGCATCTTTTGTAATAAGACCTCGACCTGGGAGAGCCATGAGCAAACGGTCTCTCTTTGTGAAGGTAAAACCTCCAGGCCCGACTCTGGGTCAAGGGGCCTATTTGATTTTGAAGTAGCCTTGTGCCCTACCGGCGTGGCTACGCTGCTCACAGGCAGCGGGTCCGGTGTCGCTAGCTCCATTGCTAGCGACGGACTTGGTGACCTAGGCAGGCATCCACTAACCACTCTATCATGGTCTTCAAACCTTTTTCTTGCGGATCACCTCGCCGACACCTTCTTCCTTTCTGTAACATTTTAACGGTGTATACTCTACCGCTAAAACAGAAAGTGAGCACAAGAAAAAGTTTTAAACTTACCTTGTGTTTTAAACTTACCACTTGGAGGAGCTCTGCTGCTCCAACCAGCCGACTGCACCAATGTGTCTGACGTAATGATGCACCTGCGGCTGTACGGGGTTCTTCACGTAGTCACTCACGTGACTCCGAAGTAAAATCTGTTCCTGAACTTGATCATTACATTTTTCAGGCTCCTATATCATCGTCCTGATGGCAGGCATGAAATCAGTGTATGGCCAGGGTGGTGTGGGTCTCTGATGATGCTGGCTGTCTTTGTGAGGCAACAACTCCAGTAGATCCCTTTGATGGTGGGAGGTGGTGGTGATGAACTTCCCTGTGATGAACTGGGAAGTGTTTACCACATTTTGCAGTATTCTTCGCTCCTGGGTGTTCATGTTGTCAAACCAGACCATGATGCAGCCAAATATCTTTTAAAAGGTATTTTGTATCTAGTTCTTTAGCTTCCTCTGGCAGCTCATTTCAGGTACAGACTACCCACTGAGGAAAAATATTGTCCCATGAGATCCTTCTTAAATAATTCCCTTCACGCCATAATATCTCCAGTATGAGATGACCTTCAGAAGTTTAAGTGCCTTGAGACAGTAAGTCTTGTTTGTATGGTAACTTTAACACAACAAAATATCCCAAGACAATTCAAAGAAGCATTAGCACACAATGCTTGACACTAAACCACAGGAGGAGATGTTTGGTGGTTTCTTAGAAATCAAAGTAAAAACTGTAAACTCTGCAGACACTTAATAGGTCAGGTAGTATCTGAGGAAAGAGAAATTCCACAGTCTTGTTTCTCTATCCTGACTTTTAGTCTTTAGTCTTTAGAGATACATTATGCTAACAGGCTCTTCAGCCCACCGAGTCCGTACCGACTGGGCATCATCCCATGCACTAGCAATATTCTATACACGAGGGACAATTTACAATTTACAGAAGCCAATTAAACTACAAACCTGTCCATCTTTGGATTGTGGGAGGAAACCGAAACACATGGAGAAAACCCATACGATCATATAGAGAACGTACAAACTCCACACAGACCACACCCATAGTCAGGATCGCACATGGATCGCTGGTGCTTCAAGGCAACAAATCCACCACCGCGCCACTGTGATGTCCCATGCTTCGTACTTTTTGAGCAAAATCTAAACTGCCGGGGGATCTCAGCAGGCCAGGCAACATCTGTGAATGGAATGGATAAATGTGCACATGGTCACTGGTCGGCGTGGACTCGATGGGCCAAAGGGCCTGTTTCCACACTATATCTCAAAACAAAAGTAAACTAAACAAAAAAAAAGGATTTGAGTATAGAAGCAAAGAAGTACTTCTGCAGTTATACTGGGCGCTATTGAGATTACAGCTGGAGTACAGTGTGCAGTTTTGGTCTCCAAATTTGTGGAAGGACATTCTTGTTATTGGGGGAGTGCAGCATAGGTACACAAGGTTAATTCCCGGGATGGCGGCGCTATCATATGTTGAAAGAATGGAGCGACTAGGCTTGTATACACTGGAATTTGAACAAAGGACAAGAGGGGATCTTATTGAAACATATACAATTATTAAGGGATTGCACACGCTAGAGGCAGGAAACATGTTCCCAATGTTGGTGGAGTCCAGAACCTGGGCCACAGTTTCAGAATAAGGGGTAGACCATTTAGAATGGAGGTGAGGAAAACCTTTTTCACCCAGAAAGTTGTGAATCCATGAAATTCTCTGCCTCAGAAGGCAGTGGAGGCCAATTCTCTGGATGCTTTCAAGAGAGAGTTAGAGAGAGCTCTTAAAGATAGCGGAGTCACGGGATATGGGGAAATGGCAGGAACGGGGTACTGATTGTGGATGATCAGCCATAATCACAGTGAATGGCGGTGCTGGCTCGAAGGGTTGAATGGCCTACTTCTGCACCTATTGTCTATTGTCTATTGTCTAAAACATAATCTCCCAAGGCAGACGGAAGCAAGAAGAGTTAACTGAATTCTATTTCACACCTGAGGCACATTCCAAAGGGTTTGTTGGGTCTACTGGGAGTTTCCACCACCATCATGGTTCATCACCCCCCTCTCTCTCTGTCTCTTAGTGCATTCTACGACGGTATGTTTGTTGGTGTTAGACAGCACTCACACAATCACTGGGCTCTGAAAGGAAAAGCTATCACCCGGGATCTCCTGTGATTCATTTAAACCAGGCTACAGACCTTTCTAGGGAAGATTTTTAGACAAGTCCCCTTGTGAGTTCCATCACAACAGAAGCTTTTGAATGGTTCTCAATAAAAAATTGTTGCATATTACATTTGCCAAGTACACGTTTGTTGATTTTATGTAGCTTCTGGACATAAGCTCCTGTCCTGAAGCTACATAAGGGGAAAGAAAGGGGTGAGATTAATTATCCCGCATTTGCAAAGTGCCATCATGATGACTGAGAATTGAATGAGTTTTTTTTGCCTGGTTTATGTTTTGATGATGCCACCATTCAAACAGCAGAGCATTGGGGTGGCACGGTAGCTCAACGGTAGAGTTGCTGCCTTCAAGTGCCAGGGACCCGGGTTCAATCCTGACTACAGGTGCTATCTGTACAGAGATTGAACGTTCTCCCTGTGACCGTGTGGGTTTTCACCGGATGCTCCGGTTTCTTCCCACACTTCAAAGGGGTGCAGGTTTGTAGGTTAATTGGCTTTGGTAAAATTGTTAAATTCTCTCCAGTGCGTAAGATACTGTTAGTGTACGGGGTGAACGCGGTTTATCTAAACTAAACTAAGTTCAACTTAATTTCCTCACTTGTAACAAATAATGTTTGGTAGAAATAAATTACGGTTCTCTATGGGACTTGTGGGCCGTACATACAGACAAATGAACAAATGAACCAAGAGCAGGAGTTAGGAATTCGAATACAGCGCAGAAACAAGCCCTTCGGCCCACCACGTCCGCATTGACCAGCAATATTCCTTGCCCTAGGTCTATCATACATACTAGCGGGTATTTTAGTTTAGATTTGTTTAGAGATACAGTGTGGAAACAGGCTCTTTGGTCCACCGAGTCCTTGCCAACCAACAAAACTAAACTAAACTAATCTAATCTAATATAATCTAAACTTAACATGAGTTCCGACCCAAAACGTGACCCATCCTTTTTCTCCAGAGATGCTGCCTGACCCGCTGAGTTATTTCAACATTTTGTGTCTATCTTTAAACTAAATTTTACTTCGGAGTCACATGAGTGACTTCGTGACGACCCCGCCAACACGCATGCGCGGCATATCGTTGCGCGCATTTGCTACCGGCAAGCTGGGGGGGAAGTGCGCTTCCCCACCAGCTCCTTCAAAAGACGGCTCCAGGTAAGTAGAAACTAACCTTGAGCTGGTTCTTCTGTAAGTTTTGTTTTACAGAAGCGATGGAGGAGAAGAGGAAACTCTCCAAGAGCCGCGGGTCGCGGCAAACTTCCTCGGCGCTGACCGAAGGATTGGCAACACCTGTTCGACCGGGGAAGAAGGTGCAGAAGTCGGACCCTATGGAGTCGGTAGGGGCCGACTCGCCTCCGTTGTTACTTGGAGGAAAGTCCGCACGGGAGCAGGGGGAAGGAGACCCTGATTTCGTTCCACCGTCGCCCAAAGTCAGGGCTGGTGGAAAAAAGGCACCACGGGTGCCTCGCACGGCAAGTACCGCTTCTGTGTTACAGGTCCCTAGAGAGCAGACCCGAGGGAAAGCCGTGCAGAAATCAAGCCCAGCTGCTGCAGTGGGCATTGATATACCGCAGGGGAAATCTGCGAGGTTCCAGGCTGGCGACCGTACTGCTGGAGCAGCATACCCTGCAGGTGCAGGAGGTACCGGCACTGCACCAGAACTGGCTGCCGGAGCACAGACCGGTGGCAGGAAAATACGGTTAGGCAACCCCGTTGCTACGGGTAAAGCCAGCCAAGCGACGTCACAGACTCCTGGGGGGTGAGGATGACGGTGTGTCTGCACGGACCACGGAGCCGGTATTGGGGACCGGTTCCGACTCATTTCCTCTGCCTGCTCATCAGGTAGAGAGGCCGCTAAGGTCCGAGAGACACCGGGCTAGCGGGTTGTCCGTGCAGAGGTCGTTCAGCCCTGCAGGAGCGGGTGCTGACGAATACCTGCCAGCGCATCTCGTGCAGGTGCGACCAACTGGCAGAAGCCCCAGCGACTCAGCAGGGCCTGGGGAAGTCGACCTGTTGTCCGCGTGTGGCGGCGGCGGTCGCATGGTGCGAATGGAGCAAATGGTGGAGGTGCTCTATCAGCGGGACCTGGAACGGCAAGAGCGGGCGCCTCTGTCGATCTCACCCTCGTCTATCGCTAGCAGGCGCAGTGAGCGGATGGGTGATTTCGAAAATACAGAGGTAGAAGACCAGCCCGCAGTTCCAGACGCTGAAGAAATGCTGGAGGCCGTCGCGAAGTTTGGGAAACCAACTAGCGTTGGAGAACCACTACATCCCAAAATAGCGGCTACCATAAATTATTTAACAACTCACCAGCTCCAGGACAATGTCGTTGCCGAGACATTGGAGAAATACAAGGCCCCAGCAAATTGTGTGTCCCTCAATGTGCCAAAGGTCAACATGCCAATTTGGGGGAACATAAATAGCAACACCGGGGCACAGGAGGGCAAGCTCCAGGAAATCCTCAATTTACTAACGTCAGGAATCACGGCATTCGCAAGGACACTGGATGGAGCAGATGTGTCGGAGGAACAGCAAGACGCATTAGCTCTCCTGTGCAATGCACAGTTTGAGATCAACTATTTTAGAAAAAGCTCCATTTGGCCCAACTTAAACCCAAAATTTGCTGGGTTGTGCCGCACCTCCACCACACCACCAACAACACAGCTGTTTGGGAAGGACCTGTCTAAACAGGTTAAAGACTTGGATGAAGAGGCCAAAACGGTGGGGCTTATGAAGCCACCTATGGCGGGTAGAAGCCTGCCCTATCGAAGGCAGCACCCTTATCCTTCATCCAAACCCAGGTGGCAGTCGGACAGGAACCCAAGAACATATCCGACAAGAACATAGCAACCCTCCGCTCCCCAACAGCAGTACCAACATCAGCAACAACAACCGTCTTTTTTAGGGCAGGACCCTCCGAAGCCCGCGTGGAAAATGCGGCAACAACCAGCATCAGCCCAAAGACCGCAAAAGCCCCCTTTCTCCAGACCCCGGCGGTAACCATGGAGGTAAGGGGGTTTGATTCTCGCCAAAATGTAGCAGAGGTACCCTCACAGGTTGGCGGACGGTTGCGGTACTTTGCGGGTGCTTGGGGAAAAGTCACTTCAGACGTATTTATTCTACAAAATATTCAGGGTTATGTGATAGAGTTTATTAACGACAAACTTCCCCCTACGCAGCATGTGCCTCATCGCAAGTTTGCGCTTTCTCAAAAAGAGATGGAGGTAGGACATGCAGAAATTTTACGATTGGAAACAAAAGGGGTGATAGAAAAAACGACACATGAGCCAGTTGAGTTTGTGTCCAACATCTTTACGAGACCTAAAAAAGATGGTGGTTGTCGTATTATCATTGACCTAACCCAGTTGAATACTTTTGTACAATACACCCATTTTAAAATGGAGACGTTTGAAACAGCTAAACAGTTAGTTAGCAGAGGGTGCTTTATGGCCTGCATTGATTTGAAAGATGCATACTATACAGTTCCTATCACAACGTATCACAGGAAGTTCTTGAAATTTGTCTGGAAGGATCAGTTATGGCAATATAAAGCGTTACCCAATGGGATTACGACAGCACCTCGGCTGTTTACAAAAATTGTTAAACCTATTTTGGCATACCTCAGGAGACAAAATCATATCGTCATGGCATATTTGGACGATATATTAATCATAGGAGAAACGTTAGAATTGGCAGAGCTGGCAATTGCAGCTACTATATCTATATTTGAAGAATTGGGATTTGTCATCCATCCAGACAAATCAAAGTTTAATCCCTCACAGGTTATGGATTATTTGGGATTCACTATTAACACAAATCAGATGATTGTCACTGTCCCAGCTGGGAAAGTTGCTGATATTCAAGAAACTTGTAACAGCTTTGCTTGCGCTGCGGTACTCATTATTCAACAAGCTGCTAAGGTAATTGGGAAGATTGTAGCTACATTTCCTGCTACACAGTTTGGGCCATTAATTTCAGTGTTAAAATCAAATGCTGCACATTTTGACAGACCCATGCAGCTGCCGATAAAGGCAAAAATTGAGTTACAATGGTGGACCAACTATATTAGTGACTGTTATAAACCCATCATTGTCTCAAACCCATCAGTTGTGGTACAAACAGATGCAAGTGCCCAAGGATGGGGAACGACTGATACTGTATCCAGTTGTGGGGGCAGATAGGACGCTCATGAATTCACGCTTTTACAGTCACAAGCGATAAACTATTTGGAGATGCTAGGTGTTTTCCATGGGCTACGGGCATACTGCACAAATTTAAGTCATGCCCATGTCCGTCTTCAAATAAATAATACCACGGTGGTAGCGTACATAAATCATATGGGTGGTATCAGATCAGTATCTTGTGATGAATTAGTCAACACAATTTGGTACTGGTGTATTGAAAGAAATATTTGGATCTCAGCAACCTATCTTCCAGGGAAGCTCAATACAGTGGCGGACACCAGGTCACGAGTATTTAATGATAACACCGAGTGGATGTTGAATCCGCAAATATTTGCTGAAATAATAGCTAAATTCGGTACACCAGATATTGACCTTTTTGCGTCTAGGTTGAACCATCAGATACCAACATATGTGTCTTGGGAACCAGACCCTGGGGCAGTAGCAATGGATGCATTTTCTCTCCACTGGGGGAAATGGTTCTGCTACGCATTTCCCCCATTCTGCCTCATCAGCCGGGTATTGCAGAAAATCAAATTAGATTCTGCTTCAGGTATACTGATTATACCCGACTGGCCTACGCAGCCATGGTACCCGGTGGTCCTCCAAATGGTCAAAAGCCCATGGGTGCAAATTGCTAAACGCACAAATTTGGTTACGAACCCCGTTACTGGGGAAATTCACCCGTGCCATCGCCACTTAAACCTGATGGCTTGCAGGTTCTAAGAAGACCGCTTCTGGAGGCTGGCATCTCCTCTAGGGCCATGGACCACATCGTTGCTTCATGCAGAGTTTCAATGAGAAAGCAGTATCTCACACAAATCAGGAAATGGGAGGCATACTGCACAAGAACTTCTACAACATATAACTCTACTACAATCCCTCACATTCTGGAATTCCTGGCGGGCCTACAGTGCTATCAATAGCGCCAGGAGTGCACTGTCCTCATACCTCAACATAGGTGTGGGGTCAAATCAACTGGTGTCAAAATTCATGAGGGGAGTGTTCAATACCAATCCCCCACGACCCAGATATAACATCACATGGGTTTAGGGGTGGTGTTGACCCTATTAAGAAACTGGTCTCCCATGAAAGAGTTACCACTGAACAAGCTCACCCTCAAAGTGGTAATGCTGATGGCACTGACAACGGCTCAGCGGGTGCAGACCCTGCAGAAACTGTGACTTGACAAAATGGTCTCAACTCCGCAAACAGTAACCTTCGTCGTCGAAGGGTTACTTAAGCAGCACAGGCCAGGTGCGCTAGGGCTGCAATTGGAATTCCGGGCGTATCCCACAGACGCCACCCTCTGCGTAGTCACCCATCTTCGCTACTATATCCAAAATACCAGTATCATTAGGAAGATGGAACAAGGGCTCTTTATCAGCCATAAGAAGCCTCATCACCGGGTGACTGGTTCAACAATCGCAAGGTGGCTCAGGGAAGTATTGGATGCAGCTGGGATAGATACTAATGTGTTTAAATCTCATTCTACCAGGGCTGCATCCACTTCAGCGGCGAGGGCCATGGAGGTGCCCATGGATCATGTCCTCGCTACCACGGGATGGGCCAGTGAATCCACATTTCAAAGATTCTACAACAAACCGTTGGCCAAACCCGCGATGTTTGCGGAAGCTGTGCTGGGAGCTGCTCCGTAATTTTGTTTGTCCCCGAGTTAGGGGTCTTATTATTTGTGTTATTAAACATTCATTTATTTTTCAGCCTGTCCAGTCTGGAATGTATTAACAAACTTCCTCCATCAGAATTACGGCAGTGTGGCAGCATGGACGTGGTCCAGGGCGCGAAATCACAGAGCTTTGAAATCTTCACGAAGTCACTCACGTGACTCCAAAGTAAAAAAGTAAGATTAAACAAGTACTTACCAGTTTGAAGTTTGATCTTTATTTTATGAGGAGTTGCGATGAGGGATTTCGTGCCCCCTGCTCCCAGCCCTCTATCATAAGTTCAACTGGTATAGTCAAGTTTTAATCTTACTATCTTCGCTTTGTGATCTGTGATTCCACACCGCTGCTTTGAAGAATGCCGTGCATGCGTGTTGGCGGGGTCTTCACAAAATCCCTCATCGCCACTCCTCATAAAATAAAGATCAAACTTCAAACTGGTAAGTTCTTGTTTAATCTTACTATTAAATATAGGAAAATGAGATTTGCTTAGATGGGACATCTTGGACGAGTTTGGCCAAAAGCCCTGTTTCCCTGCTGTATAACTCTATGAATCTCCTCTGCTGCTATCTTGAATCTCTGTCTCACTGTCGACATGGGATTTTTTACATGGGTTGGGAACTCCGAATTGCAGAGTGACACCATGTAATGAGAGATCAGAAAACCACAGACAGCAATTGCTGCTTTGAGGGTGAATTCAGTGATGGAGTGGGCAGCTAAGTAAAACTATCATCAACTTGAAAATGAACACAACATATTAACAAGGGCACCCACTGGGACAATCTGACAACAATTCTTTCAGCTGAGTTTTCGATTGACGTTTTAATGGATGACCATTTGAACATTGCTTTTGGAAAATGCACTCGTTTGCATTTATATGGAGATAGATAATACTGTAACATGCTTCTGGCTATCATATTTATATTCTCTGTTGTCTTAGTATCTAAAAGTAAGTTTTTGGAGGGAAAGGAATGTTAAGATAGAATCATAGACTTAAAAAGTCATACAGCAAGGAAAAGGGCCTTCGGCCAAAATTGCCGTATGAAGCAAACTTGGCCAAAAATGCTACACAGCCCATCAGTCACTCCTGATATGTGTTGACGTAACAAAGAGGGATAGCATCATGATCAGCATAGACGAGTTGGGTTCAAGGGCTTGTTTCCATTCTGTACAAAACTATGTCAATGAATCTTCAGGAGGTGAAATAATTTCACCTCAGGAATCACTTGAACTGCACCCATGCTGACCAAGGTGCCACATCTACACCAGACTCACCCGCCCGCGTTTGACCCATATCACTCTTTATGGGATGCAAAGTGCTGGAGAAACTCAGCGGGTCATGTAGCATGGGGAACAATGTATAAACACAGCTGTAATTTTTACATGGTGAAACCAAAATGTAGAAAAATACCCTTTTAATGAAATCTGACATGTGCACTTTAACCACATGTGATTTTTTTTAAATCACGAATCTCAAATTGTGGAATACAGAGGCAAATAAATAAATGATGGGTCTTTGTCCCAAACATTATGGAGGGCACTGTATACCTGGCAGATCCATCAATGTTCAATTTATGATCCTTGAAGTCTTTATATTAAATTAAAATAGGCAGCTGAAGAGTTGGAATAACTCGTAGGAATCATATCTAAAATACCATAAGCATGTTCTTTAAATGTTGTTGGGAAACCAGGAATAATAATAAATAATGTTCACCTCCTAGTTCTGGTATATTATCTTTGCAATGTCAATATAATCTCCATTTATTTGTCAAAAAAGTTGTTTTGTTATTTGTTTGGTTTAGTATTTGTTCTCTGTATTTTGGTAGTTTCTATAAATATTAATAATGTTTGGGATTCTCTGTGGAAAATGTCCTTGGTGAGTAGACAGGATGACACAGCCATTCACTATGTTGCTAAGGCTGAAAACAAGCTCACTATTACCTCACCTTTTATGCACTTCACTAATATTGCACAGCCACCAATGAACCATTGTGGGCTCCACCATTCCTTGGTCATCAGAGTCGGCTCTAATTTGTTCAGTACCTTTTCACTCCTCTAGTTTTCGTCTCCTCTGACTCTCAGTCTGAAGAAGGGTCTCAACCTATACGTCACCTATGCCTTTTCTCTAAAGATGCTGCCTGACCTGCCGAGTTACTCCAGCATTTTGTGTCAATCTTTGGTATAAATCAGCATCTGCAGTTCCTTCCCACTCATTACTTCACCTGCTCTTTTAGAGAAACAACATGGATAAAGGCCCTTCACCCTACCAAATCTGCACTGAGCGTCAATCACCGGTTCACAATAGTTCTTTATTATCCAACTTTCTCATCAACTTCCCACACACTAGGGGCAATTTGCCGAGGACAATTAACCTCCAAACCCAACACGTCTTGGGGATGTGGGAGGAAACTGGAACACCCAAAGGGATTGTCCATAGTTGATAGATGAGGTTAATGTTTTGTAGTGTTCAAGAGTGTGAAGTTTAGTTAATTTATTATCAAGCTTATTGTTGCGTGCTATCTAGTCATTGAAAGACTATACATGATTATAAACAAACCATCGATAGTGCACAGGTACAGGATAAAGGGAATAATGGTGTGCAAGATAAAATCCAGTAAAGTGTGATCAAAGATAGTCCGAAGGTCTCCAATGAGGCAAATAGTAGTAGAGGACTGCTCTCTAGTTGTTGGTGGGATGGCTCAGTTTACCGGGAAGCTGCCAAGATTAGAGGGTTACACAAAAAGCTGGAGAAACTCAACGGGTGCAGCAGCATCTAAGGAGCGAAGGAGATCTGAAGAAGGGTCTCGACCCGAAACGTCGCCTATCTCCTTCGCTCCTTAGATGCTGCTGCACCCGCTGAGTTTCTCCAGCTTTTTGTGTAACCCTCGATTCTCCAGCATCTGCAGTTCCTTCTTTAACAAGATTAGAGGGTGTTAGACGATGTGGATGGGAAGTCAGGATCATTCTCCAGAGACAGAGAATGTATCCTCAAGTTCGAGAATCCATGCTGATGTTCTCAATAAGCAATCACCTGTAAACCTTAACTTTATTTACTCATTAAACTTATGGAAAAATAAAGATTTTATCATTTAACAATGACTTTAATAACTTCATATTGTGCCATTCAAATTTTTAATGACTACTGGATTTTTTTAAATATGGAAGTCTTTGTTTCAGACGGACTAATTTATATGCACATGATCAGCCAGAAGGCATCTCTGAACACCTTATTTTATCAGTTCGGCAATCCAAAGCTGTCAGCCAGTTCAGTTACTTAGTCTATAGACTTTGGTTAATTTATTGCAGATCAAGTGTTAGTGTGACATTAATTAACTCACTGGGGATGTTTATTCAGACTTTTAGTTGTTCTTGTCAAAAGCCCTTGTAAAATATTTATGTTGTTGATCAAAGACAATTGTAAGAGGCAGCAATATAATGTTAATTGCATGCATTCAGTACGCTGTTTTTGATGTATGCTTTTGTTAAAGCAAAGGGAAAGTCCATCAGCAGTTTGAAACCAATATTAATGTTAGTATTGTACATGGCTATTTTTTGCTTTTCTTGTTGGTTAACCGTACGGTTTGGTTATCCTGGAGCATTTTACAAAGAGAAACTTTCCACCATTAGCTCTCTCACACTTGCAGGTACTATTGCAATGTTTAAGAAACATTTAGACAGTTACTCAGCGGATCAGGCGGCATCTCTGGAGAAAAGGAATAGGTGACGTTTCGGATCGAGACTGTTCATTAGACCGTTCATCAATCATGACCCAAAACATCACTTATTCCTTTTCTCCAGGGATGCTGCCACACCTGCTGAGTTACTCCAGCATTTTGTGTCCATCGTTGGTGTACATCAGCATCTACAGTTCCTTCTTAGAAAGGTGCATGGATAGGATAGCCATAGAAAATGGGCCAAAAGCAGGCTTGCCTGTTTAGTGTTGATGGGGCATGTGGTTTGATGTGAGCAAGTTGGGCCGAAGGACTTGTTTCCATGCTGTATGTCTCTATGACTCTATGACATCTGATCAATAGTCAGGAGTGTTTTATTGTCATATGTCCCAAAACGGAACAATGACATTCTTACTTGCAGCAGCACAACAGATATATAAACCAGTTAATACCTACCCCACTTACTCAGTTATAGCGTAAATCAGCAATAAAGGGCACCAACCCCCTCCCTCCCCCACCCCCTTTTGATCTCTAGTGAGGGTTTAGACTTTACTTTACACTTTAAACTTTAGAACTAAGATGTGGAAACAGTCCCTTCGGTCCACCGAGTCCAGCCGACCAACTATACACTAACACTATTCTACACACTTGGGAAATTCATTATTTATTTTACTGAACCCAATTAACCTGAAAACTTGTACATCTTTGGAGTGCAGGATGAAACCACAACACCCGGAGAAAAAACACGCAGTCACAGGGAGAAGGTGCATACTCCATACAGGCAGCACCTGGAGTCAGGAACAAACCTGGGCCTCTGGCACTGTAAAGCAGCAACTCTACTGCTGAGCCAAGTTTGTTGAGCAAAGTTGTTGAATCAAGTTAGATGAGCAAAATGAAGTGCTTGAACCTTTAAATCAACTGACTTGAGAACAGCTGACCCCTGTGTAGTTGGCATGGGAGGATTGCTTCAGCAGCCAATTCAATTCAATCAATCTTGTACACCTCAGAGTAAAATTAGTTACAGCCCCAGCAGCATTGAAACACTTCAGATTCCTGCAATGTGATGAAACAAGTTTCAATGGTCAACAGAACCTTTCAATGAGGGGAGCAGATGTTATTCTACCAAGCCTTTTGTAGCTAGACATGAAATATTTCAACTGGTAGAGTTATTCTTTGACACTAAACACTGCGCACATCAAGATCTTTGTTTAGGGCAGCCCCGTGGTGCAATTGTAGAGTTGCTGCCTTACAATGCAATAGGCCTTGTTGTGATCCTGACTAAGGGTGCTGTCTGTACTGAGTTTGTATGTCCTCTGCAAACCAGACGTACACCTTGTAAATAGTTGTAACTAATGTTGCAGAGTTCTGCTTTGCCAAGTGTAGATTGGATGAGGTATTGAGCCTTGTCTGGGTTTCAGGCAGATCAGGGTAAATGTTTCTAAGTTGGCTTCCTTGAGAAGTCCGGTTTGTATACAATGTATTGAGCTGTTGTATTATTGGGTTATGGAAATGTCTGCAATGTAAGGGGTTAATCGATATCTGTAATTGGGTTATTAAGAGACCACCCCCATGTGGGTCGGCCCCTCGAGGTCCCGGGACATATAAAAGTCCGCTACCACGAGGTCCAGCGTCGATCTCCTGGGAGAACGCTTGAGATTGCATGAACTTCTGAAGTGTCTCTGTCTGAGCGAGGCCTAGAGGGCTTGAACAGGCAGATACGAGGATCAAACCCGCGGTGGGATAGGTACATTAGTTGGACTGTGAAGCGCTTTTGTAAAAATAAAATTTAGTTGTTTCCAGTGCTTGACTCTGTTTTTACTGAAACTAGACTGGGGGGAAGCTTAGAAACGAGTAATGTACATCCATGTACATCCATGCCAACCAACGATCACCTGTATTCCAGTTTCATATCCTGCACACAAAGGACAATTTACTGAAGCCAATTCACCTACAAACCTGTACATCATTGCAATGTGGGGAGAAACCGAAGCACTTGCGGAAAACCCACGTGGTCACACTACACATAAACAACACTCAAGGTCAGGATCAAACCTGAGTCTCTGGCACTGTGATGCAGCAGCTCTAACTCTGTTGCACTGTGCTGGTCTTATAGTCTATTTTGATGTCCAGGTTAAAGCAATGTTTTGCTGGAATTTTGAATAAAAGCAGGGTTTTTCAAATACTCACAGGTCTTAGAACGGATGTGGAGAGGGGAACGGTGCGAGCATTTATAGACTGGAAGATATTAGAGACTTAACAAGTTCATTGTGAAGGGAAATAGGTCAGGAATTGGTAGGAAATGTTCTGTAATAGAGAAAAACCCAGAATAAATGAAGTTCAAAGGTTCAAAGGTTATTTATTGGTCACATACACCAATAGGTGTGGTGAAATGCTTCTTGCCAATGAAGCACAGAAAAAAAGAATGCAAACATAACAATAATAAAGAGATTTAAACATTAAAAACATCCCCCCACAATGGTTCCCATTATGAGGGAAAGCACAAAGTCCAGTCCCCATCCCATGTCCACCCAGAGTCGGGCCTATTGAGGCCTCCGCAGTCGCCTCCACGGAGTCCCGATGTTCCAGGCCGTTCTTGCCGGGTGATGGTGCTCCAGCGTCGGGAGAATCCTCTCAGCGGCTTGGGACACCTGGAACGGCCGCTTCCTTACTGGGGACCGCGGCTTCCCGAAGCCAACAAGGCCGCGCTGGATGAAGCTCCACCATTGGTGATCTCGGCGAGAGATCCCAGGCTCCCGATGTTAAAGTCAGCACCGCCGCCTGCGGCTGGCCGCTCCACAGCCGCGCAGCCCCGCGATGTTTTTCTCGGCGGTCTCAGCTCACCACAGTTACAGCGTGGCGACCCGGGCAAGGCATCGCCGGCAAGGCATTGCTCCATGATGGCGCTCCAGCACTGTGCCGCCGCTGAAGCCGAGGTTCTGGGCGGTCCCCTCAGGAAACGCCGCTCCAGGCCACTGGTAGGCTGCGAGGACGGGTCGAAAGTGCAGCCTGGAGAAAAGCTGCCTCTCCGACCAGGTAGGGATCCTGAAAAGTCGTTTCCCCCTTCCCCCCCCCCCCCCCCACCCCCCACATAAAAAAAGACTAGAACTCCAAAAAACAATACACTAAAACTCACCAAAAATTTAAAAAAGAGTGAAAAAACGAACAGCTGCAGGCTGGGCAGCCATACCATACAGGACGGCGCCCCCGGGAAGTAAAGGGTCTGTCCCACTTGGATAACCTCTTTGGCGAGCTTAGGAGACTGTGCGCTCCCACTAGATCGCCACATGGTTGCCACATGGTCACAGGTGGTCTCCTTCATGGTCGAGAGGAGTTCCCGCATTCTGGGAACTAGTCGTGGCCTCAGTATTCACATTATTCAACAAGACTATGACAGTCGCCTGCACTCGCAAAAGAAGTCGCCAAAGTGGGACAGGCCCTTTAGGAATGTAGGCCATGATTAGAAGGTAGAGGGACTTTAGTCTGACATCCCACTCATTTCTGGAATCCTCTTCCTCCTCCCCCCCTCCCCCCCCCCCACCCACTCTATGTCCACATGGTTATATTTTTTTACAACAGAGCCATGACATGGCAGCAATTTATGTTCACAACAGTAGATTTTATTCACTCTCACAAAGGTACAGTGAAAAACTTTATTTGGTGTGCGTTATCCAGTCAACGGAAAGGCTGTACATGATTACAATCGAGCCGTCCACATTGTACAGATATAGGATAAAGGGAATAATGTTTAATGTAAGATAAAGTCCAGTAAAGTCATAGAAACATAGAAACATCGAAAAATAGGTGCAGGAGTAGGCCATTCGGCCCTTCGAGCCTGCACCGCCATTCAATGTGATCATGCCTGATCATCCAACTCAGTATCCAAGTCAGATTAAAGATAATCTGAGGGTCTCCGATGAGGTAGATGAGAGGTCAGGACCGCTGTTTAGTTGTTGATAAGATGGTTCAGGTGCCTGATAACAGCTGGGAAGAATTGTCCCAGAATCTGGAGGTATGTGTTTTCACACTTCTATACCTCTTGCCTGGTGGGAGCGGGAGAAGAGGGAGTAACCGGGGTGAGACTGGTCCTGTCTGTTCTGCCACACAACAAGATCATGGTCAATGTTTTACTTCAGTGGGTTTTGCAATTCCACCATGTAGCTAGCCCTTATATCCAAACACCTTTTCAGTGGTTTAGCTTCCACAATCCTCTTTGAGTACATTGAACAGAGAACAGTACAACCCAGGAACAGGCCTTTCAGGCTTCAATGTCTGTGCCGAACATGGGACCATGTTAAACTAATCTTATCTCCCTACATGTGATCTATAACCCCATATTCTCTGCATATCCATGTTCCCATCTAAATGCCTCAAATGTCATGATCAAACCTCTGAATCTCTTACCTGATGGGAGAGGGGAGAAGTGGGGCTGACCGGTGTGACTTGTCCTTGAGCATGCGGGTGACCTTGCCGAGGTAGCGTGATGCAAACTGGTGAAAGGTGGTCAAGAGGTACTAATGGAAATAGTTAATCACTTGCCCACTTTCAGTGACAATGAGGTGACTTTGTGCCATTGTCTTGGCCTTTTGCCAAAAAATCCTCATCATTAATATCTTTCCAGCACCCATCGTTGATGATACTTGAGCTGCCCTTTCAGCGGCCTCCACTGTAATGAAAGATAATGCGATTTAATTGTATTTTTCTCGTATCCCGAGTTGGTTGTCATGGGCGTCCATTGTGTTTGCAGTGTTGACACAATAATTGTAATCAGGACAAAATGCATAATTCGCTTATTATCATTTAACTTTTCCAGAGGATTGATTCAACAAGGTGGGTGTTGCCAGCCAGACAGATATTGCAAGAGTGCACGGACTTACTGACAGGCTTTTATTCAGCACAAAGAGCCCTGTGCACAGCTCAAAGGAGTATTGCAGGACAGGGGGGTCTGGGAGCACAGGCATGCTATTCCTTGAAAGTGGTGTCACAGGTGGATAGGGTGGTAAGGATGGTATTTGGTACATTGGCCCTCATCAGTCAGGATAATGTGTAAAGGAAAAAAAGATACAAAATGCTGGGTCAGGCAACTCTGGAGAACATAGATAGATGACTTTTTAGGTCGTGATGTTTCTTCAAATGTAAATAGGTCATAACATTATGTTCCAGTTATCTGAGATGTTGGCGAGGCCCTATTTGGAGATTAGTGTTCAGTCTTGGTCACCCTGCTATAGAAAGGATATTGGTACGCTGGAAAGACCCAGAAAAGATTTGCAAGGATATTGCCAGGGCTTGAGGCTTGAGCTATAGGTAGAGATTGAGCAGGTTACGACTTTATATCTTGGACTTCAGGAGGCTAAGAGAAGTTCTTATAGAGTCATAGAGTCATACAGCATGGAAACAAACCCTTCGGCCCAACGTGGAGAACTTGGCACAGGAAGAACGAGGAAACTCCACACAAACGGTACCCGAGTTCAGGATCGAACCTGGGTCTCTGGCGCTGTGAGGCAGCAGCTCCACCAGCTGCACCACTGTATGTGTTTTAGCCCATGATCTTATGTTCATACCTCCAGAGCACTTTTAGCCTGTGTTTGCCCCAATTCACAAACTTGTATAGGGAATTCAACGTGGGGTTTGTGCTGAAAGCAGCTTGTATGTAGGACGCAGAGGGAAAGAGAGTAGAATCCAGTTTCCAGGCATTACTATGAACTTCTAGGCATTTGGATCATTAAAATAAACTGTCTGATCGTTATCACACCTCTGTTTGTGAGAGCTGCAGTTCACAAATTGGCTGCCTATTTCCAACATTACAGCAGAGACTATTCTTCAGAGGCATTTAATTGGCTGTGTTGGGCTTTGAGAGATCCTAAGGTCATGCAAAGATGCTATATAAATGCAAATCATTCCTGCAAATAGCTCAATAGTTTACTTACAAAAAGCAATGTACTTGCAAAAAGCATCATACATATAGTGCACGTCTCTCTCTTCTCAATTTTCTTGCCATTTTTGTGTTTTTTCATCATTCCTATTGCCTTTGTGCGATATACGATGATGCAGAACCATTCCTCTGAGATGTGTGTGTGTGCGTAGGTTTGTGCCCGTGTGTGTTTGTGTGGGTGTGCATGTGTGTGTGCATGTGGGTGTGCATGTGAGTGTGTGTGTGCATGTGTGTATGTGTGCGTGTTTGTTTGTGTGGGTCTGTGTGTGTGCGTGTTCGCGGCACAATTAAATTATTTTGTGATATTTACACACGTCGGTGTGCCATGTTTTGCCCACACGCTTAGTCTATTTGAGCAGTTCCCAATCCAGGTAAACCCCACGATCCTGCAGGACCTTCCTCCATCGCCCTCAAAGGGATCAGCCCGCAAACTGACGTCTGCGTGTGTGTGTGTGCACGCACATGTGTGTGTTTGTTTGTGTGCTTGTTTATATCATAAAGTCACAAATGATAGGAGCAGAATTAGGTCATTCGGCCCATCACGTCTACAATGCCATTGAATCATGGCTGTTCTATCTATCTCCTAACCCCATTCTCATGCTTTCTCATCATAACCCCTGACTTGTGCAAATCAAAAATCTATCTATCTCTGCCTTAAAAATAGCAATTGACGGCCTCCACAGTCTTTTTTGGTAAATAATTAGACAGATTAAATAAATTCCTCCTCATCTCCTTCCTAAAGGAACATCATTTAATTCTGAGGGTATGACCTCTAGTTCTAGACTCTCCCACTAGTGGAAACATCCTCTCTACATCCACTCTATCCATGTCTTTCACTATTCGGTAAGTTTCAATGAAGTCCTCCCTCATCCTCCAAAACTTCAGCGAGTACAGGCCCAGTGCCGTCAAACGCTCATCATCTGTTAACCCACTCATTCCTGGGATCATTCTTGCAAACCTCCATCAGTGCTAGTTTACTTGTATGTGTCTGTATTTGTGAGTGTGTGGCTGTATGTGCTGATTTCATCTGTGTGTGTGTCTATTTGTTTGTACGTGTGCCTTTCCTTTCAAAAGTCCTTGAAAAGGTAATTTTAAAATCAACTTATGCCTTACCTACACCAAAGTACAATCCTGGAAACTTTCCAATCAGGTTTCAGGGCCCACCACAGCACAGATTCTGCCTTGTTGAAGGTACATAACGACCTACTTCTCACCATTGACTCTGGCGACTGTGCAATCCTGCTCCTTCTCGACCTCAGCGCAGCATTTGATACTGTCGACCATATGATCCTAATTCACCATCTCCGGTACGAGGCTGTTATTGATGGCACTGCCCTGAGCTGGTTCGTCTCCTACCTCAAAGATAAGAGTTTCTCTACAAACGTAGGTAACTCATTCTCCTCCCCAGCTAGCCTTTGCTGTGGGGTTCCACAAGGCTCCATCCTAGGCCTCATTTTCTTCTCTCTGTATATGCTACCTTTAGGCCAAGTCATTCAAAGGCACGGCATTTCCTTCCACTACTTTGCAGACGATACACAACTCTATCTCCCCCTGAAGCGCAACAACCAATCAAATCTACTCGGCCTTATCCACTGCCTCGAGGATATAAAGTGTTGGATGGCCCAGAACTTCTTCCAACTAAACGAGAGTAAGTCTGAGGTCATCCTTCTCGGCCCCTTGGACTGCATCAAAGTGATAGCAGGCAGCCTTGGAAGCCTTGCCCCATTACTCAAACCTCACACCAAAACCTTTGGCGTGATATTTGACTCCACGTTGAAATTGGACAAACAAGTCAATGCCGTGGTAAAAGCTAGCTTCTTCTAGCTTCGGACGATAGCTAAAATAAAACCATTCCTCCAATTTGATGACCTCGAAAAGATCATCCACTAATTTATCTCCTCCCGCCTTGATTATTGCAACCCCTTTTACACTGGCAGCAGCCAATCATCCCTGTCCTGCCTGCAACTGATCCAAAAAGCCGCAGCGAGACTCCTGATGGGCACCTGAAAAAAGGACCACATCACCCCGATTCTGGCCTCTCTCCACCGGCTCCCTGTGCAGGTCCGAATAAATTTCAAGATCCTTCTTTATGTTTACAAAGTCCTTAACGGGCTTGCCCCCACCTACATCAAAAGTCTGCTTACCCACCACACCACCTCCAGGTCCCTCAGATCGGCCGACTTGGGGTTACTGAACATCCCGCGGTCTAGGCATAAGCTCAGGGGCGACCGCGCTTCTGCGGTTGCAGCACCTAGACTTTGTAACAGCATCCCTCTTCCCATCAAAACTGCTCCCTCCATCAACTCTTTTAAGTCTAGACTTAAAATTTATTTCTATTCTCAAGCCTGTCTTGAGGTTCTCTGAGGGAGCGCTGTATGTATGTATTTATGTATGTATCGTTGATCTATGTACCACTGTTTGTAGCACGTGAGTACCTGCACTAATGTAAAGCACTTTGGTCAATGAGAGTTGTTTTTAAATGTGCTATACAAATAAAATTGACTTGACTTGACTTAACTTGACATTTGTGTGTGCATCTGTGTGTATTGTTGTGTGCACATATGTGTGTGCATGTGTATGCACCTGTGTGGGTCTATTGTTGTGTGCACATGTGTGTGTGTACGGGCCTGTTTGGTGTATCTTTTCCTGAGTGTTTATGTGGGGATGTATCGATTTGTACGTGCATGGCACTCTTTGTACAAAGCTACATCTGAAGAAATGTTCCAACATGAAACGTCATCTGTCCATTCCTTCCACGGATGCTCCGTGACACATTGAGTTCTTCCAGCATTCAACTCTTGCTGTATTAATACTTGAGCTTATATTTGTATAAATCACCATACATGCACCTGAATATTAGTCTGCTTCTCTAGTATTTTCTCTGTTGTATGATCTGATTTATGTGTGTGCATCTGTAGTTGTGTGTGTGTGTGGGGGTTTGCGTTTGTGTATATGTATGTGTGTATGTTTGCATGTGTATGAATCTCTATTTATGTGTATGTGTGTGTTTGTTTAATATGTGTGTGTGCTTGTGTGTCTATTTATGTATGTGTGTATGTGTGTGCATCTCTATTAGTATATATTAGTTTCTGTATGTTTATGTGTGTGTGTATGTGTGCGTGTGCGTGTGCGTGTGCGGGATTTATATGTGTGAGAGTGTGTGTCTGTATTTATGTGCGTGTGTGTTTGCGTGTATGCCTGCAATTATGTGTGCACATGTGCGTGTGGTGTTTCTTTGTGTAGGTGTTTATATATATATATATATATATATATAATAGACTGAGTGGGATGGGCTGGTCCCCTAACGCAATATTCCACCTCTCCACCAAGGTTATGTGTGTGTGTGTGTGTGCGTGTATGCGTGTGTGGGCGGGGGGGGGGGGGGCTTTCTGGAGCGCTAGCACTCACACACACACACACTCTCACTCACTCCCACTCACACACACACACACTCTCATTCACTCACTCACACACACACTCCCACTCACACACACTCCCGCTCACACACACACACACTCACACATACATACACACACACTCGCACACACACTCGCACACACACACACACACACACTCACTCACACACACACACACACACACACACACACACACACACACACACACACTCACACAAACACACTCACACACTCACACACACACTAACACATACACACACGCTCACACTCACACACACACTAACCCACACACTCATACACATACACTCACAAACACACATGTGCACACATATTCACACGCACATACACGCACACACAAACATACACTCACAAACATATATATATATACACACACACATACACTCACAAACACATACACACACAGACACACACACAGACACACACACACACAGACACACACACACACACAGACACACACACACAGACACACACACAGACACACACACACACACAGACACACATGCACATACACAGACACTCACACACACTCACAAACACGTACACACACACTCACTGACTCACACACCATATATATCACAGTAAACTTTCTTGAATACTCACACGGCTGAGCGTGGTCTCTCTACTTTGGGGCTTCCGCAATCAGCATGACCTCTGCACTTACTGAAAATTAAGCAATCAGTACGACCTGTCCACTAAGCGGGACTTTTGAACCAAACATAGTCAGACCCTATAAAGCATTTATTCCTTCCAAACACAGTCGGACCTAATAAAGCATTGCAGTTTCAAGCACAGGCAGGGCAGCAGGGCAAACAACTCATGGTATTGTCATTAAGGGCTAACAAATCATTTATTGCAAGTACATTGCAGCTTAGAATGAGAGTCGTGGCCTCTCCCTCGCGATCTTGCAGAGTGACTGATTCACGTCCATGCATCCGGGGATTTATAGTCCTGCCCCCCCCCCCCCCTCGGAAGAGGCGTTACCTTCATTACGGTGATTGACAGGCGGGAGGATTTCATGGTTTTTTATACACTCATAAGCTTTTTATTTTTCATCGATGGGAAAAATCCTCAGGGTCTACTCAGCGGAGGAGGACTGTGAGTAAGATGGCCAAAAATCGTAGCGATATATCGTAGCATTTGTTCTAAAATCAATATACAGCGCAGACAGGAAGTGGTCAAGATGAGACTTTTAATTATATAGATATATATATGCACACGCGCACAGGATAAATTATTCTCTCCACCACCATTCTTTTCTATGCTCGCAAAGAAATACAGTAATCCCATTTCTTGTGTGGATAGAGCTTGTCTGTGGTAGCTGCTGCAGTCTGCAAAACGTTACAATGGCATAAATCAGAAAAATTGGAAAGAGATATTAGCCTGCCCAGGTGTTTATTGTAGTATGTGTAGGCTCTCTATATAATAGCACTTATTGGATCGCCATGAATTGCACACTGTCTGTGCTGCACTCCTGTGGTGAAATGTATCTCATTTACCCACTGTCACCTCTGTTGAAGTTGCTTGTATTATGCTGATCTCTACTTGGGGAAGTTGTTATGAGCCTGACCAGCGGACTACATTCCTATTAGCAGCTGCTAGTCCAGTTAGGGCTGTAGTCTTTTTTGACGTGAGCTGGAATTGACAGGAGCTTAAATCCCAAAAGCATTCCTTGTGAGAACCGCATGTAGCCCCTAATAGAGTGAAAAAGCTCAATTTTAACCGGCAACTCCCCAAACACAGCAGCAACATTGGATGGCATCCGAACTCTACAACAAAACTATTCTGTTTGGAGTGGACTCCACACATTTTTCGTCAGCGTATTTAGTGGCTTGAACGAGACACAATGGCATAGCCAGGAGAACTGTTGCCTCACAGCACCAGGGATCTGGGTTCGATCCTCACCACGGGCGCTCGGTTTAGTTTAGCTTAGTTTGAAGACACCTTGCGGAAACAAGTTATTTGGCCCGCCGAGTCCACGCTGACCAGCGATCCCCGTACACTGGCACTATCGTGCACACTAAGGACAATTTACAATCTATACCAAAGCCATTTAACCTACAAACCTGGATGTCTTTGGAGTGTGGGAGGAAAACGGAGCACCCGGGGAAAACCCACGTGGTCACGGGGAGAACGTAGAGCACCTGTAGTCAGGATCGAACTCGGGTTTCTGGCGCTGTAAGACAGCAACTCTACCGCTGCGCCACTGTGCTATCTGTGTTGAGCCTGTGATCACTTGGGTAACCTCCGGCTGCTCCGTTTTCATCTCACATCCCAAAGACGCGCAGGTCTGTAGATTAATTGGCCCACTGTAGATCGCCCCTTGATAGTAGGGAGTGGATGAGAAAATATTATCAGATCAAATTGGATAGCATGCTAAACACATTTTTTTCACTGTACCTTGATACTCCTGACCAAGATTGAGCTAAATCTAAACCTAACATGGAGCAGGTCAGACAGCATCTCTGGAGAGCATGGGTAGATGACATGTCAAGTTGGATATCTTCTTCAGACTCAGGAGAATTGTCAGGACCCTGAATTAGTGTTACTCCAGCTTTGTATGTCACTTTTTTCGAAACCAGCTTCTGAAGAAGGGTTTCGACCTGAAATAACACCTTACTCTTTTTCTCCAGAAATGCTGCCTTACCCGCAGAGTTACTCGAACATTTTGTGTCTATCTGCAGTTCCTTGTTTCTATGTTGTTCATCCAGCAGTTTGTTTTTTGCCCATATCGAGGGTGTCTTGTTCTGTCAGGGATGATGCTTTTCAGAGAAACCATTAAGCAAATGGTTTATTTACCTTCGCAAGTGCCGGTACATACCACTGTACCACTACATTGAAGCTAACTAAGAAGGTTTTCACTGGTTCAACAACAATTAGGGTACTGGCAGAATTCACAAGTTCATAAATGATAGGACCAGAATTAGGCCATTTGGCCCATCGTCTACTCCGCCACACAATCAAGGCTGAACTATCTCTCCCTTTCAACCCCATTCTCCTGCCTTCTCCCCTCGAAGGGCCGAATGGCCTACGCCTGCACTTATTTTCTATGATAACCCTGACAGCCATACAAATCAAAAATGTGTCAATCTCCACCTTAAAAATATCCATTAACTTAGCGCCTGCAGCCTTTCATGGCAAAGAATTCCAGAGATTCACCACTCTCTGACAAATGAAATTCCTCCTCATCTCCTTCCTAAAGAGACGTCCTTTAATCTGTGGCTATTACCTCTAGTCCAAGACTCTCCCACTAGTGGAAATATCCTCTCCACATCCACTTTATCCAAGCCTTTCATTATTCGGTACATTTCAATGAGGTCCCCCCTCATTCTTCTAAATTCCACCGACTACAGGTCCATTGCCGTCAAACGCTCATCATATGTTAACCCACATTCCTGGGATCATGCTTGTCATCCTCCTCTGGACCCTCTCCAGAACCAGCACATCCTTCCTCATATATGGTACCCAAAATTGCTCACAATACAAGAATTATAGTTGGGTGCTAAACCTTAGGAAAGATGTAAAGTCTCTAAGGAAGACTCAGAAGATCCAAGCGTGAGGCGGCACAGTGGCATACAGTGGCTTGCAAAAGTATTCATACCCCTCGAACTTTTCCACATTTTGTCACATTACAACCACAAACGTAAATGTATTTTATTGGGATTTTATGTGATGGACCAACACAAAGTGGTGCATAATTGTGAAGTGGAAGGAAAATGATACCTGGTTTCCAAATTTTATTACAAATAAAAAACTGAACAGTGTGGCTTGCAAAGTATTCAGCCCCCCTGAGTCAATACTTTGTAGAACCACCTTTCGATGCAATTGCAGCTGCAAGTCTTTTGGGGCATGTCTCTACCAGCTTTGCACATCTAGAGACTGATATTTTTGCCCACTCTTCTTTGCAAAATAGCTCAAACTCAGTCAGATTGGATGGAGAGCATCTGTGAACAGCAATTTTCAAGTCTTGCCAGAGAATCTCAATTGGATTTAGGTCTGGACTTTGACTGGGCCATTCTAACACATGAATATACTTTGATCTAAACCATTCCATTGTAGCTCTGGCTGTATGTTTAGGGTCGTTGTCCTGCTGGAAGGTGAACCTCCGCCCCAGTCTCAAGTCTTTTGCACTCAAAAACAAGTTTTCTTCCAAGATTGCCCTGTATTTGGCTCCATCCTTCTTCCCATCAACTCTGACCAGCATCCCTGTCCCTGCTGAAGAAAAGCATCCCCACAGCATGATGCTGCCACCACCATGTTTCACAGTGGGGATGGTGTGTTCAGGGTGATGTGCGGTATTAGTTTTCCGCCACACATAGCGTTTTGTATTTAGGCCAAAATTTTCAATTTGGTCTCATCAGACCAGAGCACCTTCCTCCACATGTTTGCTGTGTCCCCCACATTCTTGTGGCAAACTGCAAATGGGACTTCTTATGGCTTTGTTTTGACAATGGCTTTCTTCTTGCCACTCTTCCATAAAGGCCCGATTTGTGGAGTGCACGACTAATAGTTGTACTGTGGACAGATTCTCCCACCTGAGCTGTGGATCTCTGCAGCTCCTCCAGAGTTACAATGGGCCTCTTGCTGCTTCTCTGATCAATGCTCTCCTTGCCTGGCCTGTCAGTTTAGGTGGACGGCCATGTCTTGGTGGGTTTGCAGTTGTGCCATAATGATGGATGATGGATTGAACAGTGCTCTGTGAGATGTTCAAAGCTTGGGATATTTTTTTATGACCTAACCCTACCTTAAACTTCTCCACAAATTTATCCCTGACCTGTCTGGTGTGTTCCCTGGGCTTCATGATGCTGTTTGTTCACTCTAACAAACCTCTGAGGCCTTCACAGAACAGCTGTATTTATACTGAGATTGGATTACACACAAGTGGACTCTATTTACTAATCAGGTGGCTTCTGAAGGCAAATGGTTGCACTGGATTTTATTTAGGGGTATCAGAGTGAAGGGGGCTGAATACCTTTGCACGCCACACCTTTCAGTTTTTTATGTGGAAATGTTCAAGGGGTATGAAAACTTTTGTAAGCCACTGTAATGGTAGAGATGCTACTTTACAGCGCCAGAGACCCAGGTTCGATCCTGACTACAGGTGCTGTCTGTGTGGAGTTTGTACATTCTCCCTGTGAACGTGAGGGTTTTCCTCCCACGCTCCAAAGACATACATGTTTGTAGGTTAATTGGCTGCAGTAAGTTGTAAAATTGTCCATATTGCAGGTAGGTTAGTGTACGGGTGTTCACTGGTCGGCGCGGACTTGATGGGCCGAATAACCTGTTTTCATGCTGTATCTCTCAAGTCTAAAGTTTAAAGAAGAGAGTTACTAAATACCGGGGATGACGGATTTAACTTGATTGGTAAAGAACTGACCGAAATCTGAAATTAAAACAAAAAATGATGGGAACACGCAAGAAATCAGGCATTGTGTGTTGCAAAAAAAGAGGTAATATTTTAGGCTGAAGCCACTTTGTCAGAACTTTACCACTTTGACAACACTTAAAATATTATTGTCTGCAAAGCACTTTGGAATATCTGAAAAGAGAAAATGTAACACAGTGTGCAGCTGGTAGAGCTGCTACATCACAGGGCAGAGTCCACGGTTTGATCTTGATCTCTGGTGCTGTCTGTGTGGAGTTTGCATGTTCTCCAAGTGACTGCGTGGGTTTCCTCCAGGTGGTCATAAGGTCATATGTGTTAGGAGTTAAATTAGCCCATTCGGCACATCAAGTCTACTCTGCCATTCAATCATGGTTGATCTATCTCTCCTCCCTAACCCCATTCTCCTGCCTTCTCCCCATAATCACTGACACCCGTACAAATCCAGAATCGATCGATCTCTGCCTTAAAAATATCCATTGACGGACTCTACAGCCATCTGTGGCAGAGAATTCCACAGATTTACCACCGTCTGATTAAAGACATTCCTCCTCATTTACTGTTCCTGTTTCCTCCCACATCCCAAAGACGTTTGGCTTTGTAGGTTAATTAGTGTCTCTAAATTGCCTCTAATGTGCAGGGAGTGGATGCAAAAATGGAACTAGCGTGAACGGATGATCAATGGTCGGTGTGGGCTGAACGACCTGTTTCCATACTGTATCTTTCAATCAATCAATCAATCAGTAGAAACACAAGACTTTTGCCTTTCTCTTCCAGTGAATCAGTCATTATGAATAAGAAGGATTTAGGACAAAGCACTCCATCTAGTACATTGATCATCCAACCTCTATGTCATTATATAAACCACAGTGTACATCATTGGAAAAGTATGTTGTATTTGCATGGTACACCACACCAACTTCTTTGATAGCAATTTCTGAATCCATGACTTCTGATACTGTTGTTCAAAGAAGAAAGTGAATAGGAATACCACCAACATCTTCTCCAGGAAGGATTAGTGTCGATGGGACATGTTGAGGACTAGTTTGGCTGGACGACTGTTTCCACGCAGTAGGACTCTATGACTCTACGTCATCCACTTTCATCATTCTGGATTTGGATCATGGTCATCCAAAGCATTGTGGTGGACTTTGGATCAAGAAGTTGTCTCACTATCACCACCTTGAGGGCACTGAAGGAGAGGCACTATATTGGAGCATTGATAAAATATACACAAATCCAAGAAATAAATTGGATTTGAATTGAATTCAATTACCTTTATTGTCATTCAAACAATTTTTGAATGAGATTTCGTACCATGCAGTCATGACAGAAAAAAAAGCAACAAAACGCACAATGAACACAATTTAACACAAACATCCATCACGGTGAATCTCCAGGCACCTCCTGACTGTGATGGAAGGGAAAACGTCTTATTTCTTCCTTGCTTGTTCTCCCGCTGCATCAAGGTGATCGAGGCTCTGATGGTAATCAGATGTTGATGATAGTAAATCTCGCGGCCGATTTTAAGCTCCGTGAACGGGCCGATTCAAACTCCCCGATTCGGGGCGGACAAAGCCGCTGTTGTGGGAGCTTCCGAAAATCGGTCACCAACCAGGGACCTGCGAGCTCCCGATGTTGCCATCTACAGGGTCCACGGCCGAAGCCTCCGACGCTCCAAAGTCGTGTCGCAGCCACAGCGCCACCACAGCCTCTGAGGTCAGCCAGCCCCACGATGGTAAGTCCACAGGCTCTTCGACCGTAGCCCTCAAGGTCGATTCCAGTTGGAGGTCGCCAGCTCCACGATATTAGGCCTCAGCGCAGACGGAGACAGAGATACGACAAGAAAAAGGTTGCATCCCCATTGAAGGAAGTGATTAAAAAATAAGTTTCCCCCACCCTCCACATATCCACAACTAAAAATAGACTAAAACATGCATCTAACAAGACAAAAAGAAAACAAAAAAAGGAAGGACAGACAGACTGCAGGCGAGCCGCAACTGCTTGGGCAGCGCCGTCTCTTCCGGATATGGTTTAAGCTTACGAAGAATGAGTTGTTCATTTGACAAACCACACATCTAAGTAGGGAAGGATTTAATATAGCCTTACTGCAAATTACGTAACATTGTCCATCAGCTATGGTAAGTGGATAGCACTCTGGACATTAAATCAGGAGGTTGTGGGATCCAAATGCACTGCAGAGATTTCTGCACATAAACTAAGTTGACACTTTGGAGATGGTGTCTTTGAGTTATAATGTTATGTGATGCTTTCCATCAGTGTATCTCTTTTCTCCAGTGATGCTGCCTGACCCGATAAAATACATTTTGTGTCCATCTTTAGTGTATCGTAACAGTGGTGTTCAATTCAATGGTTCAACGGTTCTTTATTGTCACAGATGCACCGCACAGCAAAATTATTTCTGCATAGCACACACATGCACAAATCCCCATATTTTGGTGCCATTTACTAAAAGAAAAGGTCCAACATCATGTCCACACGTTCGATTAACTGGAGCCGCTCCTAATTCATGTAAACCCCAGGCTGCTGCAGAGCTTCCTCTGTCGCCCTCGCCAGCTTGGCCCGTGAACTGACGTCCCTTTCCTCACCCAACCACCTTTGTGTGGGCCACCTCTTGCAGCCGACTTTGAAGGTGCTGGAGGCAACACCCCGGCTCTCCTCCCACCGGCGTACTACTCCCGTACGACGTTGCCAGCAGCTCCTTGGAGGTGAAGTTCTGCAGGCCCGTCCATTATAACCAAAATCTGTTATAATGAGGTCCGTAAAATGAGGGTTTACTGAATTCTAGTAATCAGTTTCCCTTTGGAAAGTAGTCAGCAAGAAATAGCTGTAACTGGAATGGGGTTGGTTATTGAGCCACAGAAGAATGTATGGGAGACTGGATCTTCCTCTAACCCAGTGAAAACTAAACAGAGCTTGATGCTGTACCACAAACAAGTATTTTAAGGACAGTTTAAAAACATTTGATAGTACTCGATACTGCAAGCTAACCCACAATTTATTGATTGGCTGTGGTAGTTTTCAAAATATGGACATTTGCATCTCGAAACTAGAAGCTGTGTTGTCAGAAATCAATTTTGGTGCATTTTGAGTTTTCTGCATTTACAAACGCAGAATTAGAGAGCAGTAATTAAATAGCCTGCCTCTTCATCACGGCAAGAGTTGTGGCAGCAACTGCAGCCCTCCTTGTGTTTCACACAGATTGGTGAATAATTGTCCCTCTCTTTCACTCTCACGGTCAATGCAATCATCTTGAAGAGGTTGAATCAGCCAAAATAAAATATCTGGCCAAATTGCTTTTGTTTTTTTTTTCTGCTTTCTCTTCAATCTTCTTTCTCCTGCTCCTGTTATTGATTTATGAAAGGGTATAGTTCCATGGGAGCGGAGGAGACAGGTAGCTGGAAAGAGATAGAGTAAGGATGTTTCTTGTTGTTCAAAAGAAAAGTCACAGAGTGCTGGAGTAATTCAGCAGGTCAGGCAGCTTCTCTGGAGAACATGGATAGGTGGCGCAGCGGCGCAGCAGTAGAGTTGCTGCCCTACGGTGCCTGAGACCTGTGTTCGATCCTGAGCTCGAGTGCTGTCTTTATGGAATTTATACATTCTTCCTGTGACCTTGTGGGCTTTTTCCCGGTGCCTCGGTTTTCTACCACACTCCAAAGACATGCAGTTTTGTAGGTTAATTGGCTTTGGTAAAATTGTAAAATTTACCAAAGTGTGCAGGACAGTTTTAGTGTACGGGGTGATCATTGGTCGGCTCCGACTCGGTTGGCCAAAGGACCTGTTTCTTTTTTCTGTTCCTTTTTTAGTTTTAGAAATGCAAATTTTAGAGATAGGTCCATTGGCCCATCAAGTCCACACCAACCATCAATTACCCATTCACACTAGTTCCATGTTATCCCACTTTTGCATTCACTCTCTACACAATAGGGGGAATTGTACAGAGGTCAATTAACCTACAAACCCACATGTCTTTGGGATGTGGGAGGAAACAGGAGCACCTGGAGGAAACCCCATATGGTCACTTGGAGAACGTGCAATATACATCCATACATGTCAATACACAGACAGCATCCGCAATCAGGATCTGACAAGAGCCTCATGGTTAAGAAAATCTTAGAGGGTTTAGGGTCAAGTGCGGCAAATAAGAATAGCTTAGATGGTGTATCTTGGCTGGCGGTGCCAAGTTGGACCGCAGGGCATATTTCCGTGCTCTATGACCCTGTTAGATTCATACGTTGACAAGTTGTAGGAGCAGAAGTAGGCTATTTGGCCCATCAAGTTAACTCTGCCATTCAATCATGGCTGATCTATCTTTCTCTCTTAACCCCATTCTCCTGCCATCTCCCAGACCCTTACTGATCAAGAATCTATCAATCTCTGTCTTTAAAATATCTATTCACTTGGCCTGCACACCCATTTGCTGATTTATGATAACTGGTGACTGTTATATTTAGTTTAGTTTAGAGCTACAGCGTGGAAACAGGCCCTTTGGCCCACCGAGTCCGCACCGACAAGTGATCCCGCATACTAACACTATCGTACACACACGAGGGACAATTTACATTTTATACCAAGCCAATTAACCTCCAAACCTGTGGAGTCTTTGGAGTGTGAAAGATCAATGGAAGATCTCGGAGAAAACCTTTGCAGGTCACTGAGTGAACGTTCAAGTATGCGTTTGTTGTCACATGCATCAATTAAGGTCATTTGAAATTTGAGTCCAACATACAAACTCCATACAGGGAGCACCCCTAGTTAGGATCAAACCCGGGTCCCTGGCGCTGTAAGGCAGCAACTCTACCGCTGCGCCACCGTGCCACCCTGCATTCCATATATAAATTCAGTGTCCATGAAGTTGAATGGGACACCCCATGAAAGTAAACATCACTCAAGGAAAGTGAAATGCTTTTACCAAACATAACAATAGTATGATTTAAACCAAATCATCATCATCATCATCATCGGTGGTAACTCGAAACAAGTATGACTCTCCTCTCCTCTCCATAGGGTCGCTTACTTGTGGGTCTGCAGATGTCTGTAGAGACCAATCCATGATCCACATACCTTGGTGCAAAGTAGGCAGTGGAGACTGGCGGCGGTTGGTAGTCGTCGACCCCCCTTCTCTCTCTCCTTACGGTGCTGTCGCTTTGTCTCTGCGACACGGCGTAGTTCCATTTCGTGATGTGCAACTCCTTCCTGCACGGATTTCCTCCAGGACCGTCTGTCCAGTGCATTGTGCTCCAAGTTGTGGAATTTCTTCAGACTGTTCTTGATGTTGTCCTTGAAGTGTTTCTTTGGCCCGCCGAGGGCTCGCAGACCTTCCTTCAATTGAGAGTACAGGATTTGTTTAGGGAGACGTGTGTTGGACAAGCGGATGGCATGGCCAATCCATCGAAGTTGGTGCTGAATTATTGTGGTGGTGATGCTGGCCATGTTGGCTTCCTCCAAAACGCTGATGTTGGTGCATTTGTCCTCCCAGCTGATGCTCAGAATCTTTTGTAAGGATCTCTGATGGTATTGTTCCAGGGCTCTCAGGTGCCTGCTGTAGGTGGTCCATGACTCGACTTCATACAACAGGGTGGAGAGGACAACGGCTCTGTAGACCAGCAGTTTTGTTTGAGCCTTTAGGTCTCGGTCTTCAAAGACTCAACAGTGGCTGAATGGGAGATGCCAGAGAGTAATGGTGAATGGCTGTTTGTCAGGTTGGAAGCCGGTGACCAGTGGGGTGCCTCATGGATCTGTGTTTGGTCCACTGTTGTTTGTCATGTACATCAATGATCTAGATAATGATACTAAGATAAGTGGTGCTGTAGATAATGAAGTAGATTTTCAAAGCCTACAGAGAGATTTGGGCCATTTGGAAAAGTGGGCTGAAAGATGGCAGATGAAGTTTAATGCTGATAAGTGTGAGGTTCTACATCTTGGCAGGAAAAATCAAAATAGGACGTACATAGTAAATGGTAGGGAATTGAGGAATGCTGTGGAACAGAGGGATCTAGGAATAACTGTGCATAGTTCCCTGAAGGTGGAATCACATGTAGATAGGGTGGTAAAGAAAGCTTTTGGTGTGCTGGCCTTTATAAATCAGAGCATTGAATATAGGAGTAGGGAAGTATGTTAAAATTATACAAGGCATTCGTGAGACCAATTCTGGAGTATGGTGTACAATTTTGTTCACCTAATTATAGGAAGGATGTCAACAAAATAGAGAGAGTACAGAGGAGATTTACTAGAGTGTTGCCTGGGTTCCAGTAACTAAGTTACAGAGAAAGGTTGAACAAGTTAGGTCTTTATTCTTTGGAGCGCAGAAGGTTAAGGGGGGACTTGATTGAGGTCTTTAAAATGATGAAAGGGATAGACAGAGTTGATGTGGATAAGCTTTTCCCATTGAGGGTAGGGAAGATTCAAACAAGAGGGCATGACATGAGAATTAAGGGACATAAGTTTAGGGGTAACATGAGGGGGAACTTCTTTACTCAGAGAGTGGTGGCTGTGTGGAATGATCTTCCAGCAGAAGTGGTGGAGGCAGGATCGATTTTAACATTTAAAAGTAAAGTGGATGGGTATGTGGACGGGAATGGAATGGAGGGGTATGGTCTGAGTACAGGTAGATGGGACTAGGGGAAAATAAATGGTCGGCACGGATTGGAAGGGCCGAGAAGGCCTGTTTCCGACCTGTAATTGTTATATGGTTATATGACTCTTTTCCTGAGTCTGGCATAGGTTTCGCTGGCACAACTCAGGCAATGATTGACCTCAGAGTCAATACCAAACATAACAGTATGTTTCAATAGTATGATTGAAACCAAATACGGTATCAACTAACTCAGAGATGACAGGGGAATCAAATCTGCCCAGCATGATTGAAGGACGACCATATTATTGCCTCCCCAAAGCTCCAGTGAAGTTAATGTAAATAATAAGATGAAGAACTATTAATTACACTGCATAAAATATTAATTCAGTAAAAATGTTGCCCGCTAATATCCACCTTACATTTCCACAGTCAAAATAAGGTGAACTGTGCTCACTTGGTAAAGAATCTGTCTTTTCAGAGAGCATTTTATTTTTAATCCTGCGCTGAATACTGTGCTCTTTGGATGAGCATGTCAGTCAAAGAAAGAGAAAGAGACAAAAAAAACGTATTAAAAATTGACGGCTTTTGTGCAGAGGAAAAGTGAATCTGCTAGCCTGCAGCTCTGTGGTAGAATGCACTTAAAGTTCAATCCAAACATCAAAAGTCAAGACTAGGAGAGAATTCATTTATAAATTCAGTAAACGTCCCTTCATGTGGAGAGGAGAGGGTTGATTAGCTGCCCCGGCTCAGCTGAAAGGATACTTTGCACAAAAAAAATCCTATGACTGTACAATGAGTTAGTCATTCATCCTTGAAGAGCTGATGATGACTGTACAATGGTGGATGCTTTAGAGATATCTGGCAGGATCTATGAGATATTCATACTGAGGTCTTTCAATCGCAGGCCTGTAATGCTGACGCTCTGTCGCAAAGAGATGGTGGGGGTGAAATGAAATGCTACCATTGAGAGACTGTGTTTGAAAGAAGAACGTTATAAACTATGTTTATTCCATGACGTCTTAAGCTCTGATGTAACCCATTGCAGAATGCATAGGCTTATAACCGTAGTTTAAAGCTACAGCATGGAAGGAGGCACTTTGTCCCAACTCATGCATGCAAAATGTCCTATCAATACTAGTTCCATTTGCCCCTGTTTGAACCATATCTCTCTAACCTTGGCACAGTGGCGCAACCGGGTTCAAATCCAGCAATGGATGCTTTCTATACGGAGTTTGTACATTCTCCCTGAGGCCAAGTGGGTTTTCTCCAAGATCTTCAGTTTCCTCCCAAACTCCAAAGACGTACAGGTTCGTAGGTTATAGAGTCATAGAGTCGTAGAATAATACAGCATGGAAACAGGCCATTCAGCCCAACTTTCCTACACCGGCCAACATGTCCCAGCTACACTAGTACCACCTGCCTGCGTTTGGCCCATATCCTTCCAAACCTGTCCTATCCATATACCTGTCTAACTGTTTTGTAGATGTTGGGATAGTCCCTGCCGCAATACCTCTTCTGGCAGCTTGTTCCATACTCCTACCACCCTTTGTGTGAAGCTTATCAAATATGGCCTGTGGACGCTTGATTTGAGCAAATTGGCTGCTGTATTTCTCATTTTGCCAAGGTACAGTGAAAAGCTTTTATTGCATGTGAACCAGTCAATGGGAAGATTATACATGATGAGAATCGAGCCATCCACAGTGTACAATACATGATAACGGGAATAACGTTTAATGCAAGATAAAGTCCAGTAAAGTCCGATTAAAGATAGTCCAAGGGTCTCCAATGTAAAAGGAAACCAGAGCGCTCAGAGGAAACCTATGCATTCACATGGAGAACATGCAAACTCCGCACATATAGTACACGAGGTCAGGATCGAACCCAGGTCTCCGGAGTTGTGAGGCAGCAGCTCTACCAGTGAGAGAGTGACATGGAATAGTAATGCTGGGCTAGAACACCAGTCAGGCAGAATGGCCTTTTGTGGTATGAGTGATTAAATGTGTCTCTTTATTTACCATCCTTCACACTAATTTGTTTTGGTGAATAAACGGAGGCAACATCTAACCCATAAGATGAAAAGGAAAATATATTAACCTGAAAATTCTCTCATGCCTTCCTCAAAGTCTACAGAATTAAACATTCTCAGAAATTCATTGTGTAGTTGTCATAACAATTATCAAATATAATTATAGACACTCAAAGATATGTAGCTTTGATTTAATCATACGTTACAATACTGCAGTTGTATCATTGTGATGTGAGCCTTGAATGCTCTTCTGTCTTCAAAGGATTTAGCTGTCAATTTGAGCTGGAACAATGTTCAGTTGAAACAGTCAGTAATTAAATGGAGGAATAGTATGAAGAGGCTAAGTGGCTTATTGTTGGTTTAATGTTCTTATGGATTTCAACAATCCAGGAAGATAATGATAATACATGTAAAATGAATTCTCTTCCCAAGATAACGGGGCAGAAATTCTTCATGGGTACAATGGATTTAGGAGAACGTACGATGGAAACCAGACTTTTGCACGACCCCTTAACCCTAATTAGTTAACCACAATTGCTTCACATTGCAATGTGAAGAGAAAAAAAACACATATAATTAATAAGAAGCTATGACTAAAGAGTAGCTTAAATAGTTATCTTATAAAAAATATATTAAATAGTAGTGAGTTGGTAAGGGTTGGGGAGGGGTTTCCAGGAGTAAGTACAAGGACAGCGTTTGATGGAAGAGAAGTGAAGTTGTAGATGTAGCCCAGTCTATCACACAGACCAGACTTCCCACCATTGACTCCATCCACACAACATGCTACTTTGGAAAAACGGCCAGCATAATCAAAGACTTGTCCCACCCCGGTCGTTCCTTCTTCTCCCTACTCTCGTCAGGCAGAGGATACAGAAGCTTAAAAACGCGCACCACCAGTCTCAGGAACAGCTCCTTCCCTCTGTTATCAGACTCTTCCATAAGCTAGAATACCGTTCAAATCACCCCTATCCCATTGTGTATTGAACTTTGTCTATGGAACTAATTTGCTACAAAGTGCTACATTGCAGAGAACTATATTCTGCATTCTGTATCTTCCCGTTTGTTTAGTTTAGCTTTGAGATACAGTGTGGAAACAGGCCATTCGGCCCACCGAGTCCACGCCAACCACGCAGTCACAGGGAGAACGTACAAACTCCGTACAGACAGCACCCTCGCCAGGATCAAACCCAGGTCTGTGACAATGTGGGTTTTTTCTGGGTGCTCCGGTTTCCTCCCACATTCCAAAGACGTACAGGTTTGTAGGTTATTTGGCTTTGGTAAATTTCCAAATTGTCCTTAATGTGTACGATAGTGCTGGTATGCATGGATTGCTGGTCGACATGGACACGGTGGGCTGAAGGGCCTGTTTCCACGCTGCATCTCTAAACTAAACTAAAGAACGCGAGAAAGGAAGAAGTAAGGGAAAAAGGTTTGTTCGATGAAAACCGAAAGTCAGGAATTAATATCAAAGACACGAGGGCTATTTTTATCTTAAGGAAACAACCTCCCCCCAGCATCTTTGTGTTAAGGCCTCAGAAAATTTTATTTTATTGAGATCAGCCTTCATCATGAAATTGGGTGATCACTAGAGCCATAACTTTACTTGGTGGTTATAATACCTCTCAATATAATCAATGGGAGGGCTATGTAAGGAGAGATGGCATATTTAGTCTTAGCTATTTTACACTGCCACTCAAAGTTAATGTTATCCCCTTTGACAGAAAGAAAAGCTTGACAATTTATTGTGGTAATTGGTCGCTGTCATTGAATGGCTGCATTTTATTGGTTCAAATTCCAAAGCAATAAAGCTGGCTCACACCTCGAGTTTATTTACTGTAAACATTATTCTATTGATCACTTGCATTTTGTGTAGCCACAAGTTGATTCATTTTGACTTCCATTTCATCAAAATTGATGTTTACAGTGCTAATTTGTTTCGTGCTCTGGGACATTGTCCCCAAAGAAGACCTCGACTCCATAACTGCAGTCATTGGATTATTTGTGAGCATGATTATGTTGTCAAAATGTGGTGCTTATTTGTGTTCTTTGCTCCCCATTGAATAATCTTTTATGTCTGGCTGCACACAGTATGCTTTGTGTTGGTGACTGGAAACCTATGACAAACAGCAGCACCATCTCTTGCAGGTATAAAGAGAGTTCACCTTTAACTGAATTGAACGCTAATTCTGAAATCCTTTCATGAAACAGGCACCTGTCCCTATACCTCCTCCCATGACTGTCCAGGGACTCCGACAGTCCATTTAGGTGAGGCAGAGGTTCACTTGCACCTCCTCCAACCCTAATTTACTGTTCTAGGTGTGGACTCCTATATATCGGCGAGACCCAGCGCATATTGGGTGATTGTTTCGCTCAGTCCGCCTTGGCCTATGCAGTCTCCCAGCTCTGCCCAGGATTACAACAAATCTCAGCGAGGTGTGGATGTAGCCCTGTCCATCACACTAGCCAGCCTCCTTCCCCATCAACTCCATCTACACTTCATGTTGCTTCAGGTAAGCAGCTAATAAAAACAAGGACCAATATAATCCATCACCCTGGTCATTTCCTCTTCTCCCTTCTCCCATCAGGCAGAAGATACAAAAGCTTGAAAGCTTGAAAGCATGTACCAACAGCTTCTTCCCCACTGTGAGCCGACCACGGAATGTAGTGTGTGGTCCCGGTCTTCCAACCAACCTCATTACGAACCTTGCACTTACCTCTATAACTGTAATTGTATAACGCTGCAACAATATATTCTGCACTTTTTTTTAATTTGCACTACCTGTTGAATGTGTATTACTTGATTGAACACATGTACAGGAAGGAACTGCAGATGCAGAAGGTAGACACAAAGAAATAGGTGATGTTTCATAGAGGGATGAAGAAGAGGCTTGACTCAAAATGTCACCTATTCCTTTTCCCCAGAGATGCTGCCTGTCCTGCTGAGTTACTCCAGCATTTTGGGTCTGCACTCATGCATTGCATGGTTTGACTAGATAGTACACAAACAAAACTTGTCACAATATGTTGGTACACGTGTCATTAATAAACAATGCAAAATAGAGATCATGCCAGCATTACTGCGCTATTCCCATGTGTTCTCAGGTAAATCAATAGTCCCTCTCTTCCCTTCTCCCTCATATCATAGTCCAAAGTCTTAAAAGCATGCAAACTGTTCTTTTCAATACCTCCAGGAGCTTCACTTTCTCTGTCCCATGGGTAAATGGTTTTCTTCAGAACCACTGTTGGATTTTTCTGTTTGGAGATTGCCTTTACTGAAGACCTCTTGTTTTGCTTATCCCCACAGCAGAAGCATTTTGTCTGCATCCTCTCCAACAAAGCTCTGCTTGATCGAAATATTTCTAATGGGTCATCATTAACCTTCTTTCCTCTAGAGAAAACCTGTTTATTTATTTATTTTTTATATGAATAATCTTGCATGCCTGATACAATCCTTATAAATCTTCACTGCACCCTCTCCCATGGCTGTGCATCCTCCTTTATAATAGTTGTGGACGTAGCCAAGCACACCACACAAACCAGCCGCTCTTCCCACCATATGGCGGTTTGCAGGACGACCGGAATGGAGGTGAAGTCTGCAATGGGCCGTTGTGGCCAGCTGCAGGTGGGACTGTAAAATGGAGCCAAAATGGCGACTCTTGCACAGAGAATCAGTGGGCTGTTCCGTACATTCTGTACTAACCAGGGGATTGTGCTTATGTATGGAGCTGGTCTTGCTGATCTGTATGAAAAAAGAGGAATTTCACTGCACCTTGGTACTCATGGTAATAAAGAAACCATTGAACCCATTGAACCATATTACTCTCTCCACACTCCACGCTGCCTCACACCATGGTCTGTCACTCTTCTCCCCTCTCCTGTTAGGCATATGATACAAAGGCTTGAAAGCATATACTACCAGTTTAAAGACTTTAGACTTTAGAGTCACAGCGTGGAAACGGGTCATTCGGCCCTCCGAGTCCACGCTGACCAGTGATCACTCTGTACACTAGCACCATCCTACACACGAGGAACAATTCACAATTTTTAACTAAGCCAATTAATCTACAAACCTATACATCTTTGGAGTGTGGGAGGAAACTGGAGCATCCAGGGAAAACTCACACGAATAAGGGGAGAATGCACAAACTCCGTACAGCCAGCACCCGTGGTCAGGATCAAACCCGGGTGTCTGGCACTGCAAGGCAGCAACTCTACCGCTGCACCACCGTGCCACTCTTCTCCTCTCTCCACTCAGAGAGAAGATACAAAACCTTGAAAGCACATACTAACAATTAATCTACAAACCTGTACATCTTTGGAGTGTGGGAGGAAACTGGAGCATCCAGGGAAAACTCACACATCCAAGATGTTTCCACTTTCGTCCGGTTTCCTCCCATATTCCAAAATGTGTGTATTTGTACTTTAGTTGGCCTCAGTGTGTGAAGTGGGATATCATAGAACTAGTGTGAACGGGTGATCAATGGTCGGCGTGGGCTTGGTGGGCTGAATGACCTGCTTCAATGCTGTAAGCTAAACTAAACCAAACTAAAGTTCTCAAATCATCCCAAACCAATTACTTTTTCTTTCCCCTTCTAAGTCGGCAGAGATTCAGCCTCAATCTATCTTAAGTATATTCTTGTAGCCTTTAGAAGAAATACGCTTTAGATGATTCTCATCAAACTCTTCAGAGTGAATTCTAACAGTCGAGTAGCTGTCAATAAACAGTGTCATCTTATATTCTGAGCCTGCGGGAAACTTGACGCGACAAATCTTGAAATTAATCGCAATCGTTTGGTCCACTGCGTCTGTGTGACATTTCCATTTCCCACACCAGCTATCATTACAATTTATCTGAGTGTGGCAGCCATTTTATTGTAATCAGTGACGAATTGTGGGTTGCTTTAAGCTGCTGATCTATCCCACTGTGAAATAACTTCATGCTGCCCCAGGTTCATTTCGTTTTGGGGCAGGGAATGGAACGCTTATGCCATTTGGATGTGAATTTGAATTTCGTTTGGGCTTTAACCCTGTAGGTATCATTACTGAAAGCAAGAATGAGCCAAACTTTGACCTACCAATTAAAAGGGAAATGCTGGAAGAGCTCAGCCACTGGTCCAAGGAGAAGTAGTCAGCACAGAAGTCAGCACACAAAGGTGTGGCACAGTGGCGCAGCGGTAGAGCTGCTGCCTTTTACAGAGCCTTAGACCCGGGTTCAATTGTGAGCACGGGTGCTTTCTGTACAGAGATTGTACATTCTCTTTGTGACCGTGTGGGTTTTCACCCGGAGGAAACCCACGCGATCACAGGGAGAACATTCAAACTCCACACAGACAACGCCCAAGGTTAGGTTCGAACATGGGTCTCTGACAATGTGAGTCAACAGCACTATCAGCTGCACCACTCTGCTGCCCTCTTCAAGCAGTTTGACCGTGTGCTCCGGTTTCCTCCCATGCTCCAAAGACTTGAGGGTTTGTAGGTTAATTGGGTGCGGTAAAATTGTAAATTGACCCTAGTGTGCAGGTTATTGTACGGGGTAGATCGTTGGTTGGCATGGAGTCGGTGGGCGGAAGGGCCTGTTGCCACGCTGGTTTTCCAAAGTCTAAAATCTAAAGACTCGATGGATCCTGTGGCGTGGTTCCCTGAGCAGACTGCCCAGCCAACCTGGTGAAATGCCTCTTTGCCAGAACACACAAAAAAATACCAAGACCCTGCTTGGCTGGCGGTGAGATGGGCCCTCTTTTATGTGTCATTGTATCCTGCCAGGATGCAAGCTGCCATCGAGAAAGCTGCTCGTGTAAAACAAAAGGAGATTAGTGGGCAAAATCTCCTTTTAGTGGACCCACATACGAGATTAGTGGGGCACATGATATTGGGGATAGTGCTAACAAGGATAGAAAATTGGTTGGCAGACAGAAAACAGAGAGTAGGGATTAATGGGTGCTTTTCAGAATGGCAGGCAGTGACAAGTGGGGTACCGCAAGGCTCAGTGCTTGGACCGCAGCTATTTACAATATACATCAATGATTTAGATGAAGGGATTCAAAGTATCGTTAGCAAATTTGCAGACGAAACAAAGCTGGGTGGCAGTGTGAACTTTGAATCGCGGTGCTGGCTCCATTGAAGGGCTGAATGGCCTACTCCTGCACCTATTGTCTATTGTCAAAAATATTTCCTTTCGAACAATCCCAGTTCCAGGCTTACACTGGCCCTATCCCCAAACTCAATCTAACACCAAATCGAAGGTCTAGCCATGGGCACTCGCATGGGCCCCAGCTATGTCTGCCTCTCTGTAGGGTATGTTGAACAATCCCTGTTCCAGGCGCACATTGGCCCTATACCCTAAACTCTATCTCACAGACCTCCCTATTTCCTTTCCCATATCAGTGTTAAAACTGCAAACATTTTTTTTGTACAAATAGGAATGAAAATCTTATGTCAATTCTGGAAATATTAACAGAACCTAGCATTAAAAATAAGTCCCTCCACTGAAAGCAAACAGAAAAACTGTTCTGAGAGTTCAGTCATTGAAATGCAAGGCATAGTCTACTCAAGATTCATTCATTTTTACCAAGACCTTGTAACTGGAGCTGCTGAACTCCCTCGATTCCCCCACCCTCCCACACAGGCAGTGAAAATCTAACTTCTAAACCTTGTTATCATTTAACCATTAGCTGGTGATTTATCTCAATTTCTCTGCTAACCTTTCTGCCCCCTGTGCACTAGGACGTGGGTATGAATCTTCACCCATGTCCCTCAATAAATAACGCAAGGTCCAACTGCATCAGATCGTTTTATTTTGGCTACTGGAGACATGCCTGTTTTGTACAAACAAAGCTGAGATACAAGTACAAAATCATGAGAGGAGTAGATCGGGTGGAGGCACAGAGTCTCTTGCCCAGAGTAGGGTAATCGAGAACCAGAGGACATAGGTTTAAGGTGTGGGGGGAAAGATTTAATAGGAACGTGAGTTCCCCTTTCCATTTTCTTACTGACTTTCTGTTCTGGGTCTCCTCCATTGCCAGAGTGAGGCCACACACAAACCCGAGGAACAGCACCTCATATTGTGCTTGAGGGTAGACAAAAATGCTGGAGAAAATTAGCGGGTGAGGCAGCATCTATGGAGCGAAGGAAATAGGCAACATTTCGAGTCGAGATCCTTCTTCAGGGTGTAGAGAAACAAGGAACTGCAGATAGTGGCTTATGAAAAAGGACACAGAGTGCTGGAGTAACTCAGCCGGTCAAGAAGCATCTCTGTAGAACATGAAAAGGTAATGTTTTGGCTTGGGACAGCATCTTTGGAGAATGTCGATTGGTGACATTTCAGGTCAGGACAGCATCTCTGGAGAACATGGATTGGTGATGTTTCAGTGTGAAGACGGGTCCCGACACGAAACATCTGCTATCCAGAGATGCTGTCTGACCCGCTGAGTAACTCCAGCACTTTATGTCCTTATTTTGGAAGGACCTCAGGTATGGATCGTGAAGGCACAAGCCTTGGGTCCGAAGATCATAAAAGCTAGTTTTATATCCTTCCGAAGAAGGGACTTGACCTGAAACATCACCTATCCATGTTCTCCAGAGATGCTACTTGACGTGCTGAGTTACTCCAGCACTTTCTGCCATTTTTTGTAAACCAGCATCTGCAGTTCCGTGTTTCTACCCACATGCACAAATATACTCCAGTCTGAAGAAGGGTCTCGACCCAAAACGTTGCCTATTTCCTTCGCTCCATAGATGCTCCCTCACCCGCTGACTTTCTCCAGCATTTTTGTCTACATCCGATTTTCCAGCATCTGCAGTTCCTTCTTAATCATATTCTACTTGGGTAGTTTATACTCCTATGGGTATTAAAATTGAATTCTCCATATTCAGGTAACTAACATACAAAGCCAACGCCCACTCCCATCCCCCTCCACCCCCTTTTCTCCACCTCAGTTCCCTTTGCCCCAACTGCATGTACACTCTTTCTCCCTTCCCCCCACCCCCCTTGTCCCCTAACATCTGTATTCCTTATTGTGGCATCATATGTCATGCATTTTCTATTCTTATCTCCTTAATCCAAACTTGTTGTCTTTCCATCTTTGGCCTTTGTCCAATCATCTGCCTATGAATCTCTCCCCTCCATCCCCTCCCCCACCCTTGCCTGTGTCCACCTATCACGTGCAAGGTTTAACTTGCCCCCTCCTCTCTTCCAGCTTTTTCCCACCACTACAATCAGTCAGAAGAAGGGTCCCATCCTAAAATGTTGCTTATCCATGTGTCCAAAGATGATGCGGGCGTCACAGAGATGTTCTCCTGGCGTCACATCTTACAACATGCTTGGTGTCACCCTTGAAGAATCCAAACAAACCAAGTATCTTGGCATCAAATTACAGAATGATCTACGTTGGAATGGTCAGACTCATCATGTGACAGTGAAAGCAACAGGTGTCCTAAACTTCCTGAGGCGCAACTTCCATCATTGTTCAGCTTCTGTCAAGGAGAAGCTGTATTTCACCCTCGTTAGACCTCATCTGGACTACGCAGTTGCAGCTTGGGACCCATACACAGATAAAAACATTTCATCCATCGAACGTGTCCAAAGACAGGCCGCTCGATTTGTTACTAACACCTACGAGAGAGAAGCGAGTGTCACCAAACCTCTGAATTCTCTGGGGTGGAACCCTCTCCAAGACAGACGTGAAGCTCACCGTTTGACCTGTTTTTACAAAATGTTAAATGGTCAGCTAGACATAGATCACAAGGCCTACACCAACCCCAAACCAATTAGGAGCAGACGAGGGCATTCGATCCAATTTGTGGTCCCAGCCTCAAAGACAGATGTGTACAGCAATTCGTTCTTTCCACGCACTATTAAAGCATGGAATAATCTCCACCAAGCCACGGTTGCCCAGCCAGATGCAACTAAAGTTAAAGTGGCACTTTCTTCCCAATAACCCTCTCTGGCTAAACCCCTCCCTTCACCACCTCCAGTTTAAATTCCAGTTGGAATATTTTGGAGGACCAAGTAACGAAGAACCAAGAACCAAGATGCCTGACCCATTAAGTTGTGCCAGCACTTTTGTGTTTTTGTTGTTGTAATGCCATTCAGGTTGGGGAAACAAAGAATCTGCCAGTTTATGAGACTGAGCTTTCATTCATGACTCCTTTCTTTCTGAGCTATCCTGTAGATTGTTCCCAATCCGAGCTAGGGTTTCTTTTATCTTTGTTGATTCTGGTATATGTTTTGTCTCATTGGAAACTTGGGTAGCTCAGTACTAGATATTGGACATATAGTGCTGGAGTAACTCAGTGGGTTGCCATGGAGGCACAGTGGTAGATTTGCTGTCTTACAATGCCAAAGACCTGGATTCGTTCCTGTCCATGGGTGCTGCCTATACAGTTTGTACATTCTCCCTGAAACCGCATGGGTTTTGTCTGGGTTCTCAGGTGTCCACCCACACTACAAAGACGTACATGTTTGTACGTTAATTGTTTGCAGTAAGTTCTAAATTGTCCCTAGAGTGTGGGATAATGTTAGTGTACAGGGTGATTACTGGTCTGCGTGGACTCTGTGGGCCAAAGGGCCTGTGTCCGTGTTATTTCTCTAATGTCTAAAGTCTAGAGTGGAGGGTCAGGAAGAACCTTTGGAGAACACAGATAGGTGACGTTTTGGGATGGGAAACTTCTTCAAACTGTAGAAGGGTTCCAGCCTGAAACATCACCTATCCATGTAGAGTCTGTCTAAGGGTCCCAGCCCGAAATGTCATCTATCCATGCTCCCCAGAGAAGCTGCCTGACCTGTTGCATTACACAAAACCCTATTAAAGAATTCTCTGATTTTAGGAATCTCATCTACTGAATTTGATGCTCCTGATGTGGCCTCCTTTACATCGGTGAGATCAAGCTTCTCTTTTTTTAAAACCAGCATTTGCAGTTCCTTGTTCCCACACTAGATATTGGTTTGTGTGATGACAAACAACAATCTTCTACACGTTGTGCCTATACATCAGCCAATCTGTTTTAAAAGTCGCCCAATTATCAACACAGAGTCACAAAATAATACATAGAAACATAGAAACATAGAAAAATAGGTGCAGGAGTAGGCCATTCTGCCCTTCGAGCCTGCACCGCCATTCAATATGATCATGGCTGATCATCCAACTCAGTATCCCGTACCTGCCTTCTCTCCATACCCCCTGATCCCTTCAGTCACAAGAGCCACATCCAACTCCCTCTTGAATATAGCCAATGAACTGGCCTCAACGACCTTCTGTGGCAGAGAATTCCAGAGACTCACCACTCTCTGTGTAAAGAATGTTTTCCTCATCTCGGTCCTAAGAACACATAATTATTCCCTTTATCTTTTGAGTATTTTTCCACAACCTTGCAAATATTTCCTTTTCAAGAATTTATCAATATCCTTTTGAAAGTCATGATTGAATCTGGCTCCATTGCCTTTTGGGACGGAAAACAATTTGTGTTAAAAATGAAATTCTCCTCCTCACTGATCAGTGTGTGTGTATTGTAAGTGGTAGAATCAGGAGAGAGTTAACAGCGAAGGTGGACGCAAAATGCTGGAGTAAGTTAGCGGGACAGGTCGTATCTCTAGAGAGATGGAAGGGTCTCGATTCGAAACGTCAACCATTCCTTCTCTTCAGAGATTCTGCCTATCCTGCTTAGTTGCTCCAACATTTTGTGTTATCTTTGGTGTAAACCAGCCTCTGCAGTTCCTTCCTACACAGAGAGTGAACAGGATTTTCAGAAAAGTGCAAAAAAAAGTTAATTGTGGAATAGCGTAAATGGTGGCTGATGATGGGCTTGTTTCTGTGCTGTGTCTCTGTGTGACTCCATGACTCAAAGCTGATTTTTCCCCCACTTTTATTGGACCACTCTTCTCTTACAAAGGAAGACAGACAAATTAATCTGCTTCCACTTTTCTCCTGGAGTATATTTGTGCGTGTGGGTAGAAACAGGGAACCGCAGATGCTGGTTTACAAAAAATTACAGAAAGCGCTGGAGTAACTCAGCACTACAAGCAGCATCTCTGGAGAACATGGATAGGTAATGTTTTGTGTCAAGTCCCTTCTTCGGAAGGATATAAAACTAGCTTTTATGATCTTCAGACCCAAGGCTTGTGCCTTCACAATCCATAGGCCATACCTGAGCTCCTTCCAAAATAAGGACACAAAGTGCTGGAGTTACACAGCGGGTCAGACAGCATCTCTGGATAGCAGATGTTTTGGGTCGGGACCCGTCTTCACACTGAAACATCACCAATCCATGTTCTCCAGAAATGCTGTCCTGATCCGAACTGTCACCAATCGACATTCTCCACAGATGCTGTCCCAACCCACAACATTACCTTTCCATGTTGTACAGAAATGCTTCCTGACCGGCTGAGTTACTCCAGCACTCTGTGTCCTTTTTCATTAGCCACCATCTGCAGTTCCTTGTTTCTCTACACCCGGGCTCCTTTAAGATATTTATTTTGTTACTTGTCTCATTGACTTTCACTCGAACGTGTCGTCATTCTTTCCCCGATAACGCTGCCATGAAATGCCTCAAGACAGTTATAGGCTTTTACGTTTATTTATTCATGGGATTGGGCACTGCAAACAGGGCAAGAATTCATTGCTCATCCCTAATCGCCCTTGAGAAACCGATGAAGCGCTGACGAGACGCCTTGTTGAACCACTGCTGTTCAGCTGGTCGGCGTGACATTACTGGAAAGTTGCTGATTCAGAGGATCAGGGTCTGGGCTCCTCACACCCCACCGGACGAGGATATGTGAAGGGTAAACATACCAGCACATCTTCTCCCGACTGTGCCTTTCTCACACATGCAGTGAGTGGGTGAATTTGAAAACTGCTCTCCAAGCAAAACCTAAGCCACCTTTAAAGATGGTCTGCAGAAATCAATGTCAATCCATAGAGTGTCAAACTGTGACAATCTGCTCTTATCACTGTCTGTATTAATTGTGCTCTGGGGTTACTGATTTTTAGCAGGAACCACAGGGCTTACACATATATATGAAACTAATATACATATAATATACATCCATATAGCTAGAATACATAATGTCCTTAAATGCCTATGTGTTTGAAACATAAATTTATTAGGTACTTTCATAAAACAATTCATATAGATTCCAGCATAAACCATTTGAATAAATGTATACTCTTTATTTGCCGAGCTATATAAAAAAAATGTTGACACAGAATTTTTTTCTGATTACCTATTCTGGGAGCATCGTGGTCCAATGATAGAGTTGCTGCTGCACAGCATCAGAGTCCCGGGTTCAATCCTGACTATGGATGCTACCTGTACGTGGGTTTTGTACGTTCTCCTTGTGAGCGTGTAGATTTTCTCAAGGTGCTCCGGTTTCCTCCCACACTCCAAAGGCATGCAGGTTTATAGGTTAATTGCCTTCTGAACATTGTAAATTGACCCTAGTGTGTAAGATAGTGTTATGCCCCTGTCCCACTTAGGAAACCTGAACGGAAACCTCTGGAGACTTTGTGCCCCACCCAAGGTTTCCGTGCGGTTCCTGGAGATTTCCGAAGGTTTTTGTCAGTCTCCCTAATGGTCGAAACTGGTTTCCCTTTTAAAATCAGTAATTTTTTAGTCGAAGCCGGTTGCAATGCTAGTTGAAGGTGGTTGCCGGAGGACAAAAACCTCCTGGAACCTCCAGGAACCGCACGGAAACCTTGGGTGGGGCGCAAAGTCTCCAGAGGTTTCCGTTCAGGTTTCCTAAGTGGGACAGGGGCATCAGCGTACGGGGTGATTGATGGTCGGCATGGGACGGTTTCAATGCTGTATCTCTAAAGTTAAAGTCTGAAGGCATCAGGTTTCTTTTTAAATGGTGAAATGATGGACATTGTCTGTCTCATTGTAATCTGGCATTAGCAGAAATTGTAATAAGTGTGTCCACATTAATAAATGCAGAGTCAGTTTATATTTCAGGGTTAGCTGACTGAGCAAAGGAGTTTTTTTCTACTGAAACTATGGCAAACCATGTAGAATTTTGCAGCACAGTAATTGGACTTTTGAGTAAACAGCTCCTTGTTTGTGTTGATTCACAACGTAAGTCTCCTGCCGCTCTCTTTCATTTCAATCGGCATATTGGCCTTCATCAGTCAGAGTATTGAGTACAGAATATAGACACAATGTTGGAGTAACCTCCCAACTTCGATACTCAATATGTGGAGAAAAGGCATAGGTTGTGAACCGAAACGTCACCTGTTCCTTTTCTCCAGAGATGCTACCTGAACTGTTGACACTCCAGCTTTTTGTGTCTATCTTTGGTTTAAATCAACATCTGCAGTTCCTTCCTACACATATTGATGAGGTCACATTTTGAGTACTGTATTCAGTTTGGTCACCATGTTATATGAAAGATGATGTCAAGCTTGGAAGATTTCAGAGAAGAATTACCAGGATATTGCCAGGACTTGAAAGCCTGAGCTAGAGGGAGAGCTTGAGCAGGCTAGGGCTATATACCTTGGAGCATAAGAAGATAAGGAATGATCTTAAATCATGATACGAATAGGAGAGGTAAATACACAGAGTCTTTTGCCTAGAGTAGGGGAATCGAGAACCAGAGGACATAGGGTTTGGGGGGGGGGGGGGGGGAGATTTAATGGGAACCTGAGTTCAGTCTTTTTTAGTTTAGAGATACAGTGAGGAAACAGACCCTTCAGCCCATCGAGTCAGCACTGACCAGCAATTCCCGCACATTAAGTTTATGCTACACCCACCTTTTACATTTATACCAAGCCAATTAACCAACAAACCTGTAAGTCTTTGGAGTATGGGAGGAAACCAAAAGTCGCGGAGAAAATCCATGCTGTCACAAGGAGAACATACAAACTCCGTACAGACAACACCCATAGTCGGGATCGAACCTGGGTCTCTGGCACCGTAAGTGCTTTAAGGCAGCAGATCTACTGCTGCGCCACCATGCCGTCCTGAGGGGTAACTTTTATACACAAAGGGCGGTGGGTGTATGGAACGAGCAGCCGGAGGAGGTAGTTGAGGTAGGTAGTATGGCAACATTTAAGAAATATTTAGACAGGTAGATGGATAGGGCAGGCTTAGAAGGATAAGGGCCAAACACAGGCAGGTGGGACAGTGTAGATGGGGCATATTGGTCACCATGGGCAAGTTGGACAGTAGAGCCTATTTTCACTCTGTATGGCTATCACTCTATGACACTCCATCAACACACCTTTCTTTCCCTTTCCCCCGCATTTATTTATCCCCCAACATTTTAATTTTGTAATAGATTTCTATTATTCACCTCAGCCACACTTTCAAGTCATCAGCAAAAAAACCGGCCCTTCAGCCCACTTGTCTGTAAGGCAGCAGTTCTACCAGCTGCCTTTTAGCCAATGATAGACCATTCTATTAAGACAAAAGCCACCGTGAGCAATCATTTGTCTCTTTATATTCCTGAATTTCTGCGTTTGTCGCAACTCCATTGTGTGTGCATGTGTTTTGTTATCTGAACTCCAGCGACAATTATATTTTTTTAATGACAGGCAAGGAACTAATTAGTAATTTCACAACTCTTGCCAGAATTTGAGCTTCTGTGTGGGTAATTAGTTATAAACGGCACAATTTGTTTGAATTGCCTGAAATAGATTTACTTCATAGCTAACTCTCACTCCAGCTGAGCCATCTTTGTCAAGAAGTCATCAACATATTAATTTTCATCTCTGACATGCATGTAGAATTAGTTTGTAAACGGCAGTGGAGGTTCATACTCTTGGATTGTGTCTCACGACCAGGCTTCATTGGAAAGCAAATTAATGATTGAATCAAAAAAAATGTCAGGCATGAGACATGCTTGCATGAAGAATGGAAGACCTTTGTGTCTTTCCATCAGGAAAATATCATCCAGGGTTACCTCATGACTGACCCTCTGTCTCCTGTCAAATACAGACATCTATCCACTATTCTGAGCATGGGAACATCTGTGGTATTAATTCAAAAATAATTCAATTATCATCTTAATCAGGAAGGTTTGATAATCAGAAGGTAAAATATGGAAAGAAAAATAGGGATGTTTGTGACTGGCAGTAGTTTATTTTGAAAGATGCTGCCTGACCCAGTGATTTACTACAGCATTTTGTGTCTATCTTCGGGGTGTACCGGCAGCTACAGCTCCTTCCCACACAATCGATTATCTTAGTTTAGTTTGTTATTGTCACGAGGTACTGAGAAAAACTTTTTGTTGCGTGCTTTCCAGTCAAAGAAAAGACTGTACATGATTACAATCAAGCCGACCGCAGTGTTCAGATAAAGGATAAAGGGTACAACCACTAGTGTAAGACAGAGTCCAATTAAGGATAGGTCAAATGTTTCAAATGAGGTAGATGGGAGGTCAGGACTGCAGTCTAGCTGGTGGGAGGATGTTTTAGTTGGGAAGAAAGTGTCCCTGATTCTGGAGATATACGTTTTCAAACTTCTGAACTTCTTGCCTGATGGGAGATGGGGGAAGAGGGACTGACTGGGGTGATTATGCTGGTGGCCTTGCCGAGTCAGCGTGAAGTGTAGATGGTCAATGGAAGGGAAGTAAGTTTGTGTGATTGTCTTGGCTGCGTCCGCAACTCTGCTGGAGCTGTTCCCAAACCATGCTGTGATGCATCCGGATAAAATGCTTTCTACGGCACTTCAGTTGATGCTGTTGAGAGTTGTTGGGGATATGCTGAACATTTTAAGGAAGTAGAGGGATTATGTACTTTCTTGGCCATAAGTTCAACTTCAATAGAGAATGATGAAAAGGAAAGAATGATGCCTGAATTAAGAGGTATTAGCTACAGGAGAAGTTGAGGGGAGATCTGATAGAAATATATAACATTCTAACAAGCATAGTCAGGGGAGACAGTCAGAACCTTTTTTTCCCCAGGGTGGAAATACCAAATACAAAAAGGCATCGTTTTTAAGGGAGAAAGGGCAACATTTAAAGAAGGGATGAAGGGCAAGTTTTTTTTTGGTAATTGTGGCACTTGTAAACTTTTGGATAGGCACTTAGATAGGCAGGGAATGGAATGGCATGCATTATGTGCAGGCAGATTAGACGTGGCCTGTTCTATGTTCTACATTCTATGATATGCCCAACAAAATGTAATGGTCAATATCTATTGAAGAATGATGTGAATTTAATAGTGAGCTGGAGCCTGGAATCAGACCAAATGGTTTCAGTATCATGTACAGAAAAGAATGGGCACCTTTGTTTAGTTTAGAGATATAGTGTAGAAACGGGATCTTGGGCCCATGGAGTCTGCACTGACCATCGATCCCCCTTTCACTCATTCCATGTTATCCCACTTTTCATCCTACAATACCGCACTAATAGGGGCAATTTACAAAAGCCAATTAACCTCCAAACCTGCACGCCTTTGGGATGTGGGTGGAAACTTGAGCACCCCGATAAAACCCATACAGTCACAGGGAGAACATGCAAACTGCACACAGATAACACCCGCAGTCAGGATTGAACCCAGATCTCTGGTGCTGTGAGGCAGCTGCTCTACCATTGTGCCACAGTGTCATCCGAAACTAAATGTGAATCAGGTTGCAAAGATTGAATGATACACATACGGTGCACATAATGGATACCCCAGCTATGAGTCACTAGCTGGAAACTATTCAACAGGTTCAAATGGGATGTACAAATGAAAATGGTGCCTGTAAGTGTGTTGAACACAAAGTGATGGAAGAACTCAGTGAGTCAGGCAGCATCTGCGGAGGAAATGGACAGACAACATTTCGGGTCGAGAGCCATCTTTAGACTCCATTCAACCTCATCCGAAACATTGCCAATCTGTTTCCTCCACAGATGCTGCCTGAACTGCTGAGTTCCTCCAGCAAATTTTGATTTAATAAAGATTCTAACATCTTCAGTTCCTTGAATCTTGTTGGACGTGAGTTTACAAGCGGAAATCTGATTGAAAGCCATAGCCATAGCCATAGAAAGCCATAGATGCACAATAATAGATGCCTGGAAATGACAACAGGCTGATCCATCATTCAAATGTTTGGATGTTTATTAAGACTCTTTATAAATGTATGAGAAACTTTACACTTATTACTCCAAACTTGCATTTTTACCATAATTAATTTTACACATAATGCATTAGCACAAAAGTGCTAAATCACCAATTAAACCAATTACTATTTGACAGAACTTACTAAGTGATCTCACTGATTAATTATTGTGTCAATTTTTGTTTAGAGTAAGATTTATTTGAGGTAGGTTTAACCCTTGCATTGCTGCATACAGTTTAACTGACACAGTAAAGCTTACTGAAGAACTCAATGACTTTAAGACAGTTCTGCTCAGCTATAGGATTGGTGTTGTCCATCCCAATGTCATCTTCAATGGTAATCTTTAGTCAGTACAGTCTTTAGATTTTAGAGATGCAGCTCAGAAACACCCCGTACACTGGCACTATCCTAAACACTAGGGACAATTTATAATTTTTACCAAAGCCAATTAACCTACAAACCCATACAACTTTGGAGTGCGGGAGGAAACCGGGAGCACCCGGAAGAAACCCACACAGGGAGAACGTGCAAACTCCATATCGACAGCACCCACTGTAGTCAGGATAAAATCCGTCTCTCTGGCGCTTTAAGGCAGCAGCTCTACCACTATGCCACTGTGCCTCAATCCTCTTCTTCTTTTAAAATGTCAGTTTAGTTTATTGTCACGTGTACCGAGGTACTGTGAAAAGCTTTAGTGTCATGCTTACCAGCCAGCAGAAAGACAATGTACATCAATCTTTAAACACAACACCGTTAACTACTGAGATCTAATAAGATATCTGAGATCAGAGTTGAGAGTTTAGTGATACCGTGAGGAAACAGGTCCTTCAGCCCATTGAACCCTCGATCACTCCGTACACTGGTTCGATATTATCCCACTCTCTACATACTAGAGCCAATTTACACAAGCCAATTAACCTACAAACCTGCACATCTTTGGAATGTGGGAGGAAACCAGAGCACCCGAAGGAAACCCATGCTGTCACAGGGAGAACGTACAAACTGCACAAAGACAGAACTCGTGGTCAGGATTAAACCTGGGTCTCCACCGCTGCACCACTGTGCCACCAACCTGAAGTTGATGTAGAACAGGATCTAAATGAAATGGGAAAGTAGGCCAAGATTGGGATGATTTTAGCTCGGAAAAATGCATTTTTGTAAGTTTTGCAGGATTTGCGCAATAAATGGTAGGGCCCCCAAAGAATGTTGTAGAACAGAGTGATCTAGTGGTCATAGTACTTATTTCACTGAAAGTAGTAACTCATGTAGACAGGTTGGTGAAGAAGGCATTTGTCACACTTGCCTTTATCGGTCAGGGCATTGAGTTCAGGAGTTGGGATGTCATGTTGCAACTATGCAAGTCATACCTGCGTAAAGGGCAGGAGATTCAACTTCCAACCAATATGGGCAGGGGTAATTTTAATTACTGAGTAGATAATCAGAGGATAGGTTGCCAACTATGCCAATAGGGTCACGCAGAGGTGCAGCTGTACATTGGGTCTGATCCTGTCCTTGAGTGCTGTCTTTATGGTGTTTTCATGTTCTCCCTGTGACCACGTGGGTTTCCTCCGGATGCTCTGGTTTCCACCCACATCCCAAAGACGGCGGGTTTGTACGTTAATTGGCCTCTGTAAATTCCCCCTTGTGTGCAGGGAGTAAAAGGGAAAGTTGGATAACATAGAACTAGTGTGAACGGGTGATCGATGGTCGCCCTGGACTCAGTTGGCCGAAGGGACTATTTCCATGCTGTATCTCTAAACTAAACTATTTTGTCAATCCTGCCACTTTTCAATGGAAGCATACTTCTGACATTTAATGCCATAACTGTCCATGGGTCGAATAATCCATTTTATTATCCAGCCAAATGAGTGATGTGACACATTATAGAACATAGAACATAGAACAGTACAGCTCAAGAACAGGCCTTTGGCTCACAATGTTTGTGCTCAACATGATGCCTAGCTGAACTCATCTCATCTGCTTGCACATGACTGGTATCCCTCTATTCCCTGTACTTCCATGTGCCCATACAAAAGCCTATTAAATGCCATTATCGCATCTGCCTCCACCTCTATCCCTGGCAATGTGTCCCAGGCCCCCACCAACCACTGTGCAAAAAAACCTGCCCCGCACATCTCCATTAAACTTACCCCATTTCACCTTATTGCTCTGCCCCCTAGTGCTGGACATTTCCATCATGGTAAAAAGTCTACCCTATCTATGCCTCTCATAATTTTATATACTTGAGAATATGTACAGGTCCATCACAAATTTTCGGGCATCCTTCGTTCCAGAGCCTTGCCGGACCAACAGAGATCACTGCCTCCAATGGCACCGGAGAGGTCTGCCTCGGCCACCGGGAGGCCGACATTCCACAAAAACCGCCTCGGAAGTCAGCTATGGGAACAGATCTGCCAGCTATGGGAACAGATTCCAGAGCTCCGGCCGCAGGGGGCAAATTGAAGCCGCCGATCGGACGTCTGGTCATGGAAATCCCGATGAGGTCGAGACTGGCCACTTCACCCGGCCTAGGTGCTGCATTTTCGGGAGACTTCTGGGGGGGGGGGGGGGTTTCAAGTGCGCTCTCGTAATTTTGTCTGCATTAAAGGAAGTGCCAGACCACCAGTTACCAGAAAACCGGTGATCGACCCCTACAATTTTATACATTTTTAAATGAGATATTACACCGATGGTGCCTAAAATGAAAAACCCCTGGACTCTGTTGAGGAGAGCATCTTGATCACCTGATCTCTCAGCACCATTCTTCCCTCATACAACAGCATTCGCATCTGAGTTATTTTGTTGTTGTTTGTGTAATGTTGCTTGCAGAGAACGGGCACAAGAGCAACATACATTTGGAAGGCAATTTTGATTTCGTAAATTGTGCCGAGGTACTTTGCAAGAGTGTTATTGGATAAATTCGACTGAGGTCAAGTCAAGTATATTGCCATACGCACAAATACCGTGAGATATAAGGTGCAATAAAAATCTTGCTTGCAGCAGCTTCACAGGCAGATACATTTAGACAAATGCACAAAAACCTAAATTATACATAAATTACACATACAATTCTTCAAGACCATGTAAAAATAATCAAAACTTTAGAGGAAAGCACAATTAGATTAAAAAGACAAGTCCAAGGTAATACAAGAGATGGACCATAGTGTTCCATAGCTGAGGTAGGATTAGGTTTGTGTGGGTTGGTTCAAGATGATTCTAGGCATTGGTAAACACTTGCAGTCTTTTTCCCTGGGTAGAGGATTCTAAAATTAGAGGGCAGAGGCTTAAGGCTGATGATGATTGTACAAAAGTGAAACATAAAAACATAGAAAATAGGTGCAGGAGTAGGCCATTCAGGTGGGAGCAGGTTTCTCTACCTCCTGCCCAACGGTAGCAGTGAGAAGAGGGCACGATCCTTGATCATAGTATTTTTTTAGTTTAGAGATACAGAGCAAGCCCTTCGACTCACCGAGTCTGCGCCGGCTAACGATCCCCATGCACTAGCACTATCCTACACACTAGGGACAATTTACAATGTTCCGAAGCCAATTAACCTACAACCCTGTGGGAAGGAAAACTGAGATCCCTGAGAAAACCCACGCAGGTCACGGGGAGAACATACAAACTCCGTACAGACAGCATGCATAGTCAGGATCAAAGGTACACAAAATGCTGGAGGAACTCAGCGGGTGCAGCAACATCTATGGAGCGAAGGAGATAGGCAACGTTTCGGGCTGAAACCCTTCTTCAGTCAGGATCGAACACAGGTCTCTGATGCTGTTGGGCAGCAACTCTACCACTGCGCCACTGTGCCACCTTCTTGAAGAGTGCCTCAAGTTTAACCTAGTCAGGTATTGTGATCTGTCACAATAGTGCATTATGAAGCTGCACATGTCCAATATTCCTGTTCTTTCTTTACTCGTATACTTGAGAAGAAATTGAACAGAATGTTTGTTGACAGAAATTAATGGAACGTGAAACTCTGTGCGAGCTTCATTTGCCCCGTAACATCGTAACCAGAGTAACTTGGACATTGTTGTCATTTTTATTCGGAACTCAGTCGGTAACATGCTAAATTTAATATTGGTACTTAGGTATCAGTAATATAAGGTGATACGTGCAGCTGTGACTATTTTGACACAGCTTTTGATGTCGAGTCATGAGGGCTCAGATCAAATCCGACTCTGAAATTTAATTGCAAAGACATAAGTGGATTCACAGAGGAAGCATGATCCTACTGGAGGTGCTGCTCTAGTTTGCGATACAGTGAGAAAACAGGCCCTTTGGCCCACCGGGTCTGCACCGACCAGCAATCCACATACATTTTTACCGAAGCCAATTAACCTACAAATCTGCATGTCTTTGGAGTGTGAGAGGAAACCGGGGTACCCAAGGAAAATCCAAGCGGTCACAGGGAGAACATACAAACTTCATACTGAGCACACCCATAGTCAGGATCGAACCTGAATCTCTGGCACTGCTAGGCAGCAACACTATCAATGTGCCCTTGTGCCGCCTACTTCTTGGAAGAAAAGTTAAACTGGGGAAGTCAGACTTATGAGGAAGATGTACATGTTTATAGAGTCAGAGAGTCAGAGGGCTGCACAGCACGGAAACAGCCCTTCAACTCATCTTGTTCATACTGATCAAGTTAGCATTCTGGACTACTCCCATTTGCCTGTTTTTGGCCCTTATCCCTCGAAACACTTCCTATCTACATACCTGTCCAAACGTCATTTAAATGTCATAATTATTTCCACTTCTATAGCTTCCTCTGGCAGCTCATTTCAGACACAAACTATCCGCTAAGTGAAAAGCTTGGACCTGAGGTCCCTCTTAAATCTCTCCTCTCTCACCTTAAGCCTATGCCCTCTAGTTTTAGTACCCTCTATTCTGGAAAAAAGACTACAAGGTTCACCAAAGGGTTCACCAAATCCACGGTTCAATGGTGCTTTATTTTCATACGTACCTAGGTTCAGTGAAATCTCTTTTCTGTGAAATCTCTTGACTATAGTAAGACATTAAATGTTTTACTATACCTAAGCACAATCATACCTAAGCACAAGAAGATCCATGCAACTCCATTTTAAGTGACTGGCATCTTTTCTTGTCAAAGAGTAATTTAGTAATACAGCGTGGAAACAGGCCCTTCGGGTGAACATGCCCCGGCTGCACTCGTCCCACCTGCCTGCATTTGGTCCATATCCCTCCAAACCTGCCCTATCCATGTATCTATGGATTAAACATTGGGAGAGTCCCTGCCTCAACTACCTCCTCTGGCAGTTTGTTCCATACACCTACTACCCTTACCACCTCTCAGATTTCTATTAAATCTTTACCCCTTCACCTAAATCTTTTGGTTCTCAATTCTCCTACTCTGGGCAAGAGACTTTGTGCATTTACTCGATCTATTCCTCTCATGATTTTATAAGAGTAAATTATGTTCCACTAATGACAACATCTCAACACCTAGAAGGATCCCACCCTGGAACATTGCGTATCCATTCCCTCTATAGATGCTGCCTGACCCGTTGTGCTTAGCTCAAGATTCCAGCTTCTGCAGTTCCTTGTATCTAAACAGTGATCCTGCCATACTCACTGAGGATCTTATGTATGTCAATAAATTCACCTCTTATTCTTCTAAACTCCTCTGAATACTCATCTAACTTATGTTATGCCTCTCTTAGTAGGACAACCCTCTCATCTCAGGGATGGGCCTCTTTTGAAATGTTGCCTTTGCTACGGAATTATTTTGTAGTTTAGTTTAGTTAAAGTTTAGAGATACAGTGCGGAAGCAGGCTGTTCGACCCATCGAGTCCACACCGACCAGCGATCCCCATAGAGAAGCGGTATCCTACACATTAGGGACAATTTCCAATTATTAACCAGGTGGTGCCACGATGGCAGCCTTGCCAACAGTCTGTCTGTCCTTTTGTCTTTTTTTGTTATTTTTAGTATGTTTTAAAAGTTTGTGTTAATGTTCTTTGGTTTGATTTATGTGGGGGTTGGGGGAGTGGGTCGGGGAAAACTTTTTTTCAATCTCTTACCTTGTCGGAGATCCGATTGTTTTCCGGGTCGTATATCTCTGGTTGCTCTCCAGCCTAACATCGTGGAGCTGGAGGCCTTGCTCGGGACTGACTTTGATCCCCACCTCTGGGCGTGCACTTACCATCGGAGCCGATTCCTTGCCTGGGATCGATGCTCCAACCGTGGCCTGCTGACTTTAACACCAAGGGCTCGGTAGAGACCGAGTCGGGAGCTCCAAAGTTGCAGAAGGTTTCGACCAGCCCTGACCTGGGGTCCGATCGCCCGGCGTGAAGGAGCTGAGATCCCCCCTATGCAGGAGCTTGATCGCCCCGACAAGGAGGCCCACCGCCGGTTACAGGAGTCAAGATCGTCCCATCAACGGAAGGCTCGAGGCCCCCCGACCGCGGGACAACAAAGAAGGGAAGAGATTGAACTTTTTTTTGCCTTCCATCACAGTGAGGAATGTGGAGGAGTCACTGTGGTGGATGTTCATGTTAAAATGTATTTTGTGTGTTCTGTTGCTTTTTATTAGTATGACCGTATGGCAAATAAAATTCCTCCGATGACGCAAAACATACTTGGCCAATAAAGTATAATTATGATTATTATGATTATGATTATACTGAAGCCAATTAACCTAAAGCCTATACATCTTGAAGTGTGGGAAGAATCTGGAGCATCCAGGGAAAACCCACGCGGTCACGGGGAGAGTGTACAAACTCCGTACAGACAGCACCCATGGTCAGGTTCAAACCAGGTCTCCGGTGCTGTAAGGCAGCAACTCTGCAACCTTGCTGAACCGTGTAAATTAGGGGACCAAAATTACGCACAGTACACCAAGTGTGGCCCCACCAACTCCTCGTACAAACATGTATTGACACCGGAACAATTAAATTCATACTTACAGCAGCATAACAGGCCTGTAAATGCAAAGCACATAGATAATATATACTCAACAAAAATTCAATAAATTAGTAATCACAATACTAATGTAGAAAACAAAAAGTCCTTCGTGCAACTAAAGAGAGCCATTATAACGTCACAGTTGAGGTTAGTGTTTAGTTTAGTTTAGAGAAACAACATGGAAACAGGCCCTTCGCCCCATCCAGTCTGCACTGACCATAATCACCTGTACATTTGTTTGATCCTACCCACTATTAACATTGTGACTAATGCAAAGCAGCAACTCTTCTACTGCGCCACTGTGCTGCCCTCTTACCTAAAATCTTAAATTTGTGCCTCCTGGGTTATGCATTGTGCAGTTATAGGAACCTGAGGGGTAACATTTTCACACAATGGGTGGTGGGTGTATGGAACGAGCTGTTGGAAGAGGTCGTAGAGATGGGTACTATCACAATATTTAACAAAACATTTTGACAAGTTTGACTTCATCTTGACAGATCAGTTCACAGACAATTAGCGAGTGCCACGAGCTGAAGGTGCGTCTTTCAAATGGACCATAAACTGGAGCCCCCTGGTACCTATCCAAATGTTTTTTATATGTTGTTATTGTACCTGCCTCACCTACTTCCTCTGGCTGCTCCTTTCATATACCTACCACTTTCTGTGTGAAAAAGTTCCTATTAAATTTTCCTCCTCTGAATTGAAATTGAGTTCTTGATTTCTCCACCCTGGAGAAAAGACCATGTGCATTCACGCTATCTATACCCATCATGATCTTAAACCCACTCTTCAGCCCCCGAGGTTCCAAGGACCAAAGTCCATGCCAGCCCAACCTCTCCCTATAACTCATACCCTCCAGCCAACATCCTCATAAGGGTCTGAAGAAGGGTTTCGGCCTGAAACGTTGCCTATTTCCTTCGCTCCATAGATGCTGCCCCACCCCCTGAGTTTGTCCAGCACTTTTGTCTACCTTTGATTTTCCAGCATCTGCAGTTCCTTCTTGAACACCCTCATAAATCTTCTCTGCACTCTCTCCCACTTACGTGAACACACACCAGGTTAATTGTCCCTGAAACAGGCTGAAAGGCCTGTTTCTATGCTGTATCTGTAAATGATCCTGACCTCATGTGCTGTCGAGATGGAGTTTGCATGTTCTCCCTGAGACCAGTGCAGGGAGTAGATGAGAAATTGGGATAACTAGTGTGAATGGCATATCGATGGTCGTCGTGGACTCGGTGGGCTGAAGGGCCTGGTTCCATGCTGTATCTTTAAACTTCAACTTAAACTTATTGTTGCTTGTGTGAGTTTGCTGTATTTTGTAAAACAGTCACACTGCTTCCAATTGTTTCACGCTATTTTATGTCTGTATGGATGTAGATTTTCTACGGATTATCTATACACTAACACATTGCTAATTGTAGGAAATCTCAAGTATGTGCTACTCAGCATCCATCACTTGCCAAGTTTCTTGTTGCGGTAAAGCAATTTAGAAAGCCCACAGGTTGTGAAATATGTTATTAAGTACATTTCCTTCCACTTATTTCATTTCATTTTCAGCCCCTGCTCCGTCATGCACAGTGAAGATTGTTTTTCATCATGATTTTACAATGAGAAAATTATATCGAAGCAAAAGGGAATCGTGGTTAGCTTATAGTTATGCAAGTTGCAATGCTCCAAATAAAATCTCGCAATATAAAGCCTTTCATTATTTCTAATTATCTGTCATGGTGATACCTCCATTTGCATACCATTTAACGGGATACATTAGCAGTTATGACAAGCACCTGCAATTGGATTGCTTTGTCTAACTGGTGTCGAAGATTGTAGCAAAATATTGTCATGGTGGTGGGAAGTCAGGAAATGTAGAAGTGGAGGGCTGTACTGCTCAATCTGTTAATACAGGGAGACTTTAAGAGATTGGAGACTTTGGTTAGTATCAACAGATCCTAACCCCAAAGTAGGTCTGATTATCTAATGACTTGAAAGTACCATTGTTCCTGGGAGGTATTTCAACTAGCATAGCTTTAAGATAATCATGAGTTCCTTTGGCTTAATATACAGTAAATTTGTTTGGTTCAATATAATGTGGAAGACACTACTCGGTCCGTCACAGATACTGACCACCCCACCATGAATGGGATTTATAGGAGGCATTGTGGCGCAGCGGTAGAGTTGCTGCCTAACAGCGCCAGGGACCCGGGTACGATCCTGACTATGGGTGTTGCCAGTACGGAGTTTGTACATTCTCCCTGTGACTACGTGGGTTTCCGGTTTCCTCCCACATTCCAAAGACGTGCAGATTTGTAGGTTAATTGCCTTATGTAAATTGTCTCTAGTGTGTAGGATGGAACCAGCGTATAGGTAATTGCTGGTCAGCATGGATTTGGTGGCCATGCTTTATCTCTAAAACTAAAGCTAAAAACTGAAGCACCATTGTTTCTGTGTGGCATTTCAATCAGCATAGCTTTAAGAGAATCAACGTTGCCTTTGGCTTAATATAACGCTGTTTGCATTAAATATAATGTGTTGACTCTGACTAGTTCATCACTGGTACTGACCACCTCACCTTCAATGGGATCTATAAGAGGCGCACCCTTCTCATCAAAAACCCACACCACCCTGCCCAATCTCTCATTTCATTTTCACTTTTGGGAAGAACGTATCGGAGTCTGAAAACTGTGACTTCCAGGTTTAAGAATAGCTTCTTCCCACCAACCATCAGGTCCTTGAACATCGCACAACACAGGAGTGTCACGGTGGCGCAGCAGTAGAGTTGCCGCCTTACAGTGCTAAGACCCTGGTTCGATCCTGACAATGGGTTCTGTCTGTACGGAGTTTGTATGTTCTACCAGTGACCGCGTGGGTTTTCTCCGGATACTCTGCTTTCCTCCCACATTCTAAGAATGTGCATGTTTGTAGGTTAATTGGCTTCTGTAAAATTTCCCTGGTGTGTAGGATAGTGTCAGTGAATGGGATGATTGCAGGTTGGTGTGGACTCAGTGGGAAGAAGGGCCTGTTTCCACGCTGTATCTCTGAACTAAACTAAACTAAACTAAAAGGAATATAGGGGATATATACACTTTTATTGATAGTGGAATTAATTGCCTGCAAAGATGATAGAACAGAAATGTGGTTACTCTGCAGGTAAAGTGTTTGTCTCACACCTCCAACAACCCCCAGTGCACTAGCATAGACAATGATGGCCACAATGGGGTTGAGGTGAATCAGACAGTACTCTAGCTTATGGAGGGACTGCTCAGAAGCCTGATTATTGAAGGAAAGAAGCTGTTCCTGAGTCTTGCAGTGCGCACTTTCAAACATTTGTTCCTCCTGCACGACAGGAATGGGGAGAATGACAGTAATGATGGTGTAATGAGAGTGCTGGACTGTTAAATCCTGTACTATTTGTATATTTGAATATTCACAAGTCCCCTGAATCTGATCCATCTGATCATCTGAGCCTTTTGGTCAGGTGGCAGTCTTGTAGACTACTCCAACATTATTCTAATCTTGTACCTGCGTCTGTGATTGCCTTCATCGAGGCTACTGTAGAATGTGCAAAGGGAATTGGATTTCTTGTCTTAAAACATTCCCCCCAATCTGTCTTTGCCATGATTGAAGGGTACATACTGGCCAGGACGCTGAAAAGATCTCTGCTTTGAATGAGTGCCATGGGATTGTTCCTCTACCAGCTCTCGTGTTGAACATGGTACCACTGTTAGGATCATGGGGCTGAACTGACATTCATGTTAAGTGATATAGCAAAGGAATGAATATGAAATATAAAACCGTTAATTAAACTGAGCAACTGAACATGCTAACCCCAACCCATGCACCAGCAAAGCTGGGCTTCCCACCAGCTTTCTCGAATACATTAGCAGTGCAAAGATTTAATCAGTAAAATCCCAAGTTCAAACCCATTTAAAATCATTTAAAAAAAATACCAGTGATAAGTTTTAAAGGGAAGACAAGAAATAAGCTACTCAAAAGGCAGCTCAATGAATGAAAATATTTCCACATCAGGAGACCAAAGAACACATTGGTCTCCTCAAATCATTTCAGCATAAATGTATTTTCACCTTGTTGTAACATGACAAGTGAAAACATGCACTTGAAGTATTCCTGCTGGGTTTTTTTTGCTTTTGTAATGCATATCCATAAAAAATCTCAGCATGAGTCACATTATTACAGAAATACGTACAATCCTATGCTGACATTTTGGTGCAATACTGAGGGGAAAGCCACCTTTGAGATGAGACAATTCAAAGGCCTCTTTTGTCTATCTATGTGGATTTCAAAGTTTCAACACTGTTGGAGAGTCATAGAAACATTTAACATGGAAACAGGCGCTTCGGCCGAACCCAATCAACATGTCCCATCTACACTAGTCCCACCTGCCTACGCTCGGCCAATATCCCTCTAAAATCGCCCTATCCATGTACCCATCTAAATAGTTCTTAAATGTTATGATGGTAGCTGCCTCAACTATCTCCCCTGGCAGCTCGTTCCATGCAACCAACAAAATAGTTACCCCTCAGGTTCCTATCAAATCTTTCTCCCCTTACCTATGTCCTATTGTTCCCAATTCCCCGACTCTGTCCAAGAGATCTGTGCATTTACCCAATCTATTCCTCTCATTATTTTGTACACCTCTGTAAGATCACCCCTCATCTTTCTGTGTTCCAAGGAATAGAGTCCGAACCTGCTCAACCTTCCCCAATAGCTCAGCTCCTTGAGTCCTGGCAATTTCTTCGTAAATCTTCTCTTCACCATTTCCAGCTTGACAACATCTTTTCAATAACATGGTGTCCAAAACTGAACATAATACTCTAAATGTGCCTCGCCAATGTCTTCTCAAACTGCAACTTGACCTCCCAACCTCTATACTCAATACTTTGACTGATGAAGGCCAATGTGCTGAAAGCCTTTTTGACCATCCTATCTACTTGTTCCAAAGTAGATCTAGGAGTTCTCCCTGCTGTTTGATTGATTGTGGTGTCTCCATTGTTTTTTGAATTATAACTAGTAGAATAATTAAGAACACAAAGTGCTGGAGTAACTCAGCAGGTCTTGCAGGTCAGGTAAATATTGATTTTTGTTCAGTAATCTGCAACGGTTAAAAATAAATTGTTTCTGAAGTATACTATTCAATAATATTGTCTGTGTTGGCTTAGTCTCAATTAAAATAATAGTTCAATGTAAAAAATCAATAGAACCATATTTGTTGATCATTGAAGAGAGCATCGGAGGTTGAGGAGAAACCTGATAGAAGGATGTAAAAATCACCCCAACAACTTGCATTCTTTATAAATGACCCCATCGAGTGTAGGGAATGGATACAAAAGTGGGATAGCCTAGAACTTGTGTGAATGGGTCATCGATGGTTGGCATGGGCTCAGTGGGCTGAAGGATTTGTTTCCATGCTGCATTTCTCAATCAATCAATCAATCAATAGGCCCACACTAATCCGGATGAGTTTAGTTTAGTTTAGTTCAGAGATGCAATGCGGAAATAGGCCCCTTGGCACAAAGAGTCTGTGCCGACCAGCGATCCTTGCACATTAACATTATCCTACACACAGGAGGGACAATTTATCGTTTTACCAAGACGATTAGCCTACAAACCTACACGTCTTTGGAGCATGGGAGGAAACCAAAGCTCCCGGGTGAAAGCTCACACAGGTCACGGGGAGAACGCATAAATTGCATAGAGACAACACCCATAGTCTGGATCGAACCTGGGTCTCTGGCACTGTAAGGCAGCAACTCTACCGCTGCACCACCGTGCCATCTCCTCAGATCCCCACATCAATTCAGATCGCAGTATGACTGAGTGGTTATGGTTAATGCTGACAGCAACCGGTTTAAACTACTGACTGACAATGCAGTAACAGTTTATTGTATGGAAGCTCGAGAGGAGAAAAGCCTTTGTTTATTTTGAATCGTTTCTGAAGTATATGGGTCTGATCCAGCACGAGGAGAACATGCTGTCGCTAGGAGCAACTATGGGAAAAGCAGCTGTTGAGAGGCATCGCCGTTCTTTGAATGAAGCAACTGGCATATTTTCCTTGCTCCCAACCTGGACAAACCATGTTAAGCATACATCAACGTCTTCCAGTCTTGCAAAAATTCTATTAAAACTCACTTGGCAGGAGACTGGATTTGATAGAAATGACGTGCTTTCATCTCTGGAAGCCGAATTCAAGTCTTGTCTCGACAGTTGGGATGAAATACTCCTTCACTATGACAATGGTCTGAAGGGAAATGAGCTTGATGGCTCTCTGAACTCATATCTTACACAGTATGAGGCCAATGCTAAACAGGCCCAGTGGATCGGTACTAACCAGGATTAGACTGGAGCCGCACACAGAGAGCTCAGGAGGGCAGCCAGCAACCAGAAAGGTAGTGATGGGCTCTGAATAGGCTTCATGTTATAGTTGTACAAGACATTGGAGAGGGCACACTTCCCTATGGTCAAGCTTTGTGTTTTGAGTTTTGGTCACCTTGTTACGTAAACAATGGTTTCAAGCTGGAAAGGGTGCAGAGAAGTTTTACGAGGATGTTGCCAAGATAGGAAGGCCTGAGCTACAGGGAGAGGTTGAGCAGGCTGGGATTTTATTTGTTAGAGTGCAGGAGAGTGGGACTAGTGTAAATGGATTATGTTAGTTGGTTTGGGCAAGTTGAGTCAACGGGCCCTTTTCCACATTGTATGACTATGACTATAAGAGGAGAAAGAGCCATTTTTTCATGCATTTTCATTGAATGCTTTGTCACATTGAAACTAAAAGTTTTCTTCACAAATATCTGGAGCGTAACTCTCCTAAGAATTTACATTCCGTTCCCTTGTGCAGTGCTCCAGCTTCAAGTCACCAGGATACCTGGAGGGCGATTCTTAAGACTCAAGAGATCAATATTGCTCTTAATATTGAATATATTCGGTCATGATATGAGGAACAATGAATTGCTCAGGTCAATAAAGGTGCCTGTTCCTTTGAGATTCAGTCGCTTTGAAAACATCCATTAAAAGGACATTTAGGAAATCCAGTGTATGCAGAGAAATCCTACCATACGCATTAGACTGTGACAGACTTAAGAAGTTATTTAATGCCAGATTTGCACAATGCAATAACGCTATGGTTTTTTTCACTGCAAGAAATGCTTTATCTTTGTAGCTTAAAACCTCCTGCCAATTTAAAAATAGACTATTTCATGGTAAAATGCATATATGAAACAAGTTAAATGCTGATTTTGTGAAATTAGCGTGAGAGGCATTAATAATAAGAACATTAATGCATTCTGAAACAGTTCCTCTGTCATCTTTTAGTCAGAAGCGTTATCAATTGAAAAGCAAACAGAATAGATGTTATTCACTGGGTAGGCAATTTCAGGCAAACACATTAAGGCATTTTTTTTGATAATTCATTATGGCATGATAGTCACAAAGTCATACAGTAGGCCCTTCAGCCCACTGAGTCAATACTGACCCACATTCCCTTTCTCCACAAATTCTGCTGCCAATTCCACGAACATTCCCCAGATTCTATACCTCAGCTACACATTTTACAGTGGCCCATAAACTCACCAACCCACACAGTTTTAGGATGAAATATAATTTTGCGACAGGATTAAAACAAAACTGCTTCCCTATGGTCAAGCATTTGCTTGGAATATTTCACACTTCAAGCTTCAAATTCCTAGGTGTGCATATTTCTGAAGATCTCACTTGGACCCAGCACACTGATGCAATTGTAAAGAAAGCACATCAACGCCTCTACTTCCTGAGAAGATTACAGAGATTCGGCATGTCAGAGAGGATTCACTTGAAATTCTACAGGTGTACAGTAGAGAGCATATTGATTGCTTGCATCACGACATGGTTCAGCAACTTGAATGCCCACGGGCAAAGAAGACTGCAAAAAGTTGTGAACACTGCCCAGTCCATCGCGGGTTCTGGCCTCCCCACCATCAAAGGGATTTACGGAGTCGCTGCCTCAAAAAGGCAGCAAGCATCATCAGAGACCCACACCACCCTGGCCACACACTCATTTCACCCCTGCCATTGGGAAGAATGTACAGGAGCCTGAAAACTGCAACATCCGGGTTCAGTAACAGCTACTTCCCCACAGCGATCAAACACTATTAAACACTACAACCTCAAATCAGCTCTGAACTACATGGACTGTTATTGTTATTGTTACACTATTATTGTTTGTTTGTTTATTATGTGTAAATATGCATGTGTGTGTGTATACACTCACTGCACTTTTTTTTTCTCAATTATTATATTGTTTACAGTGTACTATGTGTACATATTCTGTTGAATGTCATTGTTCTATCTGGGACATATGAAAATAAAACACTCTTGACTTTTGACTCTCTTGACACTATTGCAGGAAAAATATTGTTAAGCTGGAAAGGGTGCAGAGAAGATGTATGAATAAATTGCCAGAACTTTAGAGAAATAGATCGGGTAAATGCACAGTCCTTTGAGTAAAGCCAAGAGTAAAGAGATTAGATGAATCAAAGGAGGTAGTTGAGGTTGGCACGGTCCCAACATTTAAGAAACAGTTGGACGGGTACATGAATAGGACAGGTTTGGAGGGATATGGACCAAGTGCAGGCAGGTGGGGCTAGTGTAGCTGAGACATGTTGGCGGGTGTGGGCAAGTTGTGCCGAAGGGTCTGTTTTCCTGCTGCATGTCTCGATGAATCTACATTGCCCATAACCTAAAGTGCTATATTATTGGAGATAGAAAGAAAAAGCTGGAGTAACTCAGCGGGACAGGCAGCATCTCTGGAGAGAAGGAATGGGTGACATTTTGGGTTGAGACCCTTCCTCAGACTGGTTAGGAATAAGGGAAATGAGAGATATAGACGGGGATTTGGAGAAATAAAGAACAATGAATGAAAGAAATGCAAAAAAGTAATGATGATAAAGGAAACAGGCCATTGTTAGCGGTTTGTAGGGTGAAAATGAGAAGCTAGTGTGACTTGGGTGGGGGAGGGATAGAGAGAGGGAATGCCAGGACTACCTGAAGTTAGAGAAATCAATATTCATACCAAGCTGCCCAAGCGAAATATGAGATGCTGTTCCTCCAATTTGCATTTAGCCTCACTCTGACAATGGAGGAGTCCTAGAAAGGTCACAGGAAGGTCACTAGTCACAAGAAGGTCTGCGTAGGAATGGGAAGGAGAATTAAAGTGTCCAGCAACCGGGAGATCAGGTTGGTTCAGGAGGGCTGAGGTACCACAAAACAATCGCCCAGTCTGCGTTTAGTCTCGCCGATGAATAAGAGTCCACATCTTGAACAATGGATACAGTAGATGAGGTTGGCGGAGGTGCAAGTGAACCTCTGCCTACCCTGAAAGGACTGTCGGGGTCCCTGGACAGTGTAGAGGGAGAAGGTATAGCGACAGGTGGTGCATCTTCTGCGGTTGAAGGGGAAGGTACCTGGGGAGGTGGTGGCTGGGATGGGAAGGGATGAGTTACTCCGAGAATGGTCTCTGCAGAAGGCAGAAAGGGATGGTGATGGGAAAATGTGGCTAGTAGTGGGATCCCCTGAGGTGGCCTAAATTTCGGAGGATTATGTTTTGGTATTGTTGCCATCTGGTGGATGAGTGAAACGCAAAGGTGTTTAAGCCCACTGATTAGCACATGGTTGTTGAAGAGTGAAGCATTGCATGTAGACCCAAGAGACTACAGATGGTGGAATCTTGAGCAAAGGAAATAAACCCTGCTACTACACTGTATGATTCCATGGCTCTATGGCTCTATGTCCTCTTGTTCTTGATTCCGCTAGTCTGAGTAAAATACTTTGTGCATTTACCCAATCTATTCCTTCTAAAGAGGCATATTAACATGTACACCTCTATAGGATCACCCCTCATCCTGACATTGACATAGGCCCAGGATCCGTTGGAGCAAGAGGAGGAGTCTCCGGGAGGTGAGTGATAAAATTGAGCGCGGGGCTTTACTCCACAGAGGCCCAGGAGCCATTGGAGCGAGAGGAGGAGTACCCAATCTGTAACGTTCCACACTTCACAGGAAATATTCTGGTGGAAGCCACTGATTGGAGGAAGTGGACTGGAGGAAGCAGCTGATTGGGTGCAACCCCTGGTTTGCATTTCTGTTTTCTGGTTAAGGGTTCAGCGAGTTAAGGGTTCATTGAGCTAAGGGTTCAGTGAGTTAAGGGTTCAGTGAGCTAAGGGTTCAGTGAGCTAAGGTTCATTGAGCTAAGGTTCATTGAGCTAAGGGTACAGTGAGCTAAGGGTTCAGTGAGCTAAGGTTCATTGAGCTAAGGTTCATTGAGCTAAGGGTACAGTGAGCTAAGGTTCATTGAGCTAAGGTTCATTGAGTTAAGGGTACAGTGAGCTAAGGGTACAGTGAGCTAAGGGTACAGTGAGTTAAGGGTTCAGTGAGCTAAGGGTACAGTGAGCTAAGGGTACAGTGAGTTAAGGGTTCAGTGAGCTAAGGGTACAGTGAGCTAAGGTTAATTGAGTTAAGAGTACAGTGAGCTAAGGGTTCAGTGAGTTAAGGGTACAGTGAGCTAAGGGTTCAGTGAGCTAAGGGTACAGTGAGTTAAGGGTTCAGTGAGCTAAGGGTACAGTGAGCTAAGGGTACAGTGAGTTAAGGGTTCAGTGAGCTAAGGGTACAATGAGCTAAGGTTAATTGAGTTAAGAGTACAGTGAGCTAAGGGTTCAGTGAGTTAAGGGTACAGTGAGCTAAGGGTTCAGTGAGCTAAGGGTACAGTTAGCTAAGGGTACAGTGAGCTAAGGGTTCAGTGAGCTAAGGGTACAGTGAGCTAAGGGTTCAGTGAGCTAAGGGTACAGTGAGCTAAGGGTTCAGTGCGCTAAGGGTACAGTTAGCTAAGGGTACAGTGAGCTAAGGGTACAGTGCTTTTTAGTTAAGGTTAGTTTAAAGGATTAAGATTTTAATAGTTTGAGTGAGTTGATTTAAATTGGGGGCAAGCCATGTCAGCTGAGATCGGCCCCATGGTTTGCTCGTCCTGCAACATGTGGGAGATCAGGGATATGGACGGTGTCCATGGTGACTACGTTTGCAGGAAGTGTGTCCAGCTGCAGCTCCTGGCAGACCGCATTGAATGATTGGAGCTGCGGTTGGATTCATACTGGAGCATCCGCGATGCTGAGAAACTCGGGAATAGCACGTACAGTGAGTTGGTCACACCGCAGGTAAAAGTTAAGCGGATAGAAAGGAAACGGGTGGCCATTAGCCAGCGTAGCAGTAGGCAGGTAGTGCAGGAGTCCCCTGTGGTCATCTCCCTCCTAAACAGATATACCATTTTGGATACTGTTGGGGGAGTTGGCTCATCGGGGAAGGCAGCAGCAGCAAAATTCATGGCACCATGGGTGCCTCTGCAGCACGGGAGGGGAGAAAAAAGAGTGGAAGGGCTATAGTAATAGGGGATTCAATTGTAAGGGGAATAGATAGGCGTTTCTGCGGCCACAAACGAGACTCCAGAATGGTATGTTGCCTCCCTGGTGCAAGGGTCAGGGATGTCACTGAACGGGTGCAGAACATTCTAGAGGGGGAGAGTGAACAGCCAGCTGTTCTGGTGCACATTGGCACCAATGATATAGGTAAAAAAAACAGGATGAGGTCCTACAAGGCAAATTTAGGGAACTAGGAGATCAACTTAAAAGTAGGACCTCAAAGGTAATAATCTCTGGATTACTACCAGTGCCACAAGCTAGTCAGAGGAGCAATAGGAGGATATTGCAGATGAATACGTGGCTTGAAAAATGGTGCAAGGGGGAGTGATTCAAATTTCTCGGGCATTGGAACCAGTTCTGGGGGAGGTGGGACCAGTACAAACAGGACGGTCTGCACCTGGGTTGGATTGGAACCAATGTCCTTGGAGGAGTGTTTGCTAGTGCTGTCAGGGAGGACTTAAACTAATGTGGCAGGGGGATGGGAGCACGATCAGAGAGACAGAGGGGTGTAAAATGAGGGTAGAAGCAATAGGTAGCAAGGTGAAAAGTAAAAGTGGCATGCAGAAAAATCCAGGGCAAAAATCAAAAAGGGCCACTTTTCAACATAATTGTATAAGGGGTAAGAGTGTTGTAAAAACAAGCCTGAAGGCTTTGTGTCTCAATGCAAGGAGTGTTCAGAATTAGGTGGATGAGTTGAATGTGTAGATAGTTATTAATGAATATAATATAGTTGGGATCACGGAGACATGGCTCCCGGGTGACCAAGGCTGGGAGCTGAACATCCAGGGATATTCAATATTCAGGAGGGATAGACAGAAAGGAAAAGGAGGTGGAGAACCGTTGCTGGTCAGAGAGGAGATTAACGCAATAGAAAGGAAGGACATTAGCTTGGAGGATGTGGAATCAATATGGGTAGAGCTGCAAAACACTAAGGGCAGAAAACGCTAGTAGGAGTTGGGTACAGGCCACCTAACCGTAGTAGTGGAGTTGGGGATGGCATCAAACAGGAAATTAGAAATGCGTGCAACATAGGTAAAACAGTAATAATGGGTGACTTCAATCCACATATAGATTGGGTGAATCAATTTGGCAGGGGTGCTGAGGAAGAGGATTTATTGGAATGCATGCGGGATAGTTTTCCAAACCAACATGTAGAGGAACCAACAAGAGAGCAGGCTATTCTAGACTGGATATTGAGTAATGAGGAAGGTTAGTTAGCAGTCTTGTTGTGCGGGGCCCCTTGGGCAAGAGTGACCATAGTATGGTTGAGTTCTTCATTAGGATGGAGAGTGACATTGTTAATTCAGAAACAAGGGTTCTGAACTTAAAGAAAGGTAACTTTGAAGGTATTGGGGGCTCAGTATTGATGTGGATAGAGAACTGGCTGGCAGACAGGAATCAAAGAGTAGGAGTAAACGGGTCCTTTTCAGATTGGCAGGCAGTGACTAGTGGGGTACCGCAAGGATCAGTGCTGGGACCTCAGCTATTTACAATATATATTAATGATTTGGATGAGGGAATTGAATGCAACATCTCCAAGTTTGCGGATGACACGAAGCTGGGGAGCAGTGTTAGATGTGAGGAGGATGCTAGGAGGATGCTAGGAGGCTGCAAGGTGACTTGGATAGGCTGGGTGAGTGGGCAAATGCATGGCAGGTGCAGTATAATGTGGATAAATGTGAGGTTATCCACTTTGGTGGCAAAAACAGGAAAGTAGGCTATTATCTGAATGGTGGCCAGTCATTGAAAATAGGCATGCAGGTGCAGCAGGCAGTGAAGAAAGCGAATGGTATGTTGGCATTCATAGCAAAATGATATGAGTACAAGAGCAGGGAGGTTCTCCTGCAGTTGTACAGGTCTTGCTGAGGCCACACCTAGAGTATTGCATACAGTTTTGGTCTCCTAATCTAAGAAAAGACAGTCTTGCCATAGAGGGGTACAGAGAAGGTTCACCAGACTGATTCCTGGGATGGCAGGACTTCCATATGAAGAAACACTGGATAGACACGGCTTGTACTGGCTGGAATTTAGAAGATTGAGGGGGGATCTTATAGAGACTTACAAAATTCTTAAGGGGTTCGACAGGTTAGATGCAGGAAGATTGTTCCCGATGTTGGGGAAGTCCAGAACAAGGGGTCACAGTTTAAGGATAAAGGGGAAGTCTTTTAGGACAGAGATGAGAAAATCATTTTTCACACCGAAACTGGTGAATCTGTGGAATTCTCTGCCACAGAAGGACGTTGAGGCCAGTTAATTGGCTATATTTAAGAGGGAGTTAGATGTGGCTCTTGTGGATAAAGGGATCAGTGGGTATGGAGAGAAGGCAGGTACAGGATACTGAGTTGGATGATCAATCGTGATCATATTGAATGGCGGTGCAGGCTTGAAGCGCCGTATGGCCTACTCCTGCACATATTTTCTAGGTTTCTATGTTTCTATCCTCCTGTGCTCCAATGAATAGAGTCCTAGTCTGCTCAACCTCTTCCTGTAGCTCAGGCCCTCGAGTCCTGGCAACATCCTAGTAAAATGTGTGGGAAGGAACTGCAGATGCTGATTTACATGAAAGATAGACACAAAATGCTGGAGTAACTCAGCGGGTCAGGCAGCATGTCTGGAGTAAAGAAATAGGTGATGTTTCGGGTCAGGACCCTTCTTTAGACTTTTCTGACCATTGCATTCCCTTTCTCCATCCCTCTCCCACCCTAGTCATCCTGCGAGTTTCACTGTTCCTAATACTTGTTCCTAAGTGCTGTTTATATCAACGGGTCGATGGTTGAAAGGGTCAAGAGCTTCAAATTCCTGGGCGTGCACATCTGGGAAGATCTTTCCTGGTCCGAGAACACAGATGCAATTATTAAGAAAGCTCATCAGCGCCTCTACTTCCTGAGAAGATTACGGAGAGTTGGTCTGTCAAGGAGGACTCTCTCTAACTTCTACAGGTGTACAGTAGAGAGCTTGCTGACTGGTTGCATCGTGGCTTGGTTCGGCAATTTGAGCGCCCTGGAGAGGAAAAGACTCCAAAAGTAGTAAACACTGCCCGGTCCATCATCGGCTCTGACCTTCCTTCCATCGAGGGGATTTATCACAGTCGCTGCCTCAAAAAGGCTGGCAGCATCTTCAAGGACCCACAGCACCCTGGCCACACACTCATCTCCCTGCTACCTTCGGGTAGAAGGTACAGGAGCCTGAAGACTGCAACAACCCGGTTTAGGAATAGCTACTTCCCCACAGCCATCAGGCTATTAAACCTGACTCGGAACTCTGAACATTAATATCCCTCCATCTGTTATTTGCACTTTATTAATTTATTAAGTCATGGGTGTATTTATGTATAGAATTGTAGTCAATGCCTTCTATGTTCTGTTGTGCTATGCAAAGAAAGATTTTCATTGTCCTGTCAGGGACACATGACAATAAACTCTTTTGACTTTGACTTTGACTTACTTCATTATTGTGGGCTCCACTTTTCCCGGGTCATCGGTGCCAGCTCTAATTTGTTCTGCACCTTTTCATAACTCTAGTTACCCTTTCCCCTGGCTCAAAATCTGAAGAAGGGTCTTGACACGAAATGTCACCTACTCCTATTCTCCAGAGATGCTGCCTGATCTGCTGAGTTTCTAAAGCATTTTGTGCCTAACATTGTGTAAATCTTCTCTGAACTCATACCAGCCCAACAACATATTTCCCCAATTGTGATCCCTCTCTCATTGGAAATCTGTATGACCCTCTCTCACTACTCCCACTCTAGATCTTTCCATAAAAGGAGATGTGTGCGACCCTCTCTCACTATGATGTCTCTCTAACAGAACCCTCTATCACTGCTCCCCCTCTGCGATCACCCCTTCTCTCTGACAAGACAGTGTGAGACCTTGCACTCGTACGTTTCTATCTTGTACTGAGGAAGAAATGAACCAAGCACCAGCGTGATATTTCTATCGGGATTCAGAAGTGATGTTACATGACAAAGAGCAGCTCTTTGGAGGAATTTACCCAAGGACACCTCTGTGTACTTCTTGTCATGTAGGTTGCTAGAAGGTTAGTCTATTGGCCTGGACTGAACAAACAGCTGAGGAACGTCATGAAAGAACGCTAACAAATGTCAAGTGCTTCACAAGATTCACCCATCTATTTTTCTCAGCCTTTGTTGATAATAAGAACTTGGTTGACAATATATGTGGATTTTCAAAGTACTTTTATAGGAAACATGTTCATAGTTGTGGTCGGCACAATGTCAAAGTGGATTGAAACAGTTCCCATAGCTACTTTGTAGACACAAGGATCTGCAGACGTGGCTTCACAAAAAGGACACAAAGTGCTGGAGTAACTCAGCAGGTCAGGCAACATCTGTGGAGAACATAAGACTGATGAAGGAATCCGACCTGGAATTAAACCTATCCATTTTCTCTGGAGATGCTGCCTGACCCACTCTACAACACTTTGTGTCATCTGGCTACCAGAACAATCTGAAAGCCACCCTGCACATGGCCTGCCAGAGACAAGAGCACACACACACACACACACACACACGCACACACACGTACACACACGCACACACACGCACACACACACACACACACACACAATCATTTGAAAGTCTCAGCTTATGAAAAATATACAAAATGCTGGAGTTACTCAGTGGGTCAGGCAGCACCTCTGAAGAACATGGATAGATGAAGTTTCTACAGATTTTAATTGGGTGGGGGGGGCGCAAGGCATGTAGACTCCACTCCACTTCAGCCAAAACCAGGTGATCTACTAGATGGGAAAAGCAGATAAAATATTTACCAATTAGGGCGAAAATATAAAATCTAAGATTTTCTTCGCTGATGCCATAAACTGATTGCAGCTGCTACCCAATGTACTTTATGGCGCATTTAGTCCTTGCACATTCATTACATGAGATCTGGTACTTTGCGTTTGCTAACCCTAGCAGATTTGTCAACAGATGGATGTATTTAAGCCTTCGCTGCCAGGATATTACAGTTCCATCTGGCGAGGCAGCGGTGCTGCAGGTAGTGCAGCTGTCTCCCATTGCAGTGACCCAGGTTTGATCCTGACCTCCGGTCTTGTCTGTGTGGGGCTTGCATGTTTTCCCTTTGACTGCACATATTCTCCCCATATTCAAAAAACACACTGGCTAGCCGCTTGACTGGCCAGTGTAAATTTCCTCAGATGAAGATGAAAGGTGGGTATTTCCATTGAGTTTGTCTGAAGAAGGGTCTCGACACAAAATGTCACCCATTCCTTCTCTCGAGAGATGCTGCCTGTCCCGCTGAGTTACTCCAGCTTTTATCTTTGGTTTAACATCCAGAGAGTTCAGGTTTAGTTTAGAGGTACAGCAGGGGTGGCACGGTGGCACAGCAGTAGAGTTGCAGCCTTTAAGCGCCAGAGAACCAGGTTCGATCCTGACTACAGGTGCTGTTTGTGCGGAGTTTGTACATTCTCTTTTTGACCATGTGGATTTTCTCCAGGTGCTCTGGTTTCCTCCCACATTCCAAAGAAGTTAGGGTTTTTAGAATGTAGCATAGAGCTAGTGTATGGGGTGATTGCTGGTCGGCGAGGACTCGGTGGGCCGAAGCGCTTGTTTCACCACTGTATCTCTAAAGTCTAAACATCCCTATACATGTCTTTTAAATCAGTCAACTCAGATTCATGTCCATCTGTGCAGACATGTCCAAAGGTTCTGCTTGTCGACAGCATTCAATAGTAAAACCAAATCAAAGAAATAGGGTTTAGATTCACACAGCGCTGTTCCTGACAGTGCACAGGACTACTCAAACAAATAAACACATCTGAAGTAAAGTCACTCAAATGTAATCTGGGGATGCAAGGTTGTCAATTTGAACCAAAAAAGCTAAATAGCAATAGATGACAACACAGTTTGCTTTCATTAGTTTTAGGTGGGGGGGGAGATTAATATTGCAGATTTGGCTGCAAGATTTTACACAGAGGGTGGTGGGTGCTTGGAGCACATCGCCAGGAGTGGTGGTGGAGGCAGATACGATAGAGGCATTTTTGGAAACGTGAACCACTTCCCATATCTCGGAATACCCGAGAATTCCCGACGGACCGTGGGCCATTGGCATATCCCGAAGCAGGTCTGGCTCGCCCGCTGCGGAACCGGGAAACATGACTGGAATAGGAGCCTCGTCTGACGTTCATCTCCTGCCTGCCCATGAAGACTGGCAACTAGAAGGTGGAGGAAGTCGGTGATGGCAGCGGACGCTGGACAAAGGACCGATATGAAGGAACCGGGGTTTTATCTTGTGCTTCCCCAAGATCTGAGCCAAGCTTCGCGCTCTTTTCAGAGTGGGCGGCAGTTGCCGTCATAGGCATGGATTCTGGGATACTACAGTTGAATGTCGAAGGTCTCACCAGTGCTAAGATATCCGTGATTGAACAGCTAGCATACGCCTACAAAGCAACTGTCATACTCCTGCAGGGGACACTTTGCGAAACAGTGGAGAAACTCGCAATTCCCAAATTCACACTAGCTACTTTCACACCAAGTAATAAATATGGTCTGGCCACTTTCATCAGAGATGACACGGATTGGGCTATAGAAGATCTGTCTGCAGAAGACTCAGATCTGGAATGTGTTGCAGTGAAGGTCCAGGACATCACCATCATGAATGTGTACAAGACTCTCCAGTGCATCTGGCTCAACATCCATACCAGTGTTCACCCCTCCCTGTGTATACTCAGGTGATTTCAACTGCCACCACACCGAATGGGGCTACTCAAGATGTAATAGTGATGGAAACGGCCTCATAGATTGGGCATCTGCCAATGACCTCACGTTTCTGTATGATCCAAAGGAGCCAAACAGCTTCCATTCTGCCCGCTGGAACACTGTTACAAACCCAGACCTAGACTTTGCCAGTAACACAAAGAATCTTCATCCACCAACACACCAGGTTCTGGAGAAGTTCCCACGGTTACAACACCGACCATCACTCATCACCACAACACCACTGGTTGCACCAACATCGAACAAACCTGCGAACCTGTGGAACTTCCGCAAGGCCAACAAGGAGAAGTTCCAACAACTTACCAATGCAGCCTCCTGGGGCCTTCCTCCCCCAGACAGTACCAACCTGACTCTTCCTACCAAGCCTATTGCAATATGCTTATCAGTGCAGGCAAGAAAAACATCCCCCGTGGCAACCAGAGGGATTACATTGCATGTTGGGATGATGAGTGTCAACAGCTATACAAAGATCATACTGCTGCTGGCACCAAAGAGGATTCTGAAACCACTGTCACTACATTGCTCACACGCTTGAATGCGAAACGACAAGAATGCTGGATTGAGACGGTTGAATCGATCGACTTCACCCACTCGAGCTGTAAATCATGGCACATAGCCAACTGCCTGACCGGCAGAGCTACATCCAAACCCGGCAAATGCCCAGTGACAGCCAACGCAATCGCATCTCAACTAGTCACGTATAGTCGATTCACAATCTCTGACCGTGATTTCTCGCGCAAAGCGAACAAAGAGGTGGCCTGACATGGTAAACTGACAGAGCGGATACGGACCTAACAATGGCTTTCATCCCCGAGGAAATGGCCACATCAGTCACGATGTTGAAAGCAGGAAAGGCCCCCGGATCTGACAGCATACAACCCGGAGTTTCTACTACATTCTGGAGACGCTGCTACCAACTGGATCCGACAGTACCTGTCAACCACCATGGAGAAGTGCAAAATCCCAACGACCTGGCGTCGTGCAACAGTCAACGCTCTCCCGAAGCCGAACAAGGCAAAGGATGATCCTAAAAGCTACCGGCCCATCTCGCTCCTCTGCATTGCATACAATCCATGGGCATATCAACCCAATCATAGACCCTCAACTACCCCACGAGCAGGCTGGTTTCCGCCAAGGTCGATCTACTGCTGACCAGGTAACCCTCCTCACCCAAGCCATCGAGGATTGCTTTGAGGCAAATGAGAAGGCAGGAGCTGTTCTTACAGATCTGACAGCTGCCTATGACACCGTGCGGCACCGGGGACTAACTGCAAAGCTACTTCAGGTGCTGCCAGACAGGCGCATGGTACGCTACATCATGGAGCTGATATCAAACCGCAACTTTGTGCTTAAGACCAGTGATGGACAGCACAGTAGGCTACGTAGAGTGCAGAATGGCATCCCACAGGGATCCGTCTTGCTCCGCTGCTTTTAAACGTATACATCTATGACCTCCCAGAGACCATCGCGGGTAAATATGGGTATGCTGACGATCGAGCCATCCTGATGAGACACAAAGAGTGGGAGACGATCGAAAGCTGCTTGAGTCAAGACATGGGGACTTTGGCAGTATACCTACGTCAGTGACGTCTAAAGCTGAGCGAAGGCAAAACAGTGCCAACAGCATTCCATATAAACAACATGGAAGCTAAGCGAAAGCTAGCTGTTTTTGTTAATACAGGCGCTTGGACTTTCAACAAACACCCACTTACCTCGGCGTAAAGCTGGACAGGTCGCTTAAATTTCATCATCACCTGGTTGGTCTCCGCGACAGGGTCATGGCAGGTAGGGGCCTCATCCGACACCTGGCAGGAACAAGTTGGGGAGCTAGTTCATCAACTTTGCACACCTCTGCCTTAGTTCTTGTGTATACCCCAGCTGAGTACTGCACACCCGTATGGAGTAGAAGTAGACATACTAGCCTGGTAGACACGAGCCTGAACAGCACCTCGCGAACCATCACTAGGTGCCTTCAATCTACTATAGTCGAGCTGCTCCCTAAACCTGCAGGCATTCTGCCCGTAGGGATCCGAAGGCAAGCAGCACCTCCGGCACTATCCCGTCGGGCCATGGGCCCAGGTCACCTCCTCCATCAGGCTATCAGCAGAGAGCAGAGAGCAGAGGCCACCCCGGACTGAAGTCCCATCACCCCTTCGCTCCACATGGAAAACAACTCCTAGCATCCATCCAGCCAACGGAGACAAAAGCACACTGGATAGCCAGCAAGTGGTCACAGGAGTGGAAGGCAACCTCATCTCCATCATAGCTACATCTCTTCACCAGATAAAAGCTGTCCAGGGCCTGACCTCCCCAGAGGAGCATGGGAGAAGCTCAACAGACTTCGTACTGGAGTTGGGCGTTTCAATGCCAGCATGTGCAGATGGGGACTCCGCCAGAACCCAGCCTGTGAATGTGGAGCAGAACAACAGACAGCCAACCATGTCATCTCTGGGTGCCCGCTCTAGCACCCACCAAATGGAGCCTAGGGCCTGGAAGACATTGATGCAGAGATTACAACCTGGCTCAACACCCGGCTTGAAATCTAACCTTCGGTTTATGTTTCATTCGCAAGTAGAAGAAGAAGAAGGTTGACTGTGGAAGACAACACTGGGGCACAAGGCTGAATGTGGCCAGGCGAAGATAGGGACGATGGTTTGCTTGCGATCTTGATGGATCGATGGCCACACCAGGCCTTAATGACCATCAGCAACTGGCACTGTGAAATGGCGCCACAACCTGGACACACTAGGCTATTTCTATGTATTAGGTACTTAATGGGGTATGGTATATGTGTATGGCAATAATATTATTGATCTATATGCAAAATAATAATTTCACTGTACCTTGGTACACATGAGAACCATCGAATCATTGAGTCAGATGTCTGTGAAGGTGCAGTTTAATGATCTTCAGTATAGAAGGTGGTGGAAGCAGATACAATGGTGGCATTTTATTATCTGATGCGTGAGATACTCGGTAAGTCAGGCTGCATCATAAGTATCTGTTGTCACGTGTCCTCACCATTTTATGTTTTTATTTGGGTTAAAAGGATTTTAAGATGAATGCATCAAACAAAAATATAGTTAGCAGTCTAGAAATTGGATATTCTCCTAATTCCCAAATTCCGATCATGTTTCAAATGAAAGAATTTACAGTAAGTGGTAAATACATTTTGTAGTATAATGATACAGTGAGAAAAGCCCTTCGGCCCACCGAATCCATGCCGTCCAAAGATCACCCTTTTACCGTGTTTCAAGCGAAATAATTTAAAAGGGAAATACATTTTGTTCAGTTTATGAGTAACCTGTATTCATACAAGTCATACAGAACCATGACGCAAAAGTTAGTTGAGTGTTAATTAACCAAGCTTTCATGTTGTGTCCCAAATCACTGGAAAACAAATAAGCAAATCATTAACCTATATCACCGGTTGATAAGTACCTTCCTAACTGTGTGTTGTGCCTTTCTTGGTCCCAAGCTCTCCAGAGGAATTATAGGGAGTGAACCTTACTTTAGTGTTATGAACAAAATGGAAATGAAAAGATTGAAACACGACATGGGAGATCAGTCAGGTGTTTCCTGAGCAAAACATAAATTTTATTTCCACTCTCAAAGGCTCAGCGTTCAAGACTCTAAACTATTTTGCTGGTTAGCACTCTAATATCCAAATCAGTTCAATTGAGTTCAAAACCTACTCCACGTATCTAGGCATGTAATCTGACCCTTCAATACAATTTGGACACAAAGTGTTGGAGTAACTCAACGGGTCAGGCAGCATCTTTGGAGAAAATGGATAGGCGATGTTTCGGGCCCAGACACTTCTTCAGACTGATTGTAGAGGTCTGAGGAAAGGTCCGCACCTGAAACGTCACATCTATTTTCCCCAGAAATGCTGCCTGACCCAATTGAGGTACTCCAGCAATTTGAGTGTATCTTTGGTATAAACGAGCATCTGCAGTTCTTTTGTATTACATTGTGTAGGTGTAAATCATTCTACTTCCTCTATTTAAGTCAAAAAGATGACCTGTGCATGGTCTCAGTTATACTACGGCGATTATTGGCATTATTACATGGATGAACACATCCCAACAACAATTGTTTTGCTTCAACACAACACCAGAGGCATTTGGCATCAGATGATATTACCACAGATGTCTGGCTCATGGTGAATTGCATTAGAATCAGATGGTTCATATGTTGATGAGCATTGTGGGCAGGACCAACCCATTCAAGTAATTTAACAAGGAATTTAATACAAATCGCATTAAACGTATGTACACTCACATAGGATATTGCAAATAAATTTCCAAAGCATATTTTAAAATGGTCACCAGGATGCTGGGATTAACTAGCTCCAAAAATAAGGAAATATGTGCAGAAAGGAACTGCAGATGCTGTTATTATACTGAAGATTGACACAAAGTGCTGGAGTTACTCAGCGGGTCAGGCAATATCTCTGGAGAAAAAGGGTGGGTGACGTTTTGGGTTGGAACCCTTCTTCACACAGAAAGTAAATGGGACAAGGGGAAACCAAAGGTAGGAAAAGGCCAGAACAAATCCGGGCCGTCAATAGATGACCAAGGAAGGGTGGAGCCTATAATGGCATTATGGGCTCCACCCTGAAGAAGAAATGATAATTAAGGGATGCAGGGATGCAAACTGTGGAAATATGTGTTCATTTGGGCAATATTCTCAACGGAGTAATTGTAAGGGAAAGAATGATTAAGACTTTAGCAAGGCCTTTCACACGGACCCTCCTGGTAGGTTGGGTCACATGGAATTCAGGGTGAGATTGCTAATTGGATTTAAACGGCTTGATGGTTTGTGAAGAATTGTATTTTAATTTGAAAGTCAGTGACCAACGGTGTACCATAAGGATTGGTGTTGGGTTATCAATTGATCGTCATCTAGATTAAGGTTTCGGATGAATGTGTTATTGGTATGGTTAATAGGTTTATGGATGGCACCAACATTGGTGGTCAGAGGGGGAAAACAGTTGAAAACTGAGGAATTTGGTTTGTAAATTAGGCAATTTAGCAGTCAATATAAGCAAGGCAGCTCTTGGGGAGCGGCAGTGAGGGAAGTGCCCTGTGAGTAAAGTGTGAGTCTTTGGCTCAAGAGTCTTCGGAGAGGAGGCTGCGCAAAACACTGACCGAGGCAAAAGAAGGAGATATCAAGCAAGCTGATGCAGTGTGATGCTTGCAGTATGTGGGAGGTCAAGGACACTGCTGGTGCCTCTGGCTGCTACAAATGTGAGAAGTGCATCCAGGTACAGCTCCTGAAGGACCGTGTTGGGGAACTGGAGAAACAAGTGGATGACCTCAGGTTCATCCGAGAAACTGAGTCGTTCCTCGAGAAGTCCTACAGTAAGATTGTTACACCCAAGGCACTAGAAGAGAGAAGGTGGGTGACAGTGAGAAAGGGAGGAAAACATGGAATGCAAAGGTCCCCGGGTGTTGTACCTCTTGTGAACAGGTTCACCCATGTGGAAGCTGCCGGGTCAGAAGACAGTATCGCACTGAGCGGTGGAAGGCTTGCAAAACAAAAAGGGCTGTTGAGCCAAAACCAAAGAGGCCAATGTCGGGGCAACGCCATTGTAGTTGGAGACTCCATTGTTAGAGGTACGGACAGGGGTTTCTGCGGCAACAGACGGGATTCGAGGATGGTGTGCTGCCTTCCTGGTGCCAGGATCCAGGATGTCACGGACAGAGTGCAGACAATCCTCAAGGGCAAAGGTGAACAGCCAGAAGTGGTCGTGCATGTTGGCACAAATGCTGTTGGAAAGAAGGGGATGAATATTCTGCAGCGGGACTTCAGAGAGCTCGGAAAAATGCTGAAAAGCAGGACTTCCAGGGTTGTTATCTCCGGTTTGCTTCCAGTTCCTCGTGCTGGCGAGAGCAGGAACAGGGAGATACGGGACCTGAATGTGTGGTTGAGGAACTGGTGCAGGGGGCAGGGGTTTAGATTCTTAGATCACTGGGATCTGTTTTGGAGGAAGGGGGAACTGTACAAAAGAGACGGATAGCATCTTAACTGGTGGAGGACCAGCATTCTGGCCGGCAGGTTTGCCACTGCTACACGGATGGTTTTAAACTGAATAAGGGGGGTGGGGTGTCAAATGGGATAATCGAGAACGGAGTTAAAGGGAAAGAGAGTAAAGGGATGGTTAATTACCCATTAACGGGAAATAACCCATTAATGGCCAGAATTAACGGGAAAGAAAGCTCACAAAGCGATAGGAGAGTATGGCCAATTGTAATAGGGATCGATGTGAAAGGGGCCACTTGTCAACATAATTGTATAAGGAGGAAGAGTGTTGTAAAAACAAGCCTGAAGGCTTTGTGTCTCAATGTGAGGAGCATTCATAATAAGGTGGATGAGTTGAAGGTGCAGATAGCGATTAATGACTATGCTATAGTTGGGATCACAGAGACATGGCTCCAGGGTGACCAAGGCTGGGAGCTGAACATCCAGGGATATTCAATATTCAGGAGGGATAGACGAAAAGGAAAAGGAGATGGGGTAGCGTTGCTGGTGAGAGAGGAGATTAATGCAATAGAAAGGAAGGAGATTAGGGTGGAGGATGTGGAATCGATATGGGTAGAACTGCGAAACTCTAAGGGGCAGAAATCGCTAGTGGGAGTTGTATACAGGCCACCTAACAGTAGTATTGGAGTTGGGGATGGCATCAAACAGGAAATTAGAAATGAGTGCAACAAAGCTAACACGGTTATAATGGGTGACTTCAATCTGCATGTAGATTGCGTGAATCAAATTGGCAGGGGTGCTGAGGAAGAGGATTTCTTGGAATGTATGCGGGATAGTTTTCTCAACCAACATGTGGAGGAACCAATGAGAGAGCAGGCTATTCTAGACTGGGTATTGAGTAATGAGGAAGGGTTAGTTAGCAGTCTTGTTGTGCGTGGCCCCTTGGGCAAGAGTGAACATAATATGGTTGAGTTCATCATTAGGATGGAGAGTGACAAAATTAAGTCAGAAACAAGGGTTCTGAACTTGAACAAACGTAACTTTGAAGGTATGAGATGTGAATTGGCCAAGATAGACTGGCAGGTGATTCTCAAAGGGTTGACAGGTATTTAAAGACTGCATGGATGAAGTACAAAAATTGTTCATACCAGTTTGGCAAAAGAATAAATCAGTGAAGGTGGTGCATCCATGGATAACAAGGGAAATCAGGGATAGTATAAAAATAAAAGATGAGGCACACAAATTGGCCAGAAAAAGCAGCCTACCGGAGGACTGGGAAAAATTCAGAATCCAGCAGAGGAGGATAAAGGGCTTAATTAGGAAAGGGAAAATAGATTATGAAAGGAAACTGGCAGAGAACATAAAAACTGACTGCAAAAGTTTTTATAGATATGTGAAGAGAAAGAGACCAGTTAAAACAAATGTTGGTCCCTTGCAGTCAGAAACAGGTGAATTGATCATGGGGAACAAGGACATGGCAGACCAATTGAATAACTACTTTGGTTCTGTCTTCACTAAGGAAGACATAAATAATCTGCCGGAAATAGCAGTGGAACGGGGGTCAAATAAGATGGAGGAACTGAGTGAAATCCAGGTTAGCCAGGAGGTGGTGTTGGGTAAATTGAATGGATTAAAGGCTGATAAATCCCCAGGGCCAGATAGTCTGCATCCCAGAGTACTCAAGGAGGTAGCCATAGAAACAGTGGATGCATTAGTGATAATTTTTCAAAATTCCTTAGATTCTGAAGTAGTTCCTGAGGATTGGAGGGTAGCTAATGTAACCCCACTTTTTAAAAAAGGAGGGAGAGAGAAAGCGGGGAATTACAGGCCAGTTAGTCTAACATCGGTAGAGGGGGAACTGCTAGAGTCAGTTATTAAAGATGGGATAGCAGCACATTTGGAAAGTGGTGAAATCATTGGACAAAGTCAGCATGGATTTACGAAAGGTAAATCATGTCTGACACATCTGATGGAATTTTTCGAGGATGTAACTAGTAGAGTGGATAAGGGAGAACAAGTGGATGTGTTATATCTAGACTTTCAGAAGGCTTTCGACAAGGTCCCACTTAAGAGATTAGCATACAGACTTAAAGCACACGGTATTGGGGGTTCAGTATTGATGTGGATAGAGAACTGGCTAGCAGACAGGAGGCAAAGGGTAGGAGTAAACGGGTCCTTTTCAGAATGGCAGGCAGTGACTGGTGGGATACCACTAGGCTCAGTGCTGGGACCCCAGCTATTTACAATATATATTAATGATTTGGACAAGGGAATTCAATGCAACATCTCCAAATTTGCAGATGACACCAAGCAGGGGAGTATAGTTAGGTGTGAGGAGTATGCTTGGAGGCTGCAGGGTGATTTGGATAGGCTGAGTGAATGGGCAGATGCATGGCAGATGTGGTATAATGTGGATAAATGTGAGGTTATCCACTTTGGTGAAAAAAAAATGAGGGTAGACTATTATCTGAATGGTGGCAGATTAGGAAAAGGGGAGATGCAACGAGACCTGGGTGTCATGGTACACCAGTCATTGAAAGTAGGCATGCAGGTGCAGCAGGCAGTGACGAAAGCAAATGGCATGTTAGCATTCATAGCGAAAGGATTTGAGTATAGGAGCAGGGAGGTTCTACTGCAGTTGTACAGGGTTTTGGTGAGGCCACACCTGGAGTATTGCGTACAGTTTTGGTCTCCAAATCTGAGGAAAGACATTCTTTCCATAGAGGGGATATAGAGAAGATTCACCAGACTGATTTCTGGGATGTCAGGACTTTCATATGAGGAAAGACTGGATGGACTCAGCTCGTTGGAATTTAGAAGATTGAGGGAGGATCTTATAGAAACTTACAAAACTCTTAAGGGGTTGGACAATTCTTAAGGGGCTGGAAGATTGTTCCCGATGTTGGGGGAGTCCAGAACAAGGGGGTCACAGTCTAAGGATAAGGGGGAATTCCTTTAGGACCGAGATGAGGAAACCATTCTTTACACAGAGAGTGCTGAGTCTCTGGAATTCTCTGCCACAGAAGGTAGTTGAGGCCAGTTCATTGGCTATATTTAAGAGGGCGTTAGATGTGGCACTGTGTCTAAAGGGATCAGGGGTATGGAGAGAAGGCAGGTACGGGATACTGAGTTGGATAATCAGCCATGATCACATTGAATGGCGGTGCAGGCTCGAAGGGCCGAATGGCCTACTCCTGCACCTATTTTTCTATGTTTCTATGTTTTTCTATAATGGGCAGTTAGGAATGTTATCTAAGAGCACAGCACGATCTAGATTTTTAAAAAAGGCACAAAGTCCTGGAGTAACTCAGCATGTCAGATGGCATTGCTGGAGAACCTGGCCATGTTGATTTATTCCAGCACTTTGTGTTATTTTGTAAAACAACACCTGCAGTTCCTTGTGCCTTAATGACCTAGATCAACTGGGAAAGTAGGCGATGGAATAGCACGTGGACAAATATAGTTTAGTTTAGTTTTGTTAGTTTAGTTTGGAGATATAGCACAGAAACAGGCCGTTTGGTCCACTGAGTTCACGCCGATCCCCGCACATACGCACACTAGGGAACATTTTTTTGCAATGATACCAAGCCAATTAACCTACAAACTTGTACGCCTTTGAAGCGTGGGAGGAAACCAGAGATCCCAGAGAAAAACCACGCAGGTCAAGAGGAAAAAGTACAAACTCAGTTCTGATAGCACCCATGGACAAGAGCTAACCCAGGTCTCTGGCACAGTGAGGCAGGGACTCTACCGCAGTGTCACTGTGCTGCCCTAAGTTGAAATTGTGGATGATCACATTGAATAGTGGTGCTGGCTCAAAGGGCCGAATGGTCTACTCCTGCACCAATTGTCTATGTATCTATGAAACATAGATAAAAAGATGTTCAGGTGTATGGATTAATTCTGTATTCCCTGGAAAATAAAGGGGTGTTTTACTTGAGATACATATTTATTGTCATCAACATTATTTCGCCTCCAGCCTTTGTTGGTTATTCCAATCATCTGCCAATAAACCCTCCCCCACACTCACTTGTTTCCATCTATCACTTGTTAGGCTTTGTACTCCCCCTCCCTGTCTTTTTCAGCTTTATCTCCCCCTACTACAATCAGTCTGAAGTAAGTGCCTGACTCGAGACATAGTCTGTCCAATCCATCCACAGGTGTTGCCTGACCCACTGAGTTCCTCTTGCACTTTGTGATTTGCTAAAAATTCCAGAATCTTGGATGCAGGGAACATGTTTCCTAGGCTATGGGGAAGCCACGGTAGAATCGGGTTGTTTGCAATCTTTACTTCTCTGTCTCAAAAACATATATTGATATGTTTAGTTTAGAGATACAGAGGGGAAACAGGCCCTTCGGCCCACCAGGTCCATGCCAACCATCGATCACTCATACACCAGTTTTGTCCTACACACTGGGGACAATTTTCAGAAGTCAATTATCCCTCAAACCTGTATATCTTTGGGATGTGGGAGAAAACCGGAGCACCCGGAGAAAATTCACGCAGGTCACTGCGGGAATGTACGAACCACTTACAAAGAGCACCCATGGTCAGGATCGAACCCGGGTCTCTAGTGCTGTAAGGCAGCAACTCCACCTCTGTGCCATGGGGCCGTGCCTGATTCTATTAATTAAATACAATCCGACTCTTTGTAATCTTTATCTCCCTGTCTCAAAAATATATATATTGTGGTGAGATCAGCAAAAACCTTCAGTAAAGAAACTGACACATAAGGGACAAAGGTTTATGCAGCGTGTAATGGGCTGAATGGGTTAGTTCCATTCCCATGTCATGTTGTTTATTATGGGAATTAAGTTCCCTAGGCTGATGGACAGCTTGTCTGTGTATAGCCAACTCTTCACTTATATTTGCCATCAAATATTGAAAAGTTTCCCATTACCCCAACAGTCATATGCTTTACCTTCAAGCAAGAACTTCAGTGAACTTTATGAATAAAATATCCGGTTAGGTTGAGATTGGTCCCGATGAGGCATGGGAGGGGAGCCAAGTGTGGAGAGAACACAACTAGGCTAATGAACAAGATGGAGACAGATCCAGCTGTTTGCTATCCTCAGATTTTAATTGATATTCTGTAAAACTTTATCTCCAGTAAGTGTGATTATACATTCCCTGTGGCTTTTGACTTTGTGTGCGAGGGAATTCAGCATTCTGCATCCAACATAGCTTATTGATTAGTGAGCAGAAACATCCTGCGCTCGGGAATGTGGGCAGTGTTCTAAAGTTCCTTGTTTCCTATTTATTGACCAAACTGATGGAGCCGCACAGTCATGCAGCCTCTTTGGCTGCCTCTTTGCAAGGAACAGCTTGCTTCTAGTTTAGTGATGTATGCGTCACATTTGTCTCCTATTGATTTCTCCAAACTCCATTTGCAGTTAGACTTTAGACTTTAGACATTAGAGATACAGCGGGGAAACAGCCTCTTCAACCAACTGAGTCCTCGCCGGCCAGTGATCACCCCGTACACTTGCACTATATCCTACACAATAGGGATGAATTTCAATTGTTTACTGAAGCCAATTAACCTACAAGCCTGAAATGCGTGGAGGAAAACGGAGCACCCGGAGAAAATTGTTGCGATTACCAGGAGAACGGGGATGGCTGGTCATGGCAGACTCGGTGGATTAAAGGGCCCGATTCCACTCTGTATCTCTAAATTAAACTAAAAGGTGGGTTATGATGCCAATCAGCTTAATTCAGGATCTTCATACATGTAAATTTTGACCCGAAAGCCTCAACTATACCTTTTCTCCAGAGATGCTGCCTGACCTGCTGAGTAACTCCAGCATTTTGTGTCTAGCAAAGTTTGTACAACCGCTCCCTGTAGCTAGTACCGTCTAATACAGGCAACATTCTTATAAACCTCCTCTGCACTCTTCCCACGTGCTCCTGTAGCTAATCCTCACTATAGTGGAAGGAAACAAGGCGATGTTTTTTATTTTTAACCACTTATTTTATATCTGTGACCTATAATCCCACCGCCAACAGTTGCGCTTGCTCTTAGCATTTTCTGTGAACACAGATGACGTTTTTGGCTTCCTTTCTGTTCACGGACCTACACCTTGACTTTGCCCTCACAACATAGGTGATCTCTCAGTGTGCATGTAAAGATCTCTGAGTCCTTGATGAGATTACTGCTTTTCAAGCTCTCACGCTCCTCGAGTTACCCTCTGGTGATAAAACTAGAGTCCACTTTCTCTGCTTTTTATCCAAAAGAAAAAAATAATTAAGAATTTAAGAGGGTGCTACAGTGGCGCAGCAGTAAATTTGCTGCCTTGAAGTGCTGGAGGTGTTTGTATGTTCTCACTATGTTTTGTACGGTTCGATTCGGAAGATCCTGAAGTGATTGTTCACCCCACCAAAAAGCAATCACCCCATACACCAGCACGATACTACACACTAATGACAAGCTACAATTTGGAGAAGCCAATTAACCAACAAACCTGTACGTCTTTGGAATGTGGGAGGAAACCTGACCACCCGGAAATAACCCACGCAATCACAGTGAGAACGTGCAAAATCCACACAAAACAGCACTCATAGTCAGGATCGAACTCGGGTCTCTGGTGCTGTGAGGCGGCAACTCCACCTCTGCTCCACTGTGCCGCCCAAAAGCCCATGCTTTTCCATATGCAAGTAAATTCTATCCCTTAGAATCTTCTGCATTTATTTCCTGAGCACTGATGATGATCATTGGCCAATGATTTCCTGGATTATCCCTGTCTCCCCTCTTAAACAAACAAACAAACAAACAACATTGGTTTCTCTCCAGGTTTTGAGACCTCACCCATGGTTAAAAAAGATACAAAGATCTCTTCCCTACAATGCCGTAGCTATGTTCGCTCTTTCCTCCCTCAGTATTCTATGATAGATTCCATCAACTCCTGAGGTCTGATCTGCCATTAGATTTTCAATAGACCAAACTCCTCCTTTGTTAGTTAGAGGCTGGTGAATCTGTAAATTAATTGCCTACAGATGGTTGTGGAGGCCAGTTCATTAGGTTCTTGATTAGTAAGGGTATCAAAGGTTATGGGGAGAAGGCAGGAAAATAGGGTTGATTGGGAAAAATAGATCAGCCATGATGGAATGACCGAGCAGACCCAATGGATCCATTGGCCTAATTCTGCTGCTATAATCTAGTAGGCCCCCCTCGGCCATGACTGACCATGGGTGATGCATCTTGGTCGGATGCAAGCCTGGGCGATGTCATATGGAGGGCAGGCTGTTGTCCATGCAGCATGCCCCCCCTCTCCACGTCGCTGATCGATCCAAAGAAACAGCAGGGCCGTTACAGTTTGGCACCAGCGCCGTCACAGGAGCTGCCAGAGGGAGGTTCTAGATAACGACTAACTACCTTAGGGGCTCCGACTTCGGATTTTCTTGAGGTTTACTTCTGGAATCTTTTCCATGACTGGACATGTCCACAAGGCAGTGGAGGTTTTAAATAAGAGTTTTCCCTGTCCTAGCTGGACTGCCTTCCCAGGCTGACAGGTCCCATCTACTATAACCTATGAACATGAATTTTGTGATCATTGCAGGCTCTAGAATATCAACTACCCTTTCCTCATCTCGCCAACTTCCATACCCATCTGTAGAAACAAAGACCTGTAGATGCTTGGTTATACCAAGGATAGAAACAAAGTGCTGGAGTAACAAAGCGGGTCAGGCATTATCTGTGTAAAAAAATGGTAGGTGGTGTTTTGGGTCAAGAGCCTGAAGAAGGGTCCCGACCTGAATCCTTTTCTTCAGTGACGCTGCCTGAGCCGCCGAGTTATGCCAGCACTTTTTGTCTGTCAATAATCCTTCTCTTTGGTGAATACGATTATTAAGGATCTCACCACTTCTGCTGGCTTCACTCAAATATTCCTTGAGTGAACATACCTTTCCCTTTGCTACCCATCTTGATTTTAATATACTAGGAAAGGGCCTTGGGATCTTCCTGTCAAGAACATGCTCATTTCTAGTCCTCCTAATTTCTTGTTTCAGTTCTTCCCAGCTTCCTTTATATTCCTCAAGGGCCTTGTCAGATTTTAGCTTCCTAAACCTTACATGTGTTTCTTTTTTTGCTTTTTTACTGTATTACAATATATGGATCCACCTTCTCGATGTTAAGGAGCTATGGGAGTTCTACAGTACTGATAGTTATATATTTTGCATCAAATTTATTCTACCTGTTTCCCTTGCCATCCCTTTCCTTAAAATAAATGCCAAAAAAGGTCTGATGCCACTTATCAAAGAAGACAAGAAATATTCTTCAACAAGAATACGAATCCAACACATTGATGCAGTAATAAAGAAAGCCCATCAGGTAGCAAGCATATTGAATGGTTGCACTATGGTCTGGAACCACAACTTGAATGTCCAGGAATGAAGGAGATTGCTAAGAGTGGTGGACGCTGCCCAGCCCATCATGGGTACTGACCTCCCCACCATTAAAGGGATCAACAGGAGGCGCTGCCTCAAAAAGACAGCCAACATCATCACCAACCCACACCATCCTGGCCACACTTTCATTTCTCTCCGGTCATAGTGAAGAAGGTACAGGTATCTGAAAGCAATGACCACCAGGTTCAAGAATAGCTTACTCGCAATAACCATCAGGCTCTGAACACTACGCAACACCAACCTATGAACTATGGACTATCTTTGGTTGCATTAGGGACTTTGGGCTTTTTTTTCATAGTATTGGCGTTATCAATTGACTCGCTATTGATGTGTATTGTTTTTAAAATGACAGTTATGTTGCTACAACTAAGAACTTAATTTTTCTGTTGTTGGTACATATGACAATTAAACACTCTTGATTCTTGTGAAGTCAGAATTTAAATTGAGTTTCTCCAATGGACTGCCGATGAAGAAGATTGTAACATTGGTGATAGTGTCCTGATTTGTGAGTTACTGACAGAGAGTGGTCAGTGAGTTTATAAAACTATGCATGCCTCTTTCAGGGTTAAAAGAATAAATGGAAAACCAACGAGGATGTATTGATGACAGTGAAACAGAAAGATTGTATTAATGTGGTAGACATGTTGAGGATGGAGTTGACTGTCATTACAGGAAATTAACTAATAATTGGGACATGTGTACTGGAGAAACATTTGGCATGATAAGTAAGTAAAGGAAGGATATGAGAGATCGAACTCAATTGTGATGGAGAACTTCAATGCATCAGGAATAGACCTAAAGAAAAATAATGGGAGTAACAAGACATAAAGCACGACTCTGATAATGATAAAGGACTGCTACTTGATCCAAATGATTAAGGAATCCCCCAAAGATATCTGTAGGCTCCAACCTGCCTAATGATTAAATGCTGAGGAGGCAAGTCCGAGTGAGTTCAGGAGATAAGGCAGACATTTTGCCAGAAGCAGGAGTGGGACAAGCGTTGGGAGCTGGGACAGGAATGGAATCGGGAGTGAGGAAAGGGGAATGGAGACAAGGCTGGGACTGGGAATGTTTCCTATCCTAAAGAGTGAGGAAGGCCATGGAGAAAACTTGGTAGAAGCTCCCAGATGGCCTCTGCCAGTCCCCGGCAGGCAGCAGCCAGGCTTGCCCACCGCAGAACGAAGCCGCCCGACTGGACTGGGCTTGAGTACAACTCATCTGTATGCAAACTGAAGCTCATCTCCCGCTTGCCCCCAAAGACCAGGAATGGGAGGGTGAGGGAAGTCGGCAATGGCAGCGGACACTGGACAAAGGGCCCATAAGGACAACCAGGGCAGTGGGGAGAGGGGGGGGGGGGGGGGGGGGGAGGTGGGAGGTCTTACCTTCCACACCTTCAAGTGGGAGGGGTGCCCTGGGGCATAAACGCTGAAGGCCAGGTGCGGAGAGGATGATGGTACATTGGACGACCCGGATGGAGGTGATGACATGCGAGATGCAGCTGGATCTTTAAAACTGCCAGCAAAACCTGCCAACTCTTGCATAAGGACTCAGTGGGCTTTTTCTATACATTCAGCACTTAATCGGCAATTGTGTGGTGATAATATAACTGATCTGTATACAAAAAAAAAAATTAACTGTACCTTTGTACACAGGTGGCACAGTGGTGCAGCGGTAGAGTTACAACGCCAGAGACCCGGGTTCGATCTTAACTAAGGACGCTGTCTGTACGCAGTTTGACGTTCTCCCTGTGACCCTGTGGGTGGTTTTTCTCCGGGTGCTTTGGTTTCCTCCCACATTCCAAAAGTACAGGTTTGTAGGTTAATTGGATTAGATAAAAATTGTAAATTGTCCCTAGTGTGTTGGATAGTGCTAGTTTACGGGATGATCACTGGTCGGCACGGACTCGGTGGCTGAAGGGCCTGTTTCCATGATGATAAAGAAACATTGAACCATTGGGAGAATGGGCGAGCTGGGCGAGAGATCAGGTGCAGGGTTGAGGATCAAGGGCCAGTAGAAAAGAGGGAGCAAGTGATAGGGGTGTAAGGTTCTGTAGGAAGGTTGGAAGAGGTCACGGGAAAACAAATATTGTGTTAAAACATTGACAAAGGCAGCAATATCTATTAGTGCAAATCAGCTCCAGATTTATGGCTGTTCCTGGTGCCTGGAGCTAGTCAGGTTTGACTTGCTAACTAGTCAGCTAGTTAGGTGTGTAAAATGAAACTGCAGACGCTGGTTTACATCAAATGCAGACACAAAGTTCTGGAGCACTCCGCTGGTCAGGCAGCATCACTGGAGAAAATGGATGGATGACAGGACCTTCTTCAAAAACGGTCTTCGATTTTCAAGGTTCTGAAGAAGGGAACTGACTCAATACGTGACACATCCCCTTTATCCCGAGATGCTGCCTGATCCACTGAGTTACTCCTGAACTTTGTAACTATCTTCTAACTAGTTAGGGTTGGGGATGTCAGTTTAAAATATCAGTTGAAAATAACAGCAAGTAGAGCTTCTGCCTCAGCACCAGAGTCCTGGGTTCCATTCTGACCACAAACGCTATATTTGTGGAGCTTGCATGTTCTCCCTGTGACCATGTGAGTTCCCTCCGGGTGCTCCAGTTTCTTCCCCATCACAAAGATGTGAAGGTTTGTAGGTTAATTGACTTCTGTAAAGTGTCCCTGGTGCGCAGGGAACGGAGGAGAAAGTGGGATAACGTAGAACAAGCACGAACAGATAATCAATGGTCAACATAGACTCAGTGGGCCAAAGGGCTTGTTTTCATAATGTATCTCCAGACTAACTTCTTACAAACATAGCTGGAATTCATATCATGATCAATAGATAAAATAAATGACTTATTCTTTGATACTCACAGATGACATACCTGTAACTGGGAAAGAGAGATCGGAAGCTGCTCATTCCCACATGGCAGAATGAGTAATGAATCTTGGCCAGTCAGTGATATTGGACTGAAGTTTGATCTGTGAAGCATACCTCGTTGATTGGACCTGAAGGGTTTGGACCTATCACTTGGAGGTTGATGTAGCTGTTAATCACTTTGGGACATTCTTCAAAGAGCCCATCTAGTTGATATTCAGCTGTAGTCCTGCCAAGCTTTCAGTGAAACCATATGTGCATCATATGAATGGTTTTAACTGCAGTTGAATGAATGTAATCCCTGTGTGTGAATGTGTGTGTGTGTGCATGTGTGCGTGTGTTTGTGTGTGTGCGTGTGGGTGTATGCATATGTCTGTGTGTGATCCCAGTGTGTGAATGTGTGTGCGTGGGTTTGTGTGGATCTGTGTGTGTGCATGTGTGTGTGCGTATGTATGCACATGCGCAAGTGTGTGTATGCGTGTATGTGCATGTTTGTGTGTGTGTGTATATGTCTTTGTGTGTCTCAGAGTGTGTGTGTGTGTGTGTGTGTGTGTGTGTGTGTGTGTGTGTGTGTGTGTGTGTGTGTGTGTGTGTGTGTGTGTATCTGTGTTTATGCGTGCGTGATGTTACTTTTCTCTATGGAATAAAGTCTTTATGGGTTTGAAAATGGCCCTATTTTGCCCTAATTCCCTGCTCTGCTCTTTAGCACGTTCTTTAGTACTTTCCCTCTTCGTGTTTAATTAACTCCCTCCTAAATGTTGTGATTGAGTTTGCTTCGATGCCTGCCTATTCAATATGCTTTGCATGAAAAATTTGTTCTAATCTTCATCGCTCTGCTTCTGGTACCAATCATGAGTTCCAACTCCCATGTTGCCAATTTACCAATGAGGGGGATTCTTGCTCTCTTGTAAATCAAACAAACTCCTCGCTAATGAAGTTGCTTTTACGTTCTCGCTTCAATGTAGCTGTCCCAGTGATTCTAATCATGGTGATCGGCACTTTTTAACTAAGATGGTTAAGTTTAGGAATATCATTGGATTACACCTTAGAAGAGTCTGAAGAAGAGTTCTGAAACGTCACCCACCCATGTTCTCCAGAGATGCTGCCTGGCCTGCTGAGTTACTCCAACATTTTGTGTCCTTTTGTGTAAACCAGGGTCTGGAGTTCCTTGTTTCTATCCTTCCTTAAGACGATTAATTTAGTTTAGTTTAGAGATACTGTGTGGAAACAGGCCGTACGTCCCACCAACAGCACGCCGAGACACCATAGACTGCAGATATTGGAATCTTGACCAAAAATCAAACTGTTCGAGGATCAGCATCCATCAATAGAAAAGGTCAGGGATGGAATTGAAGAAAGGCTCGACCCAAAACATTGCCTGTCCATTTCATTCTTTTACGACTTCTATGCTCCAGTGTCAAATTAAACTAGTCCCATCTGTTGGCATGTGGCCTACATCCCTCAATCTCATACCCATTCATGTGTTTCTTGATGGCATTACTGTATCAGCTACCACCACCACCCCTGGCAGCACGTTCCAGATACCCACAACTCTCTGGTTTATGGTGACAGCCCTGTACCTGTGCTGTTCGTGAAAAACCCATCCAATTAGTCCAATTCCCTTAGATCTTTTTCCATCGTCGATGATATGTTTATTCTCCTTTTCAATTTCCTATGTCAGGCATAGATAGGGTAGACAGTCAGAACTTTTTTTTCCCAGAACGAAACAGGAATTCTACTGATGTATGACTATAGTCTTACTGATCAGTATGCAAAGATACAATGTGGAACCAGGCCCTTCTGAACAGGCCCACTGAATCCCGGCAAGCTGAGGTCAGTCCCAGTCGTAGGCCCGGCTCACCCGCTGCGGACTGAGGACCCATCTGGAATGCCAAAGAGGAAGGAGTTGGCAACGGCGGTCGAGAGGGGCAAGGCCGATCATCTCTTCATGGCAGAAGTTCACCCCCCACGTGTTGCAGCCATCCCCAACAGCAGGAAGAGGGAATCAGACAGTGGGCCGGTAAGCAGACCAGTGGCAGGCAGCCAGTTAGTGATAATGGACTCAAGTTTGATCTGTGAAGCATACCTCGTTGATTGTGTGTGTGTGAATGTGTATGCATGTGTGAGTGTGAGTGTGTGTGCTTGTGTATGTGCGTGCGTATGCATGAATGTGTGCGTAGGTGTGTGTGCGTGTGTGTCTTTGTGTGCATGTGTGATTAGAACAAACTTATGTCAAGGTGGTGGAGTGGGCTTCTGGAGGCCCTGCAGCAGCCTGGGACTCGGCTGGACCAGGCGCAGCTGCAAGAGGCCGAGCTTGTGGACTGGATATGGCTTACAGTGGTAGAGCAGCCGTGGAGGACACCACGGCTACGCTTGTCCAGGCCGACCCTGCAATACTGCCAGGACAATGAGCCTTCATGGTCAGGTGATGAACCCTGCACTTACAACATTTTGCGACTCTCTATACTGTCTCAATGTACTGCTGCTCTACAATGATACTGCATCTGAGATGTTAATCTAAGATGTGTCTGTGATACTTGTACTGAACTGTATACAAAAATGAGTTTCACTATACCTCAGTACATGTGACAATAAAGTATAATAACTCAGCGGGTTAGGCAACATCTCTTAACCGGGTCGGGTCATTTCTTCAGACTGAAGCTGAATTCTCTTTGAGTCTGAAAATGGGTCCTGATCCGAAATGTCACCTGTCCATTTTCTCTAGAGATGCTGCCTGACCCGTTGAGTTACTCCAGCTCTTTGTACCTATCTTTGGTATAAACCAGCATCTGCTGTTCATTTTCATTACATTGTATAGGCTGTATTTTCTAATATTAGAGCCGTAGAACCCTATATCCTAATATTTTGTTTCCTGACTTGCCGATTGTTGGAAAATAAATGGTAAAAGTTTGCCAGCCTGTCAAGCAAAAATGAGAGATAGCTCTCACTCCTGTCAACAACATGTTATGATTCACTGTAAGCAGGGCCCGCTTACCAATTAGCTGATGAATACACACTCGAGGACAGATGTCAAGGGCTGAGGTATTTGTTATCACTGGATCTGTTTCCAAGCTCTCGTGGTTGAGGCAGTAAGGCATTATCAGTTCTGAAGCTGATTCATTCACCCAGATCCCTATTTTTTCACACAATTTAAAATGCTGAAATCAGCATTGTTTTAATCATCTAAAGGCCATTGTACCTGCTAGTCTAAATGCCACTCTGAAACCTTTATACAGAGAGAATCTTTGAATGTACAGGGAATGTTTTGCAACCGACTATAGAGGGATCGTTTGGGTCAGGAAATGATAAGCGTACTGAAGGCGGCTAGTTATCCCTACAAATTCACTCATTATCGGTGAAAATGGTCTCAATCCACTGCTCTTTCTTTCCATTATTACCCTTTTAGTCTTCTGAATGGTCCTTCCAATTAACTTACATTTGAACTGACCGTCACAACCCTAAACCTATGTTGGTAACGGACCACGCCGAACCACTTGCACTTCCATGGACTTGTTTTCTAATTGTTTATATTATATTTTGTTTTTGAATAGTCTGTTTCTTTTTATCGTCTTGTAAAGCTTTTGTATAACTTATGTTTCGTGTATTGTCTGTGTGCTTGGTATACTGTGGCAAGACTTTAACAGCAACTGCACCTCATCCTACTTGTGCAATGGCAATAATCTAAACACAAAGTGCTGGAGTTACTCGGCGGGTCACACAGCATCTCTGGAGAACATGGATAGGTAAGAGCTAAATCTTACTTAGCTAAATCTAAATCTAAATCGCTTAGAGTTGCATGCCTGTCCTACAAGCATGCAACTCTAAGCGATTAGCGCGACCTAACGTGGTCGCTTGAGCCGTCCGGCGATGCGGGGCCGGTCCCACTTCGATCGCCGGTGCCGTGCGGAATTGTGCGGAGTTCGTCCCGAGTTCGTCCCGACACCGCGCGGGGCTCCGAAAAACTGACTATGTCCAAAAATTCCGCGCGGCAACGGCTTGTCGGCTCGCAGTCGCCTCGACGCATTACACACCGCCCCGACATCGTGCCTTCGTGAACCTCTATATGTGTGGCTCCGTGGCCCTCTGTGTGTGTGTGCCTCTGTGCCCCTCTCTGTCTGCCCCTCTCTGTCCTGGCGAACTTATCTTAGACTTCGCTCCAAGTTCTCCTCACTTTGCGCCGCGTAGCGCCGCGTTGCGCCACTCACTCGACCTCCGTGCGGCCTCTACTGCCGGTTTGGTTGCACTTGCCGCATGCAGGCGCATGCTGGTGGGAACGGTCCTGTACAGGGGATCACCCGACCTCCGCGCGGCCCCCACTTCTAGTTTGATCGCGTTCATCGCATAGAGTTGCATGCTTGTAGGACAGGCCCTTAATTCTCTTGAGTTGCAGAATGCAATACACACAGACTGCCTCCCCACCCCTACCTGGTCCCTCTTTGTTCTCGGCTCTGTCTGTATCTAAGCAAACGACCCAGTCTATCCAATCTTTCCTCATAGGTGCAATTTTTCAATCCTGGCATCATACTCATAAATCTCCCCTTTAGTTGTAATAACGTCTTGCTGGTAATATGGCAACCAGAGTTGTACGTAGCACTCAATCTGTGCCTAACTTGAGTTTTCAATTATTGATCCAATTCCCTTTTGAAACGTTTGATTGAATCTGTCGCCACAACACTGCTGGGCAGTGTGTTTCAGATACTAACCACCCACTGTGCAATCCACTTGGACTCATGTTGCTTCGGTTCTATAACTCTTTCTTTTGTTTCTTGACCCTTCCACCAATTGGAACAGTTTCTCTGCGTCTGCGCTGGTTAGATCCTTCTTTTGAACAACATTGTTCCTATAACATAGTGCCTTTAACATGACGTGGAAAGGATGTATCCACTGGTGGGAGAGTCTACGCTGGGTAAACTCAAAGGCTAATGGGACCGGGAAAATGCACGGTCTTCAGTTTTGGGCAGAAGTTCACAAGTTATAGCGGTAGAATGCGGTCATTTGGCCCATTGAGTCCATCCCGCCATTCAATCATGGCTGATCTCTGCCTCCTAATCCCATTTTCCAGCCTTCTCTCCATAACCCTTGACACTTGAATTTGTCCATCTCTGCCTCAAAAATATCCTCTGACAGCTTCCACAGCTCTCTGTGGCAATGAGTTCCACAGATTTACTACCCTCTGACTAAAGACGTTCCTCCTCACCTTCATTTTAAAAGAGCGCCCTTTTATTCTGATGCTATGACTTCTGGTCCTAGACTCTCCCACCAGTGGATACATCCTTTCCACATCATGTTATAGGCACTATGTTATAGAGGTTGGGCAGGCTACAACTCTATTTCTTAGAGGGTAGGATTATGAGGGGTGATCTTATAGAGGTGTACAAAATCATGAGAGGAATAAATCGGGTAGACGCACAGTCTTTTACCCAGAGTAGGGGAATCGAGAACCAGAGCACATATGTTTAAGGTGATGGGGGAAAGATTTAATAAGAACCTGAGAAGTAACTTTTTTACACACATAGAGCTGGGTATATGGAACAAGCTGCCAGAGGAGGTAGTTGAGGCAGATACTATCACAGCATTTAAGAGACAATTGGACAGGTATATGGAAAAGACAGGTTTAGAGGTTTATGGGCCAAGCAATGACAAGTGGGACTAGTACAGAGGGAACATGTTGGTTGGTGTGGGCGAGCGAGATCTGGTCCACCACAGTGGGATAAACTGCAAACATATAAATGGAGTTAGACCCAAATTTGCACGCACACTCGTGAGTGTATGGGGACTGTAGTAACGGATCCATGCGTTCCCTTAAATTTGAGGTGTTGAACAGATCCTGGGTATTGGCATCACCTCAGTTTTGTGAAAGTATACCTCCCTCCTTCACAGCGGTGTGTTTTAAAAGTCCCCTGAACAATTTTAATTGTGTCAGTTTGACAATGAAAATGTCTACCACTCACATTTACAGTGAAACATCTAACAACTTTTTGCAAGTCTCGCTTCCCCTAAAGGTCACCAAACACTGGGCAGTCTTAACGTTCACTTAAAGACTAAGGAATGTCTAACAGTTTCTGCTGCTCCAGTATTCTGCTAATAATTGAAATCCTGCAGGGCATTGAGCAGTATAATTGCTTTGCCCATAATCCCAGTACCTTGGGACCCAGGTTCAGGTCAGTCCCAGACTGAGAGAATGAAATTCTCCTTTTCTCTTTTACTCTCTGTCAAGAGGTCAGAGTCCCACACTGGATGCATCGTAGGCGGTTATAATCACGCTCTACTTTAATTGAGAATAGTCCTGCCATGTTTGGGAAGAAATGTCGGAAGTAAGTGCTGCTAAGGTGCAGACAAAAATGGGTTTGAAAGTACATGGTGAGATGTAGTGCAGGGACAGGGAAGCAGACAAAAATGGGCTTCCAAGGTATGTGGTGAGATGCAGTCTTGGGGCAGAATGAAGACAAAAGGCTTTCCTATGGTTACAAATTCTGGCACTCACCCGCCCCACCCCACTTTGCCTTGAACCTCAATAGTTCAATGGTTCAATGGTGTCTTATTTGTCACATATGCAACTGCACGGTGACATTCTTTTTCCATGTATTACATATGCTGGAGCCACCATTATTCAAATTCCGAAGTCCAATTGACTCGTGTGCTCGGTAAATTGGAGCAGTTCCCGGGAACCTGCAGCCAACCTTGAATGCGCTGGAGGCATTACCCCATTTCATTACTCCAGTACCGACTTAAGCCCCTGTACCACTGTATGACATAATTCAAGAGTTCTCCCGAGTTTTCCCCTGTTTCGAACTTGGAGAATATCCATAGCGGGTCCATAGGAGTTCGTGGATGTCTCGTAGCGGCTCGTAATGCTAACGGTAGGTACTCGGTGTAGATGATATGTGTGTACACCTTTAAATATAGTGTACACCTTTAAATATAGTGACATAACCACCGCTAACCACTCCCCTTATCATCCAGTATAATTATGACCTTCCTACCCTTGGCTCTCTCTCTCTAGCATCCGTGACAGATCACGTACAGCTAGGGCAGTGATATATGTGTATAGTGAATAAAGTAGTAGTAAAGACTCTATGTGTAAGAGGCAATTCTTTACGTGGCGTCAGAAGTTTCTTGCCTTGTGCCTCCTGCTTACTGGTTTTTGTTTCTTTAGTCCAAGTACCCCCTCCCTTTGCTACGATGGCTTCTGCTTGCCGTAAACCTGATGTTCTGATTTTTGATTCTGACAACGCTCACTGCTGGAGCTTTTTCAGACACGACTTTGAACATTACGTTACGATCGCGCAACCTGCAGTATCCCCTGCGGCCAAAGCCTCTCTCCTGCTCAACTTGGCCGGTCCCGAAGCCCTGGAACGTTCGGAGTCGTTCGTCTACGGTGACAACGAGGATGCTCAGGACCCGGTATGTCTACTTGCCAAGTTTACTGCGTTGTGTGATATCCCTACCAACTGCATATTGGAGCGGTTCAAACTATTCTGTCGCCGCCAGAACCCGGGTGAGTCGGTCGACAATTTCGTCACCGCGCTGCGGCACCTGGCTCGTCGCTGCAGTCTTAATACACTGACTCCTGAAACTGTAACCCGGGACATTTTAGTTTATGGCCTCCGGGATGAGAAGCTGAGGGCTGAGCTTCTCCGCAAGCCCGATCTGACTTTTAACGAGGCGCTGCATGCCTCCCGCCTGGCAGAGGCTGTCACCTCGGCAGTGTTGCCTCCTGATCATGACGTTTGTGCGGCTAGCGTTACCAGCCGTCAGTACTCAACACAGCAACGACAATGGGGAAACCCCCCGCCCGGGACTAGACCCCCACAACGTTGCCCGAACTGTAACTTTGCTTCCCATCGTTTTAATGTGTGCCCTGCTCTGCAATTCCTGCCACAAGCAGAACCACTTCTCTGCAGCATGTCGTTCCCGTAGGAAGCCTGCACAGCCACACCGTAACTTCTCTAACTACCTGACACGTGCTGATACCGCGTCTGGTTCCCATCACCAGCATGAAGAACTCCCTCTGTCTGACTCCAGCTCTTCCCAAAGCGAGCTCAGCGTGTTTTCTCTGAAGGATGCACCTGCACTGATAACGGATCCTACCGTTCAAGTCACAGTCAATGGCACGACCTTCTCTGCTAAAGTCGACACGGGGGCAACTGCCAATATGTCTACAAGCTTGTTCAAGAAGATTAGAAATAATGAGCTTGTTACCACTGACCGCTCTGTTCTGCATGCCTATGGGGGAGGCGTGCTTGTTCCATTGGGGAAGGCCACTCTCCACTGCAAGGTACTGAAGTTCTGTCGGCCCCTCTCTTTCGTTCTGCTAGACAGCAAATGCACGCCCCTGCTGGGCATTCGGGCCTGCCAGGACCTCGGCTTGGTCAACTTCCACCGTGACATTCTCCTGGTGCAGTCGCCCCTGGACCCGCTGCCGAGTACCCAGACCGTTTCAATGATGAGCTAGGCATGCTCCCCTGCAGCTACAAGATCGCTCTCGATTCGGACATTGAGCCCGTTATCTGCCCGCGATGAAGGGCAAAGTCGAGTCTACCCTCCATGAGATGGTGACCATGGGCATCCTGAAGGAGGTGAGCGAGCCCACCCGGTGGGTCTCCACTATGGTTGTTGCAGCAAAGAAGGATAAGAGCAAAATACGGATCTGCATCAACCCAAAGGACCTGAACTTGGCCATCAAGCGCCCGCATTACCCCATGCGAATTGTTGAAGGCGTTGCTGTACAAGTCGGTCCGGCCACTGTGTTTTCACAGGGAGGACATTTACCTTGCCCTCCTGAACCTCCGCAACATCTCCCGCGACCATGCCATGGGTTTCCCGGCGCAATGCCTTATGTCTCGCGTCACGAGGCACTATGGTCAACTCGCGTCACGATGTCTCGTAGCGGCTCGTAATGCTCACAGTAGGTACTCGGTGTAGATGATATGTGTGTACACCTTTAAATATAGTGACATAACCACCGCTAACCACTCCCCTTATCATCCAGTATAGTTGCGACCTTCCCACCCTTGGCTCTCTCTCTCGAGTATCCGTGACAGACCACGTACAGCTAGGATTGTGATGTATGTGTATAGTGAATAAAGTAGTAGTAAAGACTCTATGCGTAAGAGGCAATTCTTTACACTCGGGACATCCGGTAACTCGTGATGTTTTTTCATTCCTGCAAAAAATGTCCACGAGTAGGGGATCAGAGGGTATGGAGAGAAGGCAGGTACGGGATACTGAGTTGGATGATCAGCCATGATCACATTGAATGGCGGTGCAGGCTCGAAGGGCCGAAAGGCCTACTCCTGCACCTATTTTTCTATGTTTCTATGAGTTAAAAAATGGTTACTTTTTATACCTACTGTTAGCAGTACGAGCTGCTACGAGACATCCACAAACTCCTATGGACCCGCTACGGACATTCTCCAAGTTTGAATCAGGGGAAAACTCGGGAGAACTCTTGAATTACCTCGTACAGTGGGACAGGGGCTTTACTCCTTGTGCCCAACATCTCCAGCTCCCGGTTACACAATCCGATGAACCTTCATTCCCAATCCCACCAACACCCAAAGTCTTTGGGTGGGTTCCCAGTCCCATCGACAACGAGGCTTCGGGCGAGGTCCGTCGACCAACGAGCATACTGTACGCATTTACTCCTCACCATTCCCAGCATGAAGATTCACCAGATTAACACTGCGCATTTATCACCTTCTGGCCAATTAGTTCATGTGTGGAGTGCAATGCCAGTGTATTACTGAACCTCTGCCCAATCTCATTTCAATGGAAAATAAAAACAGATTTAGCATTGGAGTGCAAGGAACTGCATGCAGTCACTGAGTCACACAGCATGGAAACATGCCCGTCGACCCAGCTTGTCCAGGATGCCCCATCTAAGCTAGTCCTGTTAGCCTGTGTTTCCTCCCACATTCCAAAGACGTTCAGGTTTGTAGGTTAATTGTCTTCTGTAAATTGCCCCTTGTATGTAGGATAGGACTAGTGTACGTGCGATCACTGGTCAGCATGAACTCGGTGGGCCAAAGAGGCTGTTTCCATGCTGTATCTCTAAACTAATTTACACCGAACTAAAGAAAGGTTTCGACCCGAAACGTTGCCTATTTCCTTTGCTCCATGGATGCTGCCTCACACTGAACTAAATATTTTTGAATTCATAGGTTCGTAAGTCATAGGAGAAGAATTAAGCTATTTGACTTATATTGCACGTATATTGCACCATTTGATCATGGCTGATCTATGTTTCCCTCTCAACCCTATTCTCTTGTCTACTCCCCATAACACCTTGACACCCTTACTAATCAAGAATCTGTTAATTTCCACCTTAACAATAAGGATGGGCGTAGATGACTTGGCCTCCACAGCCGTGAATTATATTTGTAGGAGAAGCGGCACAGTTGCACAGTGGTAGAGCTACAACCTTACAGCGCTATAGACCCGGGTTCGATCCTAACTATGGGTGCTTGTCTGTACAGAGTTTGTACATTTTCCCCATGACCTGCATGGGTTTTCTCCGAGATCTTCGGTTTCGTCCCACACTCCAAAGATGTACAGGTTTGTAGGTTAATTGGCTTGGTATCATTGTAAATTGTCCCTGGTGTATGCAGGATTGTGTTGGTGTGCGGGGATCGCTGGTTGGTACAGACTCAGTGGGCCAAAGGGACTGTTTCCTCACCGTATCTCCAATCTAAACTAAATTATCTTAAACTAAAGCCAAGAAGTAGGTCGGAAGGGAGCTAAGATATGATGTAAGGAATTTGAAAAAGTGAGGAGGTTTACAAAGACTTTAAACATCAGCATTAATGCAGTCTGCTGATGCCTTAGTTCCATCTACAATGTTAATGTCTCTTAAGTAATTCAATGAAAACTTGATAAACAGGGAAGATTAGGCGTTCGTCGGGATACTTGGATCATCGTGCCCTTTGGATTGATTTTTCACATCCTCCTGAGTGAAAGATAAGATCTCAGTTTGCTTTTCCATTTGAAATGGCAGCTCCACACCCCCTCAATGCCGCACTGAATCAGCACGCTGGGTTTATTGTGATGAGGCTTCCGAAGTGGGATTCGAACCCTCGACCTTTATACCTCAAAGGAACGATTACCATCCAGCTGTGGAAGTTGGCCACACACACCAAACGGGAGCACTGAGAACGGAAGGAAAAAGGGGGTATTGCTGAGCACCCCTGGCATTTAACTGATATTGCAGTAATACTAACAGTAATCATTCATTTATAGACCATCAAATCTTGAGGAAGATCAGCAGGAGTTGTGAATTAGCAGCTGTCATACTGACATACTGTGTTATAACTGAGACGGCGGATTTAAAGCAGCCTGTGTCCTGCTGAATAAATGATTAATTTAAAAAAAACACAATCAATATTATACGCATTAGTTACTGTAGGTGACACGGGAGATTTGAGCAGTATTCCAATTGTCAATAGTACATTGGTGCTCAGAAATTCTTCATTGGGGACTGGAAGAAGCAATTTATTCTCATTTTCTGAATAGAAATAGGAGGAATAATCTCAATTTACTGCAAGTCCATTGTCATGCACATTTGGGGAATATAATTGAGGTCATTTATAAATGGAAAAATAGAAGTAAATACACAAATGGAATGATGTGCCACTGATGGGGATGAGTATAGAAGAGAGATCGAGGAACTGTCCATATGGTGCCAGCACAATAACCTGGCCCTCAACACCAGCAAAACCAAGGAACTGATTGTGGATTTTGGAAGGAGTAGGATTGGGACCCACAGTCCCGTTTATATCAACGGGTCGATGGTTGAAAGGGTCAAGAGCTTCAAATTCCTGGGAGTGCACATCTCTGACGACCTTTCCTGGTCCGAGAACACTAATGCAATTATCAAGAAAGCACATCAGCGCCTCTACCTCCTGAGAAGATTACGGAGAGTCGGTTTATCAAGGAGGACTCTCTCTAACTTCTACAGGTGCACAGTAGAGAGTTTGCTGACTGGTTGCATCGTGGCTTGGTTCGGCAACTTGAGCGCCCTGGAGAGGAAAAGACTTCACAAAGTAGTAAACACTGCACAGTCCATCATCGGCTCGGACCATCCTTCCATCAAGGGGATTTATGGCAGTCGCTGCCTCAAAAAGGCTGGCAGCATCATCAAGGACCCACACCATCCTAGCCATACACTCATCTCTCTGCTACCTTCAGGTAGAAGGTACAGGAGCCTGAAGACAACCAGGTTCAGGAACAGCTACTTCCCCACAGCCATCAGGCTATTAAACCTTGGCTCGGACAAAACTATGATCACTAATAACACATTATCTGTTATCTGTTATTTGCACTTTATCAGTTTATTTATTCATGTGTGTATGTATTTATATAATGATTAATGGACACACTGATCTGTTTTGTAGTAAATGCCTACTATGTTCTGTGTGCCGAAGCAAAGCAAGAATTTCATTGTCCTATCAGGGACACATGACAATAAACTCACTTGAACAATCTTTCTCCCTGATAAACCCTTCACTTAGTTCTTTCCCCCTCCATCCCATCGCCAGCTAGAGAGTGGTCCTGAGCTACCATTTACCTCATTGGAGACCCTCGGACTATCTTTAAACAAACTTTACTGGTCGTTATTTTGCACAAAACGTTATACCCTTTATCCTGTATCAGTACACTGTGGATGGCTTGATTGTAATCAAGTAAAGTGTTTCCACTGACTGGATAGCATGCGACAAAAAAAAATGTTTTTCACTGTCCTCGGTAATCTTGACAATAAAATTAAGCTAACTTCTAATTTTCTTCTCCTCTCTTTCTCTTCACTCCATCCTTCCTGCATCTCTTTGTTTTTACACTTCTGCCTATTACTCAAATTACTTGAATACTCTCCACCTTTCCTATATTAATATGCATCACTCTAGGCCCTGATCTCTCTCTCACTTCCATTGTGTGTACAGCATTTTACAATACCAAAACATCTAAATATTACCACATGCAAAATATAGAAAATAACTCATGCCAGGCATGTCATAAGGTAAATAAATATAGAATAAACAGATTAAGCTGTGATACAATTAGTGTGAACAAACAAAAGGATTGCCTGCACCTCTCGTGGGGGTACATACTAAAATAAACAAGCTTTTAAATAGGTCTCATTAGTGTTACATTGAACCAAATATGTTCACTCAGGAAACAGGGGAGTTTGTTCTCAGGTCTGCATTGACTGCAGTGTATGACTATGTAACATGTCTGCTAAATGACCTGCAAATATCCACAGGCGGTCAGTGTGCAAACAATGCCAATTCAACCTTGTGACACCATTCCTCCTCCACTCCACCACCATCCCAATCCTTTCTTTTTCTTTTTTCTCCTTTTATCTCTCTGTCTCTTTTTTTTTTTTCTCTCTTTTTTTTCCTTTTCCAAAAACTTTATTCAACACAATCATATAATACAGCACATCAAAACATAATCAAAAAATCACACTATAACGAACAAATCATTGTAGTACAACAGTACATTAATTGTTTATAATAGTCTCATCCCCACGCGGTGACCAGCGTTGACGGAAGGCCTCCAGAGTTCCCGTGGACATTGCATGTTCCCTCTCCAGGGACACACGTGCACGAACGTAGACCCAAAAGAGGGGCAGGCAGCCGACTCTAGCCTGACCGTCGACCGCCCGCTGCCTGGACCCGCGAATGGCCATCTTAGCCAGGCCGAGGAGCAAACCGACAGGTAAGTCCCCCCCCCCCCCACACTCGGCTCTCCCCACTCCCTGCCTTGTGTCCGAACACCAGGATTGTGGGGCTAAAATGCAGCCAAAACTTGAGGAACAACCCCTTCAGATATTGGTACAGGGGCAGTAACCTCTCACACTCCATATACACATGGAACACGGTCTCCTCCTCTCCGCAGAAAATACATGCGATCTTTCTCTCTGTCTCTCTCTCTCTCTTTTTTTTTTTTTTTTTTTTTTTCATTTCAAAAACTTTATTCAACACAAATCATAAAATACAACACATCAAAACACAATCAAAAATCACACTATAATGAACAGATCATTGTAGTACAGCAGTACATTCATTTATAATCGCCTCAACCCCACGTGGCGACCAGCGCTGATGGAAGGCCTCCAGAGTCCCCGTGAACACCGCGTGTTCCCTCTCCAGGGACACACGTGCACGGACGTAGGCCCGAAAGAGGGGCAGGCAGCCGACTCTCGCCTGACCGTCGACCGCCCGCTGCCTGGTCCCACGAATGGCCATCTTGGCCAGGCCAAGGAGCAAACCGACAGGTAAGTCCCCCCCCCACACTCGGCTCTCCCCACTCCCCGCCTTGTGTCCAAACACCAGGATTGTGGGGCTAAAATGCAGCCAGAACTTGAGGAACAGCCCCTTCAGATATTGGTACAGGGGCAGTAACCTCACACACTCCATATACACATGGAATACGGTCTCCTCCTCTCCGCAGAAAATACATGCGGCAGACGAGCCCGTGAACCGACTCAAAAGTTTATTACAAACCACCGCTCCATGCAGCACTCTCCACCCCAGGTCCCCAATATAAAGGGGTACAACTCCCTTATAGAAGGACCCCCACTGGGGCCCCCCGCCGCCTTCGGATGGTAACACCGTCCTCCATGGTGAGTCAGGACGGGAGACGAAGGCACGGTGGTTCAGAATGTGCAGGAGCATCCTGTACAGTGCGCGTCTCCTTGCATCACAAAATGGCATGCTGGTCATCTCAGAAAGGCAGCTCAGATTATGCGGAGCCGGAGGCCGAGAAATATCCCGAAGCCTAGGCCCGATGAGCAGATCTGACGGAGCAGGGGTAAGCTCTATCTGAACCACTCTAGGCTCGCGCCTCTCCTCGACAACCACCATGACAGGATGAGGACCAGCCACACCCGCAGCCACAACATCCCCCTCTCCTCGTGGAACAACACTCTGGCTGAACACCACCAAATTCCTCACTCTTAACACATCCCTATAGAAAACAGGCAAGCCCCTTAGAGCGGGTCGACTGACACCCGCCACCGGGAGCCGCGAGACCCCCCTTAGGCAACGACCCTGACGAAAAAAATACGTGCCAGAGCGTGCCATCTGGGAGGGTTCTCTACATACATGTATCTCCGCAGAGTCCTGAGACGGAGAGCCGCCACCTGGGTGCGCACGCACACCAAGGACTGGCCGCCCTCCTCTAACGGAAGACTCAGGACCGCCGCGGAAATCCAATGCTTCCTATTTCCCCAAAAGAAATCCACCAGCTTCTTCTGTATAGCAGTTACAAATATAGAGGGCGGGACAAGAGTAGCCAGCCGGTACCATAACATAGAGGCCACCAGCTGGTTTATGATCAGCACCCTCCCCCGAAAGGAGAGAACTCCAAGCAGGCCTGACCAGCGCCCCAGCCGAGCAACCACCTTCGTCTCCAACTCTTGCCAGTTTGCCGGCCAAACATCCTCAGTGGGACTCAGGTACACCCCCAGATAGAGGAGGTGCGTGGTACTCCACGCATACAATGCCATCTCCTCCGGCAGGGAGTCTACCCGCCACTGACCCACCAAAAGTCCAGAGCACTTACTCCAGTTAATCCTAGCAGAAGATGCAGCCGAGAATATCTCCTGGCAGTCACGCATCCTCCGCAGGTCACCAGGATCAGTGAACATAAGAAGTACGTCATCGGCATACGCCGATAGAATCACCTCAACCCGCGGGCCAGGTAGGGCCAGGCCTGTCAACCTCCTCCGAAGAAGACACAGGAACGGCTCCACACAGACCGAATACAACTGGCCCGACATAGGGCACCCCTGGCGGACCCCCCTCCCAAAATGAAAAGGAGATAGCACCGCGCCATTAACCTTTACAAGACACTCCGCAGCAGCGTACAAAAGCCGGACCCGGGCCACGAAGTGTGGTCCAAACCCAAACGCTTGCAACGTCCCAAATAGGTATTCATGCTCTACCCTATCAAAAGCCTTCTCCTGATCAAGAGACAGAAAAGCAGCTGACTCACCAGTACCCTGGACTAAATGAATCAGGTCCCTAACCAGGTGGATGTTATCCTGGATGGACCGGCCAGGGACTGTATAAGATTGATCAGGATGAATCACTTGATGCAGCACGGAGCCCAGGCGATTTGCCATTGCCCGTGCAAAAATTTTATATTCTGTGCAAAGGAGAGAGACTGGACGCCAGTTCTTCAACAAACGGAGTTCGCCCTTCTTAGGCAGCAAGACAACAACCGTCCTACGCCACGAGAGAGGCATCACTCCAGTCGCCAGGCTCTCCCCCAGAACCAACATATAGTCACCCCCTAGGACGTCCCAGAATGCTCTAACAAACTCCACCGTCAACCCATCCAGCCCGGGGGACTTACCCCTCCTGAGCTGATGCAAGGCGCGAGTCAACTCCTCCAAAGATAAGGGGCCATCAAGAAGATCAGCCTCCCCCCTATCTACGGTCGGTAGACCCTCCCACAGATCTTGCTGAGCCTCCACACTGAATCCTTCCGCAGAGAACAGGGACCCATAAAAGGACCTAACCAAGGCATTAATCCTCTCTGGATCAGTGACAGAGGAGCCGTCATCTGCAAGCAACTCCACGAGCTGTTTTCGAGCTCCCCGCCCCTTCTCCAAAGAGAAAAAGAAAGGCGACGCTCGGTCCAGCTCGTGCAGCATCTGGACCCGAGACCTCACATAAGCGCCTCGAGATCGCTCAAGCAGCAGACTCCTCAAAACCTCCTTCTTCCTCTGAAACTCTCCCCATTCGCTGGAGTCTTCACCAAACTGACCCAGGCGAGACTCAGCGTCCTGTATCTCCCTCTCCAGCTTCTCGACCGCTGAGTCCCGCCTCCCAGTCGACCCCCATGTATATTCCTTACAAAAGAGACGGATGTGAGCTTTACCCACATCCCACCACTGCCTAAGGGAAGAGAAGCACCTCTGCCTCTCTCTCCACTTCACCCAAAACCGAGTGAATGACTCCCGGAAACACCGATCCTCCAGCAGCCTGTTGTTAAAGTGCCAGTACGCGGACCCAGCCCGAGCGCACGCTGGATTGAAATCCACACGCACCAGACAATGGTCCGAGCACGGCACCAGCCGCATTGAGGCCGCTGAGACACGGGAAACAAACGCTCGGGAAATATAAAACCGATCAATGCGGGAACCACCGCCCTCAGACCTCCGCGAAAAAGCAGTGGAATCAGGGTGAAGGTCCCTCCAAACATCAACCAACTCAAAGGAGTCAATCAAGCCTCTCAGCTTCTTCGCTACAGCAGGCGCACACTGAGTACCAGAACGGTCCCGCACCTCAAGTGTGCAATTAAAGTCCCCACCAAGGAAGACACACTCTCCCCTATCAATAGTGCCCAACAGAGCATTCACCTCCCGAAGCAGGCCGGCCTGCATCGTGCCGGAGCTAGGGGCATACACGTTAATGAAATGCAACGGCATGCCATCCAGGCTCACGGCCAGATGGAGCAAACGTCCTGGCACCACTTCCTGCACTTTTAAAATGCTTGGCAGAAAATTTGGGGCCAACAGAAAAGCCACCCCACTCGAATTTGAGCTGAGATGGCTCATATAAACCCTCCCTTCCCACTCCAGTTGCCAGGTAGGTTCATCACTAGCAACGGTATGTGTCTCTTGCAGATAACAAACTGCAAATCTCCCCTCCCTTAGGGCTGATAAGAGCTGAAATCTTCGAAAACTCGCTCTACTCCCATTTAAATTTAATGTAGCTACTGTGAATGTGTAGACACATTAGATTGTGACCCTCACACTCCCTGTAGTCACAGGAGCTCCTTTTCTGAGGACCTTCAACAAACCCCAAAACTGCCCCAAATCCGAGTCAGAAAGACCACTATCCTTGTTACTAAGGATAGCCTCGAGACTCGCCTGCACATCTAGACAATCCTCCCACCGCCTTGTAGCGGCAAACCATAATGTTTTGGGAGCATGGCTTATTTTTAAGAACTCTCGCACCTCAACAATAAGCTTCGCCTCAGACACGGCCTTGGAGTCTGGGCTCGCAGCCAACCCGCTCGCACCTGAATCAACAACCTCAGAAAGACCAGAACTGTCTGACAAATCACTCTCTGTGCCCCCCCCACTGGCCGCATCGCTGTCCTCCTCCACAGCCATGACACGACCACCCGGATCAATGCTGGGGGTGGGTCCCAACACCCCTGCCTGAGACTCGCAGCCCTCTGAATGGCTGGGCTCCTGCACGCTACCATCACCCTCCTCCTCTGGGCCTGGGGAAGCAACAACAAGAGGCATCCCCAGGGCCTGTGGAACACTGGCACCCTCGGAGTCTGAAAGAGGATCACGTCCCATAACAGCCCTGACCTCCACATCATCCAGAGTGCCCTCTCCACAGGCATCACCCAGAGAATCACCACCTGCCATTAACCTCACCCCAGACAACTCATCCGGTGAGGCATCCCGCCCCCCAGCACCTCCACTGGCACTGATATGGAGCACAGACTTGAACGACAACACCCCCGAAACTCCCCCCTCAGCCTGACTCTGCGCATCCCCCGTCACAGAGGGCACACTACCAGAGGAGCCAACCACGTCACCTAACGTGCTAGCACCCTCAGTAGGCCTCTGAAACGAGGGGACCTCATCCGACCCAGAGGGTACACCCCCAAGGGAGCTAACCACAGCATCCGCCGAGATAACTCCCTCAGAGGGCCCCTGAGATGAAGGGACAGACTCCCGCCCAGTGGACCTACCTCCACCGGAATCAACTTCAGCACCCAGTCCGGTGACACCCGCTGTAGATCCATGAAGAGAAGGCCCAACCACCGACCCAGAAGACACCGGGTCAAGACCACTTTCAGCCACCTCAGTGGTGGAAAGCCCGGAGAAAGACATCCCCTTCGCTCTGGACCCACGCCCTTCCTCCTCTTCACCAGGCAGATGCCTCCTTTTAGTCCCACTCGCATGCGGAGGTGCGGTAACCTCCATAAGGGAAGGGTCATCCGCCTCCACATTACCCCCAACCACTTTGCCACCCACACGTTTAGGCTTCTTTACCCCCTTCCGAGCCACCACAACTCCCCCCTGGGCCCCAGCAGGTGCAGTCTGCACCACACTGGAGCTAAACTCACCCGATTGCACTTTCTTCGCTCGGGCGGCCCTATCCCTCTCCTTCTTCTTATTGTGCTTCCCCTGCTTCTCCCAAAACCCCCCCTCAACACTCCCCTCCTCCTGCGCCCCACCTCCATCCACCGCCACAGGCGCAAGACGTAGGGGACATGGGGGGCTTGGGCTCTCACTGCCCAGGGTCCCCAAAGCGGAACCTCTGGACCCAGAAGGCTTAGCACTGCCGCCCTGGGTCACCAAGGCAGAACTGGCAACCTCAGCCGGGTCAGCAGTACCACCCCGCGCCGCTGAGGTTTGACAAGCCACCCCAGATGGGCCAGTAGTGCTTTCCTGGGCCACTGCACTAGAACCTCTAGCAGTGCCCCCGCGAAAAAGACACTCCCTACGGAGATGTCCAAATTCGCCGCACGCATGACACCGTGCCTTGCCCCAACTCCAACGCACGGTTCTGGGTACACCCTTATGCACCACCTCAAAACTCCCCTCGGCACCATCCCCCTCACCCACCTTCATGAACACCCTCCTCTTGAAACTGAAGACCCCTTTTTCCTCCGGGTCCCCCCCGGGATGCAAGAGACGAAAACATTTAGACCGCACCTCCCCGAACTTGGACAGGTGTGGAATAAGCACTGCATCCGAAAAATAAGTGGGGCAGCTCCGCAGGAGAACCGGTCTCACCCTGGATACCCACGGATCCACCTGTACGTGGACCCCCCCCACTGAGATCCCCTCCTCCAACGCTCGGGCCACACACTCCCGGGTCTTAAGTATCATCTCCACCTTTCCCCTTTCGAGCTCAGAAGAGACAATAGCCCCCCTCCCAAGAAGTTCATTCATGGCCTTCGTAATTACCCCCCTCGACATCATAGGCCCAGTTTGAACAGAAATACCAAAACTGTCCCCATCCAAGTCAACATGAGGCTCAAGCTCAGATGGCCTCGCACCCGCCACTGATGCCATCGCTGCGTAGGTCCGGACCTTCGGCCGCGCCCCCTCCATCGCCATCCTCACAGAGGCACAAACAAGCTCCAAGCCACTCAGCAGCACAGCTCCAAGTTAAGTCCCAGAGACAGTCACAGTCAAAGACAGGCAGCAGAAAACAGAAACCTCCAGCTGAAGCAGGAAAGTCCCCAGGTTCGTCCACAGCCAAGAGCAGCTTACGGGAAACTCGATCCCAGTCGCGCTGGAAGCAAAAGTACCTTCTTCACATTAAGCCAGGCAGCCGCACTGAGCAAAATGACTTTAGGGCAGAGAAGCGGTGCCAAAAACGACAAAGACACCGCACAACTTCAGCCCACTGAGATCACAGGCACTCTTGGCAATCCGCCAACGCCAACCGCACCCTCGACAATGTGGAGAAACTCAGGAATCTTCACACAGATGGAGGCTCCCCAGACCAGAGAAAAGCTTCAACAGCCCAACAATAAGTTGAACTATGAAGCCCCCCTGGGTCTGTGCCCTCTCCAACGACAAAATCCTTGAAAGGCTGCTTCAATCCTTCTCAACTGCAGAGCTGAGAAGAAAACACGACCTCTCTCTCTCTCTCTCTCTCTCTCTCCCTCTCTCTCTCTCTCTCTCTCTCTCTCTCTCTCTCTTCTCAAGAGGTGCTGCCTGACCCGTTGAGTTACTCCAGCATTTTGTGTCTATCGTTGGTATAAACCAGCACCTGCAGTTCCTTTTTATGACTTTGTGCAGGTAAATCGTTCTTCTTCATTTAAGTCAAAAAGATGACCTGTGGATGGTCTCAGCCGTTATACTGTGTTTATTGACAATATTAATTGGATGAACGCCCCAACATCAATTGTTTTGCGTCAACTCAACACAAGAAGCATTTAGCATCACATAGAAATACCGCAGAGGTCTGGTTCATGGTGAATTTAATTGAGGGCATCACAGGCAATCTTTGGGACCTAGCTCTTTTCCTTCCTCTTCCTCGTTTTTCACCTAAATTTATTTTTTCTTTCCTTCTCTTTCTTTCCTCTTTGTCCAGTTTTCTCTCTCAGTCTTTCTCCTTTTTTTCTCTCCACATTCAATGTTCCCATTAAACCATTTCTGCAATATAATTTTTGACCTTTTATCACCATCTGCACTTACAGAGGATTATCTGATATAATCAACATACTGTTATGCAAGATATTTACATTCCATTGCAAAATCTCACCATATGTATAGCTAACATGCATTGCTATCTTGTCACCTATCCATGTGTTCCAGGGATGCTGCCTAACCTGTTTAGTTACTTCCTTTTGTGTTTTAACCAGCATCTGCAGTTCTTTACTTCTACTTTATATATATATATACACAAACAATATACTGTAACTCACCGAATGTGCATTGAAAACATCTTGAAACGACCGTGGGTATTGTTGCATGAATTTATGGGTGGCACAGTGGCGCTGTGGAAGAGTTGATGCTTCACAGCGCCAGAGACCAGGGTACGACCCTCACTATGGGTGCTGTCTGTACGGAGTTTGTATGTTCTCCCTGTTATCACGTGGGATTTCTCCGGGTCCTCCAGTTTTCTCCCACATTCTAAAGACGTGCAGATTTAATTGTTAATTGGCTTTGGTAAATAGTCCCGAGTATGTAGGATAGAACGTGATAGAACGTGTACGGGTGATCGCTCGTCGGCGCAGACTTGATGGGCCGAGGCGTCTGATTCCAAGCTGTACCTCTAAAACTAAAACTAATGTACACTCAAAGTTGTCTGATAGGTGAAATGCCAAAGTTGAAATATGTTTGTTTCTGTCAGCCCCCTTGGAAGCATATTGAGCGAGCAATTAAATACATACACACTCTTGCGTCTGAGATCTGGTTCTGAATCTGTTCGAACCCTTGGGACGAAAATCTGTTATTCCCATCAACTAACGTGTGAAGTTGCAGGTCATGAATTGCTGTCCATCTTCCCAGACCGGCAAGACTGCCAGGTGTAGAAAGAAATCATTCCAGACTATGGCAAGAGTGATATATCATTGGGATGGTTGTAAGTCTGAAATCAACATGGCAAACACTGGGCAGCTGGCAGTTATGATGAGAAAAACATAATTAATGTAATTAACATCAGTAAACTTTCATCAATGGGGGCACAGCAGCGCAGCAGTAGAGTTGCTGCGTTACAGCACCAGAGACCAGAATTCAACCAAGGGTCAACAAGGATCCCGACAACGGATGCTTGTCTGTACGGAGTTTGTACATTCTCCCTGTGACTGCATGGGTTTTCTCCAGGAACTCCGGTTTCCTCCCGCATTCCAAAGACCTAAAGGTTTGTAGGTTAATTGGCTTTGGTAAGTTGTTATAAAATTGTCCCTAGTGTGTGTATGTTAGTGCACAGGATGGTTGCTGCTCAGCACGGACCTGGTGGGCCGAAGGACATGTTTCTGCACTGCATCTCTATAATCTAAACTAAAAAGCTGGAAACCGGAACATCTAAAGGAAACGCAGACAGCACCCGAGCTCACAATCGATGGTGGCTACTCCAATACAGCATCATAGGAGACTGGCCACTCCCTTTACTCCTCTCTCTCATCAGGCAAAATATATAAAGATATAAAGGTATATATGTAAAATGCACACCTCCAGATTCAGGGACAGTTTCTTCCCAGCTGTTATCATGCAACTGAATCAATCATCCTATCACAACCAGAGAGTAGTGCTGAACGACCATCTACAGCATTGGTGAACCTCGGACTATCTTTGATTGGACTTTACTGACCTTACCTTACACTAAACACTATTCCCTTATCGTGTATCTATGCACTGTAAATGGCTGGATTGTAATCAGCTGTTGTCTTTCAGCTGACTGGTTAGCATGCGACAAAAGTTTTTCACTGTACCTCGCGACACATGACAATAAAGCAAACTGAATAGATAGGGACATTCAATGTAAATGAAGGAAGCCATTTTCTTTAATGAAATGGAGACTTTTCTCAATAGATCTCCTCTCACTGGTGCTGTTAAATGTTTGGGATGCCTATTGTTTGAACCAAACCCCGCACAGGGCTGTCAAATATGTTAAACACACTTAGCTAATTGGAGGAGCACTGTCACATTGCATTATAGTAAATGTACACAATACAATACTAAACGTGTACCTAATTTGATACAAATGACAAGAATGCAGCAGGGAGTTGGAATTTGTAAAATAGCATATAAATGATAAATGTTCTTTCTATTTTTTTGGAGTGTAAACTTGCTCAGCAGGATGACTTGCATCGCAAGATGCCAAGAGAAAAGAGATGAATAAAGGCGCTCGAGATTTTACAGAAACTTTACAGAGAAATTACAGATCATATTAATAGGGGAAGCACGGTGGCACAGCGGTAGAGTTGCTGCCTTACCGTGCCAGAGACCCCAGTTCGATCCCGACTATGGGTGCTGTCTGTACGGAGTTTTCTGTATGGACTTTTCCCCCGCGTGCTCCAGTTTTGTCCCATGCTCCAAATGCGTACAAGTTTGTACGTTAATTGGCTTCAGTAAAAAGATTGTAAACTGTCCCTAGTGCTTAGGTTTGTTGCGGAGATGGTGGAGCTTCAAGTTCCTAGGTGTAAATATCACCAACAATTCTATCTGGACCAGCCACATTAACAATACAAGCAAGAAAGCCACTCCAACGCATCTACCTCCACAGGAGCCTAAAGGGCCTGTCCTACTTGGCAATTTTTTTGGCGACTGCCGGCATCATTGACTGACTTATCAGGTCACCGAAAAATATGCAGCGTGATGTGGTGTGACTTGGCGTGATGACGTATGACGCGGCGGTGATGCAGCGTGATGACGTATGACGCACGTTTTTTAAAGTGTCGCAACATTTCTTTTGTCGCCGCTGGATTCTGAAATGTTCAACACTGGTGGCGACACTGATATGATGCCGGCAGTCGCCGAAAAAATCGCCAATTGGAACAGGCCCTTAAGGAAATTAGCCATGTCTCCATTGATTTTGGCTAATTTCTACAGATGCTCCAGGGAATCCTCACCGGGATGCATCATTCACAACATATAACAATTGCTCTGCCCAAGGCCTCAAGGAATTTCAGATAGTTGTGAACATAACCCGGTTTAGTACACAAACCAGTCTCCTTCCCAACCATCAATTCTATCTACACTTCTCGCTGCCTTGGGAAAAGCATCCATCATAAACAAGGATCTTTTCACCCTTGCACTTCAATCATTCCCTCTGCTCCCCTCTCCATTAACACAAGATAAAGCTTGAAATCACCAACTGTACCACCAGATTCAAGAACAGCTTCTTCCCCGCTGTTATCAGACTCTTGAACGGATCTCCCACATACTGCAGATTAAATCTTAATCTTCCAGTCTTTTTCACTCCCAGTACTTTCTCTGCAGCTCTAACTCCATATTCTGTTTCTCCCTTGATCTCGCTTGATCTGGTGTGATTTGTCTGTATTTTTACAACAAAAAAAGACACAAAGTGCTGGAGCAGGTCAAGCAGCATCCCTGGAGCATTCCTGGAGAACATGGATTAGTGGCGTTTCGGGTCGGGATCTTTCTTCTTTTCCACATTTGCCAGGCATTTCAGCAAGATATAATCTTGTTGGGTTGGGTGTTGGGTAGGGGCAGGGTAGGATGTTGACATGGATAAAAAGTTGGTTGGCAGACTGGAAGCAAAGTGTAGGAGTGAACGGGTCCTTTTCAGAATGGCAGGCAGTGGCGAGTGGAGTGCCGCAAGGCTCGGTGTTGGGGCCGCAACTGTTTACCATATATATAAATGATTTGGAAGAGGGAATTAGGAGCAACACTAGCAAGTTTGCGGATGACACAAAGCTGGGTGGAAGTGTGAACTGTGAAGAGGATGTTAGGAGGTTGCAAGGGGACCTGGACAGGTTGAGTGAGTGGGCAGATGCATGGCAGATGCAGTATAATATAGATAAATGTGAGGTTATCCACTTTGGCGGCAAAAACAAGGGAGCAGATTATTATCTCAATGGGGTTAGGTTAGTTAAGGGGGAGGTACAGCGAGACCTGGGTGTCCTTGTACACCAGTCACTGAAAGTTGGCGTGCATGTACAGCAGGCAGTGAAGAAAGCTAATGGGATGTTGGCCTTCATAAGAGGATTTCAGTATAGGAGTAGAGAGGTTCTTCTGCAGTTGTATAGGGCTCTGGTGAGACCACATCTGGAGTATTGTGTACAGTTTTGGTCTCCTAATTTGAGGAAGGACATCCTTGTGCTTGAGGCAGTGCAGCGTAGGTTCACGAGATTGATCCTTGGGATGGCGGGACTGTCATATGAGGAAAGATTGAAAAGATTAGGCTTGTATTCACTGGAGTTTAGAAGGATGAGGGGGAATCTTATAGAAACATATAAAATTATAAAAGGATTGGACAAACTAGATGCAAGAAAAATGTTCCCAATGTTGGGTGAGTCCAGAACCAGGGGCCACAGTCTTAGAATAAAGGGGAGGTCATTTAAGACTGAGCTGAGAAAAAACTTTTTTACCCAGAGAGTTGTGAATTTATGGAATTCCCTGCCACAGAGGGCAGTGGAGGTCAAATCACTGGATGGATTTAAGAGAGAGTTGGAAAGAACTCTAGGGGCTAGTGGAGTCAAGGGATATGGGGAGAAGGCAGGCATGGGTTATTGATAGCAGACGATCAGCCGTGATCACAATGAATGGCGGTGCTGGCTCCTGCACCTAATTTCTATGTTTCTATGTTTTTATAATCCAACAACCATGGGTAGCACAGTGGCACAGTTGCTGCCTTACAGCGACAGAGACCCGGGCTCATTCCTGACTACGAGTGCTGTCTGGACGGAGTTTGTACGTCCTTCCAGTGAAGGTGTGGCTTTTGTCTGGGTGTTCGGTTTCCTTCCTCATTGTAAAAACGTGCAGGTTTGTAGGTTAATTGGCCTTTGTAAATTGTACCAAGTCTGTAGGATAGAACTAGTGTATGGGTGGTCAGCATGGACTCAATGGGCCAAAGTTCCTGTGTCTATGCTTTCTCTCCAAACAAAACTAGCAAAACCATTAATGTCCAATTATTTAACGTAACAAAAGATCTCGAAGCTATCTATTGGATATCAACAAACAAAATTTGAAACTTAAATCAAGCAAGGGAGGAAATATCCTTTGAGGGGAATCAGAAAGTAGCAGGGACTTATGAATTAAGTTAAAAAGTAGGAAACTGCATGGAAACAGGCCCTTCAGCCCACTGAGCCAATGTCAATCATCAATCCCACTTTCACTGGAGTTCCATGGTTTGAAGAATATTAAATAATATTTCATGTGTCTCTTAAAAGTTTCCTTGAAATTCCAAGCACTATCCTTAAATAGTTAATTTACAAATGAAACCTGCAATATTCTGGAGCTCACATTTGTAATTTATTGTAAATAATTAGATTCAAATTTATCATGTTATAATAATATTATTGGAATCAGGGGAACTTGGTTAAGTGCAAAGCATAACTGACAACTTAATGTTCTCGAGGAACTCAGCGGGTCAAGCAGTATCTGGGGAGGGTATGAACAGATGATGTTCTGGGACAGGACCAAAGAAGATGCTGACCCAAATGTTGCCTATCCATTCCCTCCACAGATGCTGACTGACCCATTGAGTTTCTCCAGCACTTGGTTTTTACTTTTTTTTTAGTTTTTAAAGTTTTCGTTTTCAGAGATATAGTGTGGAAACAAGCCCTTCGGCCACAGAGTCCACGCCACCAGCCAATTAACCTACAAACTTGTATGCCTTTGGAATGTGGGAGGAAACCAGAGTCCCCGGAGAAACTACAAATGCTGTACAGACAGCACCAGTAGTCAGGATCAAATCCAGGTCTCTGACACTGTAAGTCAGCAACTCTACCGCTGCACCATCGTGCTACCTTTGATATTTTAGTTGACATCCTTGTTACTTTAGTTGGGGTATCAGAAAAAAGAGGGCATAGAATAAAAAAGGAACTTAATTTAAATAATTTATTTTTAATTAAACTCATTTATTTTAAATGAACTTAACTTAAAATGGGGGGAAGGAATTTTCAAAGAATGTGAAGACTACGTTTTTTACATAGAGAGTAGTTGTTAACTGAAATGTCGTGCCTGAGGAGATTGTGGAATCAGATGAAATGATTATGTTAAGAGACACTCTTAATAGTCATACAGTAAATGGAAGAATATATTGGGGAGTCACAATTGTGCAGCGGTAGACAGCTGCTGCCTTACAGCGCCAGAGACCTGGGTTTGATCCTGACTACAGGTGCTGTCTGCACGGAGCTGTCTGCTGTTTGGACGTTCCCCCTGTAACCATGTGGGTTTTCTCCGGGTCCTCCAGTTTCCTTTCACACTCCAAAGATGTACAGGTCTGCAGGTTAATTGGCTTCGGTAAAGATTGAAAATTGTCCCTGGTGTGTAGGATAGTGTTAGTGTATAGGTGATCGCTGGTTGGTGTGGAATCGGTGTGCCAAAGGGCTTGTTCCCGCGTTGTATCTCTAAACGAAAATAAACTAGTCCCAATGTGGATAAATGGGGAGAGTACAGATGGGCTAAATCTTTGGCATGGACAATTTGGGCTCCAGGGCCTGCTTCTGCGATAGAAAACTCTATGAGTCTATGATGTGGGAGAGAGATTTTAGATGTTCTAATGGCAGAAGAACAAACTGTTAAAGAAACGCTTTTAACTTGACCTACTTACTGCAAATGAAAAATAGACACTTCATCAGGGAGAGACTGGGAATATTAATCGCTGCTTATACACATAGACTTTAAAAATGAAACTCACCAAAGAAAAATAAGCTATTCCCTTCCTTCAGAGGGCCGCGGGCATTACATATAGGGATTCCTTGTTCAGTGTGTTTGAGGAACCATGGTGATACTTAATGCAGTAGAAAACATTTAATCAGAATGCAACACAGCCTGGTTTGAGAACAGTTCCATCCCAGACTTCAAGAAATTGCAGAGAATTGTGGACGCAGACGAGAACATCACGCAAACCTTCCACTGACTTCAATTGCACTTCCTGCTGCCTTGGTAAGGGCACCAGCAAAATCAAGGATGTGTGTCACACCAGTCACTCCCTCTTCTCTCCTCGCCCATCAGGCAAGAGGTACAGGAGTGTGAAAATGCACCTCCAGATTCAGGGACAGTTTCTTCCCAGCTGTTATAAGGCAACTAAACCATTCCATCACCGACATAGAGAGTGGTCCTGAGTACTATCCATGTTATTGGCGACCCTCGGTGTGCGAGGCTGAAAGTGGTTCTCGTCATTCAGATCAGATCACCCATTTTCAATGCATCGCCTCGATGCTCCGGGCCTAGTTTGGGTGAGTGGGACCATGAAATATTGCGTTGTGTTGCGGGGAGGGGGAATCTGTTTGTTTTATATCAGGGGTATTAAAAAACGGAATGGATTGGAAAAACAAAGAGTTCCCGTTTCTCCGGGGGATGGGGTTGAGGGGGGGAGGGGGTGCGGTGTTTGCCCGCCCGGTCCATCGGCTCCATCCGCGGCGTCGGAGCCTCGCCAGCGGGTCCTGTTCCTTGCCGGCAAGGGGAGACCAATATCCCGTCACCAGGTGGGAAGGACTGAATCTGAACCCAATCCTGGCAGCGGCCATGACCGGACACCAGGCGCGGGCCCTTCCACCCCCCCCCCCGCATCGTTTCTGGCGGCGTTGACGGCTGTAGTGCACGGTGACGGAGGGTCGGAGTGAATGACGGTTCCACCTCCTCATGCACCCTGCCAGCCCTCACAGCGGCCGCTGAGTGCCACTCCGCCAATGACAACAACCCCTCCCGCATGCCAAGGCTGGGAGCAGGGAGGGGGGGAAAGAAGGGGCAGGCCCCCTTCTGCCGTCTGAAGCACCTCCACCACTTGGCCCCGCACCTTCCTGTTGGCTGGCGGAGGGGAGGTGGCGAGGAGTCCCAAGTGGACTTGGCGGTGGACAGGGACGGCCAAGGCTGCGGGGCGATGATGCCATCCCTGTTCGAGGAGCGCTGATTTTCCTTCCTCACCACCTCCTCTGTCCCTTCCCCTCTCTCTCTCTCTTGTACACCCCCCTCCACCCCCCCCCCCCCCCACGCCCCTTATCCTGGGACCTCTCCTCTCCTCCCCATTCCCCCCTCTATTCACTCACTGACATCCCCTGTGATCCCCTCCCCATTTACAACTCCCCATCAATTCATCCTGCACTGATCTCCCTATCCACCTTGCATTGATTCTCCTGCCATCTCCACATCCATCTTACACTCGTCCCCCTTTTCATCCTGTACTGACACCCCCCCCCATTCACCCTGTACTGAACCGCTCATTCATCCTGCACAGCCCCCCGATCCACACTGTACTGACCCACCCCCATTCATCCTGTACTGAACCCCCCCATTCATCCTGTACTAATCCCCCCCTTCCATTCTGTACTGATCCCCCCATCCATCCCGTATTCCTCCACTGACATCTCCCCCGCTCTCCCCTCACAATTTTACCGACTCCAACCAACACTAATTCCCCTGCCTCAATCCATCCATTCCGCACCGATTGCCTTCTCAACCCCCCCCCACCCCCCCGCCATCTACCCATCCCGCACTGATTCATCCAGCACCCCCCCCCCCACCCCAGTAATAAGGGAAGTGGGGGGGTGGAGGGGAGAGGGGAATTCAGTCTACACTCGCTGAATCCATCCCTGTGAAAACTTAGAGATGGTGATTGGATCTGGAAGCGGACCAATACATCTGTAAATAAAACTGGACAGACATCTTTTCATTTGCACAATTGATTTTATTGTATTAATTTTAATATATTAATGTTTAAAATCCATGCATTGAAGGAAGAATATTTTACACCCGCAGGGCAGCATACGTCAGCGTGTGACGGGGCGCACGACATGATGAGACACCCAGATGTCGCCCCTGGATTTTGAACATTCCAAAATCCAGAGGCGACAGGGAGTCACCGCGCGTCACCACATGTGTCACCACGCATCAGGCTGCGTCACGACCTGACCACGACTCGACAACCTTTTTTCAGGCTGTCGCTGAAAATGTCACCCAAGTGGGACAGGCCTTTCACGTGAGGGCAAGGCTTTCGAAGGCGACGTCAGCAGCAAACATCTTTCTGGCCAGGTTCTCGATCACCTCAGGCTCGAGTCCGCAGTGCTCGAAGAAAATGCCCAAGCCTGAGCAGGCTCGATAGAAGCGGCAGCTGAGGTCGGAGTGCGAGCGCCAAAATCAGCCTTCACCAACCTGCCATTTGAGCGGGTCCTTGGGGCGACCTGCTGCTGCTTCTCTTGGCGCTGCTGGCGTGGTTACTTGTGCTCCCTGGGATGCTGCTGGCATGGCGACTGGTGCTTCCTGGGGCGCTGCTGGAGTGGTTACTTGTGCACCATTTGGGTGCTGCTGGTGTAGTTATTTGCGCACCCTTGGGTGCTGTTGGTGTAGTTACTTGTGCACCCTGGGGTGTTGCTGGCGAGGCTGCTGTTTCTCCCTGGAGTGCTGCTGGTGTGGGTACTTGTGAACCCTGGAGTGCTGCTGGTGTGGTTACTTGTGCACCCTGGGGTGCTACAGCCTCTGTACTCACTGCTAATTCTCCCCTTCTGACATTGCTGCTCCTGTTGCCATCCCCTGCTGCTTGTCGCCCCAGCCGCTAGACCTGGGCAGCAGTCAACGGACCAGGCTGCTGGTGCCCTTGAAACTGCGGGCGCTGCTGGTGGCTGCCGCTCCTAGCACAAACTCACACTTTACTGGTACATGACCAGCGAGTCGGGCCTGAGCTGCTTCTTGGAGCTGGGGTGTCAGGCGAGAGCCCAGCTGCCCGCTCTGCTGGGGGCTGTCGGAGGCCAGGTAAGTCTTCATGCTGCTGCTGGCCCTGCTGCCGCTGCTTTCCTCGGGGGGGCAGAACTGCCCAAACCATTGGGCTCCAGTTTGCACCCTCTCGCCGTCTGGCTCTTCAAGTTCTTGGCCTTGTCGGCAGCCAGTCTCTCCACAGCGCTGTGCCGACCCCGCCTGTCCCCCTCCATTTGACTGCGGAGGTAGCCAGGGCCCTTGGACATGAGCCTGAGCGGCAGAGAGATGCTCGCCTCACGCGGCAAGCTTGCAATGGGCGCGATCGCGCTCGGCAACTTACTTTGATCCAGTCAACGAGGACAAACATGTTTTCACATCCGTAAAGAATGAAAGACCAGAACTTCCATGAGCAATGACAGGCTGTCTGCAATTGCCTTAATCCAAATTCACTATGATTTTGCCCATAACTTGGACAAAGTCGTGATTAGGTTTGCGCAGTTACATTCTTGGAAAATGGAACTGGAAAACATGATTTATGGCTAAATGGCAATATATGCAGTGCCCACGAGTGTCCGTCGCCTGCATCACTATGCCAGGACTTCCATGTGCAATGACAGGCTGTCTGCACTCTCCTTAATGCACATTCACTATGACTTTGACCATGACTTGGACAAAGTGGTGAGTAGGTTTACACAGTTACATTCTCGGAAAACTGAACTATTTCATGTTGAGGTTGATGTGATGTGAAGTTGTTAGATCAGGTGAACCATTAAATGTGCACTGCACACACTAACACAGTCTAACAGTAACAGGCAATCAAATCAACACACAAAACATTTTCTAAAAATGGTTTTCTTTACTGCAAAAACTTTACAGTATTTTTTTTGCAGTGTTTGCATGCTCCTTTATAACATTTTACATAACATTTTACAACAGTACAACTTGATCATTAAAACAAGGACAACAATTCTTAATTTTACAAAAAATGTACACAACAATGACCCCAATCATCCCATTCCACCCACTCATTATTCTTGACTCAACCAAAATTATTTCTGAAATATCGGTCATACATTTGGTGCAAAAGCTCCAAAATAAGGCTCAGAATGCACCAGAGAGCATCTAAAACCCCAGAGCTTTCAGGGCCCGCCTGGAACCCGGATGTGAGGGGCTTCCCGCTTGTGATGTGCGCTGCATGCACATTATTTCACATAAAATTTTAGGAATCCTGTCATGCCACCCCCCTTTTTGAAAAGCTTCGTACGGGCCTGGTGCATGTGTATTAGTGTGTTTGTGTGTGTGTGCACGTGTATTAGTGTGTTTATGTGTGTGTGTGTTTCTGTGTGTATATTTCCTCTCAGTCAGTGCTCTTCAGTCATATTGATTCACCTTCCCACTATTTACACACACGGAGAAGGGGTAAAGGATCACGAAGTATGAAACAATTCAATTATTGAGAAGCAAGATGGAGTCATTACAGATTTTTGCAGAAATGCAGAGTGATACTGCACCGGCCAGCAGGTATTTCTCGGAATAATTCAGAAGGTGCAGGATCAGTTCATTTCAAAGAGCAAGAAAGATTCCAAGGGGAGTACGGGTCGACCCTGGCTGATAAGGGAAGTCAAGGACAGTATAAAATTAAAAGAGAAATATAACATAGCAAAAATGAGCGGGAAGCCAGAGGATAGGTAAACGTTTAAAGAACAACAGGAGGCAAAAGGCAATACGGGGAGAAAAGATGAGGTACGAAGGTAAGCTAGACAAGACTATAAAGGAGGATAGTGATAGCTTCTTGAGGTATGCGAGGTGGAAAAAATTAGTTAAGACCAAAGTTAGACCCTTGAAGACTGAAACAGGTGAGTCTATTATGGAGAACAAGGAAATGGCAGATGAGTTGAACAGATACTTTGGATCCGTCTTCACTAAGGAAGACAAACAATATGCCTGATTGTGGCCAGAGGACCTAGGGTGACGGAGGAACTGAAGGAAATTGACACGAGGCAGGAAATGGTGTTAGATAGACTGATGGGACTGAAGGCTGATAAATCCCCAGGGCCTGATGGTCTGCATCACAGGGTACTTAAGGAAGTGGCTACAGAAATTGTGGATGCATTGGTGATCATTTTCCAATGTTTTATAGAATCAGCATCAGTTCCTGTAGATTGGAGGGTAGCTAATGTTATCCCACTTTTTAAGAAAAGCGGGAGAGAGAAAACAGGGAATTATAGACCAGTTAGCCTGACATCAGTGGTGGGAAAGATGCGGGAATCAATTTTAAAAGATGAAATAGCAGCAAATTTGGATAGCAGTAACAGGATTGGTCCACGTCAGCATGGATTTACGAAGGGGATATCATGCTTGACTAATCTTCTGGAGTTTTTTGAGGATGTAACTAGGAAAATGGACAAAGGAGAGCCAGTGGATGCAGTGTACCTGGACTTTCAGAAAGCATTTGAAAGGTCCCACATAAGAGATTAGTGGGCAAAATTAGAGCACATGGCATTGGCGGTAGGGTACTGACATAGATCGAAAATTGTTTGGCAGACAGGAAACAAAGAATAGGGATTAACGGGACCCTTTCAGAATGGCAGTGGCTAGTAGGGTACCGCAAGGCTCGGTGCTGGGACCGCAGCTACTTATAATTGTCGTGGCTATCCCTCGAGGTTGAGGATGATGGTCTACATTCTGTTATTTTAATGTGGCTTCTCTGGAGTCCAATCCTGGCTTTGAAAGTTCTTCGAAGATTCAGGACAGGTAATTTCAGATGGCAGACCGGGCTTTGGTTGTTGCTGCCTCTCTTTCCATTTCCTTCTCTTTCCTTCTAATTCTACACATCTCTTGGCTTCGAAGGTCGCTGTTCCTTCTTGGATGATGGTTCGCCAGAGTTTCCTGTCCTTGGCATTGGTTTCCCAATTGTCGATGTTGATTGCACATTTCTTCATGCTGGCTTTTAAGGCTTCTTTGAATCTCTTTATTTGTCAGTCTCTTTTCCATTTGCCTTCTTTAAGCTGGGAGTAGAAGGTTTGCTTTGGTAGACGCTCGTCTTCTATCTGAACAACATGACCGACCCATCTTAGTTGGTTTTTGATGAGAAATGCTTTGATGCTCAATGGTTTTGCTTCATTCAGCACTTTGACAATGGTTCTTCTGTCTTCCCAACTGATATTTAAGCTGCTTCGAAGGCATAGTTGATGGAAAATTTCAAGTGTTTTCAGATGGCGTCAGTATGATGTCCAGGTTTCTGATGCATGCAGGAGCGTTGGAATCACCACTGCCTTGTACACTAACATTTTGGTGTCTGTTCGGATGTTACGATTTAGAAAGACTCTTGTTCGAAGACATCCAAAAGCTGTTCCAGCACATTTAAGACGATGTTGGATCTCGTCATCAAGATCGACATTGGAGGAGAGATGACTTCCAAGGTACGGAAAGTGATCACATTTTCCAGGGTTGTTTCACCAGGATTGTATCACTTATAATATACATTAATGATTTAGATGAAGGGATTTAAAGTAACATTAGCAAATTTGCAGATGACACAAAGCTGGGTGGTAGTGTGAACTGTGAGGAGGATGCAGGGTGACTTGGACAGGTTGGGGGAGTGGGCAGATACATGGCAGATGCTGTTTAATGTGGATAAATGTGAGGTCATCCACTTTGGTGGCAAAAACAGGAAGACAGATTATTATGTGAATGGTATCAAGTTGGGAAAATGGGCAGTACAAAGAGATCTGGGGGTCCTTGTTCACCAGTCACTGAAAGTAAGCATGCAGGTACAATAATAATATTAATAATAATACATTTTATTGTCATTGTAAATACATACAACAAAATTTCAGGCGCACTGCCCGAGCGGAGCTCCAACATATCAGATAAGTAAATAACAACAATGAAAACTGTAAAAATGGCAAGAAAAACATCGACAAGTCAGAATGTGCAATATTTCACAGTATAGTGTTATAGCAGTACAAAATATTGGCTTTGGGGTGTGTGTATTCAGTGCAGAGTTCAGAGTGATGATGGCCTTGGGGTAGAAACTGTTTGTTAATCTTGCGGTGTGTGATTTGATGGACTCGTAACGCTTTCCTGAGGGCAGAAGGGCAAACAAGTGATGTGTGGGATGAGATGACTCCTTTTGGATACGTGATGCCTTTCGCAGCCAACGAGAGCTATAGATCTCTTCCAGGGCAGGCAGATGTGTGTTGATGATCTTCTGGACTGTGTTGATGATTCTTGTCAGCCGCAGAACTGTTGCCATGCCACTCCAGGATGCCATGTGTCAGGACACTCTCTATGGAGCAATGCTAGAATGACGCTAGCAGCTGTTGTGGCAAGTTAACTTTCCTGAGTGATCTTAGGAATTAAAGCCGTTGTTGTGCCTTCTTTACCAGGGAGTTTGTGTTAGTTGACCACCTGATCTGATGAGATGTGGGTGCCCAGGAACCTGAAGCTGGAGACTCTGTCCACTCTTTCTCCGTTAATGTACAGTGGGGGATGGTCACCCTGATTCTTCCTGATGTTGAGGATGAGCTCTTTTGTTTTCTTAGTATTGAGTGCTAAGTTGTTTTCTGAGCACCAGCCTATTAACCTCTGTACCCCCTCCCTGTAAACTGACTCATTGCCCTCGGTGATCAGCCCTGTCACTGTCGTGATGTGTGCAAATTTACTGATGCTGTTCGTGCTGTGGGCCGGCACTCAGTCATGGGTATAGAGAGAGTAGAGGTGGGGGCTGAGCACACAGCCTTGTGGAGCTCCTGTGCTGAGTGTCAGAGTGGGGGAGTGGTGGGGTCCCATCCTGACTGACTGCGTCCGGTCCATTAGGAAGTCCTTAATCCAAAGGCAGATGTTGTGTTCGAAGCCTAGGTCAAACAGCTTGGAGACCAGTCTACTGGGAACGATTGTGTTGAATGCAGATGTGTAATCAACAAATAGCAGTTGTGCGCTTGCTCCCCATCCTCTCATCTTCACCATGGACGTCCAGTCACTATACACCTGCATCCCCCACCAGGATGGTCTCAAAGCCCTCCGGTACAACAAGGACCTCACCATCTCTATTGCAGGTGACACACTCCTGACTGACATCCACTACAAACCAACTGACTCCCACAGCTACCTGGACTACTCTTCCTCCCACCCTGCTTCCTGTAAGGACTCCATCCCCTATTCCCAATTCCTCCGACTACGCCGCATCTGCTCCCAGGATGACGTGTTCCACACCAGGTCATCGCAAATGTCCTCGTTCTTCAGAGAACGGGGTTTCCCCTCCCCCACTATCGATGAGGCTCGCACCAGGGTCTCCTCCATACCCCGCAACACTGCCCTCTCTCCCCATTCCCCCACTCACAACAAGGGCCGAGTCCCCCTGGTCCTCACCTTTCACCCCACCAGCCAGCGCATACAACAGATAGTCCTCCGCCAGTTTCGCCACCTCCAACGTGACCCCTCCACTCGCCACATCTTCCCATCTCCCCCCCTATCTGCCTTCCACAAAGACCGCTCCCTCCGCAACTCCCTCGTCAATTCTTCCCTTCCCTCCTGCTCCACTCCTTCCCCGGGCACTTTCCCTTGCAACCGCAAGAGATGCTACACTTGTTCCTTCACCTCCCCCATCCACTCCTTTCAGGGACCCAAGCAGTCATTCCAAGTCCGACAGAGGTTCACCTGCACCTCCTCCAACCTCGTCTACTGCATCCGTTGCTCCAGATGCCAGCTAATCTACATCGGTGAGACCAAGCGGAGGCTAGGCGATCGTTTCGCCGAACACCTCCGCTCGGTCCGCAATAACCAACCCGACCTCCCGGTGGCTCAGCACTTCAACTCCCCCTCCCACTCCGTATCCGACCTCTCGGTCCTGGGCCTCCTCCATGGCCAGAGTGAACAACACCGCAAGTTTGAGGAACAACATCTCATATTCCGCTTGGGGAGTCTGCATCCTCTGGGCTTAAACATTGAATTTTCTCAATTCTGTTAACCCAGACTGCTCCTTTCCCCCCACCCCCCCACCTCTCCCTCAGCCCTCGGGCCCTGACATTCCTTCTCCATCTCCCCCCCCCCCCCCCCCAAGTCGCACTAGCTTCTCATTTTCACACCAGAAACAGCTTACAATGACCTGCTTTCCTTATCTCCAATACTTTTTTGCATATCTTTCACTCATTGTTCTTGCTTTATCTCTCCATATCATTGTTTATATCTCTCGTTTCCCTGATCCCTGACCAGTCTGAAGAAGGGTCTCGACCCGAAACGTCGCCTATCTCCTTCACTCCTTAGATGCTGCTGCACCCGCTGAGTTTCTCCAGCTTTTTGTGTAACCCTCGATTCTCCAGCATCTGCAGTTCCTTCTTTAACTACTCCAGCACCTATTGTCTATTGTCTTATATTAACAATGCACCTGTGGGAATCTGTTATGATCAATGAAAACCGTGTGGCAGTACTTTGAAAGTCACTGTTCTAATTTGGGTAATGCTTGCAGTCAATTTATAGGTGGCAGGATCCAACAAACAGCAATCTGTGTTATACGCTAACAAATTAATAAACATAGGCCTTGTGAATGGAGTATCTCCGCTGTGCTTTTAAAAGGTGGTGAGGGATTTTTCACATCCTTACGTCAGGATAGATTGGACCTCAGGTTTGTAAGCACGCCAGGTTTGTAAGCTTTAGGAAAATAGGAGTAGTGTTCGTGATTCACTGTCCATGCAATTATCTATACGACAATGAAAAATAATCATTCATTTGCACCACGGTTTTAATGGAGATATTCAATATTGTCAAGCCAGTACTTAAAGCTGCAGAATCAATGAAGCAAAACAGATTATACTCCTACTATTATCAAGTGTATTTCGTTATTTTAAGCTAAATTTAAAACCTTTTACACTCTTGCACAGGCTGTAGATATAATAAATTGCCCTCTGGATAAAAAACAGGCTTTCGATTACACATTTCCGATAGATATTCTGCAAAAGCATTCTCATAGCTCTCCTGGATCCTTTTCTATATTACTCTTCAGACAGGCGGCAGGGAGAAACATTAAAACCAGCTGATACTGAAAATCTGAAATGAAATAGTGGTAAAGATGGCATGTATGGCAAGCTTGCCTTCATCAGTCAGGGCACTGAGTAGAAGTCAAGAATTTATGCTGCAACTTTCGAGGATTTTTGTTTGGTCGCATTTGGAGCATTGTGAGCAGTTCTGGTCGCCCCATTACAGGAAGGATGTGGAGTCTTTCATGTATTGTCTTTCCGCTGACTGGTTAGCATGCAACAAAAGCTTTTCACTGTACCTTGGTACATGTGACAATGAATAGTAAGATTAAATGAGAACTTACCAGTTTAAAGTTTGATCTTTATTTTATGAGGAGTTATGTTGAGGGATTACGTGAAGACCCCGCCAGCCCACATGCGCATCAATCTTCAAAGCAGTGGTGTGAAACCACAGATAACAGTTTTTGAACTGAATATAGTAAGATTTGATAAACTAGAATACCAGCTGACCTTTATGATAGAGGGTTGGGAGTGGAGGGCACGTAATCCCTCAACGTAACCTCATAAAATAAAGATCAAACTTCAAACTGGTACGTTCTCGTTTAATCTTACTATTTTACTTCAGAGTTATGTGAGTGACTACGTGAAGATTTCAAAGCTCTGTGATTTCATGGCGTGGAAATGAGTCCATACATCACTCACTGCATCAGTTGACTAATGATGAGTGAACATTAATAATGCATTCAGACATGACATGGATATAGACATGTTGATGCTTTTAGTTAACAAATAATGATAATAGTAACCTCCCTCAACCAGGAGGAAACTATAAACAGAACCTAAAATAGAGTTGGCAAATACCCCCGGTCTGACAATAGGTTAGTTCTAAAATGTTTTGGAAAGATCATTCGTTTGATCATCCTGCAGCCACTAGGATGTAGTCCCGCGAAACGTCCAAAACCCTGCTGCTGATGTTGTTGCAGCCTAGGTGGAGTGAGACTTGAAAATGTCAGTGTTCACTCCTGTAAGCCAGAACCCATTTTAACCACCTGGAGATGGTCTGTAGTGATACCTTCTTATGAGGCTTTATGTGACTAACAAACATTGCTAGTTCAGAGTCTCCTTAACATACTGGTGTAGATGTGTAACCACACACAACCGAAGGTCCATGGGATATGCCAAAAAATCTAGTTTGAGACCTGATGTCCCTGGTGTATTCTGCTTGACCAAGTCATAAATATAAATGTTATTTTGCCTGCAGATATAATCATCCTGTCCAGTCACAGCTTATGCAAAGACTAGACCCGTTGCGCTGAACTCAGCGCTATGAGCATAACCACTTTGTAAGTAAGTTTGTCCAAGGACAGGGATGTAATTAGTGCCCACCGGCGAAGCGACGTAGCACAATGTTAACATCCCATATCCCTGCGTACCTAGGCCTGGGAGGTTTTGATTTAAAGATACCCTTCATAATCCAGATATCAGAAGGTGTGACCCGACAGAGTGGATTCTGCTCCCCGCAGCCAATATAATATAAAGGCACATTAGGCACAGTAAGTGGCGCTTTAAATTAATGATTGTCAAAACCCCATATAAAATTGAACTTCAAGACGTCAGTCATCCGTGCCACATTATATGTAATATTAGTATAAAACAAAATACTTCCCATCTCCTTATGAGGAAAGTACTACTTATTTGGTGCTATCCCTGCAATCTGCAGTGAGCATGTCCATGGTTTGGTTTACCAACCCGAGCCGCAGGAATGGTCTTCCCAGTCTGCAAGTCAATGAATTGATTTTATCATGCAGAAGATGGTTTCCCAAGTCACGGCTAAACCAGCACATTTTTGTGTCTAGAAATAACCATATAAGGTTCTATTATCATTCCCAACATCAGCGGGAACCATGGCTGTATAGGCCAGTCAGGCACTGCGAAAATGCCTGAAGCGGGAACTTGCTGAATTTTTGCAAGACCCGTCTGATGAGGCAAAATGGAGGAAGACATAAAAGAACATTCCTCCCCAGTGTAGCGAGAATGCATCCATCGCCACTGATATGCCACACATTTTTTGCAACTGGTGATTGAGCCTGGATGCAAACATCTTGATCTTTTAGTGTTCCATCGAGCCACAATGTCATTAAATACTTGTGATCCAACATCCATTCTGTGTTGTCATTGATCATACATGATGATACACCAGTGTCAAATGAGGTTAGGTAAACTATCACTGGATACTTTGACTTGATTGCACCCATGTGATTAACATATACCAGCACCAGAGTGTATCAATTTAGACTTGAGCATGCAGATTATGTATATTCGCACAAAACCTTTAATCCACAGAATGCACCTAGTGTCTATAGGTAGTTGATACCATATAACTGAACAATTGGTAACTCATGCAAAACCATCTGCCTCCATAACTAGAGATGGTATTAGTAATTTTCCATCTTTGAGCAATAGCATCAGTTTGTAATTAACTGAAGATTTACTGATGAAAGTTAGTGGGGCAATGCTGAATACTGTTTGTCCACCATGGTGACTTTGATAGTTTCAGCTGGGAATAGCATAGGTCTGGTAGCAATGACCTACGTGGTTATCATTTTAGTTTATAAATAGATCATATGCACAAAACAAGTGTGAGTTTTACCAGCTTGTAAATGGTCCACATACCTCATATTTCGGAAACAGCCAGACCCACCTACCTTCATGGTTATTGGTGGTCTTGTGGTAAGCCCAAAGGCCCCCTGATGTGGGTTCTATTTCCGTCCCAGATTTGGAGAGAAGAATTGCTGGGGTGCGTGGATCCCATATTTTTCCCTGAGGACCGGTTTGGGCCTTGGCCTGAAAGACCTGTGCCCAGCTTTGAAGCTGCCACCAGCCAGTGAAACGCTTGCTGCAGATAGAGGCGTGGGGTGTGTTGTTGCTGTGGTACCTTGATAAGCCGGACAGCTTTGATTCTTCATCTGGGTCTTACCTGTTTGGGCAGTTATCTTGAAGAGAAGATTCGGCGGCTGGACATTGTAGGCCTTACATGAGCCTGCAAATTTGGAATTTAAGGCAGGACCAATGGCGTTCTTCTGAAAGCAGTTCATTTTGAAGTGTGCATTGTACCCCCACATAGTGCTGTTCACTGCTGGTTCTTTCTTTTTCTTTAATATATCTTTATTTATTAGCGTTACTGTAAGTTACATCAGTGTACATCCCTTGTATTGTATTACAGTCATTGTACCCCTTAATTTTTTTTTAATTTTAAGGCTTTAGAAAAGAGAGAATAGAGAGAAAAATAGCAGCATAGAAAGTAGAAAAGTGAAAAAGAGATGTGAAAGTGCTAAAGCGTGACAGAGGGAAAGGAAACCCTTGAAGAGTTAGAAACGGGAATTAAGAGAGACCCTGGAGAGGGGGGAAAAAAAAAAGAAAAAGGGAAAAATAGAGAACGAAAAAAGAAAATCCAGTTACCTTATTATAAACATCTCGCAAAAGGAGTCTACCAACTCGACAGTTTTTCTTCCCCCTTTACCAAGACCCGACACCGGTACTTTTTTGAGGTATTCTTGCACCTACTGCTGGTTCTTTCAGGAACAATTTTACAGGTGCATGGTATCTCACAGCCGGCACCTGTTCCTGTAATGATGTGACGTGAGGTGGCTGCTGCTTCACGAGGGAACTCTGGCCCTTCCAGGTTTTTCCGCCAATAGCTGGAAGCGAACTCGTCCAGCAGGAACTCCTTCGTTAGCGAAGATCTTGATGCCATGCCAGAAATTTCTGGAACCTGACGCCTGTACTCCCTGGACATACTTCCGAGTTTGGAGTTAGCTACCCACTGACTCCTCACACCCTACTTCACAGAGAAGGAGATTTGTATGCAGCCTTGAAATAGGTGCTGCCGCAGGCCCCTTGGGGTCCTGCGCTGATATGGCCCTCCATGGACCACATCAGGATGGAGCACTTTATGGGATGAGCGTCCTGCGGCCGCTATCCATGCTCCACCAGGGTAAAAACGTCTGAGGACATACCCATGTCGGAGGGGAACCCTCCTGGCCTGACTCGTCCTAGTCCAGGCCTTTCATACTCCGTTTTGGCTGAGCCCTGTCTGGGCTGCCGGAGTCTGAAAACGCCGCCGGCTATCCGCACTTCTGCGGTCCGCAGCCGTGTCTTCCCCCCGGCCGGTTTTCCCCGACCCGGGTTCAACCCACAGCTTGTATCTTCCCGCAGGTCCCCGCGGCCGGGTTTCCCCGAGCCGGGTTCACCCCGCGGCTTGTATCTTCCCGCTGTCCAGGGTTCCCCGCGGATTCCGATCTCCGCAGTTTCCTCAGTCGGGATTTCCTCGCAGTCACTGAAGACAGGGTTCCCCGTGATGTCTGTGGTTGGGTTCCCCCCCCCCCCCCCCCCCAAGCCGGGTATCCCCGCGATTTTCGCACCCGGGATTCCCCCGCAGTCGCTGTAGGTGGGATTCCCCGCAATGTCCGTAGTCGGATTTCCCCGAGCCGGGTGGAGCCGGGATTTCGACCCCGGAACATCTAAGAGTTCCTGCACGGAGAAACAGGCCTGGAAGTTGAAAAAACTTACCTTCAGGTTTGAAACTTACCGCTGGTGGAGCAGCGCACCCCTAGCCTGTCGTTGCGCAATGCGATAGACGATATGATGCGCATGCGGGCTGGCGGGGTCCTCACGTAGTCACTCAGGTGACTCCGAAGTAAAATTAAACTCTTTAGAGGTTATTGAGAGAGTGCAGAAGCAGTTTACCATAATCCAGCCATGATTAGGGGATATCAGCTAAATAGACAAAATTGGATTGTTTTCAAGAATGAATGAAAGAATGGGTCGACTGGGCTTGTATTAATTGGAATTTAGAAGGATGTGAGGGGATCTTATAGAAACATAAAATTCTTAAAGGATTGGACAGGCTAGATGCAGGAAAAATGTTCCCGATGTTGGGGGAGTCCAGAGCCAGGGGTCACGGTTTAAGAATAAGGGGTAGGGCATTTAGGACTGAGACGATGAAAATCTTTTTCACCCAGAGAGTTGTGAATCTGTGGAATTTTCTGCCTCAGAAGGCAGTGGAGGCCAATTCACTGGATATTATCAAGAGAGAGTTAGATTTTGCTCTTAGGGCTAAAGGAATTAAGGGATATGGGTAAAAAGCAGGAACGGGGTACTGATTTAAAATGGTCGATCTACTCCTGCACCTATTTTTCTATGCTTCTATATTTTCTCTGGAACATCGGAGGTTGAGGAGAGACCTGATAGAAGTATATTAAATTATGTGAGGCATAAATAGAGTAGACAATTTCAGAAACTTTTTCTCAGGATAGGAATGTTAAAGATGGATGCTTTCAAGAAAGAGTTAGATAGGGCTCTTAAAGATAGCGGAGTCAGCGGATATGGGGAGAAGGCAGGAACGGGGTACTGATTGGGGATGATCAGCCATGATCACATTGAATGGCGATGCTGGCTCGAAGGGCCGAATGGCCTACTCCTGCACCTATTGTCTATTGTCTATTGTCAAAAGAGGGTGGAGCATTAAAGTGAGAGGGATATAGGTAAATGAAGGTTTAAGGGTGGCACTGTGGCGCAGAGGTAGAGTTGTTTCCTTTTAGCACCAGTGACCCGGGTTCGATCCTGATTACGGGTGCTGTCTATACGAAGTTTGTACATTTTCCCTTGTGGAGTTGTTGAGTGGCAGTGACAGTGTGGGTTTTCTCCGGGTGCTCCTGTTTCCTTCCAAGCTCCAGAGACGTACAGACTTTAGGTATGTTACAAAACTTACCTTTAGCGGCGCTGCACTTCTGCCGCTCCCCGTGTGCGCGACTTTAGCGCCTTTCAGAGGGGGGCGGGCTTAAAGTGCCGATTTTCACCAGACCAGGATAATCGATGAATGTCGGGCGATTTAATTGCGGAAGAAAAATCGCTCCGACATTTCATCCATTAAGGTATTTTTAAATTACTCTAAGTTATTTGTTAACTAGAGTAATTTAAAAATCACCTTCAAAAGCCGTGACCGCAGACCACCGGAAGCATTTTCCGTAGGGGAGAAAAAAAGGTAAATACTTTATTTTTTTATTAAAAGTTGGTTTTTTGGGAGGCATAAATACTATTTTAATGTTGCGAAATGGGGTCCCCAAAAAATGTATGAACCCCCAGTATTTTCCCCCCGACTTCACCGCTAACCGCAACGTTCCAATCCACCGCATTCCACTAAAACCCACTCGCTAGTTGATTTAAATGGCCATTTATTTACAGGCATTAAACATTAAATTCCTTCCATTTGGCCCAGAAATTCATGAAAATGAGATTTAAAAATTATGTTATATTGTGGATTATTGTGTGAATGTTATTTGGACACTTAGGCAATTAAAAAAAAGTTTATCTTTTCTTAAGAAATTGATAGATGTTTAGATGTACTTATTGAATTTTGTAATTAGCTACAATTAGATAACTAACTAATTATACACTTTAATTTCAGGTAATCCAAGTAAGATTGTTTAATATTTGTTTCAGAATGCTTCAATCTATAATGACTGAAAATTTCATTGAGTTCTCTTAATTTTTAATAAAGTTATGGGCTTTTAATTTTTCCAGATCACAGCTTTTGAGTTAAGTCAATTGAAAGGCAATGGGAAGCAAGATACTCATTTCCGAGCATGAAAATGGCCATAACTTTCTTAATACTGAAGATATGAAAGTAAATTAGGTGTCAAATTAAACTTCTTGTTATGCTTTATCTGATGGGATAAATTGCAGACTTGATTTTTAAAATCTCAAAATGTTGTAACATTGCTACAGACTTGGGTTCATTGGCTTCGGCAATTGCAAAATGGTCTCCAGTGTGCAAGGATAGTGTCAGTGTACCAGGTGATTGCTTGACGGCGTGGACTAAGTGGGTCAAGGGGGCCTGTTTCTGTACTGCATCTCCAAAGTCTAACGTCTAAAGAAATGTGCATGTTGTTTTACACAGAGCAGTGGGTGCCTGGAATGCACTACCAGGTGTGGTGGTGGAGGCAGCTAGGGCAGCGGTATTTAAGAGGCTTTTATAAGAGCTTTATAGTTGCAGCTTTATAGGACTTTGGTTGGGTACACGTGACAATAATAAATTAAACCTAAAATACAAAACAAAAAAATCTAAGCATTAAATATATTTGTGTCTCATTTTCTTACCACACAAGCCCATTGACTAGACACTCAGCTCTGTACAATTGCGTGAAGGCTACCAGGTAGACTGCTCAATTCCACTTCTGAAATTGGGTTCTTTCAAGGTCAATGCACAGCCTTGAACAAAATTAGTAAAGTTATGAGGCTTATTTCTCAGAAACATTTCACAGCACAGATATAATGTCCCGACTGTGTTGCTGTAGGATTCTCGTCTACCTGCTGCTGAGAGGTGAAATAGTGTGAAGTGCAGTTCAGTGTCACAAAGCTAGATCTTCATTCCATAACACTTATCTGCTATAGAGCGGTCCTGACCTCCCATCTACCTCATTGGAGAACTTTGAACTAACCCTTAATCGGACTTTAATGTTATATCTTTGCACTAAATGTCGTAAATATCTTTACACTGTCCTATATTGGAGCACTGCGGACGCCTTGATTTTAGTCATGTTTAGTGTTTTTCTTGATTGGACATCACACAAACAAAAGCTTTTTAGTGTACCGAGGCACACGTGACCATAATAAATTAACTAAGCTAAACTGCTCCATTAATCGGACACACACAGAGCTTTGGTAGATTGGGAGATTTTCCAGACTATATATCATCAAAGGAACACAAACATAGAAACATAGAAACAGGTACAGGAGCAGGCTATTCGACCCTTTGAGCCAGCACCGCCATTCAATATGATCATGGCTCAAAATCAGTACCCCCGTGATGGCATAACTCAGCAGGTCAGACAGCATCTCTGAAGAGAAAGGATAGGTGACGTTTCAGGTCTATTTCAATTTACCGAAGCCAATTAACAAACAAACCTGTACGTATTTGAAACGTGGGAGGAAACTGGAGTACCTGGAGAAAACTCACATGGTCACAGGGTGACTGCCCAAACTCCGTACAGATGGCACCTGTAGTTAGGATCGAATCCTGGTCTCTGACTCTGTAAGGCAGCAACTCTACCGTTGCACCACTGTGCTGCCTTAGGGTGCAGGAGAATGTAGAAATGAGGGACCTACTTGGATTCAGGGGTTTATAGGAAATAGAGATCAGTACAGTTACAGGAGATGTTAAAACCAGGACTACAGAGAGTTTTCGGATCATGGGGGAAGCGTGGATATGATTGGTTTCAGGAGGGTGCACAAACTGGGGTTCTGATAAGTTTTACGAGAGTGCAGGAATTAAGGATTTGATCATTTTCTGGGTAGCGCAGAGACCAGAATTCTGTTAGGCTCCAAAAGACTGAGGGGGGTTTCAAGGATATGGTGGGTTTCTGGAGAAGGTGAGAACCAGGGATGAGGTCAACTTCAGTCAAGGGGAGTCACCAGGAACACAGTGATTGTCAAGGGAGTGATTTTATTTCTGTATATCACTGGATAGCGCACAAACAAAGCTTTTCATAGTATCTCGGTACACAATACTGAGGGAGGCACTCGCCTTTCTCATCCACGACTTCAATAAAACATTTATGGGCCAAACACAGAGTTGAAGGGAAAAAAACAAGGCTGGAACAAAGAGCAAAAAGAAACAAACTCAGTGGGTCTGGCAGCATCTTTTAGTTTAGATATACAACGCTATGGAAACAGACCATTCAGCCCAATGATTCTATACCAACCATCGATCAAGAGTCATGAGTGTTTAACTGCCATACATAATGACAAGGAAACATTGAAATTCTTACTTGCAGCAGCATGGAGTGCTCCTTTAGGGAGGTGCATTGGCTCAGTGGTAGGGTTGCTGCCTCACTGTGCCAAAGACCCTGTTTCGATCTTGACCACGGGTACTGTCTGTACGGAGTTTGTATGTTCTCCCTATGACAGCGTGGGTTTTCTTCTGGTGTTCCAGTCTTCTTCCACATTCCAAAGTCATGCAGGTTTTTAAGTTAATTGGCTTCTATAAATTGTTCCTAGTATGCAGGTGATCGTAGTCGGTACTGACCTGGTGAGACAAAGGGCTTGTTTCCCTGCTGTATCTCTAAAGCTAAAACTAAAACTAAAAATACGACATCAACATACCTTTCTACTTATTTCTCCCGCTGGTGTTTATCCAGCTCCCACAAAGTGCATTTCTGTTTTACACTTCCACCAGCCCTCGTGGGAGTGAGCTCCATGCTCTTTCTAGTCTCCGCATTAAAAAAGATTTTCCTATCAGATTTATTAGTGTCCATCTCATATTCATGGCCGCCAGTTATCTAACATTTTTGCCATTTTGCAGTTATTACCTGTGAGTTTATTGCATTTTCCTCAGTGGCCCTGTTCCTAACTTGATTTTACCTTTGTTATTTATGTCTCTGCAGAACACTTTGCTATTTCTTTTTACGTTCATTGATAATCGAATTTTACAGTTTCTGTTAGTCCCTAACGCTGTTTGATGATTCATAACCCTTTTGTAGTCCCTTTTGTCATTCGCTTTGTACTTGTGTGTGTCTTTTCATCACTTTCAATATTGCTTTCATTTCTTTATTCGTCCATAGTGTGATATCACTGAATATTTGTTCTTGCATTGGAGTGGTATATATTTCACCGGGATCTTCGCATTAAATATTTTACGCTACCTTTCCTGGTCATTACAGACACTCCCTGACTTACGCAAGAGGTGACTTATGTAAACTCGCACTTAGGTAAACGATTCTGCACTCAGTCTCTACTGCAATCAAGGCATGTTGTCAAGCTTGAAAGGGTTCAGAGAAGATTTACCAGGATGTTTCCAGGACTTGAGGGATTTAGCTATAGAGAGGTTGAGCAGGCTAGGGCTTTACTCCTTGGAGCACATGAGGGTGTGGGGTGATCTTATAGAGGTGTACAAAATCATGAGGAATAGATCAGATAAATGCACAGAGTCCTTTGAAGGGGGAAAGATTTAATGGGAAACCGAGGAATAACTTTTCACGCAGAGGGTGGTGGGTGAATGAAACGAGCTAGGCATGTACTATAATAGCATTATAAAAGACACATGAACAGGTATATGGATACATATATACCGGTGTATATATATACACATATGAGTATGTGTATATATACACACTGAGCTTTTCTTTTCTCTCTCTCCTTTGTCATATCATACTTTGTTTGCATATTCTGTTGTGCTGCAGCAAGTAAGAATTTCATTGTTCTATATGGGATATATGACAATAAAACACTCTTGACTCTTGACTCTCTTGAAACAAAAGATATAGGACATATGACACGATTACTGGCAAATGGGACTAGCTCAGATGGGGCATCTTGATTGGCATGTTGTTAGACTGAAGATCCTGTTTACACTATGGTTCTTTGACTTATCACTTACTTCTGTGTCTCTTACATTAACCACACTGGTAGTTACATCCAGCCCTTGACGTCTTTCTTTTCATGGGAAGCTTGACGGTGAAAAAGACAAGTCCCATTGGAAAGAAGGGTATTGTTCTATTTTCCCAATTTAGTCATAGTACAGGGATGATTTGATTTATGGTGTGTTTTTAGATTCCATTGGTGACTGTCCCTCTCACATTCACAATGGCAACAAGAGAATTTCACAGAGTGTCTCTCTGTTCTATTTAAGGTCTCTGTTCAGCACTTTTAAACCCATGGGGACAAGCTTGCAACAGTTCATACAAAGCTGCACTAACTTTTATACTAAATTAAGGATGCATAATTAAAGCATTACTCATAGTCAGGGAAAATATATAATCTCATGGAACAGTGCTTTGCTACAAATGCCATGCAGATTTATTCACACACACACTCTCTTGACCAGTTGATGTGTTTGGTTGCAGCAATGAAGGGTTTCATTCAAAAACTGTGAATGTAAAAGGAAAAGGAGATGGTTTATGATTGAGCTTCACCATCAATCTCCAATGCATTTTTTTTTCCCCCTCTACTCACATAATTTGCTGGGGTAATTTAAGAGATGATTAGCATTGAGTCTTCCCCTGGGTTTTCCGCCACTATGTGGAGAGAAGACAGTGATAGATGTTTCCGGGAAGTGAGAGAAAGGATAATGGAATGGCAGCATAAATTCCTGCTATTTCTGCAGAATTTCTGACGGAGCGTACCTCACTGTCTCTTCTTAGCAATTCAGTCACTTGAATTGATATTTGATCCAAGTAACCTCTTCCAAACCTGCTATCGTTTAACTCTGGGCCGCTGTGGGTCCTCTAGCTTAATCATTACGACACAGAAATCATTCTCTCACCCGAGTCCATCCCAAAGGCGTGCGAGTTTCTAGATTAATTGGTCTCTGCTAAATTGTCTCTAGTGTGTAGGGAGTGGATGAGAATGCGGGATAACATAGAACTAGTGTGAATGGTCAGCGTGGATTCAATGGGCCAAAGAGCCCGCTTCCAAGCTGAATTTCTAGTGCTATCTTACACATAAGGGACAATGTACAATTTTACCAAAGCCAATTAACCCCGCAAACCTGTACAGTTTTGGAATGTGGGAGGAAACCTGAGCACCTTGAGAAAGCCCATGTGGTCACAGAGAGAACCGTATAAACTCCATACAGACAACATCCAGAGTCAGGATTGAACCCTGTTCACTGGTGCTGTTAGGCACTGTGCCATTGTGCCGCCCAGAGACATCACAAAGGTCTCCAGAATCACATTTGGCAATTTGTATGTATGAATCGTCCAGCTGTCAGAGATGCTGCCTCACAGCATCAGGGACCCGGGTTCAATTCTGACTTTGAGTGCTGTCGGTGCGGAGATTGGACGTTTTTGCCGTGAACGTATGGGTTTTCTCGGGTGCTCCGATTTCTTCCCACATCCCAAAGATGTGTGGATTGTAGATTAATTGACCTTTATAAAATTGCCTCGAGTGTGTAGGGAATGGATGTGAAAGTGGGATAACACAGAACTAGTGTGAATGGGCGATCGAAGGTCGGCGTAGACTTGGTGGGCCGAAGGGCCTGTTTCTATGCTAAACTAAATTAAACTAAACTAGATTAGACGAGACTTGATTGGACTAGACTAGAGTTGACTTGAAAAACTAAATCTAGAAGTGTGACTTAATGGGGAATCTGCAAGTGAGCCTGATTCCATTCTGAAATTTGTGGTTGATGGATATATATATAAATATATATATGTATATGTGTGCATATATATATATATATATATATATATATATATATATATATATATATATATATATATATATATATGTGTGCATATATATATATATATATATATATATATATATATATATATATATATATATATATATATATATATATATATATATATATATACTAGACTAGTGGGACCTGTTGGGTTCCAGCATCACACGGGAGGACTGGTCCCCCAACGCAATATTCCACCTCTCCACCAATTCAAACATTGGTGGCCAGTGGGGGGGGGGGGGGGGGAGGGGGGAGGGGGGCGTGGCTTTCTGGAGCACTAGTATGGGTGTTGTGGTCTGAAGGGACTGGTTTCCAGAGGGCTAGTATGGACATTGTGGGCCGAATGGATTCTTGGGCTGCCGACTCTCAAGCCTGTTGTGCTGGCAGCTCACTCGCTTACGGCTGGTGGGCTGGCAGTTGACTCATGGCTATTCCTTGAAAATCCATTTCAAGCGGGGTGCAAGGCCACCAAATTCCAGTGCAGTTTCATACCATTTCAAGCAGGGTGCAAGGACACTAAAGACAGCGAGTCATGACCTCTCCCTCCTCCATCTTGCAGAGACTGAGACACGCCCACACATCTGGGTTTTATAGTCCCTCCCCACTTCCCACCAGAAGGGGCGCGGCCTTCATAGCGTGATTGACAGGAGAGAGAATCTCAACATATTTTAAACACTAATATTTCTTTTATTTTTCATCGATAGGAAAAATCCTCGGCACCACATGGGCTGATGGGGACTCTGAGTAAGATGGCAAAAAATCACAGATGTACATAGTAGCATTTTTTCTAAAATCAATATAAAGCACAAAGAGGAAGTGGACAAGATTAGACTTTTAATTATATAGAAGACAAGACAACTTTAATTAGGCTAGGCAACTTTAATTAGGCAACACAGCTTTTCAACATTTCCAAACTATATTTTCAACCACATTAAGGGCACTGACAGGTCAGTAAACCCACTCACAGTTTAGTAGACATGTGTTCAGTGTTATTCACAGCTCAGACTGAGAGACATGACCCTCTCGCTCCCCCATCTTGCAGAGACTGACTGAGGCACTCAACACTTCTGGGTTTTATAGTCCCTCTGGAAGGGGTGTGGCATTCAGGAGAGAGAATCTCAACATTTTTTAAACACTAATAACTCTTTTATTTTTCACCAATTGGAAAAATCCTCTTGTCCTGCGCAGCAGAGGGGGACTCTGAGTAAGATGGCCAAAGATCACAGCTGTAAGTGATAGCATTTTATTCTAAAATCAATATACAGAACAACAGGATGTGGTCAAGATCAGACTTTTAGTTATATATATATATATATATATATATATATATATATATATATATATATATATATATATTTATATAAAGGAGTATACATTTAGGTCGTAGAACAGATAAGGAGGCAAAGTTTGACTAATGGAAACACAAGGAACTGCAGATTCTGGAATCTTGAGTGAAGCACAAAGTGCTGAAGTAATAAAGTGGGTCAGGCAACATCTATAGAGGGAATGAATAGACAACCCAGCCGGAAGAAAGGTCCTGTCTCAAATCTTTGCCTATCCATTCCTTCCACAGATGCTGCACTTTGTGTTTGGACTAACGGAACTGGTCTCAGGGTGAGTGCCTGGCCTTGATGGGCAGAATGGCCTAATTCTCTGTTGCAAACATAGGGTGAGATAAGAGAAGTTAAACTGGCTACACGTGACTCCATTCCTACAGCAATGAGAACAGTTTTTGTCTCATTAACGCTGAGTTAAATGGCCTCAGATTCCCTATCCCTGTTTGGTGGTAATTAAGGAAGGCAAGAAATGCTCGCCAAGCCTTGTGAAGAAACGAGAAGAAAATCACCCATATACAGTGAAAGCTAGTTAATAATAATAACACAACTACTCAGACTCACTTTCAATAAAATGTATACGAGATTTCTCCCTGTCACAGGCTTTCAGCTTGAGATGATTGGTTAGTCAAACCCCTGTCAAATTCTGAAGTATCTATCCTAACACCTTTCCTTTTATAGCATTCCTGTAGTGCTGCTAAAGTGTTATCAGCTAAAGCTCTCTGACACTGCGTCCTTTTAATGTGAATTGTCTTTCTCACAGAAACTTACTTAACAGGCACAGGATAAAGGCAAAGGATTAACTATTTGCTTACGTTAGATCTACCCCTGCATTTCAATGTGAAATAAAATATGGAGTACGGCATTGACTATTCATTATTCACAAAGTGGAACATAAACTGCACTGATGCTGCCAACATTTTAACTCCCCTCCCTAGTCCCTTACTGAACTTACCCAGAGGTATGAATATTGATTTCTCTAATTTCAAGTAACCCTTGCAATCACTCTTTCTCCGCTCCTCCCCACCCAGGCATTCTGCTAGCTCCACTGTTTTTATCCATATATCCCTTGCTTATCACCTCTTCCACAGCCAACAATGGACCATTGTGGGCTCCACCATTCCTTTGTCATCACTGCTGGCACTGATTTGTTCTGTTGCTTTTCATACCTCTAGTATCCCTCTCCCCGACTCTCAGTCTGAAGAAGGGTCTCGACCGAAAACATCACCCGTGACCACGTGGGTTTCTCTGGATACTCCAGTTTCCTCCCACATCCCAAAGATACACAGGTTTGTAGGTTAATTGGCTTTGGTAAAATTGTAAATTGTCTCTCATGTGTAGGATAGTGTTTGTGTATGGGATGATCACTGGTCAGCATGGGCTCGGTGGGCAGAAGGGCCCGTTCCCACGCTGTATTTCTAAAGTCTACAGTAAAGTAAAATGTAATGATCTGTTGATTATTTTGTCGAACTCCTTCACTCAGACCGCCTTGTCCTACGCGATCTCTCAGTTGCCAAACATTTTAACTTCCCTTCCCATTGCCATAGTTACTTTTCTGTCCCGGGTCTCCTCCACTGTTGGAGTGAGACCACACGCAAATTGGAAAAACAACCCTTCATATTCTGCTTGGCCAGCTGACAATCCAGTGGTATGATAATTGATTTCTCAAATTTGAAGTATCCCTTGAATCCCCACTCTCACTGTATCTCCCCCAACCTAGTTGTCCTGCTAGTTTCCCTGTTTGCATGCCTTTGTTAAACCTCTTCCGCAGCCAATGGAGTATTGTAGGCTGCACCATTTCTTGGTTATTGGTGCCAGCTCGGATTGTTCTGAACCTCTTCATACCTCTAGTTTCCCTCTCCCGTGGCTCTCAGTGTGAAGAAGGGTCACGACCCAAAACGTCACCTATTCCTTTTCTTCAGAAATACTGCCTGACCCGCTGACTTACTTTGTGTCTATTTTGTGTCTAATTATCTGGCATTGTCTAGACTGGTACCATATTGTAGTGATGAGAGCATCAGGCTTCTTCTGCTCACGAATAAACACACAATAAATCTTGTCACTGTTACCAACATAGACACAAAAAGCTGGAGTAACTCAGCAGGTCAGGCAGCATCTCTGGAGAAAAGGAATAGGTGACATTTCAGGTGGAGACCCCCCACACTGAGTCAGAGCAAAGGGAAACAAAAGATATAGAAGGTGCATAGTACAAATGACTGAAAGAAATGCAAAAAGTAAGGATGATCAAGGAAAGGTGGAGCTCACAGTGGTCCATTGTTGGCTGTGGAGTAGGTGATAACAGGAAAGGTAAAGCCCACAGTGATCACTGTTAACATGTTTCCAGCTTAACAAGGCATGGGCATTGCAAGCTGCCTTGTTACATAGTGTGGACATTTTAAAAGAAATATATCTGAGCCATTGAGCAGTTAGCAATATAATTGCTTCCTTCGTCATCGAAATACTGGTTGGCAGACCATTTTTTTTCCTTCTACTGTTTAAATTTAGATTTATCAGTGGAGCAAAGTAAAGAAGCCTTAAGCGGTGATGTCAGAACTGTTTGGTCACAGCTGTGAGTCTGGCAGCTAAAACATGCACTGAATCTGTCACAGAAAATTAGACGAACAGTGATAACTTGAGGCCATCACTGACAGGCTACATGTGTGGATTTGGAATGAGTACAAACCGCCTATGAATGTGAATGGGGGGCAAGAGAAACACTGCCTCTTCCAATCTGGCTAGCGACCCATCATTTCAACAGACAATAGGCTAACAATGCATTTTGTGTGAAATGCAGTTATCAAAATAGTGTAGGAAGGAACGGCAGATGCTGGTTTAAACCGAAGATAGACACAAACAGCTGGAGTAACTCAGCGGATCAGGCAGCATCTCTGGAGAAAAGGAATAGGTGGCATTATGGGTCAAGAACTTTGTTCAGACTGAGACTCAGGGGAAAGGGAAACAAGAGATAGGTGGTGATATTGAGAGATATAGAAGTAATTAATGAAAGATTTGCAAAAAATAATGATGATCAAGGAAAGGTGGAGCCCACAGTTGTCCAAGAGGTTGAGGGGTGATCTTAGAGAGATTTATAAAATCAGGAGAGGAATATATTGGGTAAACACACAGCGTCTCTTGCCCAGCGTAGGGGAATCGAGAACCAGAGGATATAGGTTTAAGGTGAAGGGGGAAAGATTTAATAAGAATCTGAGGGACAACTTTTCCACACAAAGTGTAGTGTGTGTATGGAACGAACAGCTGGTGGAGGTAGTTGAGGCAGGGACTATTGCAATGTTTAAGAAGTAATTAGACATGCACATGGAAACAACAGGTTTAGAGGGATATGGGCCAAATGCAGGCAGGTGGATAGGACATGTTTGTCTGTGTGGGCAAGTTGGAGCGAAGGGCTTGTTTCCACGCTGTGAGACTATGATTCTATGACTCTATGAGATTACACTGCCTTTGATGGCATTAGGTTCAAAAAGGTGCAGAAAAGATTTGCCACAATGTTACTTGGGCTTGTGTTGCTTGAGTTATAGGAATAAACAGCATAGACTGGACTCTTAAGAATTTTGAAACTTGAAAGGCACCAGAAATGTGGCAACTCTTTGTGTACTGCCTTGGTGAAGTCTACCATTCTTACAATACAATTGTTTTGCACTTTTGTACTTATCTATGATTGCGCTTATCTATAGTATGATTTTACTGGATTGTATACAAATCAAAGAATGTCACTGTACCTAGGTACATGTGACATGAATCATTGAAGCATTCATTTTTTTCTTTGGAATGTATACTTTATCGAGGTGTACAAGATCACAAGGGGCATGGATATATTGAACGCTCACAGTCTTTTTCCCAGATTAGAGGATTCTAAAATTAGAGGGCATCGGCTTAAGATGAGAGAGGAGAGATTAAAGAGAGACCTCTGGGGCAACTTTTTCGCTCAGAGGGTAGTCCGTATCTGGAATGAGCTGCCATTGGAAGCAGTAGAAGCAGATACAATTGCAACTTTTAATAGCCATTACGACAGATATGAGGATAGCAGGGGTTTAGAGGGCTAATGGGCAAGTGCAGGCAAATGGGACTAGCCCAGTGGACATACGGCACAGAAACAAGTCCTGCAGTCCAACTCGTCCATGCCGACTACGATGCCCCATCTAAGCTAGTCCCATTTGCTCCATTTGGTCCATATTCCTCTAAACCTTTCCTACCTGTCCAAGTGTATTTAAAATGCTGTAATAGTACGTGCCTCAACTACCTCCACTGGCAGCTCGTTCCATATAGAGACCACTCTCGGTGTGAAAAAGTTGTCCCTCAGCTTCCGATTAAATCTTTCCCCACTCACCTTAAAGTATGCCAACTTGGTCGACAAGGGTTGGAAATATTTCAGAGTGCCTTCTTTTCACTGAGGTGTTGTGGATTCCACAAAGGACAAATTAAGTAATATGCCCATTACAGCACAGGCTTGCCATCGGAAAACAGCTAAAATATTCACCTCAGGGTGGCCCAAAATGCGTTACCTTCATTTAAGTTCAATTGCAAAGCAGCTAAAGTTCTAATAGAGTTCCAGTTATAGACACGAACTGTGTGATTTAATGATGCCAAATTCGGGTGCATCCACCATTATTACCAGTTGCTAATCTTATTGAAACACAGCTGGAGTGCCATTTAAACAAATACAATGTTCGGAAGCTCTATTTATATCCTATGATTCATGTTCATAATGTGAAATGCTGCGTGCCTTTCTCCAAGAAGCTCGAACATTGATCTGCCAGCAATCAGCATTCTTACAACTTATATCTGCGTAGAGACCAGAAGCAACGTTTTGTTGGTTCATAAAACATGATGGACCTTTGCCATCGGTAAACAATTGGGGTGGGAGATTGCAACCTTCACGTAGACCACCCTGTTTCGACTAAAGCAATCAACTCGACGTGCACAAACAATTAGATCAAATAGAACAAGTTGACCTACAACTTTAGGCTGTGCACGCTGTACACAAGAAGAAGAAGGTAAACAATTGACCTGCTTTATTGGCAACATAAGGTAAGGATCAAAACTAACCCATCAGAGATGCCAAGTTTTAATGGACCATTGGAGCATGCGAAAAATGGGCACAATGGTACAGTGGTAGAGTTGCCAGGGACCAGTTCGATACCGACTACGGATGCTGACTGTATGGTGTTTGTACATTCTCCCTGTGGGTTTTCTCTGGGTGCTTGGGTTACGTCCCTCATCTCCAAAGACGTGGAGGTTTACAGGTAAAGTGGCTCCTGTATGTTGTAACTTGTCCCTTGTGTGTAGGGCAGTATTAGTGTGCGGGTTGATAAGAGGTCAGCAGAGTCTCGGTGGGGTGAACGGCCAGTTTTCACGCTGTATCTCCAAAGTAAAGTAAAGTAAACCACGCGAGTACAGAGAAGGAGTCACAAGAAACTGCAGATGCTGGTTTACAAAAAAAAACACACAAACCGCTGGAGTAACAGCAGCATCTCTGGAGAACATGGATAGGTGATGTTTTGCGTCATGTTATCCACATACACATTGTGAGAGTTTAGACTAGATGCCATGGTCTTACCAATGATCACCCATACACTAGTTCTATCCTACACACTAGGGTCAATTTACAGAAGCCAATTAACCTACAAACCTGCGCGTCTTTGGGATGTGCGAGAAAACCAGAGCACCCGGAGAAAACCCATGCAGGTCACAGGGAAATCGTACAAACTCCGTACAGACATCAGTCTGGATCGAACCGTGTCTCTCACACTGTAAGGCAGCAACTCTACCACTATGCCGCCATGCCACCCCTATTAGAGTCACTGAGTCATTGAGTCTTCATCATAGAAACAGGCCCTTAGGCCCACCTTGCCCATGCTGGCCAACATGTCCCATCTACACTAGTCATCTGCCTGCGTTTGAACTCTTAATGAAGAGTTACTGGACTGAAGAATTTCTTAGCTGTTATAACAAATATATGCATATAATAATGAAGTCGAACTTAACTAAATACCAGTGTGCAAAAATATCACTTGATCAATACAATTTGCCATTAAAAATCTATTGAACATACTATTTTCTCTTGAGGCAGTCAATTCCTTTTATTTTGCCAGCTTAGCCTGCATCAAATTTCAAATCCACAGGATATTTTAGGTCAGTGTCCAGTTTTGCCCTTTGAGAATGCTATTCTCAAAATGCTTTTAAATCACCACGTAGTCTTCCCATTAGAAGTCTTGACACCGCGGGGCCTCTTGAACACTCTGCTGGCTCTCTCCCTTTCAACCCGCACAGCCATGGGGCTTTGTGAATACTCCCTGGGAGTGTTTCATTGAGAATGCTTAAAGCCGCAGTGATCCTATAACCAGGGGCAGGCACACCCTACTAGTCGCCCGCTTCCCATCTCTGTTCCCCTCACATTGTTTCTTTGTTTCTCCTCTCTTTTCCCTTTAGAATTGTGAGGGAGGCGGATTGGAACCAAAACAAAATTGACTTATAAAACAAATGTTGGAACCTTTAGCAGGTGGGGTGGGGGGGGAGTGGGCAGGGAGCGGGGGTAGGGGGAAATTGCTACCAAAATGGAGGGAATAAAGTTGCATTAGATTAGGCAAAACAAGGAACTGGGGATAACACAATGCTGGAGTACTCCAGAGCACCATCTCTGGAGAAAACAATGGGTGACGTTTTGAGTTTGGACCACTCTTTAGACCTTCTTCAGGATGAAGGGTCCTGACTTGAAACATCACCCATCTTTTTCTCCAAAGATGCTGCCTGACCTGCTGAGTTACTCCAACTCTTTATATCTATCTTTGGTATAAACCTGCATCTGCAGTTCTTTGTTTGTTCATTTGAACTGCAAATGCTGATTTATCCAGCAAGGCAGGTGCCATCTTTGGAGAACATGGATACGTTTTAGGGCGAGTCTGTTGAAGGGTCCCGACGAAATTATCACCTATACATGTCACCAGAGATGCTGCCTGACCCACTGAGTTACTCCAGATCTCTGTGTCTTTTCTCACATTAGATTAGTGTAGGATTAGTGTAATGGGTGGTTGACAGTAGACTCAATGGGCCAAAGGGCCTGTTTCCGTGTGGGATTCTTCTATCTCTCCATCTACATGTTGCATATATTATTCTTTAGACTTATAATACAGCTCTGAAACAGGGTCTTTGGCCCAATGAGACCATGCTGTCCAGCTATCACCCCACACACTAACAGCACCTGACATAGTGGGGACAATTTACAATTTACCAAAGCTAATTAACCTACAAACTTGTATGTTTTTGGAGCGTGGGAGCAAACCGGAACGCCTAGAGAAAACCCACATGGTCACAGTGAGAACGTACATACTCCATACCGACAACACTCGTAGTCAGGATCAAACCTGGATCTCTGGTGCTGTAAGGCAGAAACTCTACCCCTGCACCACCTTGAAAAAATGTCCCGACCCGAAACATCACGTATACACATTCTCCAGAGATGCTGCCTGACCCGCTGAGTTACTCCAGCACTTTGTGTCTTTAAAAAAAATGTAAACCAGGATCTGCAGTTCCTTGTTTTCGTAAACAAATTAGATTATGTTGCAATTTATCAAGATGCCCACGGTATCCACCATCCTAATCCTCTGTAGTTTGCACACTACATGAAGTAAAGCCCAATGGGAGGAACAATTGCATCTTGCAACAAGAATCTCCTTCATAACTGAGACAACTGCTAATAAATGAGAGAGGGTGCCCTTGTCACATTTACTGTGAGCGCTGAAGATTCACATTGGCACACACTCACGCATGCGTAAGAGGGAAAGCAGTATCAGGAGAGTTATAGTTCATGATCCCCCCCACAAAAGTCCATTGCGTGAAGTAAAACACACCCACCTGGACGGTTCCCAATAGCTGTCATTTACCTCAGTTGGATAAGCTGTTTCTCACCTGCCCCTTAAAACCTTTGTCAGTTCTCCATGATCTCAGAATGCATTAGTTATACTTTGCCTGACAAATCCTCTCGTTCGCTTTTTGATGTTCCAATTAGCTGCAATTTAATGCCTGAATGTCAGAATGAAATAATTAAGCTTTGTGGTTGTCAGAATCCAAGAGAGGAAAATGTGTCAACATTTGTATATTGCCATGTTGGGCAGCAAAGGTCAGGCACACATAAAAGGAAAGAGCGTCTGACCTGGACAGTTAGTTTCCACGAGCTACCTGCTGCGGAAATGAGATACGCCAATTCTAGGCTGATCTACAGAAGAACAATTGTTAAATAGGACAATAAGCCCATCTAAGGGAGTCTCGATGCAGCTCTATTTGACTTTCGTTAGGCCACATTTGGAGTACCTCGTGCAGTTCCGGTAGCCCCATAACAGGAAGGAATTGAAGGCTTTGGAGACGGTGCAGAAAACATTTACCCGAAGGATTTGGGGGTATTAGCTATGAGGAGATGATGGAAAACCTAAGATTGTTTCCCCTGGAGTGCCAGAGGTTGAGGAGAGTCCTAATCCTGGACCAGCCATGTCGAAGCAATGGCAAATAAACCATACCAACACTAATACTTCCTTAAAAGGTTTAGGAAGTTCGACATGTCCCCAACAATTCTCACCAACCTCTGCAGATACGCTGTAGAAAGCATTTTATCGGGATGCATCACAGCACGGTTTGTTAACAGCTCCACCCTCCCTTCCATTGACTCCATCGACACCATGCTGCCTCGGCAAGGCCACCAGCTTAATGAAGGACCAGTCTCACCCTGCTCACTCCCTCTTCTCCCCCCTCCCACCAGGCACGAGGTAAGATATTGAAAACACACACCTCCAGATTCAAGACCAATTTCTTTACAGATGTTATCAGGCAACTAAACCATCCTATCACCAACTAGAGAGTGGTCCGGACCTACAATCTAGTCCATTGGAGACCTTCCGACTGTATTTAATTGGACTTTCCTGGACTTTACCTTGCACTAAACATTATTTGCTTTATCTTGGTTCTGTACACTCTGGGTGGTTTGGTTGTAATCACGTATAGTCTTTTCGCTGACTGGATAGCATGCAACAAAAGTGCTTTTCACTGTACTTTGATGCGCTGACAATAAATAAACCGATAAATAAACTAAATAAAGTAAACTAAATAAAAGGAATGAAGTGAAGATTTTGGAGGGGGTGCAGAAAAGGTTTTACCTGAATGATGTCTAGATTAAAGGGTATAAGGTATGAGTAGAGTTTGAAAAAGCATGTACGGTTTCCTCCGGAGTGCCAGAAGTTGAGGGGAGACCTGATACAAGTGTATAAGGTTATAAGAGGCACAGATAGAGTAGACAGTCAGAACCAGGTCTCTGGTGCTATGAAGCATGTCTTCACCATCAGACTACTGTGCTGTTTTCCGTCGTTGCTTCGGTGCTATTTTACACATCAATTCAGTTCATCTCCGCTCCTCCTTGCCACCGGCTTTACATCGATGCAGCTACTGGTTTGCGATTCTTCTGGACCAGAATTATTCTGGGAATCTTCCACTGGAGATTATTCGGGAAAACTGTGAACTGTTCCTGTTGTAAGCATCCAGCACTCTGAGCCATCTAACAACACGCTGAGGACACTGTTGTTGAAAATCCTTTGCTATGTTTTTGTTCGCATTTGCTTTGACATCTAGCTGCTTTTCATCCATCACCACAACTCCCTCTGGGATAAAAATAGCTTCATTCATATAGAATCCCCCAGAAGATGGTGTACATGATAAAACGAGTGTACAGAGACTTTGAACACAAGGTTATGTGCAGAAAGTACCTTTCAGGCAGTTTCTCTTTTCATGTCTCTGTAGATTTTTTTCTTCCCTTAAAATATTTGTCCTTTTGAAAGTTACTATTGAATCTGTTCCAATGCCCTTTCAGGCATTACATTTCAGATCAGAACAAGACACCACCAGAAAGAAACATTCCTCCACTCATGTCTGGTTCCTTTTCTGATTACCTCTTCTCATGGAAACCATTTCACCTCCATCATTCCTGATGATCACTCCACCAAGAACTTGATGTGTTTGGTTTAGTTTGGAGATGTCACGCAGTTACCACCTTTACCCCACCGAGTCGGCACCGACCAGCGATCACCCCCATGCACTAGCAGTATCCTACACACAAGGGACAATTTAGAATTTTACCAAAGCCAATTGTCCTACAAACCTGTGTGTCTTTGGAGTGTGGGAGGAAACAAAAGCACCTGGAGAAAACCATGCAGATCACAAGGGGAACGTACAAACCCCAGTACAGACAGCACCTGTAGTCAGGATCGAACCTGGCTCTCTGGTGCAACTCTACGGTTGAACCACTTTGCCGCACCGAACTTGGATATAATGATCCTCAGGCACCTATATCTACTTGTCAATGGTAGCAGTGATGGGAGACCATGGTCAAAGTAGTGTTCATTTTATTAATGGTCTTCTTAAGACATCACTTCCCGTAGATTCCTTTGATGGTGGGGTGGTGAGTACCCATGTTAAATTGACTCAAAGTACTGAAGCAATTCAACAGGTCAGGCAGCATCTCTGGATATCATTGATAGGTGACATTTTGGGTCGGGACCCTTATTCAGACTGATGTTGTGGATCAGTCTGAAGAAGGCCCTCCAGAAATGGTGCCTGATCTGCTGATTCCTTGTCACTACAGTTCAGAACCCTTGATGGACAGGGTAATGTCCATCACTTTCTGCTGTATCCTTCATTCTTTGCCATTGGAATTTCCAAACCAGCTGGTGGTGCAACCTGTCAGAATGCTCTGCAGCATTCAGCCACATGCAAAAGGTACTGCGCCTCTGAGGAGATTGTTCACTGGAGCAGTAATAAAGAAGGGACCCAACCCTAAAAGCTGCCTGCCAATTCCCTCCACAAATGCTGCTTGACCCATTGAATTCCTCCAGTACTTTGTGCTTGGTTCAAAATTCCAGCATCTGCAGTTGTGGATCTGTGGAATTCTCTGCTGATCTGTGGAATTCTTTGCCACAGAAGGCAGTGGAGGCCAATTCACTGGATGTTTTCAAGAGAGAGTTAGATTTAGCTCTTAGGGCTAACGGAATCAAGGGATATGGGGAAGAAGCAGGAACAGGGTACAGATTTTGGATGATCAGCCTTGAACATATTGAATGGAGATGCTGGCTCGAAGGGCCGAATGGCCTACTCCTGCACCTATTTTCTATGTTTCTATGTTTCTATGCCATTCTTGGTGAAGGCATACTCACCTTATCTACTGTTAGTAACCAGATTGGTGTACCTATAAAGATTATACAAGCTAATTATTGATAGCGTTTAGATCAGGTCAGGATCCTGTTGTTTTTCTTCCTTCATTTGGAGATAAGCGCGGAAACAGGCACTGCAGCCCACTGAATCCGCGCCGACCAGTGATCCCCGCACGCTAACACTATCCTTCATGTTCGGGACAAATTATAATTTTTACCAAAGTATGTTATCCTACAAACCTGTATGTCTTTGGAGTGTGGGGGGAAACCTGAGCACCCAGAGAAAACCCACGCGGATCACGGGAGGAATGTACAAACTCCATCAAGGCAGCATCCATGGTCAAAATCAAACCAGGCTCTCTGGTAAGGCAGCAACTCTACCACTGCGACCGCCTTGTGCCACCGCTAATCATGTGCTATTTTCTCCGTATTTCTCAGTGATTATTTTACATAATCAGCCCTCATGAGCAATTATTCTCTTTTCTATATGTTTCTGTAGCAAAACACAAGGAAAGGCCTTTAATTCAATTCCTGCTCACTGCGTAGATCTTAATCTTCTCCTGTTCCCTAGATGACTTGTGCTGGTAGCAAAAGATAAATAAAAAGTTAAAACCTTTGGCATCTGTTCAATATGTATGGGTGAGGAGGAGGTATTATGTCTTGTCAAACATACTCTCAAGGGAGGTATGATGTACTTGTGTTTCAGACGTTTGTTGGTCACGATTTCTTACTTTGAATCATTCCACATTTGAATTACCTTCATCCATCGGGTAAAATGTAGTCAGTGATGAATATTCAGATAATTATTTATTCATTCTTATGCAGAAAATGGGAGTCAATATTTTTATTTCTATTCATTCCGATGGTATTGTTAACTTAGAACTTAGAATAGGTTAGTACAAGAACTGGCCCTTCGGCCCACAATATCTATGCAGAAGAAATTCGGCAAGGCTTTTGGTTTATTGTCCATTCCTTGTTAACCCAAGTACTTTCCAAATCCGCAGCTAGGACATGCATCTTGGAACGGATTGTACAGGGAGGAGCGAGGGAGGGGCAGATTGAGGTGTCAGTGGAGTGGACCAGAGGTTCTGCAGTAACCTGAAGCTCAGGTGGATCAAATGCCACTCCAATAGGATGAGCACGTGGATCGAACGCAGCCTGCAGCGGCACGGAGCGGCAGAGCAGAGATGGAGTACATCGACAACCTCGCTTGGCCAGGTTGACCCCTGCAACTCCGACCCAATACTGTCACCAGTACAATCTATAATTCCTACACGTTTGTACTTAAGTATGATTGTGCCTGTACATAGTAAGATTTAGTGAACTGTATGCAAAAAATGAATTTCTCTGTACCATTGAACCATTAGATGCATATCATTAGCACATGTCATTTCATTGGAACTCTGATTGCCAGTTCCTCCAGCAGTTTGTGCTTTCCACTCTGCTTTAAATGTTAGCCAATCTCCGCCAATGACTTCATCTGCACTGCTCTCTGGGAGTTCTCAAGGCAATTCTCAAAAAATCACAGTGCCCTGAGAACATAGGTTTAGGTGAGAGGGGAAAGACTTAATAGGAATCTGAGGGGCACACTTTCACACAGAGTGTGGTGAGTATATGGAATGAGCTGCCAGAGGAGGCAGTTAAGGTAGATACTATTTAAAATATTTGACTTTTAGACACATACAAGAAAGGATTAGAGAGATATAGGCCAAACACAAGCACCTGGGTCTAGTGTAGATGGGGCAGCTTGGTGGGCATGTTCGACAAGTTGGGCTGAAGGGCTTATTTCTGTGCTATATGACTATAACTCTAAAAGGACATCCCCGCCATCTCTAAACAGTATTTTAGACATTGGACAAGTACATGGAGAGGAAAGGTTTAGAGGGATATGGATCAAACGCTGGAAAATGAGACCAGACTAGATGGGGAATCTTGGTCAGCATGGTCGAGTTGGGCCGAAGGGCCTAGTTCACTGAATAGACAGCTACAATCATTCAGCATTTGCCATTGCTTCTTCTCATTTTAGATCTGAATTGTCAATGCATTTTATTTCTCTATGGATCCTTTAACTTATCTTCCTTCCTTCCTCCTTTATTTCCTAAGCAGCACAATACCCCCTTATTCCTCATGCACAGCTCAATTATCTACATTGAAATTAATTTGACATTTTCATGCTAATTAACTTATTTACTGCAATTAAGGATATACGTACAGCAAATACAAAACAGCAGTCTCTTTTGTACAGTGAAAACAGGCTGCCCCTGGCAGTGCTCTCTCTTTTTTTTTTTCCTTTTTTTTTTATGTCAGTATATCGTTTAATCCCCAGTGAACGAACAGTAAATGGCATATAGGTCAAAAGTGATAGGAGTCGAACGAGGCCATTCGGCCCATCAAATCTATTCCACCATTCATTCATGGCAAGACAATAAATGCTGGACAAACTCAGCGGGTGAGGCAGCATCTATAGAGAAAAGGAAATAGGTGACATTTCAACTCTCTCTCTGCCTTTTCTCTTCTCCCTCTCTCTCTCTCTCTCTCTCCCTCTCCCTCTCCCTCTCCCTCTCTCTCTCTCTCTCTCTCCCTCCCTCTCTCTCCATCTCTCCTCTCTCTCTCTCTCCCTCTCTCTTTCTCCCTCTCACTCTCTCTCTCCCTCTCTCTTTCTCCCTCTCACTCTCTCCCTCTCTCTCTCTCTCTCTCTCCCTCCCCCTCTCCCTCACTCCCTCTTATCTCTCTCTTTCTTTTTTGTTCCCTTTCCAAGGACTTTATTCAGCAATTGCATATTACAGCGTACCAACCGTACATAAATGTTCAATGGTTACAGTACATCAAGCTGACATTATAATACAATGGTGCAATCAATATTAACAATGCTCTCGACCCCCTCGCGGTGACCAGCGTACACAGAAGGCCTCTCCATGGACACCGTCTGTTCCCTCTCCAGGGACACACAAGCATGGACATAGGCCCGGAAGCAGGGCAGGCAGCCGACTCTGTTGTGACCATCGGCCGCCTGCTGCCTGGACCCACAAATGGCCATCTTGGCCAGGCCAAGGAGCAAACCGACAGGGAGATCCTCTCCCTCTCTCCCTCTCCCTCTCCCTCTCTGGAGAGGGAGGATGGAGGAAGCTGGAGGATGATACATAGGTGGAAGGGGATGGAAGGAGGGTGAAATTGAGAAATGGGTGTGATTCCAGGTGTGGCACAGGGAAGAGAATGGGGGAGGAATACAAACATTTAAAAACATAAACAAATAGATAAACGTAAAGCTGAATTAATAAATGAATTAAAAAAGTAGATGTTAGATAAATAAATAAATGGACAGGTAGATAGATAACTAAATTAAAACAACAATACATGAGAAAATAGAAAGATTAGATAGATAGATAGATAGATAGATAGATAGATAGATAGATAGATAGATAGATAGATAGATAGATAGATAGATAGATAGATAGATAGATAGATACATACATACATACACAGATACACAGATAGACACACAGATAGACACACAGATACACAGATACACAGACAGATGGATAGATGGATAGATGGATAGATAGATAGATAGATAGATAGATAGATAGATAGATAGATAGATAGATAGATAGATAGATAGATAGATAGATAGATAGATAGATAGATAGATAGATAGATAGATAGATAGATACACAGACAGACAGACAGACAGACAGACAGACAGACAGACAGACAGACAGACAGACAGACAGACAGACAGACAGACAGACAGACAGATAGATAGATAGATAGATAGATAGATAGATAGATAGATAGATAGATAGATAGATAGATAGATAGATAGATAGATAGATAGATAGATAGATAGATAGATAGATAGCATCCATACCCTTAGCTTGTAAGTTAACCAAGTGGAATATGAGGTGCTGTTTCTCCAGTTCTTCCATTCCTCATTGCTTTGGAACTTCGTGGCTCATAGGTGATTCCATCAGACACTGTATGAGTCAAAAACATGAAGGGCAATGGAAAGAATCATGTGATTGAGTCATGGCCCATGAGGGTGGCGAAACACCAACACAAACTGATTGAGTCAAATTGCTTGATGAGCGGGGGAAGGTTGGAAAACATGCTTCACTTGGCAAACAAACACAACTTCGATAATTAGGCCATCTATCCCTTTCAAATGTGCACTTACAACAATTTTGGAATACTTATTTTGTCACTCACGCGACTGATGCACAGGAGAGTAATTGGTGTGAGAGGAAAGAAGGAACAAACAACAACAGCAATTTGTTTTATGTAATGCCATTAATAGTAAGGTAACTGAGGTGCTTGGAGAGATGTGTTTTAAGTAGCATCCCGCAGAAGGAAGCAGAGATAGAGAAGAGAAGAAATTGCAATTTTTTAACTTAGGTGATATTATTGCAGTTATTAATGGTAGAATATACGTATATTCAAGGATGATAAAGAAACCAGATTGAAATAACAAGGCATGTTAGAGAAGATTAGAGAACATTCTTGAAGTACACAAGATGATGTCAGAAATGTATGATGCTCACCGTAATCTTCGAATCATAAAACTACGATTGTTGCACTCTTGGGCGGCACAGTGGCGCGGCAGGTAGAGCTGCTGCCTCAAAGCCCCAGAGACCTAGATTCGATCCTGCCCTCGGGTGCTATCTGTGTGGAGTTTGCACATTCTGCATGTGACTGTGTGTGCTTCCTCCTGGTGCTCCGATTTCCTCCCACATTCCAAATACAAGTTTGTTGGTTAATTGGCTCTGGTAATATTATAAAATGTCCCTAGTGTGCGTTGGATAGTGCTAGTGTACAGGGATCGCTGGTTGGTGCCGACTTGGTATGCCGAAGGGTCTGTTTCCGTGCTGTATGTCTCAACTAAACTAAACTAAACAAAGATAGATAAGACCAAAGATGAGAGCTTTTAAAAGTTGTATATATATTAAAACTAGAAGTCAGTGAAATTCAACGGCCACAGGCAGCAGAGTTTAGGTTGACTTCATTCTTATGGGAATTAAGGAGTCCGGCTGAGAAGAAGAAACAAGAAACTGGAGATGCTGGTTTACAAGAAAAAGAGAAACTCCAATTTAGAGGTTTGTTGAATCAGTCGAGTATAGAGATGGAAAAATGCAGGATAGAAAGATTCAGAAGCTGAAGCAGATGGAAAACTTTACCAAAGTAGAATGGGGAATTTTTTTGGTGTTTCATAGTTGTGTGATTTGAAACCTATCTTTGGGACAAAATTGGCACCAAGTTTGGCACCATTCTGTTTATGTTTCAGACAGCTATCAGGTCAGGAGTTGGGTAGGGATTGAGAAGCAAAGTCTATGGCTGTAAGATCTCAATAGTTTTCCTAAATGAATATAAAGTTTTAATATATATTTGCCAATCCCTCACTTCTGATTACAGTTCAATAGGTAGTCTACAAGAACTACTGCAACTCCCAATGGAAGTCAACAAGCACACAGGGGGAACCATAAGTCACTCAACTGTTCCCATCGTCACTGATGCGGTGTTAACTAATCTCAAGTTAAGCGTCAAGAGTGTTTATCTGTCATATGTACTGAAAATGGAACAGGCAGTGCAGTGGTGCAGCGGTAGATTTGCTGCCTTAAGGGCGTGTCCCACTTTCACGACTTAATTTAAAACCTCTGCCAAGTTTAAAAAAAATCAAGATCGTGGTAATCTACGGACTCCTATGACCTTCCACGAATATGTTCACGAACTCCTATGAACTCCTACGAGTATGTCTACGAATTCCCACGCCTATTTTGATGCCCTCCTTACGAGTAAAATGTTGCAATTTAGAAACATAGAAAATAGGTGCAGGAGTAGGCCATTTGGCCCTTCGAGCCTGCACTGCCAATAAATATGATCATGGCTGACCATCCAACTCAGTATCCTGTACCTGCCTTCTCTCCATACCCCCTGATCCCTTTAGCCACAAGGACCACGTTTAACTCCCTCTTAAATATAGCCAACTAACTGGCCTCAACTATGTTCTGCGGCAGAAAATTCCATAGATTCACCACTCTCTGTGTCAAAATTGATTTTCTCATCTCGGTCCTAAAAGACTTCCCCCTTATCTTTAAACAGTGACCCCTTGTCCTGGACTTCCCCAACATCGGGAACACTCTTCCTGCATCTAGCCTGTCTAACCATATAACCATATAACCATATAACAATTACAGCACGGAAACAGGCCATCTCGGCCCTTCAAGTTCGTGCCAAACAACTTTTTTCCATTAGTCCCACCTGCCTGCACTCATACCATAACCCTCCATACCCTTCTCATCCATATGCCAATCCAATTTATTTTTAAATGATACCAACGAACCTGCCACCACCACTTCCACTGGAAGCTCATTCCACACCGCTACCACTCTCTGAGTAAAGTAGTTCCCCCTCATGTTACCCCTAAACTTCTGTCCCTTAATTCTAAAGTCATGTCCTCTTGTTTGAATCTTCCCTATTCTCAAAGGGAAAAGCTTGTCCACATCAACTCTGTCTATCCCTCTCATCATTTTAAAGACCTCTATCAAGTCCCCCCTTAACCTTCTGCGCTCCAGAGAATAAAGACCTAACTTATTCAACCTATCTCTGTAACTTAGCTGTTGAAACCCAGGCAACATTCTAGTAAATCTCCTCTGCACCCTCTCTATTTTGTTGACATCCTTCCTATAATTGGGTGACCAAAATTGTACACCATACTCCAGATTTGGTCTCACCAATGCCTTGTTCAATTTTAACATTACATCCCAGCTTCTATACTCAATGCTCTGATTTATAAAGGCTAGCATACCAAAAGCTTTCTTTACCACCCTATCTATATGAGATTCTCTCACCTTACCCTGGATCCAATACCAGTATAATATAATAGAAACTGCTGTGAGGAATCAGCACGTATCTGACTCAAACAGCTGCTCCGTCTTGACCTTTAAACTACACCTTTAATATACAAACCAAAAGCACGGTACCTTTACTAAAACACTGTACCTTTAACCAGAAAGCAGAAATACTAACCAGAGGTTCCACCCAATCAGCTGCTTCCTCTAGTCTGCTTGCACCAATCAGCGGCTTCCACCAGAAACCTCCCTATTCAGTATGGAATGTTCCGGATTTCGGTAAAAACAAGCCCCGCGCTGGATTTATCTACTCACCGCCCCTGACCCTCCTCCACTCGCTGCAACGGTCCCGGGCCTCTGTACAAACAAGCCCCGCGCTGGATTTATCTACTCACCGCCCCTGACCCTCCTCCACTCGCTGCAACGGTCCTGGGCCTCTGTACAAACAAGCCCCGCGCTGGATTTATCTACTCACCCCCCCTGACCCTCCTCCACTCGCTCCAATGGTCCCGAGCCTCTAACCCCTTAAGAATTTTGTAAGAATTTCTTTCATCCCGACCATTTCTTTACGCATGGACATTTTTTATCGGGCTGGAAAAAACGTCCCAACTTACCTGATGCCACAAGTACTTACGGTTAGAATAACGGGCCGCTATGATATATCTACAAACTCCTACGACCTCCTATGGACTCGTTACGAACATTCTGCGAGTTTGAATCAAGGGAAAAACTCGGGAGAATTTGTGAATAACTCGTGAAAGTGGGACAGACCCTTTACAGCGGCAGAGACCCATGTTCGATTCTGACCATGGGTGCTGTCGGTACGAAGTTTGCATGCTTTCCCTGTGACCGCAAGGGTTTTCTCCAGCTGCTCCAGTTTCCTCCCACACTCCAAAGACATAGAAGTTTGAAGGGTTATTGGCTCCTGTAAAGTGTAATTTGCCTCTAGTACGTAGGATAGTGCTAGTGTATGGGTGATCGATGATCGGCGCAGACTCGCTGAGCCGAAGGGCTTGTTTTACGCATTATCTCTAAAGTCTAAAGTGGTAATGTAATTTATACTTGGTGTGAGCTCTGGAGACATCTTCAGTTCTGCCACAATTGACGTTCTGGTTTTGGTCGCTGTTTTCTGAGAGGTAAGCATGTTGTTTAGGATTCAAGTGGTTATCGTGCTCATGTGAAACTCATCCACTGTGAGTGTTAACACTTTTATTTTAAAATTGCAGAAGCCTTCATTTAAATATCAGAGAGGGTGTTGTTATATAAAAACATGAAGTGCTTATTCACCAATGTCACCATCAGACTTCAGAATTCATTACACATTTAGCCCTAATCATTTTAATGACCACTTATGCCTTTATTTAAGTAATTGTCACAGATATTCCCATTATATATATTGGACCTATTAGTGTACATGTGCAAAAATGCAATGTTTGCTATGGTACTGTGTATAATAGCAACTCATCCAGCCATCCTCTAATATACTTATCAGCTTGTCCATCAGATGTCCACCTGCATTCATTGATCTGCACAACTCTCACCAGCTTCTACGGATGCACCGTCGAAAGCATTTTATCGGAATACATCACAGCTTGGTTTGGGAACAGGTCCATGCAAGAAACTGCAGAGAATTGTGGAAGCAGCCCAGACCATCACAGAAACTAAACTCCCTTCAATTAATTCCATTTAAACATCACACTGCCTCAGCAAGGCCACCAGCATAATTAAGGACCAGTCTCACTCTGGTCACTCCCATTGTTTCCCTTTCCAATCAGGCATGAGTTACACAAGTGTGAAAATGCATACCTCCAAATCCAGGGACGGTTTCTTCCCAACTATTATCAGGCAGCAGAACCATCCCACCAACCATTAGAGATTACAATTTTACCAAAGCCACTAAACCTGTTGGTCTTTAGAGTGTAGGAGAAAACCGGAGCACCTGGAGAAAACCCACGTGGTCACAGGGAGAATGTACAAACTCCATAGAAGCAGCACCACTAGTGAGGATCGAACCCGGGTCTCTAGCGCTGTAAGGCAGCAACAGTGCCACTTTGCTGCCCCACTGCGCTGATCTGTGCCGGATCTACAACGGATACAAAATTGAGACCTGGAGTAGATCAATTGAGAAGTGAAGGGGGAAGAGTTGGGATAGAGAATGGTGGATAATAGTTGGGGAGTCTGAAGAAGGGTCTCGACCTGAAATGTCACCCATTCCTTTTATCCAAAGATGCTGCCTGTCCCGCTGAGATACTCTCGCATTTTGTGGCTATCTTCCGCTTCTACAAATGTTGCTTGACTTGCTGAGCTCTTTTTTGAGCAGTATTTTCTTCCAGTGTTGGAGTCTTTAGCCCAAATCTACTAAAGTGAATGAGCCAATAATACAGTCTTTGCATTCTGTAGATTGTACGCACTGCAGCCACAGTGCAATAGTAGTAACCAAATTAATGTTTCGGTTTCCTGATAGAGTGCTAGTAAAATGGTCACAAAGTCCTGGAGTAATACAGCATAGAAACATAGAAACATAGAAAATAGGTGCAGGAGTAGGCCATTCGGCCCTTCGAGCCTGCACCGCCATTCAATGTGATCATGGCTGATCATCCAACTCAGTATCCCGTACCTGCCTTCTCTCCATACCCCCTGATCCCTTTAGCCACAAGTGCCACATCTAACGCCCTCTTAAATATAGCCAATGAACTGGCCTCAACTACCTTCTGTGGCAGAGAATTCCAGAGACTCACCACTCTCTGTGTAAAGAATGTTTTCCTCATTTCGGTCCTAAAGGAATTCCCCCTTATCCTTAGACTGTGACCCCTTGTTCTGGACTCCCCCAACATCGGGAACAATCTTCCAGCATCTAGCTTGTCCAACCCCTTAAGAATTTTGTAGGTTTCTATAAGATCCCCCCTCAATCTTCTAAATTCCATCGAGTACAAACCGAGTCTATCCAATCTTTCCTCATATGAAAGTCCTGACATCCCAGGAATCAGTCTGGTGAATCTTCTCTGTACCCCCTCTATGGCAAGGATGTCTTTCCTCAGATTTGGAGACCAAAACTGTACGCAGTACTCCAGGTGTGGCCTCACCAAAACCCTGTACAACTGCAGTAGAACCTCCCTGCTCCTATACTCAAATCCTTTCGCTATGAATGCTAACATACCATTTGCTTTCTTCACTGCCTGCTGCACCTGCATGCCTACTTTCAATGACTGGTGTACCATGACACCCAGGTCTCGTTGCATCTCCCCCTTACCTAATCTGCCACCATTCAGATAATAGTCTACCCTCATGTTTTTGCCACCAAAGTGGATAACCTCACATTTATCCACATTGTACTGCATCTGCCATGCATCTGCCCATTCACTCAGCCTATCCAAATCACCCTGCAGCCTCCAAGCATCCTCCTCACACCTAACTATACCCCCCAGCTTGGTATCATCTGCAAATTTGGAGATGTTGCATTGAATTCCCTCGTCCAAATCATTAATATATATTGTAAATAGCTGGGGTCCCAGCACTGAGCCTTGCGGCACCCCACTAGTCACTGCCTGCCATTCTGAAAAGGACCCGTTTACTCCTACCCTTTGCCTCCTGTCTGCTAGCCAGTTCTCTATCCACATCAATACTGAACCCCCAATACCGTGTGCTTTAAGTTTGTATGCTAATCTCTTATGTGGGACCTTGTCGAAAGCCTTCTGAAAGTCTAGATATAACACATGTTAGCAGGCAGCATCTCTAGAGAAGATGGTTCAATAGTTCAATGGAGCTTTATTGTCACTTTTGCATGGCACAGCAAAATTATATTTGCATATCTCACACACGCACGAATCACCATATTTTGGCGCCATTTACAAAAAGTTCTAAGTCCGGTCTACGTGTTCAATGCACTGGAGCTGTTCCCGATCCAAGTAAGTCATAGGCAGCTGCAGGGCCTCCTCCATTGGCTCGGCCCGCGAACCGACGCCCTCTCCTCACCCGACTGCCTTTGTGTCTGGGGCGCCTCCTGCTGCCGACCTTGAAGGCGCTGGAGGCAACATCTTGATCCCATTCCTACTGACCCACTCCTCTCATTGTTGACAGCGGCTTCCTCCTCCTCATGGATAGGTGACTTTGGGTCGGGTCCCTTCTCCGGACTAATAAAAAGTAGGTGGCTTTGTCCTGGATGGTGCTGAGCATAAGAATTGTTAGAGTGGTTCTCATTCAGGCAACTTGCCAAGAATTTTTTTAAAGGACTCAAAGTGCTGGAATAAATTAGCAGGTCACACAGCATCCCTGGAGATCATGATAGGTGATGTGGGTGACTGAAGAAAAGTCTTGACCCAAAACGTCATCCATTCCTTCCCTCAAGAGATACAGCCTATCCTGCTGAGTTACTCCAGCATTTTGTGTCTATCTTCGGTTTAAACCAGCAACTGCAGTTCCTTTCTACACATGATAGGTGATGTTTTGGTGAGGTCCCTTCTTCAAACTAGCCAGGATTCTTTTTGTTTATCAGAGCCAGGATAGAAAGGCATGGCATCTCAATTCATTACAATGCAGGCAAATGGGACTAGCCCAATATGTCAACTTGGTTGGTATGAATGTGGTGGGCCTAAGGGTGTGTTTCCATGCTGTGTGTTCTATGACTTGAAGAGAAATGGAGCATGTGGTTGACACTCAGTCAACAGCCAAGATGGTGAAATGGGGTGGTGTTGCAATACCCAAGACCGATGAGTGCAACCAGAGGTGGACCATCCATCTCCAGTGCCCGATCCACCCTTAGAGGACTTCCCAGGCACATCTTCAGAACTTGCCAAAACAGACTTGAGACCATGACCGTTGTGTGAAAAATGAATGACTTTGGTGAATGAACACCACATTTGGAATTCAGGGTCTCATGTCAAAACATCCTCTATCCATGTTCCATATTCTCCAGAGATGCTGCCTAACCCACTGAGTTGCTCCAGCACGTTTGTTGTCAACCAGCATCTACAGTTCCTTGGATCCAAAAAATGAGGCAGTAATCTTCAAGAGCTCAATGGATAGTCACAACAAGCTCTTACCTGAAGGAGTCATTGCTAAAATCATCCAGTATTGGTCACCTTGGAGTTGCATGAATGCAGGCTGTATCTGTTAACCCAATAGTCATTGTATCTTTGGAGTACTAAATTGGGCAATTGGGCAAAATATTCAAGTTTGAACAATTAATCTCTTAATTTAAAGAGAATTTCTGGAAATCCTCTTCACAGTCCATCTATTTATATCATGGCCTTCCCTTATCCCAACCAAAAAGAATAGCTACAATTTTTGCTTTCATGTCTTGTACCATGCAGCCATTCCCTGACGCTGCTATTTGTGCTAAATCAAATGCAATTTTGTGCTCTGGGAGCTTGCCCACGGAAAATGGGCCAAAGGAGTAAAGACTGTCATTCCATCAGTCCGTACAGAAATTGAAGCCAGGTCTCCGAGGTGACAGATCGCTATCTAATCCACACAACCGCCCAGCCACACATTAATGCAGGTTCTGTCAGCTTGAAAATTACATTCTGAAAAGGAATAATTGCTCTCAGCCACACCACTGTCAGACTGCAAGTTAAAAATTGCTTCCTGTGCCCCAGAAATTTGCTCTCCCGGTATGGAACAGTTGGCAGCTGTCCTGCCTGAATCACTGGATTCAAGGTCCTTACGGTGGTCCCGCATCTCCAGCAGCCTAGGTTTGATCCCGACCTCCGGTGCTGTCGGTGTGGAGTTCAATGATACTTTATTTGCCACATGTGCCAAAAGTACAGTGCAACTCATTTTTTGTATACAGTTACGTACAAGTATCACGATACATAAGCACTTAGATACATCCTAGATAAGCATCTCAGCTACAGTACAAGTTTATAACAGTGGAACACTGAGACATTATACAGCGTTGCCAGTTCTCCCTGTGACGGCATGGGTTTCCTTCTGGTGCTCTGGTTTCCTCCCCAATTGCAAATACGTGCAGGTTTGTGGTTTAATTGGCCTCTGTCAATTTCCCCTAATGTATGGAGTAGATGAGAAAATAGGATAACGTAGAACTAGCGTGAATGAGAGATCGATGGTCGGCATCGACTCAGAGGGCCGAACGTCCACTTTCCATGCTGTATCTCTAATCAAATCAAATCTAAAAGGCTTTTTTCTCAGCAGAGGGGAGAATGCAAACGTGTAAATAATCTTGACCTCGCATGCTGTCTGTATGAAGTTTGCTTGTTCTCCTTGTGATCGTGCCTGGGTGATTCTAGATGCTCCTGTTTGTTGTTTGGAAATAAAGCCCATTGAGTGAGCTCACCTTACTGTGTGCGCACCAGTGTCTTTATTGTTTATCTGGTGTCATGACGGATGCCACAGCCTGGATAGTGTGGATGTGGAGAGGACGGATCCAGGAGTAAAAGAGAGTAGGACCAGAGGACACAGCCTGAAAATAAAACATACCTTTAAAATGGAGATGAGGTGGGTTTTCTTTGGCCAGAGGGTGGTGAATCTGTGGAATTCATTGCCACAGATGGTCGTGCAAGCCGCAATTGGTACTTTAAAGTGGTGATTGATAAGTTCTTGAATAGTAAGGGTGTCAAAGGTTGCAGGAAGAAGGTGGGAGAATAGGGTTGAGAGGGAAAGATAGATCAGCCACGATCCAATGGTGGAGCAGACTTGATTGGCCAAATGGCCCAATTCTGCTCTCATGTTTTATGAATATGAATAGATGAGTACTTGATGGTTGGCATGTACATGGTGAACCTTTTCTCTAGTGTTGTATTCTATGACTGCACGCAGCTGGCATTCAGTAGGATACAATAGAGCTTGATAATACTATAGTTGGAAATGATTTAAATACTAAACTAGATTAACATTAGAATCCAAAATGCTGCAGTTGTACACAAATGGGAATCTGCAACATGCCCCAGTGTGCACTTCCAATCACTAAAATACCTATTGCTATTATTGGAGGATGGAGAGGGGAGATTTCACTATAGTTTCATATTTCTGCAACCTGCAGTAGTTGAATTGTTTTGGAGCCGAAGACAGTCTCTATTTCATAGCTTACCATTGTCACTATTTTTTTCAATCAGCAGGGAATCTCTCTCAATTTAGTTTACATGTATCATAAAATTGAACTCATTTTCAGTGTAAACAGTTTCTATTGAAATTGTAATTGGTGATGCTGAAATTTGCTGATGTTTGCATGCTAAATGCTATGACTGAGGCTTCAGGGTACACGTGCAAAATTCTGCAAATACTTAGCAGGGCAGGCTGCATCCATTGAGGGAAGACCTGATAGAAGGGCATTTAATCCACCACCAATTTTCTGGCAATTCTGAAGAAGAGCCTCGACCAGAAATATCACCTATTCCTTCCCTCCAGAGATGCTACATGTCCTGCTGAGTTATTCCAGCATTTTGTGCCTCTCTATGGGCACTCTCTATGGTCGTTTTGCAGAAAATGCTCATTACACACACAATCATATTATAAAGGTCTCGGATTGTCCCTTGAACAAAAGATACTGAGAAGAAAAAGCATTTCAAATCAATAGGAGTCCTGAATACTGAAGGCATGACTGTAGCCTGCCCGAGGGCTGGTATTGATCTTAAATCTAAATTTTAAGTGTTCAAAAATTCTACTGAGGTGAAAGATAAATCCACGTTTATCTTTTTGAACTGAATTAATCTTCATTAATGATTCTTCAGCAATTTGTTTATACATTACTGAAATAAATTTGGCACCCCCCATTGTAGATACAGTATTGGCTATGTATCCATTGAAATGTACTGACAGTGTAATATTCACTTAGAATATACCAGCACCTCAGCCCGACAAGAAGATCTCCTTCAACTTTAAATCAATGGTAGGATGAAGGAATGCAGCAGCTATTGTGTTGGATTGATTACCTTACCTTGATTACCGCAGAACTGCAGTAAAGCAGTACAGTAAACCCTCATTATTATGGGCCTCTTTATAATGGATTTTGGTTATAGCAGGCAAACCTACCAGCCTTCGTGGTTAGGCTGCCGACACCACCCCTGGCCCACACCGCCTCCCCGGCCACTTCCCGCTTGTGCTTGCTGCCACCGCAGACCCTTACCTGCACTGCAGCTGCCCGCAGGCCGCATACAATGACTCTGGCGATTCTCCCCCTGGCCACCAGCAGGCCCGGGCCGGCAACTCACCTGGATTCCAGGCCCAGTTCTGGACCGAGTCTAAAGAAGGGTCCTGCCCCAAAAGTTCACCTATCCGTGTTCTCCATAGATGCTGCCTGACCCGCTGAGTTACTCCAGCACTTTGTGTTTTTTTGTGTCGCAACAAGCATCTGCAGTTCTTTGCTTCTACTACCTGTAAAATGATGCTCCATTACTCGGTAATCCCTTACTGGGTTACGGCAGTCAATCAGCAATATTGGACACTATTTCTCCCCTTATGGTTAGCTATAACAAGGGTTTATCGTACTCTCTAAAGATGTCATAGTTGAGTCAAGTTGTCGAAGGTTTATGTTCCTCTCCAGAGACCCGAATTTAAAGTTCTCAGCTATCCCTCAGAGTTGCTGCAGTTTAATGCCCCTGTCCCACTTAGGAAACCTGAACAGAAACCTCTGGAGACTTTGTGCCCTGCCCAAGGTTTCCGTGCGGTTCCTGGAGGTTTTTGTCAGTCTCCCCAATGGTCGAAAGTGGTTTCCGTTTTAAAAATCGGTAATGTTTCAGTCGAAGCCGGTTGCGATGCTAGTTGAAGGTGGTTGCCGGAGGACAAAAACCTCCGGGAACCTCCGGGAACCACACGGAAACCTTGGGTGGGGCGCAAAGTCTCCAGAGTTTTTCGTTCAGGCTCCTAAGTGGGACAGGGGCATAAGGGAAATTCTAAACCAAGGTCAAGTCAAGCTCAGTTTCTTGTCAAATGCACATGTACAGTGAGGTAAAGGTACAGTAAAATGGGGCAAAGTGATGGTGTAGCAGTCGAGTTGCACCAGGACCTGGGTTGGTTCATGACTACGGGTGTTGTATATACAGACTTTGTACGTTCTCCCTATGATCGCGTGAGTTTTCTCAAGGAGCTCCGGTTACCTCCCATACTTCAAAGATATACAGGTTTATAGGTTAATTAGCTTTGGTGAAAATTGTAAATTGTCCCTAGTGAGTAGGATAGTGCTAGTGTGTGTGGTGATTACTGGATGGCACGGACACGGTGGGCTGAAGGGACTGTTTCCACACTGTAGCTCGAACTAAAGTCTAAAGGAAAGTTATTGATTGAACTGCAGGGAAAGATTTGGGAACCTGGGACTAACAGGATTTCTAATTTCAAAACCCAGTGCAGTCTCACAGAGTCAAATAACCTGCTCTTGCACGTTGTAGAATCATGGAGAGACACAGCACGGAAACAGGTACTACCAATGTGCGGCGTACGTCAAGAATGTTTAAAATTCATATTCACCAGGACTATAACAATAACATTCTTACTTAGGCATAGAGTCATACAGTGAGGAAACAGACGCTTCGACCCAACTTAGACACGCCACCCAACATATCCCATCTACACTAATCCCACCTGCCTACATTTGGCCATATCACTCCAAACCTAACCACTAGGGGGCGCCGCATGATGGCAGCCTCTGCCTACAGTCTGTCTGTTAGTTATTTTTAGTCTGTAGCAGCGGCGCAGCACTGGATTCAACGCGCAGTGGACGATGCCTTACCTGGGATTGCCGTTTGAAGCTCCGAAGTGTTGGGCCGGCTGCTTCAACAATGTGGTGCTGTGGTTTGTGGAGCTCAGCCATGGGAGGCGCTGACTTCAACATCGCGGAGTCCTTGGTTCTCTTTGCCGATGGCCGCCAGCGTGAATCTCCGCGCAGCTCGGCCTGTGGACTTCAGAAGCCGCGATCTCCGGTAAGAAGTGGCCGATTCGGAAGTCCAAGCAGCTGAGGGTGTTCTTCCATTCCGACGTCGGAGTTCCATCATCCCCGCGAGCGGGCCTGAACATTGAGCTGCCCGTAGAGACGGCTGTAGAGGGCTCAGGTGGCCCCGACCATGAGTGAACATCAAAGAACATCAAAGATGACTGAACTTTGGGCCTTCCCTCACAGTGGGAAACTTTGATTCCACTGTGTGGGGATATTTATATTAAAGACTATCGTGATCTGTGTTCATTTTTATTCGTACGGCTGTATGGTGACCCCAAATTTCACTGTACCAATTGGTGCATATGACAATAAATGTCTCTTGAATCTCTTGAAACTTGAACCATCCATATCCTATCCATATACCAAATATTTTCTAAACATTGTGATAGTACCTACCTCAACTACCTCTCCTGGCAGCTTGTTCCATAAACCTGCTTCCCTTTGTGTGGAAAAAGTTGCCCTTGGGTTTCTATTAAATCATCGACATCGTCCCCCCCCCCCCCCCCCCCCCCCCCCCCCCTCACCTTCAACCTTACTCCTCCAGTTCTTGAATGCAGCTTTGTGGGGACATTATTTCAACAACACCCATTTACACTAATCTTCCATCAATCATAATTTTCTGTTATTCTCCCCATAATCTGACCAATGGATTTATCTCTCACCTACACACTAAGGTCAATTTACAGTGGTTCATTGGGGTTTATCTACCAATGTGTCTTTGGGATGCAGGAGGAAACCAGAGCAACTGAAGGAAATTCATGCGGTTGCTTTAGTTAGCTAGTTTATTATTGTCAGTGTATCGAGGTACAGTGAAAAACTGTTTGTTTTCCAGTCAGCTAAAAGATGATACATGGTTACAATCAAGCTGTCCACAACATACAGATACAGGATAGGTCTTCAGAACAATGCACAAACTCCACCCAGACAGTTCCTGAGGTTTAAGATAGACACAAAATGCTGGAGCAAGTCAGCGTGTCAGGCAGCATCTCTGGAGAAAAAGAATAGATGATGTTTGAGATCAGAACCAGAAGAAAGGTTTTAACCTGAAGCGTCATCTATTCCTTTTCTGCAGATATGCTGCCTGGCCCGCTGAGTTACTCAGTGTTTTGCATCTATCTTTGGTATAAGCCATCATCTGCAGTGCTTTCCTACACACTCCTGCAGTGAATCTGGATCCCTGAAGCTGTGAGGCAGCAGCTCCACAAGCTGCACCACTGTGCTGCCTACTTGTGAATCTCTGATTCTCTCTCATCAAAATCACATATTGGGTAGCTTACAACCAACGGAATAAACATTGAATGTTCCAATTTTAAGTAACCTCGAACAACTCACCCCTCCCGCTCCATCATCCCTTTCTCCTCCACCCCACCCACCTTTCTTTCACACCTCCCCTCCCCTGTGCCAGACCTTCACGCATCTGTTTCTCCCGTCTCTCTGAAGGGAGGTGCGTTCAAAAGTAGCCAGAATAAGCCTTGGGGTTTTGCAGGAAAGGGGAGGAGATTTCCTCCAGATCCCAATAACTTTCAAAGTGAAAAACAAACCCCTTTCTCGGATCCTGACCCAAAACATCTTCAGACGGAATCAAAAAGTCTCAAGAAGGGTTCTGACCCAAAACGTCATTTGTCCATTCATACCTCATATGCTGCCTGACCCATTGGTTTCCTTCAGCACTTTGTGTTTTAGTCAAGATTCCAGCATCCACAGCTTCCAGTCCCTCTCTCTCCTCTAAATTTGTTGCCTTTGGTGTTAAATCCTTGACCATTGGTACTGGATTTGGTCACCAGAGAAGATTTTTAATCAAAATGTCACATTCTGAATATGGCTATCAAGTCATCACTTAGCCACATGGCCCTCCTGTGAGTAGGAAGGTGCAAAAACCTCGTGGGGATCTTATGTATTTTCAATTGACGGCACGGTGGCGCAGCAGTAGAGTTGCTACCAGGATTGATCCTGACTACGGGTGCTGTCTATACAGAGTTTGCATCTTCTCCAAGCGACCGCATGAGTTTGCTGTGGGTGCTCCAATTTCCTTCCACATTCCTAAGACGTGCAGGTTTCTATAAATTGTGGTTAGCGTGTGGGATAGAACTAGTGTGAAAAGGTGATTGCTGGATGACGCACATTCGGTAAGATGAATAGCTTATTTGCACGCTGCATTTCTAAACTAAGCCAACTTGCCATCGATTCATGTATTCTCTCTCTTTACTTTGAACTTTGGAGTTTGCATTACTCTGATCTCATTTTTCTTTCTTTAACAAGGGTTTTCGAACAGATTATGATCCTTTATTAACTGTTTTTAATTGCCTGTTCTCCTTTGTCACCTCTTGCCTTAAAGCTATTGTTTAGTTTCTCAGCTTCTGTCTGTGTCAGCATTCCAAGCACATTGACTGAATCACCATTGTTCTACAGAGGACCTTGAGAGGTTAAGATGTTCACTGTTGCTTTACACCAAGTTAGAATGTCTTAGCAACAGAAAGGAGCATGGACAAGATGGCTACCTGCTTGGTCAGATCCTAGTGATTCATTATAGTGTAACATTATTTGCATTCTGGGTCAATGTGCAGTTATATATCTTTCCATTTCACCTGTCATTATTCTGTTTCCATTTTAAGTTGATTTGTTGCACTCATGTAAGGCAGCAACAATTCTTGACAGATCGCTGGAGAAAGGGCCAAGTAACTTGAAATTCATCACGCCATTCATCATGTGATAGATCATCCACTGCATTCGACTTAATGTCATCTCCAATTTTCCTGAGTTGCTTTGGTCTTTCTCTTTAATAATTTCCTTTGCTTATCAAATGATGTTGATTGGGATCTATCAATAATTGATTTTCTTTGCAAGTTTTCATTGCCTCCTGTGCCAAAGCTGTTTTTATTTTGCTTGTGTTACATTTGTATTGGCTTTTTCTGGTTCTTGAAGCATTTGAAGGTTCTCTTTGTTCCTGCCTTCAGTCAGGCAACAGACAGAAGAGGGAAACACAAGGATCTGCAGGTGACGGAATCATGAGCAAAACACGAAGTACTGGAAGAGCTCAGCGGGTCAGGCATCATCTGCAGAAGGAGTGACATTTTGGGTTGGGACCTTTGTTCACACTAACTGTAGGAGGGGAAAGAAAGCTGGGAAACTGAGGTGGAGGCAGGACAAAGCCTGGCAATTGATAGATGGATAAAGGTGAGGGAGTTTAATTGACAGTTGGGCATAAGAAGTGGCAAACTTTAACCTTCTACCCCTTTCACCTTAAAGTCATACTCCCTAATATTTGAAATTTCCATTCGGGGTAAAAGGTTCAGACTGTCAATTACATCAATGTTAGAGACATCCTATCAATGTCAGTCACAAAGTTTTATACCTATCAGGTCTCCCCTCAACCTCCGGCATTCGAGTGAAAACAATCCAAGTCTGTCCAACCTCACCCTGTAGCAGAAACCCTCTAATCCAGGCAGCATTCGGGTAAACCTCCACTGCATCCTCTCCAAAGTTTCCACATCCTTCCTGTAATAGGGCAACCAGACTGCACATAATACTTTAAATACAGCCAAATCAAAGTACTATAAAGCTGCATCATAGCTTCTTGTCTCTTGTATTTAATGCCCCAATCAATGTACCTTCTTACCACTCTATCTACTTGTACTGCCACTTTCAGAGAGTTATGGACTTGGGCCTCATGATCTCTCTGTACATCAATGCTGTTAAGGGTCTTGCCATGAATTCTATATTTTTCCATCACATTCAACCTGCCGAAATCCAACACCCCACATTTGCATGGATTAAACATGAGCTGCCATTTCTTCGCCCATTTCTATCGTTCATCGATATCCCGCTGTACTTTGACAGCCTTCACCACAGTCTGCAACCCCATCAATCTTGGTATGATCTACAGACTTACCAACCAACCCATCTATTTTCATGTCCAGTTGTTTAAGAAAGAACTGCAGATGCTGGATAATTCGAAGATAGACAAAAATGCTGAAGAAACAACAACGGGTGAGTCTGAAGAAGGGTCTCAACCCGAAATGTCGCCTATTCCTTCGCCCCATAGATGCTGCCTCACCCGCTGAGTTTCTCCACCATTTTTGTCTACTTTCATGTCCAAGTCATTTCAACATATTCCAAGTAATTTATATTTATAACAATTACAAGCACATATATATATATATATATATATATATATATATATATATATATATATATATGTGTGTGTATGTGGGCGCGTGTGTATAATTGCACTGAATCATTTATATATATCTCATTCAGTATAATTTGGTATAATTCAATTTAACTCTTTTTTGCGCACAACTTGGGGCACGTTATTCCACTTCACTGCATGCAAAAGGTGAGCGATTAATCAAGCTCTGGCCCGTGAGGAGCTCGCAAACCACATCATAGCGTTTTTCTAAATGAAAGAACAAACGCAGCCCAGAGCCTTGCATCTGAGCTCTGTACTTTGCAATCCGCTCCTGCATGTGCTGAAGTGTCTGTAAGATATCGTATTACTGTGACAAATGGATCAAATGCATTCAGAGATACTGCAGGCCAGGCCCGCATTGAGCAATCCTTTCCCCTACGAAAGATTTATCGGCCTGCAAAATGCAGCTTCATTTAACCATTGTGGACCCAACAAAATATCCCAAATGGTGAACGGCATAAATCAGAAGGAGCAGCACACTTATTATCTTCATGGAAAGTACGTCCTATTGACAAGGATACAGATTCGGGCCAAACATCATGATAGGAAAGGTTTCAAGGGATATGGGCCAAAAGAAGGCAGGTGGGACTAGTGTGGATCAAAGATTATAGAGGAGCAAGATGCGCCACTCCGTGGAAAAGGCGTAGTATCACGTGTGTGGTTGTCGACGCCATATTAGCGGACCAGAGATGGCGTCGACTATGGCATCTACTGGGAAACTGAGCTTCTCTATGATCTTTGTCTCTCATCTGCCGCTGTCCAATCCGCTCCAAAGCTACAGAGCAGTTGCAAGCAAAGATTATAGAGGAGCAAGATGCATTAGAAAGTTATTAGATTTATTTGTAATAGATCTTTACTTACCTCTCGATCCCTCTTTCTCCCCCTCTCGATCTTTTTCTCCCTCTCAATCCCTCTTTCTCTCCCTCTCTTTCGATCTCCCTCTCCCTCTCTTCTCTCTCTCTCCCCTCGATTCCTCTCTCCCCTATCTTCTCTCGATCTCCCTCCCTCCCCTCCCCTCTCCCCCTCCTTCCCTCTCTCGCTCTCTCTCTCCCCCTCCCTTTTCCCCGTTCCCCCATTTCCCTCGCACCTTTCCTCCCCAGCCCCTCCTTTGCGTAGTTTCCCTTGCATTGCTTTGAGCAGCTTCCCTTGTATTGCTTTAACACACACTGTGCACAAAATTACAGGCACACACAAACACACATTCATATAAATATATGGTGGGACAGATAGAAGCAAATCTTTGGATAGAAGAGCTTATTAAAATCTTCCTACAAAGACCATTATGTAATTTATTTCTATCCTCTTTTGGGCCGAAGGCATAGCAGGGCTGCCAACTCTCACACAGAGGGAAGGGAGGGAGTGAGGGAAATCGGGAAGAGAGGGGAGAGATAGATCGAGAGGGGAGAGAAAGAGTTCGAGAGGGGAGAGAAAGAGTTCGACTTTTCCTGCCCTCTTGCAGGCGAGAAAAGGCTGGCAGTATCAATGTTCATTCTTTAGAAAGATGTTGGAGTTGCTGCTTTACAGTGCCAGAGACACAGTTTTGATCCTGATTACGAGTGCTGTCCATACCATGTTTGTACGTTCTCCCTACGATCTGCATGGGTTTGCTCAGGCTTCCTCCCACACTCCAAAGACATACAGGTTATTTAGGCTAATTGGCTTGGTATAATTTTAACTTGTCCCTTGTGTGTGTAGGATGATGCTTGTGTACGGAGATCGCCGTTCGGCATGGACTCGGAGGGCCAAAGGGCCTCTTTCCACGCTCAATCTCCAAACTAAACTAAATGGTGGGAATATATGGTAGAAAAAAAGAACTGCAGATGCTGGTCTATACCAAAGAGAGGCACAAAGTGCTGAAGTAACTCAGCGAGTCAGGCAGCATCTTTGGTGAAAAAGGGTGAGTGGCGCTTTGGGTCTGGACCCTGGAGTATTGTGTGCAGTTTTGGATTCCAAATTTGAGGAAGGACATTCTTGCTATTGGGGGAGTGCAGCGTAGGTTCACAAGGTTAATTCCTGGGATGACAGGACTAATCTAATAATTTTCTAATACATCTTGCTCCTCTATAATCTTTGCTTACAACTGCTCTGTAGCTTTGGAGCGGATTACACATGGGGAGGCAATCCGCCAAAATGGCGGCCGTGACGTTCTGTTACATACTACACACCAGTCCATTGGATTTCCACTGAGTGGCGCATCTTGCTCCTCTATAATCTTTGGTGTGGATGGGACAAGTTGGTTGGGAAAGTTGGGCCAAATGGCTTGTTTCCATGTTGTGTGAGTCTGTGGCTGTGAACCCTGGGAGTTTCTGTAGCAATGGAATGAAACTAGAATATGCTGATCTGAAGATATGGTAAATCAAGACTTTGGCAATGTGACAGAGGGTGGCACTGTTCAGAAGGACCTTAACCCATGGTCTAATCGCTTGGCTCAAGTTGGCTTTGATCAACTGGTGGTCACCATTGACTGACACGTCCCCTTCCAGTTTTATTTGATTCTGTAGCAAATAATTTCAATAATATGTTGTAGATTAAGTACACAGGACTGAAAGACGAAGCCACATGGACTGTTCTCACTGGCTTGTGCCATCTTAACAAGTTCCTCAGGATGACTTGATTCCACGAGTCATAATCATGCAGCTTGTAAACAGGCCTTTCAGCCAACTTGTCCATGCCGACCACCATGTCCCATCTATACTAGTCCCACCTGCCTGCATTTGGCCTATATCCCTCTAAAGCGATCCTATCCATGTATCTATCCACATGTTTCTTTAAATGTTATGATGGTATCTGCCTCAACAATCTCCTCCAGCAACTCCTCTCACATACTTAACACCCTTTGTGTCTTGAACTAATATCTACCCCATTGGTGACCCTCAGACTATCCTTGATTGGACTTACTGGCTTTACCTTGCAGTAAACGTTATTCCTTATTGTGTATCTATACACTGTAAATTGATTGATTATAATCATTCATTGTCTTTCCGCAGACTGGATAGCGTGTGATAAATGCTTTAAACTATACCTCGGTACACGTGACAATAAACTGAACTGAAGTGGTTGATGAGATCAATGTGGGGTATTTAGATTCTACTGCAGATGGTGCTTCTGCAAGGTTACCAATGCCTTCTGAATGTTCCCTCGCCATGTTAATGAATAAGGGCAAGAATGGCAGGGTTGTTGATTCACTAAACCTGTGAGTGAATGGGGTGCATGCACTGCGAGTATTCTCCAATAATTAGAGTTGCCTACTGTAGACAGGCCCTGTCTTTGAATCGCAAAGGAGGGTCATCTTATTATTGTCCAGTAGACCATGAGCTCTGTGCCACTTTGAGATCCTGATCTTCTCAGATTCATTGCCTTAGATGTGGAGACTTTGCTGGCATGTTGAACATAGAACTGTTCAGCAGAGACACAGGCCCTTTGACCCACAATGTCCATGCTGCACATAATGCCAAGAACTGCTTTGCCTGTATGTGATGGTAGTGGATGCAGGATAAAAGGCCCAGTAAGAAGAACAGTGGGGGAGGGGGGTTTGTCTTAACGTCCTCACCCTCAAGATCGACTGCGAGAGGCATCCCCCGGGGAACAATGGCTGAAGAGGGGCGAGCAAGGAGAGGACAAAGGTTCACAGGATGACTGGATGGAGGCGGCGGCTGCAACGGGCCTTTTCGGACAGCTACATCTGGGACTTTGAAAATGGCACCAAAACCTGGTGACTCTTGTATGTAGACTCAGTGGGCTGTTTCTGTGCATTCTGTACTTAACCAGGGATTGTACTTATGTGTGGTAATAATCTTACAGATCTGTATGCAAAAAAACACATTTTACTGCACCTTGGTACACGTGATAATGAAGAAATATTGAACAATTGATCTGGGTAGGAAGGAACTGCAGATGCTGCTTTATACCAAAGATAGACACCAAATGCTGGAGCAACTCAACGGGTCAGGCAGCATCTCTGGAAAAAAGGAATAGGTGATGTTTCGGGTCGGAACCTTTCTTCAGACGCCATTGATACTATTTTTTTGATGAGAAGACCAACTTCCCTTGGTGCAACCTCCTAGTACTTGATATTGCACTTCTGAACAGATATTGTCCCATCGCCAGTCCCTCAACATTCTTCCTTATAAAATGAAGGCTGGATTCGTGGCTGGTAACAGACAGTGTTTATTTAGTAACCATTAGTTCAGGATTAAACAAAGGTGGCTAGTCTTTTAGTCTTCATCTCACAAGGGCCAGGTGAGGAGATTGATTGGTACTCAACGTCCCATCAGCATCGATGTTGCAGCTGCATTAAATCTTTATGCTCCTGAATCTTTCTAAGTTACCGTCAGTGACAGGTTGCCAAATCTGTCAAGTGGTCATGTTTTGATGCATTAATAAATGACAAGAGGTCTTGTTTTCAAGGGGCAGCACACAGAATGGAGTCCTTCGCTCTACAAAACACAAGCTGCATCGAGGTTTCCAAAGTACAGCGCTCTCTGTACGTTGCAAACTCTTCAAGCTGGTTGACAGCTCTTGACCCTTAATGGACTCCTTTCAGAGCGTATTTATCCCACAAATCAAACTTTTCCTGCCCTCTTGCAGGCAAGCAAAGGCTGGAAGTATCAATGTTCATTCTTTAGAAAGATGTTGGAGTTGCTGCTTTACAGTGCCAGAGACACAGTTTTGATCCTGATTACGAGTGCTGTCCATACCATGTTTGTACGTTCTCCCTACGATCTGCATGGGTTTGCTCAGGTTTCCCCCCACACTCCAAAGACATACAGGTTATTTAGGCTAATTGGCTTGGTATAATTTTAACTTGTCCCTTGTGTGTGTAGGATGATGCTTGTGTATGGAGATCGCCGTTCGGCATGGACTCGGTGGGCCAAAGGGCCTCTTTCCACGCTCAATCTCCAAACTAAACTAAATGGTGGGAATATATGCTAGAAAAAAAGAACTGCAGATGCTGGTCTATACCAAAGAGAGGCACAAAGTGCTGAAGTAACTCAGCGAGTCAAAAGGGTGAGTGGCGCTTTGGGTCTGGACCCTGGAGTATTGTGTGCAGTTTTGGATTCCAAATTTGAGGAAGGACATTCTTGCTATTGAGGGAGGTTCACAAGGTTAACCTTCACAAGGTTAATTCCTGGGATGACAGGACTGTCATATGTTGATAGAATGGAGTGGCTGGGCTTGTATACTCTGGAATTTAGAAGGATGAGAGGGTATCTTATTGAAACATATAAGATTATTAAGGGTTTGGACACGCTAGCGGCAGGAAACATGTTCCCGATGTTGGGAGTCCAGAACCAGGGGCCACAGTGTAAGAATAAGGGGTACGCCATTTAGAATGGAGATGAGGAAAAACTTTTTCACACAGAAAAAGTAACCCCACTTTTTAAAAAAGGAGGGAGAGAGAAAGCGGGGAATTACAGACCAGTTAGTCTAACATCGGTAGTGGGGAAACTGCTAGAGTCAGTTATTAAAGATGGGATAGCAGCGCATTTGGAAAGTGGTGAAATCATTGGACAAAGTCAGCATGGATTTACGAAAGGTAAATCATGTCTGACAAATCTGATAGAATTTTTCGAGGATGTAACTAGTAGAGTGGATAAGGGAGAACCAGTGGATGTGTTATATCTAGACTTTCAGAAGGCTTTCGACAAGGTCCCGCATAAGAGATTAGCATACAAACTTAAAGCACACGTTATTGGGGGTTCAGTATTGATGTGGATAGAGAACTGGCTAGCAGACAGGAGGCAAAGGGTAGGAGTAAACGGGTCCTTTTCAGAATGGCAGGCAGTGACTAGTGGGGTGCCGCAAGGCTCAGTGCTGGGACCCCAGCTATTTACAATATATATTAATGATTTGGACGAGGGAATTCAATGCAACATCTCCAAATTTGCAGATGATACCAAGCTGGGGGGTATAGTTAGGTGTGAGGAGGATGCTTGGAGGCTGCAGGGTGATTTGGATAGGCTGAGTGAATGGGCAGATGCATGGCAGATGCAGTACAATGTGGATAAATGTGAGGTTATCCACTTTGGTGGCAAAAACATGAGGGTAGACTATTATCTGAATGGTGGCAGATTAGGTAAGGGGGAGATGCAACGAGACCTGGGTGTCATGGTACACCAGTCATTGAAAGTAGGCATGCAGGTGCAGCAGTCAGTGAAGAAAGCAAATGGTATGTTAGCATTCATAGCGAAAGGATTTGAGTATAGGAGCAGGGAGGTTCTACTGCAGTTGTACAGGGTTTTGGTGAGGCCACACCTGGAGTACTGCGTACAGTTTTGGTCTCCAAATCTGAGGAAAGACATCCTTGCCATAGAGGGGGTACAGAGAAGATTCACCAGACTGATTCCTGGGATGTCAGGACTTTCATATGAGGAAAGATTGGATAGACTCGGTTTGTACTCGATGGAATTTAGAAGATTGAGGGGGGATCTTATAGAAACCTACAAAATTCTTAAGGGGTTGGACAAGCTAGATGCTGGAAGATTGTTCCCGATGTTGGGGGAGTCCAGAACAAGGGGTCACAGTCTAAGGATAAGGGGGAATTCCTTTAGGACCGAAATGAGGAAAACATTCTTTACACAGAGAGTGGTGAGTCTCTGGAATTCTCTGCCACAGAAGGTAGTTGAGGCCAGTTCATTGGCTATATTTAAGAGGGCGTTAGATGTGGCACTTGTGGCTAAAGGGATCAGGGGGTATGGAGAGAAGGCAGGTACGGGATACTGAGTTGGACGATCAGCCATGATCACATTGAATGGCGGTGCAGGCTCGAAGGGCCGAATGGCCTACTCCTGCACCTATTTTCTATGTTTCTATGTTTCTAGAAGGTTGTGAATCTTTGGAATTCTCTGCCTCAGAAGGCAGTGGAGGCCAATTCTCTGGATGCTTTCAAAAGAGAGTTATGGGCCTGTTCCACTTAGGCAGCTTTTCAAGTGACTACAGGAAACTATGTGGTCGCCACATGGTCGCCACATGTGCGCGGGTGGTTGCCGGGTAGTCACCTTCATTGTCGTGAGTAGTTCCCGCATTCTCAGAACTAGTCGCGGCTTCATGTTGAAAAATTAGCGGCGACCAGTTTGAAGCCGCCATGGGGAGTAGCGAGAATTCACGTGCCGTAGGTGCAATTATAGTGGGTTGCCAGAAGGTCGTAAGTTCTCGGAAGATGTAGCTTGTGCTGACCGGTGAATTTCATTGGCTCATTGGGGGGAAAAAAACGTAAACAGTAGTTTTCAGAACCAAGGATAACCGACCGGTAAAGTTAATTTCAGCCGTCTTCTTAAAAGTTGTCTCCACTCCTTCTCCCCATCCCATCTCCCACATCTCCCCCCTCCTACCCCCTATTTTAAAGGACACATGACTCTTCCCGTACACTGTGCTTTCACTGTCTTAATTACAGCGCCAACCTTCCTGTTTATCGCGGTGTGTGTCTGTATCACATTGGCTTTGCACCATGTGAATTTCACTCAGACAGCGCTCCCCCGCTTGTCCAGTCCCCTGCGTGCATAGCTGGCTGGTGAAGGATGCGATGTGTGTGTATGTGTGTGTTCCACTCTGACAGTCGCCGTTCCAGTCGCCGGTTTCTCAGCAAACTGCTGTGACTTGACAGTCGCCGGCAGTTGCCTGAAAAATCGCCTTTGGGGCATGCCCATTAGATAGAGCTCTTAAAGATAGCAGAGTCAGGGGATATGGCGAGAAGGCAGGGCTGGGGTGAAGTCCTGGAGGTGAGAAAAGACCAGGGCCAGCCACAAATGTCCTCAGGCACAACATTGCCTTGTTGGTCCAATGTTGGCTAGAGAAGGTGTGATCTCAAGAGGGAAGTAATGTGGAGAACTGTGGAGCAGGTGAAATGACTCGGGGGAGGATGGGGAGAAGGCGGAAAGGGAGCAATGTATGAGATTAAATGAATTAAAATGAGAGAAATTTATGTTCATACCGCTGGGTTGTAAAAATAATGCTGTTGTCTGCAAATATTTAACTGCACTTGTAATTACATAGCATTGTTAACATAGCTTAGAAACCCAAGTCACTTTACAAGAGCTAGTGATGAGTCTCCTTCTTGAACCACTAATATACCAAGCAAGATGTAGAGTCTTAACTTGAAACATTAGACTTTAGAGATACAGTGGAAAAACAGGCCCTTCGATCCACCAGGTCCGTGCCGACCAGCAATCACTGGCACTATCATACACATTAGGGGCAATTTTATAGAAGCAAATTAACCTACAAAACTGTACATATTTGGAGTGTGGGAAGAAACCGGAGGACCGACATAAAACCGGCGTGGTTACTGGGAGAGCATGGAAACTCCGCGCAGACACTACCAGTAGTCAGTATCGAAACCGGGTCACTGGCACTGTAAGGTAGCAACTCTACCACTGTGCCGCCCATATGTACCGAAAACCAAACAATGTTTTTTTTACTTGCAGCTGCATAACAGGGGAATAAACACAATGCACATAGATAACATAGCATAACAAACAAAAATATATATCTTATTTTTTTAATTAAAAAAAATAAGTAAATGTAATACATTTTAATAATTAAAACATAATTTAAATAATAAATTAAAAACCACATTGTTATTGCAAAAAACGCAGCCAGGGCAAGTTTATAGACATGTTTCTTCTGAACATAGGAGGCTGACCATATTGAGGGTCACATTTTCAAGCAGAGGGTAACCCATTTCCGGAATGAGGTAACAGAGGAAGCTATAGAAGCAGATACGATTATGATAGTAAAAATATACTTGGTGAGATTTATAGATAGAAAGGGTTTAGTGGGATATGGGTCAAATGCTGGCAAATGGGAGCTACCCCATCTGCCAACTAGTCACCAATGACAAGAGGGCCTGTTTCCACGCTGTATCTCTATCACCCTGTGACAGCTGTTTGTAATTCCGTTTGTGGTCTGCTATAAATGCAGAGAGGGAGAGGATGACAAATGGGGACGAAATCCATCCTTGCCCCACCCATACTGATCATTGGCATTAATCTAAATTGTTTAGTCTAATCCTTTCCCTGTAGTTGCTGCCTTATTTATGATGGTCGTTATTATACATGTTGATGCAATATCCTATTGTTAAAAAAAGAAACATAGCTAGAACACATTATTAATTCCACAGAGTTCAAGCAAATAGTTATCTTGGGCAATACAAAATAATGAAAGGCCTAGGTAGAGTGATGTGGAGAAGATGTTCCCAGTAGTAGGAGAGACACAGCCTCAGAATAAAAGGACGTACCTTTACAAAGGAATTGACAAGGGATATCTTTTGGCAGAGGGTGGTGAATCTGTGGAATTAATTGCCACGGACAGCTGTGGAGGCAGTCATTGAAGCAGAGATTGATAGTCTCTTGATTAGTAAGGGTGTCAATGGTTACAGGGAGAAGGCAGGAGAATGGGGTTGAGAAGAAAAATTAGATCAGCCGAGATCAAATGGCAACAAAAGTTGATGGGTTGAATATGACTTAAGGGCCTGTCCCACTTTCACGACCTAATTCATGACCTCTGCCGAGTTTGCCCTTGAATCATACTCTCAGCATGGTTGTCACGAGATCGTAGGAGGGCATAGGAAGTCGTAGGTAGGTCGTAGGTACGTTATGATGCTAGTCTTAGGTACTTGTGGCATCAAGTAGGTCGGGGCGTTTTTCTAACATGATGAAAAATGTCCATGAGTAAAAAAGGTCGTGAAAGTGGGACAAGCCCTTTATGGTCTTAATACCCCTTGTATTCTTCACTCATTTTCTGGAATTTCGCTCCGGAATTGAATGCTAAGACATGGTGAACATGCTTGCAGCACAATGCACCACTCTACTTGAAACATAAGTTCCAAGTTGGAGAGGCAATTAAGGTGTTATTTCCAGGAGCTCCAATGGGTATCCGTTATGATTCCCAATCGAAACATGATCCAGGAAGTGTACACGATGTCTAATCAAGAACGCACCTCATTAGCGACAGCTGGCATAGATAAAACACCTCAAACAGATTAATTTCACAAATGAGTTTTCAGTATCAAATCTCAACAAATATTAGGCTGTATGCATGTTCAAAGAAACTTGTTTTAATGTATATTTTTGAGAAAGAGAATGATATAAAGAATTGGAAAATTTTAGAGAGCGAATTACAAAGCTTACATCCTACACAACTGGAAATATGGAATGTTTCTCAGCTACAGAAACAGCTTCTGTATCCTCTCTAAACCTGTCACGATCCTATATGTACTGTCCTCTCAATCTTCTTTTCGTTCTGATGAGAAAACCTTCACCCATCTAGCTGTGTAGCTGAAACCCCTCAACCATGAAACCATTACCATCAACCTAAAAGGAAAGGGCAACAGGTGCATCGGATCAATACTACCTTTAAATCCCATCTTAGTCCCACATCATCCTGGCTTTGAAACACACCATCATTCCCTTCATTGTCACTGGACCAAAGTCCTGCAACAGGACGAGCTAGAGATTTAGGTTTAGGTTTATTATTGTTAGGTGTACTGAGGTTTGTTTAGGTTTAGGTTTATGGACTGTGATACACCACAGGCCAACATAATGGTACAGGTGGTAAGATTGCTGCCACACAGCACCGGAGAACCTAACCTTGGGTGCTGTCTGTGCGGAGTTTGCACGTCCTACCTGTGACCGCGTAGGATTCCTCCAGTTGCTCCAGTTTCCTTCACATCCCAAAGATTTGCGAGTTTGTACGTTAATTGGCTTCTGTAAATATCCCTCCTAGTGTGTAGGTAGTGAATGTGATGTGGGATAACATAGAACAAGTTTAGAAATGTGATGGATGGTTGGCACAGACTCGATGGGATGAAAGGCCAGTTTCCATCTTGGTTCTCTCAAAAAATAAAAATAAAAATACTCGGTATTGAAAATGGTGCAAAAACTGAAGTCTGTAGCACAACCTAAGATGCAGTCCGTAGAAATTCATAGATGTTGAGGCAGTTGAGCAAAATGCAACTACGAAACAACTTGGGAAAAGTGCCAGACACAGAATGAACACAGAATAAAAATATTCAAACCCACAGATAAACAGAATTATTTCCAATTGGACGCCACCGCCTCATACTTACAATGAATGCCACTCCAATTCAAGTCATTGCTTTTGAAGAGCTGCTTTTGACTTGCAAATTTGTAGGCATCTGCAAACGTCATCAGACAGCAGAAACAAAATAACAACTAAGTTATTTTCTCTTTTTTAATCCAGAGAGCAAAAGACACTAACTTATTTGTACAAATATTCTACCAGCATCATGTTCAGATTCAGGGACAGTTTCTTCCCATCTGTTATAAGGCAACTGAAGCATTCCAACACCAACGAGAGAGCAGTTCTTTTTAAAAATATATATTTTAATTCAATAGAGGTAAATAGTGTACATCACATATATATTGTTACAATTATTGTACCCCATAATTTTATGGCTTTTAAGAAAAAAGAATAGAAACAAAGAGAGTAAAGTAAGTGAAAAGAGTTGTGAAAGTGAAAGAGCATGCCAAAGGGGAAAAAAAAAATTAGAGAAAGAATTAGAGAAAGTGGATTAAGAGATAGACCCTAGAAATGAAAAATAAAAAAGAGAGAGAAAAAGAGAGAGAAAAAAAAAGCCAGTTATATATTATATATATCACGCAAAAGGAATCTACCAACTCGATAGTTTTTCACCCCCCTCTACCTAGAGAGCAGTTCTGACCTACCATCTATCTCATTGGAAACTTTCGGGCTATTTTTTAAATCGGACTTTACTGGAATTGCACTACTATTGTTTGGTTTTCGAGTATGTGTGTATGTGTATGTGTATACATATATGTACATATATGTCTACGTATGTGTATATATACACATATATATACACATGTGAATAAGAGTATGTGAGTATGTGTAAATATATGCACACTGATTTTTTTTTCCTCTCATTTATTATGTTGTTTACAGTGTACTACGTTTACATATTCTGTTGTGCTGCAGCAAGTTAGAATTTCATAGTTCTATCTGCTGACCAACATGCCCCATCTACATTAGTCCCGCCTGACTGTGTTTGGACCATCTCCCACTGAACCTATCCTATCCATGTACCCCTCTAAATGTTCCTTAAACATTGTGATTGTACCTGCATCAAGTAGCTCCTCCAGCAGCTTGTTCCATAATCATAATCATACTTTATTAGCAAAATATGTTTTGCAACATACGAGGAATTTGATTTGCCATACAGTCACACCAATAAAAACCAACAAAACACACAAAATACATTTTAACAGAAACTTCCACCACAGTGACTCCTCCACATTTCTCCCTGTGATGGAAGGCGAAAAAAAAGTTCAATCTTTTCCCTTCTTTGTTCTCCCGCAGCCAGGGGCCTCGAGCCTTCCATTGATGGGACGATCTTGGCTCCCGTAGCCGGCAGTCGGGCCCTCCGTGTAGGGCGATCGGGGGAGCTGAGATGGGGCTGGTTGAACTTCCTGCGACTTTGGAGCTTCCCAACATCAGTCTCTACCTGAGACTACGCTGTCCTCGATGGTGAAATTCGCAGGCCGCATTGTTGGAGCATCGATCCCAGGCAACAGATCGCAGGCACTGATGGTAAGTCCACGGCCCCACATTGAGGCTCAAAGTCAATCTCGGCATGGCCTCCAGCTCCATGATGTTAGGCCGCAGAGCGATCGGAGATATGACCCAGAAAACACTTGCATCTCCAGCAAGGTAAGAGATTGAAAAATAATTTCCCCAATCCCTGCACCCACCTCCCACATAAAACAAACATTAACACAAAGTTTTTAAAACACACTAAAAATATCAAAAGAGACAAAAAGGCAGACAGACCGTTGGCGAGGTTGCCGTCGCTGATGGCGCCACCCAGTGGTTACTATAACCTTATTTTACACTGGAAACAATTATGTGAGCATTCACTGTATCCATGCCCCTCATGACATTGTGCACCTCAATAGGGTCACTCCTAAGCCTCCTACTCCCCAAAGAAAACAAGTTGCAGCTTATCCAACTTCTCCCTGTAACTCAAGCCCACAAGCCCAAGTAACATCAAGTGAATCTCTTCTGCATCTTTTCTATCTTAGTGACATCCTTTCTGCAGATGGGCGACCAGAATGCTGCACAGTAATCCAAGTATTGGTCACTCCAATGACCTCTACAGCTGCATCATGTTGTCCCAGCTTTTATACTGAATATCTTTAGATTTAAGACTTTGAAGATCCAGAGCGAACCAATCCCTTCGGTCCACCGATTCTATGCCAACCAGCAATCACCCTGTACATTAACACTATCCTATGCACTAGAGATAATTTATAATTTACAGAAGCCATTTAACCTACAAACTGCAGATCCTTGGAGTGTGGGAGGAAACCAGAGCACCCGGGGAAAACCCACGTGGCACAGGGGAGAAAGTACAAACTCTGTACATACTGTATGTAGTCAGTATTGAACCCGGGTCTCTGGCATTGTAAATCAGCAAATTTACTGCTGCATCACTGTGCCTCCCCTTAGGGAGCATGAAAACAGGCCCTTCAGCCCACCGATCTTGCGCTGACAATGGATCACCCATTCACACTCGCACAAAACGCTGGAGTAACTCAGCGGGACAGGCAGCATCTCTGGGTAGAAGGAATGGGTGACGTTTTTGGTCTAAGAAAGGTCTCAACCCAAAACGTCACCATTCCTTCTATCCAGAGATGCTGCCTGTCCCGCTGACTTACTCCAGCATTTTGTCTATCTTCAGTGTAAACCAGCAGCTGCAGTTCCTTACTACCCATTCACACAATTTCCACATTATGCCACTTACTCATCCACTCCCTACATACTGGGACCAATTCACAGAAGTCAATTAACCTACAAACCCACATTTCATTGGGAGCACGTGGAGCAAACCCTTGCGGTCACAGGGTTAACGTGCAAACTCTGCACACAGACAGCACCCGAGGTCAGGATCAAACCCGGGTATCTGGTGCTGTGAGGAATGGGCTCCACCAGCCGCCCACAGTTTGCGGAGAGACAAGTTGAAATAGTTGAAAAACAGTTTGTTGGAAGCAGCAAGGCAGTTAGAAATTAGTCACCAGCCTTTAGTGCTTCAATCTGTTTGCTTCGTCGAGCTTTAACAGGCCTGATTGCTTTGACTGCTGCATTTGTAATATAAACCCCCACCAGATTTCTTTCAATCATGTTAGGCAGACAAGTGCACAGATTTAGTCATTGATAGCTGGTACTGAAGTTCTAATTGCAATTAGATTTTAGATTATGTGCATATTATTGTCAATGCAATTTAGTTTGGTTAAATAAACTTTGAGCTATAGTCTCTGGAGAACATGTTTGAATCTCACTGTAAGGGGTGTATTGGCTTTAGGGGCTTGCAGATGTAGGGAAGGTGTAGGGGCTGTAGGTGGAAGGGTGTTATATCGATAGGCAGGGGTGTTACAGCGATAGGAAAAGTTTCGGGCTGGAGGGCTTGTTACAGAGATAGGAGGGATGTAGTGAGTTAAAAAATAGACAAGGAGCAGGATATGGAGAGGATGTTTCCATTAGTGGGACACTGTGGGCCAAAGGGTCTGTTCTTCTGCACTGTTCTACGTTGACACATATCACTGTTCCTTCATCACCATTGAAAATAATTAGTCACAGAGTCATACAGCAAGAAACAGGCCCTTCAGCCCACCTCATCCATGCCGACCAACATGCCAACCATTCAAGCTAGCCCCATTTGTCTATGTTTGGCCCATGTCCCTCTCAACCTTTCCTTTCCAACATCCTATATCTCCCTTCCCAACAATAGTGAAGATGCTCCTTCATTCAATGTTCTGCAATGACATGAGAAGGCAACCAGCTGAGGGCTGTTATGAAATGGGCAATAAATGCTGGTATTGTCAGCAACTTTTATATATCCTGTAAATGAATAAAAATGGGCCATGCCTTGTGGTAATGTGAAATTATTTACAGATGTAGGGAAGGTGTAGGGGCTGTAGGTGGAAGGCTTTTACAGCTGGAAAGCATTAAACTGGAAAAAAACATGTAATATGAACTTTTAGTGATATTTACTGAAAGGCTTGTTAGTTAATTTATGAAATGCTTCCCTTAAAATTCTTCAGGACTGTTGCTAAGTTAAAAACATCAAATGAAAAAAAATATTAAAGACAGGAAATATTAAATGATTTTCATAAAATCTTTTCAGTAAAGGCCAATCATCTGTCGAATTGTGTGACCTCAGGTAGTTAGGTAATACCTCATTCTTAATAGGAGCATTTGATTACCCAAATAGTTCATATCTCACTTACATTTCAATGCATTCATAATATGTCTGATTTACAACCGTAAAATCCTCCAATGTTTACAATACAGCAGTTAAGGGTATGCTATTTGCTCAATAATATTGCCTTGTGTAGTATGAGTGCACTTTAAAGGCAAATTGGTAGTTGGCTAAACATGTCAAGAATTTAACTGCAGATTTGATCTGTCAGGGTTCTGGATAATTAAAATCAGGGAGAAACAAAACTGCAGTTGCTGGAAATATGATATAAAAAGTCGGCAGAAGCTGTAACATCGAAAATAGGTGCTGGAGTAGGCCATTTGGTCCTTCGAGCCAGCACCGCCATTCAATATGATCATGGCTGATCATGTAGAAAGAGATTCAGGGTTAACATTGAGAATAAAGATAGACAAAAGTGCTGGAGTTACTCAGAGGGTCAGGCAGAGTGTCAGGCAGCACCTCTGAAGATAAAGAATTGTTGATGTTTCAGGTCGGGAGATGGAGTCAGCTAAAGGTAACGTGGGATGGGGGGAAAAGACTAGGACAAATCAGGGCTGGCAACAGATGACCTCAGGCAGGAAGGTTCCCTGGTAGGCCCATTGTTGACTCGGGAAGGTTTGATCGCAAGAGGCATACATGGTTCCAAAATGTGGAGCGGGTTAAATGACTAGGGTGGAGGAAGGGAGCACGGGGGAAGGGGAGTGTAGGTAGAAGTTACTTAAAATTAGAGAATTCAATGTTCATACAGTTGTGTTGTAATCTGCCCATATGAGGTGCTGTTCCTCCTATTTACCTGTGGCCTTGCTCTGGCAATGGAGGAGGCCCAGAACAGAAACGTCAGTCTTTGGTATAAACCAGCATCTGTAGTTCATTGTTTTAACACTTAGAATAATAGAGTCATTGCGATATCCAGCACAGTAACAGGCCCTTTCACCCAGCTTGACAAAGCTGATGAAGTTAGCATTTGGACTAGTCCCATTTGCCTAGATTTTGCTCATATCCATCTAAACTGTTCCTATCCATCTGCAGACCGCCCGCAGGCTCCAGGCCCCAACTCTGGCCTGCGCCGCCTGCCCGAGCCCCGCGACGCCATCTTGGCCACGAGAAGCGCCTCCAGTACTCACCAGGACGCCGCTTTCACCGACCTCCACGCCGATGCTGCCGGCAGCCTTCACTGGCCTATCGATGACGCCCAGCCTCGCTGCCTGCCCGGTAACTCTGCATATCTCCCCCTCCTCGATTCCTCCGCCTATCGCCACCACAATGCGACCGCCGAACCTCGCCGCCCCCCGGGACCACCTAACTTCATTGCCGCACCGGGCACATCCATCATCGCCGTCACACTGGGCTCGCCGAAGATCACAGCCGCACCCGGCTCACCTAACATCGCCGTCTTACCGGGCCCATCCAGCATTGCTGCCGGACCGAGCCTACCGAACATCGCCGTTGGACCGAGCCTACCGAACATGGCCGCCGGGCCGGGCCTACCTAACATCGCCGCCGGACTGGTGCTCCCCGAATATGGCCGCCGCACCGCACCCTACTCACCTCATCACCTCACCGGGCACCGCCCCACCGACCACTCGCCCACCGGAACCACCCAAGCATCGCCCGCGGACTCCTACCTTCGGGTCCGCCGACCCGCGATACTCCACCAGCAGCCCACAGCCGTGGCCTCACCTGCAAACTGGACTCTGCACCGGGCCTGAAGCCTCCACATTGCTGATTCCCACTCCTCTGGTTTTAACGGCACTGGGTCCTAGTGCCCGTCTCCCCAACCCTGGTAACCTCAGTGGCTGTTCCACTGGGTTTTCCACATCCCCCTCCAACTATGTGACCCATGCTCTTCTCTACCCACACCACAACCTTCATACCCCCCCCCCACCACACTTCGCTTCGTCCTCAGTCCACTCACCTGCCCCGGGAGACCCATTGTCTCTGCCTGTTCGTGCCCCACCAAACTCATTTCCACATAACTTGACTCCATCCTAACCCCCTTGGTTAAATCCCTCCCTACCTATGTTCAAGACACCTCAGACACTCTCCGTCGTCTCCACGCATTCCATTCTCCAGGCCCCCATCCCCTCATCTTCACCATGGACGTCCAATCACTCTACACATCCATCCCCCACCAGGATGGTCTCAAATTCCTCCGGTTCTTCCTCGACCGGAGGAGCAACCCATACCCATCCACTGATACTCTCCTCCACCTAGCGGAGTTGGTCCTTACCTTCAATAACCTCTCATTTGACTCCTCCCATTTCCTCCAAATACAAGGCGTAGTTATGGGCACACGCATGGGCCCCAGCTACGTCTGCCTCTTTGTCGGGTACATCGAATAATCCTTGTTTGCGGCGTACCATGCCCCCATCCCCAACCTCTACCTCCGCTACATCAACGACTGCTTTGGTGTCACCTCCTGCACCCACACACAACTGACTGACTTCATCCGTTTCACCATCAACTTCCATCCGGCACTCAAATACACCTGGACCATTTCCGACACTTCCCTACCATTCTTTGACCTCACTATCTCCATCGCAGGTGATAGACTCCTGACCGACATCCACTATAAACCCACTGACTCCCACGGCTATCTGGACTGCTCTTCCTCCCACCCTGCTTCCTGTTAGGACTCCATCTACGCAAGTTCCTCCGTCTACACCGCATCTGCTCCCAGGATGAGGTGTTCCACACCAGGGCATCACAAATGTCCTCATTCTTCAGGGAACGGGGATTCCCCTCCCCCACTATAGATGAGGCTTGCACCAGGGTCTCCTCCATACCCCATGACACTGCCCTCTCTCCCCATCCCCCCACTCACAAGGGCAGAGTCCCCCTGTCCTCACCTTTCACCCCACCAGCCGACACATACAACACATAGTCCTCCGCCAGTTTCGCCACCTCCCACCACTCGCTACTTCTTCCCATCTCCCCCCCCCCGTCGGCCTTATGCAAAGACCGCTCCCTCCGCAACTCCCTTGTCAATTCTTCCCTTCCCTCCCGCTCTTCCCCCCATTCCCCAGGCACTTTCCCTTGCAACCGCAAGAGATGCTACACTTGTCACTTTACCTTCCCCCCTCCACTCCATTCAAGGACCCAAGCAGTCGTTCCAGGTCCGACAGAGGTTCACCTGCACCTCCTCCAACCTCATCTATTGCATCCGCTGCTTTAGATGTCAACTGATCTATATCAGTGAGACCAAGCGGAGGGTTGGCGATCGTTTCGCCGAACACCTCCGCTCGGTACGCAATAACCAATCCGACCTCCCGGTGGCTCAGAACTTCAACTCCCCTTTCCATTCCATATCCAATCTCTCAGTCCTTGGCCTCCTCCACGGCCAGCGTGAGCAACACCACAAATTGGAGGAACAACACCTCATATTCCGCTTGGGGAGTCTGCATCCTCTTGGCATCAACTTCGAATTCTCTCAATTCTGTTAACCCTTGCTGTCTCCTCCCCTTCCTACCTCTCCCTCAGCCCTCGGGCTCCTCCTCCTCCTTTTTCCTTTCTTCCCCCCACCCCCCATCAGTCTGAAGAAGGGTTTTGGCCCGAAACCTTGCCTATCTCCTTCGCTCCATAGATGCTGCTGCACCCGCTGAGTTTCTCCAGCATTTTTTGTACCCTGTTCCTATCCATATATCTGGAAAATTGTCTTTTAAAAATCATAATTGTATGTGTTTCTATAGCTTCCTCTGTCAGCTCATTTTCGATACAGACTATCTTCTGAGTGAAAATAAAGGAGATTGAGAAACTTGTAGTTTGGTGCCAAGACCACAAACCTTCCTTCAATTTCAAGATAAAGGAGATTATGATTGACTTTAGGAAGCATTATGCACAACCCAGTCTACATAGATGAGGCTGAAGTAGATATATTTGAAAGCTTCAAGATCCTAAAAATAAATATCATCAGCAATTCGTCCTGGACCAGCCACATCGAAGCTATTACCAAGAAAGCACATCAATGCTCCCATTTCCTTGGAAAGCCTAGGAAGTTTGGAATGTCTCCAACAACCCTCATCAACTTCCACAGATGCACCATAGAAAACATTTTATCAGAATTCATCACAGTCTGGGTTGGAAACAGCTCCATCCAAGATCGCAAGAAATTGCAGAGGTTTGAGGACGCAGCCCAGACCATGACACACCCCATCATCGCTTCCATTGACTCCATCCACACTTCACACCGCCAGTTTCGCCACCTCCAACGTGACCCCACCACTCGCTACTTCTTCCCATCTCCCCCCCATCTGCCTTCTGCAAAGACCGCTCCCTCCGCAACTCCCTTACCAATTCTTCCCTTCCCTCCCGCTCTTCCCCCCATTCCCCAGGCACTTTCCCTTGCAACCGCAAGAGATGCTACACATGTCACTTTACCTCCCCCCTCCACTCCACTCAAGGACCCAAGCAGTCGTTCCAGGTCTGACAGAGGTTCACCTGCACCTCCTCCAACCTCATCTATTGCATCCGCTGCTTTAGATGTCAACTGATCTATATCAGTGAGACCAAGTGGAGGCTTGGCGCTCGTTTAACCGAACACCTCCACTCGGTCCGCAATAACCAACCCGACCTCCCGGCAAGGCCGCCAGCATAATCAAGACCAGTCGCACCCGGTCACTCCTCTTGCCCATCAAAGCTGCAGATTCAGGAATAGTTTCTTCCCAGCTGTTATTAGCAAACTGAATGGTCCTCACATCAACTGGAGTGCAGTCATGACCTCCCATCCACCTCATTGGAGACCTTTAGACTATATTTAATCTGAATTTATCAGACTTGAATGATACATTTTTGCACTAAATGGTGTACTATTTATGCTTAACCGCTGGATGGCTTGATTGTATTCATATATAGTCTATTTTTGGCTGGATAGCATGCAAACAAAAGCTTTTCAGAGAATCTCAGTACTTGTAACAATAATAAACTAAACTAAATTAAAATAAACTGAAAAGTTTAAACCACAAAACCCCAATAACACCCTGGATAAACACAAAGTGCTGGAGTAACTCAACAGGTCAGGCAAGCACATTGTCAGAGTGAGGCTAAATGCAAATTGGAGGAACAGCATCTCATATTTCGCTTGGGCCACTTACAACCCAGTGGTATAAACATTGATATCTGAACTTCAAGTAGCCCCAGCATTCCCTCTCACTTCATCCTTCCTCACCGAAGTCACACCAGCTTCTCGTTTTCACCCAACAAATCACAAACAATGGCCTGTTTCCTTTATTTTTGTTACTTTTTTACATATCTTTCATTCAATGTTCTGTATCTCTCGACATCATCGTCTATATCTCTCATTTCCCTTTCCCATGACTTTCAGTCTGAAGAATGGTCTCACCCTGAAATGTCACCCATTCCTTCTCTCCAGAGATGCTTCCTGGCCCGCTGACTTACTCCAGGTTTTGGTGTCTATCTTCGGTTTGAACTAGCATCAGCAATTCCTTCCTACAAATAAACACCTTCTTTAGACCCAAACTTTTTCTATGTATCTGTGTCTCTCTTTGGTATAGACCAGCATCAGCAGTTCCTTGTTTCCATACCCTGTAATATCCTCTCAGTTGCAAAGTTTTGACCAATCTTTCACTCACTTTCTTTTCATAAGTTACAGTAACAAAATTAGGTAATTCGGCCCATCAAGGAACTCTGCCATTCAATTATGGCTGATCTATCATTCTCTCTCAACTCCATTCTCCTGCCTTCCCCCATAACCCTTGACATGCTTACCAGTCGAGAATTTGTCAATTTATACCTTAAAAATACCCAATGATGGCCTCCACAACTGTCTGTGACAATGAAGTCCGTAGATTCTCCACTCTTTGACTCAAGAATGTCCTCGTCATCTCTTTCTGAAGGTATGTCATTTATTCGGAGGCTATGGCCTCTGGTCCTAGACTCTCCCACTAGTGAAAACATCCCCTCCACATCCACCCTATCCAGGGTTTTCACTATTTGCTAAGTTTCAATGAGGATGCCTCTCATCCTTCTAAATTCCGGCAAATACCTGCCCAGTGCCATCAAACGTTGATCATATGTGAACTCAATCATCCCCGGAATCATTCTCGTAAACTTTCTCCGGACCATCTCCAATGCCAGCACATCCCTCCTCAGATATGGGGCTCAAAACAGCTCACAAAACTATGACCAGTGCCTTATAAAGCCTTACATCCCTGTTTTTAAATTCTATCTTTATATCTTATTCTATTTCCCTCGGTATGTCAAACCTTTGCTGGTCCCTAATTGAGGAGCTTCATTATATGAAAGCTGGTGTATGTAAGCACGTTGCTGTGAATGTATAACAGACTACAGATTCGCTAAATGTCTGGCAGGTTGACAACATGCAGACAAGACGTTGACACTACCTTGAAGGTGTTGCTGTATATTGGATTAGACATGCACAAGGGAACTGTACAAACAGTTCAAGGTCTAGTAAACAACTTAAAATGTTGTTGAAACTTAGATGAAAGGTAAAAAAAATGTTGCAGAAAAATTCAACAACAACAATGGGTTTCTTGGCATCGATCTTTGATAATAAAAGGAAGACTGAAAGATCCATGTAGAAATGGAAAATAAAGAAATAAATTAGCAGGTTAAGCAGCATCTATGGAGAAAAATACAGAGCCATTGTTTCACCTGGAAGACCCTTTGTCAGAACTGGAGTAGAGGAAATGAAGATATAAGCAATGGTGGAACCTTGGGTGAAACACAAAATTGCTGGCAGAACTCAATGAGTCAGATAGCATCTATGGAAGGAATGGACACACAATGTTTCAGGTCTGGACTCTTCTTCAGACCTTGGAGTCCTAAGAAGGGTCCCAAACTGAACTGTCACCAGACCATTCGCTCCACAAATGCTGGCAGAACCAATGAGTTACTCCAGACCTTTGTGTTTGAGAGAACAAGTGAGTTAGTTTTAATTTGCAGAGAGATTCGATGATTCAATTCAATGATTCAATGACACTTTATTGTCACATTTACCTAGGTACAGTGAAATGCTTTGTTTTGCATACAATGCGGTAACATCATATTGCAGATCTCATCTAGGCAGTGGGATCAAGCAAAGAGTATTCATGTTGCGCCCCTGTTTCTACCAATCTTTCCACCACCACGCACAAGAAGCGCAAGAGAGACACAATTGTACGTAGATGCCGAGAAGTGTGCTCAGCTCTGGCTGAACAACTTCTAATTTTGTGTGTGGACTCGATAAGAAGAAGAACCTAGGCAGGACAAAAGTGTTGCTATGTTTGTGGTGCCAACAAAGTTACAAATAGTTCACTGAACAGCCCTGTCTCTTGCTTCGGCTGGGTCAGGTAGGCAGTTAGAACCTTTTTTCCCAGGGTGGAAATGTCAAACACTAGAGGGCATAGCTATAAGGTGAGAGGGGGAAGGTCTAATGGAGATGCACCAGGGCAAGTTTTTTACGCAGAGTGGTGAGGTTCACTGCCAGATGGAGGCAGATACGATATCTCAGATGTTTTTAGATAGAATGTGGAAGCGCAGGGAATAGAGGGACAAGGATTGTGTACAGGCCAATGAGAACAGTTTAATTTGGCAACATGTTCGCCACAAACATTGTTCCTGTGCTGTACTGATCTATGTTCAATGTTCTATGTATACTGTAAGTCTTCCAGATTCAGAGACAGTTTAACAGGCAACTGAACCATTCTACCAACAACTAGAGAGCAGTCCTGAGCTACTATCCACTTAATTGAAGACCTTTGAACTATCTTCATTGGGAATTTCTTGCACCAAAGGTTATTCCCTTAATCTTGTAATCTATAGATTGTGATCGGCTTAATTGTAATAATTTATAGTGATAAGGGGTGGCACAGTGGCATCGTGGTAGAGTTGCTGCCTTGGGTTCGATCTTGACTATGGGTGCTGTCTGTATGGTGTTTGTACATTCTCTTTGTGACTGCATGGGCTTTCTCTGGGTGCCCCATTTCCTCCAACATTCCAAAGACATACAGGTTTGTAGGTTAATTTCCTTTGGTAACATTGTCCCCGTGTGTAGGATAGTCCTAGTGTAAGGGGTGATTGCTGGTCAGTGGGGACTCGGTGGACCGAAGGGCCTATTTCCGCGCTGTATCTCTGCAGCAAAGTATAGAGTCTAATCTTTTCACTGATTGATAGCACACAACGAAACAGCTTTTCACTGTACTTCGGTACACATGCCAACAATAAACTAAACTAATAATAAACTAACCTGTGGTTGATTGTTGGCATGGGCAATAGGCCAAAGGGCCTGTTTCCATGTTGTATCTGTCTGTGACTCTAAATCCAGGGCAAACCCAGGTCTCACAATGGCCCTCTATATAGAGGAGAGGGTCTTTTCTTCAGGATTTTGGGTGGAAAATGACTGTGGAAACAAACTTGCTGCTGTAAGTAATCCCGTTCACACCACTGCTGCTTTCTCGTGCTTTGATGCCATTTCTCTTATCCCTTTTAGGCTCTTTTATCAGCAACAACAAAGGATATTAAGTAGGGAATTGTTTTGCTTCAAGCAGTTAAAACAGCAAAGGAGGGTTTATTTTTTATGGGATTTAAAGTGTCCTTTTTTCAAGAACAAGAAGGGGTTTAATCAAAATCGCCATGTATGGAAGGCTTAATTCTTCACTCCCTTGACAGAATGTGAGAGAGCTTTAACAAGCGTAAAGAGCAAGGTAATCTGAAACCGTAAACAATATTGAAGGAACAAGCCAGCCTGTCAGTACATGCAAAAGGTAGACACAAAATGCTGGAGTAATTCAGCAGATCAGGCAGTATCTCTGGAGAAAAAGGATGGGTGACGTTTCAGGTCGGAACCCTTCTTCAGACTGTTAACTGAGTTTATTCACTGAGAAATGTTGGATGTGCTGCTCTTTCCATCTGGTTCTTCAATGGCTTATAAACTAAAATTAAGACATTTAAAAAAAAACGTTAAATGGGAAAAAACTTTAGGGTCTGATGAATAACGCCAATGGATATTTGATGTTTGATGTAAAGAGGTTGAGAGTTTGTGAGAATATGATAAAACTACAGCTGTAACACTAAATCTCAGTGCTCAGAGCGCAGCTGAACTGCACAGATGTTATCTGAACAAAGTCCAAAGTACCAGATGGTCTCCAAGTACTGGGAGCCCAGAGAACAATAAGAGTCAGGGAACCACAGAACCTGAGCTTATGGTAAAAAATAAACAAAATGCTAGAGTAATTCCGTGGGTTAGGCGGCATCTCTTGAGATCATGGATAGGCAACGTTTTGGGTCGGGAACCTACTTTTGGACGATTATAGTAGGGGTGACAAAGTTGGAAGAGAGATGGAGGCGGGACAAAACCTGGCAAGTGATAGGTGGATACATGTTGCACAGTTACATGGTGGCACAACTGTGGAGTTGCTGCCTTACAGTGCCAGAGACCAGCATTTGGTTCTGACTACGGGTGCTGTCCTTACAGAGTTTGTACGTTCTCTGTGTTACCGTTTGGGTTTTCTCCGAGTGCTCCTGTTTCCTTCCGCATTCTAAAGACGTGCAGGTTTTGTAGGTTAATTGGCTTCTGCAAATTGATCCTAATGTGTAGGATAGAACTCGTGTACTGGTGATCGCTGATCGGCGCGAACTCAGTGGGCTGAATGGCCAGTTTCCACACTGTATCTCTAAACTAAACTAAACAAAAAAGTTGAGATGGAAGCACTTCACCAAAATGAGAACAGAATGAGACAGTAAGAACAAATTGACATGTTAAGAACCATTTGCATTGGAGGAGAAATTTGTAAATATACCACATGTGCTTAATTATAAGAGGAATAGATTGGGTAGATGCACAGAGTCTCTTGCCCAGAGTAGGGGAATCGAGGACCAGGGGAAATAGGTTCAAGGTGAGGGGTGGAAATATTTAATAGCAACCAGAGGGGTCACTTTTTCATGCAAAAGATGGTTGGTGTATGGAACAAGCTTCTGAAGGAGGTAGTTGAGGCAGGGACTATTACAATGTTTATGAAATATTTAGATAGGTACATGGATAGGACAGGTTTAGAGGGACATGTGCCAATTGCAGGCAGATGGGACTAGTGTAGAAAAGACATGTTGGTTGGTGTGGGCAAGTTGGGGCCAAGGGCCTGTTTCCATGCTGTATGACTCTGTGACTCTGACATCAAAAATTAGCAAAATTGGATGTCATTCTGCTCATTCCATTCCAGCGAGGATGTGAATGCTTTGGCGAGGGTGCAGAAGTTTACCAGTACTGTTTGAATTAGAGGGTATTCCCCGACCACTGATGGCAAGCATGCTGTATGCCTTCTATACCACCCTTGTCTACCTCTATTGCTAAATGTGCAAAATATTTGTTGCAGACTATTTTGACACCGACTGAATGATTGATATTTTAATAGCAAAATGTTGTGTTTGGCATTTTCCAATTAAAGACATTCTTGAAGAGTTTGGTCATAGGAGAGACAGTGGTATATCACTTTACCATTGTAGTTATCGTAAGGAAAACATGGCATTAAATGGTAGTTGTGCCCTTTCACACTCTTCTGGAGGAGTGGTCCTTGCTTTTTAATCTTGACTCATCCATGGAGAAATTCAAATGACTTAACTTTTCACATTAATTAACAATAGCCACCAAACTAAATTTCACTTAAAGAACATAGGATATAGAACAGTAGATCACTGCAACAGGCCCTTTGGCCTAGTCTATCTGTCGTTACCTATCCATGTTCTCCAGTGATGCTGCCTGAGCCACTGAGTTACTCCAGCACTTTGTGTCTTTTTCGAGAGCATGTGGAGTGTATTGGATTATGGTGTGTAGGAAGGAACTGCGATTGCTGGATTAAACCGAAGATAGACACAAAATGCTAAAGTAACTCAACAGGACAGGCAGCATCTTTGGAGAGAAGGAATGGGTAGCGTTTCAGGTTGAGATTTTTCTTCAGACTGAAAGTCACGGGAAAGGGAAACGAGATATATGGACAATGATGTAGAGAGATGTAGGATTATGGACTTAACTCAAGGCATGGGACCAATGCTGAATATCTCTTTCCAGGAGCCAACACAGGTGCTACCATGAGAATGGCCACTTCCTGAATGACATATAGAAGGTAAATGTCTATGGCATTTATGTTACCTCAGGGTTTGGTCCATGCAATCAAGTTTGTCATTTATTGCCATGAAATCCATAGTGATGAGCAGTCTTCCTCTGAAGAATAGAAGAAGTCTCTAGTGTCTCTCACACAGCTAAACAGGCAGTGTACTGCAGCCTGAGGGATCTTGCGGTGGACAAATTGGTTCTTATGTCTGCCTGTAAAACAACAGAGCCCACTGTTTGGAAATAATTCATCAGCTGTACAACCGGTGTCCAGGGGCTGAAAGAGAAACAAATGCTTTCCTTTATTCTCTTCAAATACATGCTGGGCTGCTTGTCCACAGACCTCACAGTAACAGAATGTGATGTGTAAAGCTGTGTGTTCTTCCAGTGGAGAGCTGACCAGACAGACATCTTTCAACTGACGGAGGACTCCAATGGAGACTGAGTGGAGGGGATTCCAAATCGGCTTGTTCATAAAAAATAGAGGGTAGCAGTGAAGGGGTATTGTTCTGACTGGAGGTGTCTGACCAGTAGTGTTCTGCAAGGATTTGTGTTGGGTCTTCTGTTGCTTGTGATAAATAAATATGATACAAGACTGAACTTTGGACTTTAGACTTCTCTACAACCATCAGGCTATTAAACACTCCAACCTCCAAATAAGATACACACTACATAGACGTGGGGCATTATTTTTGTCCTTGAACTATTATTGATTGTTTCTTATTGGCTAATTGGCTTGATATAAATGTAAATTGTCCCCAGTGTTTATGGGATATATATGTGTGTATATATATATATTATACTAGACTTCTGGTGGCGCTATGGTGGCTTAGGGCACGCGCTATTCACCTCTGCACCGTCTAACTCCAAAAACGTATTGAAAATTTAAACCAGACAGATCTAAAAATACTCACCGGCAGACGTGCAGCAGTCGCGTAAGTGACGTCATCAGAACGAGACCCTGGTACTTTTAATATGCACGGTAGGCGTCTGCCTAAATGTCCGAAACGCCCAAAACATCCACCAGAAGTAACTGAAGGCCACGAAGAAGCCTCGACCTCGATTATGGCACACCCCCGAGAGGAAGCAGCAAGGCAAACTCCGGGTTTGATGGATGAGATCTGTTCAGCACTGTGTCGAGAACTTTCGGCTGTGAAGGCAGAAATCTGTGGGAAGATTGACAAGATTGATGCCTATATAGAGAAGGTGAATTCCGACCTGAAAGGGATAATCGACAGGCCTCAAACTGACATCAGCCATAAGTTGGAATCTATTCTTGTTACTTCGCAAAAACAAAGTGAGGCTATTCGGGAATTGGAAACTACTGCGGTTTTAAATGTCGAGACAGCACACAGGCTGATGGCTGAGGTGGAACATATCTCCGGGTTACTAGCTAAAGTAACAGAAAAATGTCTAGATTTGGAAGGGCGCTCTAAACATCAGAACCTAAGGATTTTTGGAGTGAAAGAAGGCAAAGAACTTGGTAAAAATTTTCGAGATTTTACGGCTCAACTCCTTCAAGACCTACTCACTTTTGATGAAAAACCTAAACTTGACCGGGCTCACAGAGCTCTGAGAACCCGGTCAGACAGGACAGCCCCACCAAGACATTTGATCCTGAGGGTGCACCACTGTCATGTTCTAGAGGACATTCTGCAGAAAGTTGCCAACAACAGAAACCTAACTTTTCAAGGTGAAAACATACGAATCTTCAGAGACATTCCTGCCAAAGTCGTTAAGAAAAGAGCACTCTTCTCCAAGTCAAGAGCTATTCTGAGGGACATACCAGACCTCCGATTTGGCCTATTATATCCTGCCAAATTGTGAGTTACTTATAAAGGGACTGAATCCTTTTTTACTGATCCTGATAAAGCATTCAAGTTTGCCCAGGACACTGCGGGATCCATCAAGGGATAAGTAATTGCTCTCCTGAGTTTAAACCGTGATGATAATCAAGACGTTTATATTGTGTTTATACTGTGTTTATAATTAATGTTGTTATAAATCTACTGACTTAGAGTCGGTCAATATGTCAAAACAGAGAACTGAGAGATAGAGAGACAGAGAGAGAGGGAGAGAGGGGGGCTGGTAGAGAGGTAGAGAGAGAGAAAGAGAGGGAGGGAGGGAGGGAGGGAGAGGGAGGGAGAGGGAGGGAGAGAGAATGAATGTGTGAGAAAGTTTGAGAAAGTTTTGGAAAGTTTTGGCGAGCTTGAGAGCGGGAAGGAAAGAGGGAGAGAGGAAGAGGGGGAGAGAGAGAGAATGATTGTGTGAGACAGGTTGGGAAAGCGTTGGAAAGTTTAGATAAAGTTTTGGAAAGTTTTGGAAAGTTTTGAGCGTTTTGGAAAGTTTTGGAAAGTTTTCAGAACGTTTTGGAGAACTTGAGAGAGGAAGAGGGGGAGAGAGAGGGGGAGAGAGAGGGGGAGAGAGAGGGGGAGAGAGAGGGGGAGAGGGAGGGAGAGAGGGAGAGAGAGAGAGAGAGAGAGAGAGAGAGAGAGGTCGTGTTTTCTTCTCAGCTCTGCAGTTGAGAGGGATTGGCGCAGCCTTTCCAGGATTTTGCCGTTGGAGAGGGCACAGACCCAGGGGGGCTTCATAGTTCAACTTATTGTTGGGCTGCTGAAGCTTTTCTCTGGTCTGGGGAGCCTCCATCTGTGTGAAGATTCCTGAGTTTCTCCACATTGTCGAGGGTGCGGTTGGCGTTGGCGGATTGCCAAGAGTGCCTGTGATCTCAGTGGGTTGAAGTTGTGCGGTGTCTTTGTCGTTTTTGGCTCCGCTTCTCTGCCCTAAAGTCATTTTGCTCAGTGCGGCTGCCTGGCTTAATGTGAAGAAGGTACTTTTGCGTCCAGCGCGACTGGGATCGTGTTTCCCGTAAGCTGCTCTTGGCTGTGGACGAACCTGGGGACTTTCCTGCTTCAGCTGGAGGTTTCTGTTTTCTGCTGCCTGTCTTTGACTGTGACTGTCTCTGGGACTTAACTTGGAGCTGTGCTGCTGAGGGGCTTGGAGCTGGTTTGTGCCTCTGTGAGGATGGCGATGGAAGGGGCGCGGCCGAAGGTCCGGACCTACGCAGCGATGGCATCAGTGGCGGGTGCGAGGCCATCTGAGCTTGAGCCTCATGTTGACTTGGATGGGGACAGTTTTGGTATTTCTGTTCAAACTGGGCCTATGATGTCGAGGGGGGTAATTACGAAGGCCATGAATGAACTTCTTGGGAGGGGGGCTATTGTCTCTTCTGAGCTCGAAAGGGGAAAGGTGGAGATGATACTTAAGACCCGGGAGTGTGTGGCCCGAGCGTTGGAGGAGGGGATCTCAGTGGGGGGGGTCCACGTACAGGTGGATCCGTGGGTATCCAGGGTGAGACCGGTTCTCCTGCGGAGCTGCCCCACTTATTTTTCGGATGCAGTGCTTATTCCACACCTGTCCAAGTTCAGGGAGGTGCGGTCTAAATGTTTTCGTCTCTTGCATCCCGGGGGGGACCCGGAGGAAAAAGGGGTCTTCAGTTTCAAGAGGAGGGTGTTCATGAAGGTGGGTGAGGGGGATGGTGCCGAGGGGAGTTTTGAGGTGGTGCATAAGGGTGTACCCAGAACCGTGCGTTGGAGTTGGGGCAAGGCACGGTGTCATGCGTGCGGCGAATTTGGACATCTCCGTAGGGAGTGTCTTTTTCGCGGGGGCACTGCTAGAGGTTCTAGTGCAGTGGCCCAGGAAAGCACTGCTGGCCCATCTGGGGTGGCTTGTCAAACCTCAGCGGCGCGGGGTGGTACTGCTGACCCGGCTGAGGTTGCCAGTTCTGCCTTGGTGACCCGGGGCGGCAGTGCTAAGCCTTCTGGGTCCAGAGGTTCCGCTTTGGGGACCCTGGGCAGTGAGAGCCCAAGCCCCCCACGTCCCCCACGTCTTGCGCCTGTGGCGGTGGATGGAGGTGGGGCGCAGGAGGGGGGGAGTGTTGAGGGGGGGTTTTGGGAGAAGCAGGGGAAGCACAATAAGAAGAAGGAGAGGGATAGGGCCGCCCGAGCGAAGAAAGTGCAATCGGGTGAGTTTAGCTCCAGTGTGGTGCAGACTGCACCTGCTGGGGCCCAGGGGGGAGTTGTGGTGGCTCGGAAGGGGGTAAAGAAGCCTAAACGTGTGGGTGGCAAAGTGGTTGGGGGTAATGTGGAGGCGGATGACCCTTCCCTTATGGAGGTGACCGCACCTCCGCATGCGAGTGGGACTAAAAGGAGGCATCTGCCTGGTGAAGAGGAGGAAGGGCGTGGGTCCAGAGCGAAGGGGATGTCTTTCTCCGGGCTTTCCACCACTGAGGTGGCTGAAAGTGGTCTTGACCCGGTGTCTTCTGGGTCGGTGCTTGGGCCTTCTCTTCATGGATCTACAGCGGGTGTCACAGGACTGGGTGCTGAAGTTGATTCCGGTGGAGGTAGGTCCACTGGGCGGGAGTCTGTCCCTTTATCTCAGGGGCCCTCTGAGGGAGTTATCTCGGCGGGTGCTGTGGTTAGCTCCCTTGGGTGTGTACCCTCTGGGTCGGATGAGGTCCCCTCGTTTCAGAGGCCTACTGAGGGTGCTAGCACGTTAGGTGACGTGGTTGGCTCCTCTGGTAGTGTGCCCTCTGTGACGGGGGATGCGCAGAGTCAGGCTGAGGGGGGAGTTTCGGGGGTGTTGTCGTTCAAGTCTGTGCTCCATATCAGTGCCAGTGGAGGTGCTGGGGGGCGGGATGCCTCACCGGATGAGTTGTCTGGGGTGAGGTTAATGGCAGGTGGTGATTCTCTGGGTGATGCCTGTGGAGAGGGCACTCTGGATGATGTGGAGGTCAGGGCTGTTATGGGACGTGATCCTCTTTCAGACTCCGAGGGTGCCAGTGTTCCACAGGCCCTGGGGATGCCTCTTGTTGTTGCTTCCCCAGGCCCAGAAGAGGAGGGTGATGGTAGCGTGCAGGAGCCCAGCCATTCAGAGGGCTGCGAGTCTCAGGCAGGGGTGTTGGGACCCACCCCCAGCATTGATCCGGGTGGTCGTGTCATGGCTGTGGAGGAGGACAGCGATGCGGCCAGTGGGGGGGGCACAGAGAGTGATTTGTCAGACAGTTCTGGTCTTTCTGAGGTTGTTGATTCAGGTGCGAGCGGGTTGGCTGCGAGCCCAGACTCCAAGGCCGTGTCTGAGGCGAAGCTTATTGTTGAGGTGCGAGAGTTCTTAAAAATAAGCCGTGCTCCCAAAACATTATGGTTTGCCGCTACAAGGCGGTGGGAGGATTGTCTAGATGTGCAGGCGAGTCTCGAGGCTATCCTTAGTAACAAGGATAGTGGTCTTTCTGACTCGGATTTGGGGCAGTTTTGGGGTTTGTTGAAGGTCCTCAGAAAAGGAGCTCCTGTGACTGCAGGGAGTGTGAGGGTCACAATCTAATGTGTCTACACATTCACAGTAGCTACATTAAATTTAAATGGGAGTAGAGCGAGTTTTCGAAGATTTCAGCTCTTATCAGCCCTAAGGGAGGGGAGATTTGCAGTTTGTTATCTGCAAGAGACACATACCGTTGCTAGTGATGAACCTACCTGGCAACTGGAGTGGGAAGGGAGGGTTTATATGAGCCATCTCAGCTCAAATTCGAGTGGGGTGGCTTTTCTGTTGGCCCCAAATTTTCTGCCAAGCATTTTAAAAGTGCAGGAAGTGGTGCCAGGACGTTTGCTCCATCTGGCCGTGAGCCTGGATGGCATGCCGTTGCATTTCATTAACGTGTATGCCCCTAGCTCCGGCACGATGCAGGCCGGCCTGCTTCGGGAGGTGAATGCTCTGTTGGGCACTATTGATAGGGGAGAGTGTGTCTTCCTTGGTGGGGACTTTAATTGCACACTTGAGGTGCGGGACCGTTCTGGTACTCAGTGTGCGCCTGCTGTAGCGAAGAAGCTGAGAGGCTTGATTGAATCCTTTGAGTTGGTTGATGTTTGGAGGGACCTTCACCCTGATTCCACTGCTTTTTCGCGGAGGTCTGAGGGCGGTGGTTCCCGCATTGATCGGTTTTATATTTCCCGAGCGTTTGTTTCCCGTGTCTCAGCGGCCTCAATGCGGCTGGTGCCGTGCTCGGACCACTGTCTGGTGCGTGTGGATTTTAATCCAGCGTGCGCTCGGTCTGGGTCCGCGTACTGGCACTTTAACAACAGGCTGCTGGAGGATCGGTGTTTCCGGGAGTCATTCACTCGGTTTTGGGTGAAGTGGAGAGAGAGGCAGAGGTGCTTCTCTTCCCTTAGGCAGTGGTGGGATGTGGGTAAAGCTCACATCCGGCTCTTTTGTAAGGAATATACATGGGGGTCGACTGGGAGGCGGGACTCAGTGGTCGAGAAGCTGGAGAGGGAGATACAGGACGCTGAGTCTCGCCTGGGTCAGTTTGGTGAAGACTCCAGCGAATGGGGAGAGTTTCAGAGGAAGAAGGAGGTTTTGAGGAGTCTGCTGCTTGAGCGATCTCGAGGCGCTTATGTGAGGTCTCGGGTCCAGATGCTGCACGAGCTGGACCGAGCGTCGCCTTTCTTTTTCTCTTTGGAGAAGGGGCGGGGAGCTCGAAAACAGCTCGTGGAGTTGCTTGCAGATGACGGCTCCTCTGTCACTGATCCAGAGAGGATTAATGCCTTGGTTAGGTCCTTTTATGGGTCCCTGTTCTCTGCGGAAGGATTCAGTGTGGAGGCTCAGCAAGATCTGTGGGAGGGTCTACCGACCGTAGATAGGGGGGAGGCTGATCTTCTTGATGGCCCCTTATCTTTGGAGGAGTTGACTCGCGCCTTGCATCAGCTCAGGAGGGGTAAGTCCCCCGGGCTGGATGGGTTGACGGTGGAGTTTGTTAGAGCATTCTGGGACGTCCTAGGGGGTGACTATATGTTGGTTCTGGGGGAGAGCCTGGCGACTGGAGTGATGCCTCTCTTGTGGCGTAGGACGGTTGTTGTCTTGCTGCCTAAGAAGGGCGAACTCCGTTTGTTGAAGAACTGGCGTCCAGTCTCTCTCCTTTGTACAGAATATAAAATTTTTGCACGGGCAATGGCAAATCGCCTGGGCTCCGTGCTGCATCAAGTGATTCATCCTGATCAATCTTATACAGTCCCTGGCCGGTCCATCCAGGATAACATCCACCTGGTTAGGGACCTGATTCATTTAGTCCAGGGTACTGGTGAGTCAGCTGCTTTTCTGTCTCTTGATCAGGAGAAGGCTTTTGATAGGGTAGAGCATGAATACCTATTTGGGACGTTGCAAGCGTTTGGGTTTGGACCACACTTCGTGGCCCGGGTCCGGCTTTTGTACGCTGCTGCGGAGTGTCTTGTAAAGGTTAATGGCGCGGTGCTATCTCCTTTTCATTTTGGGAGGGGGGTCCGCCAGGGGTGCCCTATGTCGGGCCAGTTGTATTCGGTCTGTGTGGAGCCGTTCCTGTGTCTTCTTCGGAGGAGGTTGACAGGCCTGGCCCTACCTGGCCCGCGGGTTGAGGTGATTCTATCGGCGTATGCCGATGACGTACTTCTTATGTTCACTGATCCTGGTGACCTGCGGAGGATGCGTGACTGCCAGGAGATATTCTCGGCTGCATCTTCTGCTAGGATTAACTGGAGTAAGTGCTCTGGACTTTTGGTGGGTCAGTGGCGGGTAGACTCCCTGCCGGAGGAGATGGCATTGTATGCGTGGAGTACCACGCACCTCCTCTATCTGGGGGTGTACCTGAGTCCCACTGAGGATGTTTGGCCGGCAAACTGGCAAGAGTTGGAGACGAAGGTGGTTGCTCGGCTGGGGCGCTGGTCAGGCCTGCTTGGAGTTCTCTCCTTTCGGGGGAGGGTGCTGGTCATAAACCAGCTGGTGGCCTCTATGTTATGGTACCGGCTGGCTACTCTTGTCCCGCCCTCTATATTTGTAACTGCTATACAGAAGAAGCTGGTGGATTTCTTTTGGGGAAATAGGAAGCATTGGATTTCCGCGGCGGTCCTGAGTCTTCCGTTAGAGGAGGGCGGCCAGTCCTTGGTGTGCGTGCGCACCCAGGTGGCGGCTCTCCGTCTCAGGACTCTGCGGAGATACATGTATGTAGAGAACCCTCCCAGATGGCACGCTCTGGCCACGTATTTTTTTCGTCAGGGTCGTTGCCTAAGGGGGGTCTCGCGGCTCCCGGTTGGGGGTGTCAGTCGACCCGCTCTAAGGGGCTTGCCTGTTTTCTATAGGGATGTGTTAAGAGTGAGGAATTTGGTGGTGTTCAGCCAGAGTGTTGTTCCACGAGGAGAGGGGGAGGTTGTGGCTGCGGGTGTGGCTGGTCCTCATCCTGTCATGGTGGTTGTCGAGGAGAGGCGCGAGCCTAGAGTGGTTCAGATAGAGCTTACCCCTGCTCCGTCAGATCTGCTCATCGGGCCTAGGCTTCGGGATATTTCTCGGCCTCCGGCTCCGCATAATCTGAGCTGCCTTTCTGTGATGACCAGCATGCCATTTTGTGATGCAAGGAGACGCGCACTGTACAGGATGCTCCTGCACATTCTGAACCACCGTGCCTTCGTCTCCCGTCCTGACTCACCATGGAGGACGGTGTTACCATCCGAAGGCGGCGGGGGGCCCCAGTGGGGGTCCTTCTATAAGGGAGTTGTACCCCTTTATATTGGGGACCTGGGGTGGAGAGTGCTGCATGGAGCGGTGGTTTGTAATAAACTTTTGAGTCGGTTCACAGGCTCGTCTGCCGCATGTATTTTCTGCGGAGAGGAGGAGACCGTATTCCATGTGTATATGGAGTGTGTGAGGTTACTGCCCCTGTACCAATATCTGAAGGGGCTGTTCCTCAAGTTCTGGCTGCATTTTAGCCCCACAATCCTGGTGTTTGGACACAAGGCGGGGAGTGGGGAGAGCCGAGTGTGGGGGGGGGACTTACCTGTCGGTTTGCTCCTTGGCCTGGCCAAGATGGCCATTCGTGGGTCCAGGCAGCGGGCGGTCGACGGTCAGGCGAGAGTCGGCTGCCTGCCCCTCTTTCGGGCCTACGTCCGTGCACGTGTGTCCCTGGAGAGGGAACACGCGGTGTTCACGGGGACTCTGGAGGCCTTCCGTCAGCGCTGGTCGCCGCGTGGGGTTGAGGCGATTATAAATGAATGTACTGCTGTACTACAATGATCTTTTCATTATAGTGTGATTTTTGATTGTGTTTTGATGTGTTGTATTTTATGATTTGTGTTGAATAAAGTTTTTGAAATGGGAAAAAAAAAAAAAAAAAAAAAAAGAGAGAGAGAGAGAGGTCGTGTTTTCTTCTCAGCTCTGCTAAGAGAAGGATTGAAGCAGCCTTTCAAGGATTTTGTCGTCGTAGAGGACACAGACACAGGGGGGTTTCATAGTTTAACTTATCGTTGGGCTGTTGAAGCTTTCCTCTGGTCTGGGATGCCTCCAACAGTGAGAGAATTCCTGAGTTTCTCCACATTGTCGAGGGTGTGGTTGTCGTTGGCGGATTGCCAATAGTGCCTGTGATCGTGGGTTTGGAATATTGGCGGTGTCTTTGTTGTTTTTAGCGCCGTTTCTCTGCCCTAAAGTCATTTTGCTCAGTGCGGCTGCCTGGCTTAATGTGAAGAAGGTACTTTTGCTTCCGGCGAGACTGCGATAGAGCTTTCCAAAAGCTGCTCTTGGCTGTGGACGAACCTGGGGACTTTCCTGCTTCAGCTGGAGGTTTCTGTTTTCTGCTGCCTGTCTTTGACTGTGCCTGTCTCTGGGACTTAACTTGGAGCTGTGCTGCTGAGGTCCCTGGAGCTGGTTTGTGCCTCTGTGAGGATGGCGATGGAAGGGGCGCGGCCGAAGGTCCGGACCTACGCAGCGATGGCATCAGTGGCGGGTGCAAGGCCATCTGAGCTTGAGCCTCATGTTGACTTGGATGGGGACAGTTTTGGTATTTCTGTTCAAACTGGGCCTATGATGTCGAGGGGGAAAATTACGAAGGCCATGAATGAACTTCTTGGGAGGGGGGCTATTGTCTCTTCTGAGCTCGAAAGAGGAAAGGTGGAGATGATACTTAAGACCCGGGAGTGTGTGGCCCGAGCGTTGGAGGAGGGGATCTCAGTGGGGGGGGTCCACATACAGGTGGATCCGTGGGTATCAAGGGTGAGACCGGTTCTCCTGCGGAGCTGCCCCACCTATTTTTCGGATGCAGTACTTATTCCACACCTGTCCAAGTTCGGGGAGGTGCGGTCTAAATGTTTTCGTCTCTTGCATCCCGGGGGGGACCCGGAGGAAAAAGGGGTCTTCAGTTTCAAGAGGAGGGTGTTCATGAAGGTGGGTGAGGGGGATGGTGCCGAGGGGAGTTTTGAGGTGGTGCATAAGGGTGTCCCCAGAACCGTGCATTGGAGTTGGGGAAAGGCACGGTGTCATGCGTGCGGCGAATTTGGACATCTCCGTAGGGAGTGTCTTTTTCGCGGGGGCACTGCTAGAGGTTCTAGTGCAGTGGCCCAGGAAAGCACTGCTGGCCCATCTGGGGTGGCTTGTCAAACCTCAGCGGCGCGGGGTGGTACTGCTGACCAGGCTAAGGTTGCCAGTTCTGCCTTGGTGACCCGGGGCGGCAGTGCTAAGCCTTCTGGGTCCGTAGGTTCCGCTTTGGGGACCCTGGGCAGTGAGAGCCCATGCCCCCCATGTCCCCCACGTCTTGCGCCTGTGGCGGCGGATGGAGGTGGGGCGCAGGAGGAGGGGAGTGTTGAGGGGGGGTTTTGGGAGAAGCAGGGGAAGCACAACAAGAAGAAGGAGAGGGATAGGGCCGCCCGAGCGAAGAAAGTGCAATCGGGTGAGTTTAGCTCCAGTGTGGTGCAGACTGCACCTGCTGGGGCCCAGGGGGGAGTTGCGGTGGTTCGGAAGGGGGTAAAGAAGCCTAAACGTGTGGGTGGCAAAGTGGATGGGGGTAATGTGGGGGCGGATGACCCTTCCCTTATGGAGGTTACCGCACCTCCGCATGTGAGTGGGACTAAAAGGAGGCATCTGCCTGGTGAAGATGAGGAAGGGCGTGGGTCCAGAGCGAAGGGGATGTCTTTCTCCGGGCTTTCCACCACTGAGGTGGCTGAAAGTGGTCTTGACCCGGTGTCTTCTGGGTCGGTGCTTGGGCCTTCTCTTCATGGATCTACAGCGGGTGTCACAGGACTGGGTGCTGAAGTTGATTCCGGTGGAGTTGTGTCCACTGGGCGGGAGTCTGTCCCTTCATCTCAGGGGCCCTCTGAGGGAGTTATCTCGGCGGGTGCTGTGGTTAGCTCCCTTGGGTGTGTACCCTCTGGGTCAGACGAGGTCCCCTCGTTTCAGAGGCCTACTGAGGGTGCTAGCACGTTAGGTGACGTGGTTGGCTCCCCTGGTAGTGTGCCCTCTGTGATGGGGGATGTTCAGAGTCAGGCCGAGGGGGGAGTTTCGGGGGTGTTGTCGTTCAAGTCTGTGCTCCATATCAGTGCCAGTGGAGGTGCTGGGGGGCGGGATGCCTCACCGGATGAGCTGTCTGGGGTGAGTTTAATAGCAGGTGGTGATTCTCTGGGTGATGCCTGTGGAGAGGGCACTCTGGATGATGTGGAGGTCAGGGCATGTTATGGGTCGTGATCCTCTTTCAGACTCCGAGGGTGCCAGTGTTCCACAGGCCCTGGGGATGCCTCTTGTTGTTGCTTCCCCAGGCCCAGAAGAGGAGGGTGATGGTAGCGTGCAGGAGCCCAGCCATTCAGAGGGCTGCGAGTCTCAGGCAGGGGTGTCGGGACCCACCCCCAGCATTGATCCGGGGGGTTGTGTCGTGGCTGAGGAGGGGGACAGCGATGCGGCCAGTGGGTGTGGCACAGAGAGTGATTTGTCAGAGAGTTCTGGTCTTTCTGAGGTTGTTGATTCAGGTGCGAGCGGGTTGGCTGTGAGCCCAGACTCCAAGGCCGTGTTTGAGGCGAAGCTTATTGTTGAGGTGCGAGAGTTCCTAAAAACAAGCCGTGCTTCCAAAACATTATGGGATGCTGCTACAAGGCGGTGGGGGGACTGTCTAGATTTGCAGGCGAGTCTCGAGGCTATCCTTAGTAACAAGGATAGTGGTCTTTCTGACTCGGATTTGGGGCAGTTTCGGGGTTTTTTGAAGGTCCTCAGAAAAGGAGTTCTTGAGACTACAGGGAGTGTGAGGGTCTCAATCTAATGTGCCTACACATTCACAGTAGCTACATTAAATTTAAATGGGAGTAGAGCGAGTTTTCGAAGATTTCAGCTCTTATCAGCCCTAAGGGAGGGGAGATTTGCAGTTTGTTATCTGCAAGAGACACATACCGTTGCTAGTGATGAACCTACCTGGCAACTGGAGTGGGAAGGGAGGGTTTATATGAGCCATCTCAGCTCAAATTCGAGTGGGGTGGCTTTTCTGTTGGCCCCAAATTTTCTGCCAAGCATTTTAAAAGTGCAGGAAGTGGTGCCAGGACGTTTGCTCCATCTGGCCGTGAGCCTGGATGGCATGCCGTTGCATTTCATTAACGTGTATGCCCCTAGCTCCGGCACGATGCAGGCCGGCCTGCTTCGGGAGGTGAATGCTCTGTTGGGCACTATTGATAGGGGAGAGTGTGTCTTCCTTGGTGGGGACTTTAATTGCACACTTGAGGTGCGGGACCGTTCTGGTACTCAGTGTGCGCCTGCTGTAGCGAAGAAGCTGAGAGGCTTGATTGACTCCTTTGAGTTGGTTGATGCTTGGAGGGACCTTCACCCTGATTCCACTGCTTTTTCGCGGAGGTCTGAGGGCGGTGGTTCCCGCATTGATCGGTTTTATATTTCCCGAGCGTTTGTTTCCCGTGTCTCAGCGGCCTCAATGCGGCTGGTGCCGTGCTCGGACCATTGTCTGGTGCGTGTGGATTTTAATCCAGCGTGCGCTCGGGCTGGGTCCGCGTACTGGCACTTTAACAACAGGCTGCTGGAGGATCGGTGTTTCCGGGAGTCATTCACTCGGTTTTGGGTGAAGTGGAGAGAGAGGCAGAGGTGCTTCTCTTCCCTTAGGCAGTGGTGGGATGTGGGTAAAGCTCACATCCGTCTCCTTTGTAAGGAATATACATGGGGGTCGACTGGGAGGCGGGACTCCGCGGTCGAGAAGCTGGAGAGGGAGATACAGGACGCTGAGTCTCGCCTGGGTCAGTTTGGTGAAGACTCCAGCGAATGGGGAGAGTTTCAGAGGAAGAAGGAGGTTTTGAGGAGTCTGCTGCTTGAGCGATCTCGAGGCGCATATGTGAGGTCTCGGGTCCAGATGCTGCACGAGCTGGACCGAGCGTCGCCTTTCTTTTTCTCTTTGGAGAAGGGGCGGGGAGCTCGAAAACAGCTCGTGGAGTTGCTTGCAGATGATGGCTCCTCTGTCACTGAGCCAGAGAGGATTAATGACTTGGTTAGGTCCTTTTATGGGTCCCTGTTCTCTGCGGAAGGATTCAGTGTGGAGGCTCAGCAAGATCTGTGGGAGGGTCTACCGACCGTAGATAGGGAGGAGGCTGATCTTCTTGATGGCCCCTTATCTTTGGAGGAGTTGACTCGCGCCTTGCATCAGCTCAGGAGGGGTAAGTCCCCGGGCTGGATGGGTTGACGGTGGAGTTTGTTAGAGCTTTCTGGGACATCCTAGGGGGTGACTATATGTTGGTTCTGGGGGAGAGCCTGGCGACTGGAGTGATGCCTCTCTCGTGGCGTAGGACGGTTGTTGTCTTGCTGCCTAAGAAGGGCGAACTCCGTTTGTTGAAGAACTGGCGTCCAGTCTCTCTCCTTTGCACAGAATATAAAATTTTTGCACGGGCAATGGCAAATCGCCTGGGCTCCGTGCTGCATCAATTGATTCATCCTGATCAATCTTATACAGTCCCTGGCCGGTCCATCCAGGATAACATCCACCTGGTTAGGGACCTGATTCATTTAGTCCAGGGTACTGGTGAGTCAGCTGCTTTTCTGTCTCTTGATCAGGAGAAGGCTTTTGATAGGGTGGAGCATGAATACCTATTTGGGTCGTTGCAAGCGTTTGGGTTTGGACCACACTTCGTGGCCCGGGTCCGGCTTTTGTACGCTGCTGCGGAGTGCCTTGTAAAGGTTAATGGCGCGGTGCTAGCTCCTTTTCATTTTGGGAGGGGGGTCCGTCAGGGGTGCCCTATGTCGGGCCAGTTGTATTCGGTCTGTGTGGAGCCGTTCCTGTGTCTTCTTCGGAGGAGGTTGACAGGCCTGGCCCTACCTGGCCCGCGGGTTGAGGTGATTCTATCGGCGTATGCCGATGACGTACTTCTTATGTTCACTGATCCTGGTGACCTGCGGAGGATGCGTGACTGCCAGGAGATTTTCTCGGCTGCATCTTCTTCTAGGATTAACTGGAGTAAGTGCTCTGGACTTTTGGTGGGTCAGTGGCGGGTAGACTCCCTGCCGGAGGAGATGGCATTGTATGCGTGGAGTACCACGCACCTCCTCTATCTGGGGGTGTACCTGAGTCCCACTGAGGATGTTTGGCCGGCAAACTGGCAAGAGTTGGAGACAAAGGTGGTTGCTCGGCTGGGGCGCTGGTCAGGCCTGCTTGGAGTTCTCTCCTTTCGGGGGAGGGTGCTGGTCATAAACCAGCTGGTGGCCTCTATGTTATGGTACCGGCTGGCTACTCTTGTCCCGCCCTCTATATTTGTAACTGCTATACAGAAGAAGCTGGTGGATTTCTTTTGGGGAAATAGGAAGCATTGGATTTCCGCGGCGGTCCTGAGTCTTCCGTTAGAGGAGGGAGGCCAGTCCTTGGTGTGCGTGCGTACCCAGGTGGCGGCTCTCCGTCTCAGGACTCTGCGGAAATACATGTATGTAGAGAACCCTCCCAGATGGCACGCTCTGGCCATGTATTTTTTTCGTCAGGGTCGTTGCCTAAGGGGGGTCTCGCGGCTCCCGGTGGCGGGCGTCAGTCGACCCGCTCTAAGGGGCTTGCCTGTTTTCTACAGGGATGTGTTAAGAGTGAGGAATTTGGTGGTGTTCAGCCAGAGTGTTGTTCCACGAGGAGAGGGGGATGTTGTGGCTGCGGGTGTGGCTGGTCCTCATCCTGTCATGGTGGGTGTCGAGGAGAGGCGCGAGCCTAGAGTGGTTCAGATAGAGCTTACCCCCGCTCCGTCAGATCTGCTCATCGGGCCTAGGCTCCGGGATATTTCTCGGCCTCCGGCTCCGCATAATCTGAGCTGCCTTTCTGAGATGACCAGCATGCCATTTTGTGTTGCAAGGAGACGCGCACTGTATAGGATGCTCCTGCACATTCTGAACCACCGTGCCTTCGTCTCCCGTCCTGACTCACCATGGAGGACGGTGTTACCATCTGAAGGCAGCGGGGGGCCCCAGTGGGGGTCCTTCTATAAGGGAGTCGTACCCCTTTATATTGGGGACCTGGGGTGGAGAGTGCTGCATGGAGCGGTGGTTTGTAATAAACTTTTGAGTTGGTTCACGGGCTCGTCTGCCGCATGTATTTTCTGCGGAGAGGAGGAGACCGTATTCCATGTGTATATGGAGTGTGTGAGGTTACTGCCCCTGTACCAATATCTGAAGGGGCTGTTCCTCAAGTTCTGGCTGCATTTTAGCCCCACAATCTTGGTGTTTGGACATAAGGCAGGGAGTGGGGAGAGCCGAGTGTGGGGGGGGGGAATTACCTGTCGGTTTGCTCCTCGGCCTGGCCAAGATGGCCATTCGTGGGTCCAGGCAGCGGGCGGTCGACGGTCAGGCGAGAGTCGGCTGCCTGCCCCTCTTTCGGGCCTACGTCCGTGCACGTGTGTCCCTGGAGAGGGAACACGCGGTGTTCACGGGGACTCTGGAGGCCTTCCGTCAGCGCTGGTCACCGCGTGGGGTTGAGGCGATTATAAATGAATGTACTGTTGTACTACAATGATCTGTTTGTTATAGTGTTATTTTTGATTATGTTTTGATGTGTTGAATTATATGATTGTGTCGAATAAAGTTTTTGAAAAAGAAAAAAAAAAAAGAGAGAGAGAGTGAAAATGAGTGTGTGAAACTGTGTTTGCAATCAATAAGTTGTTATAAATTTACTGACATTGTGTCAGTTAATATGTTAAAACAGTATTAATATAAAGTTAAGTAATAAGTGCTGTATGTTAAACTTCTCAATATTCAACTACTTAGTTAGAGCACACCAAGATACGTAGCTTTTTGGGAATGCTGATTTCCTGGCGGATTTAAATATTGTTAATTATTTTTAAGGTTTGATCTGTTTAGTTTTTATTAACTCCTTGAGGTGCGAAGTTATTTAATATTATCTATCTTATGGAAACTTTCACTAACTCAACCACCTTTGGGTGGTATTTCACCAGCAGCATTCTTATATGCTGTAATTTCTGTTGTTTTTCTTTTTCACTTTCTAATTTCTTTAATAAATATTTTATCTATCTTTACTAATGCACATTTTTCTTGGAGATATCTATGGGGGATTGGGGAAAAGGGGATAGGGCTCACCCACCCAGCATTTAAAGGAAATATTTCAAATAATGTGTTGGACCATTTACATCAAAAGAGACCATGTAAGCTTTAAAATGCAAGACGAAGTAGCCAGGAAAATAGGAGAATCACATTTTGTAGTTGGAATGTGAGGGGCGTTAATGAGCCAACTAAAAGGGGTAAAGTATTAGCCCATTTAAAATCTATTAATGCTGACATAATCTTTCTTCAGGAGACACATCTCAAAAATGGAGCTCACAACAGGCTGAAGGGTAGGTGGATTGGTCAATTATATCACTCTACATTTTCTTCTAAAGCAAGAGGAACAGCAATTTCATTTCGGAGTCACGTGAGTGACTTCGTGAAGAACCCGCCAGCACGCATGCGCGACATATCGTCGCTCGCATTGCAGTCGACGGCTGGAGAGGAGCGCGGCTCGTCACCAGCCCTTCATAAGGGCCACTCAGGTAAGTACAAACAACCTTGAGTTGGTTGTTCTGTGTGAATAATTGTGTTTTCTTCCACAGAGACATGGACAGTAGGAAAAGTAAAGGCCGTAAAACTTCTGCAAGGAGTTGTCGGCAACCCAACCCGGAGCCCTCCTCCACGGCAGGAGGACGGGCCGGGAAAAAGGCGCGCAAGCCGGGGAGCCCTGTATTCACAGGATCCGGTTTACCGACGCAGCTATGCCCTAGCGGGGTGCCTGCAGAGCAATCAGCCGGTACAGCGCCGGAGCAGGTGCATCCTGACTCCATTTCTCTCTCACCCACTGGGTCGTTCGCAGAGACGAGCAAGAGGGATTCGCGTGCTGATGCACGGCCCTTCTCCCTGAGCCCTCTCGAAGGAAGCAGGGATACAGTTCAACTACCTAGCCCTTCGCGGGCTGAGGTCTCACCAGGAGCCACTAGGAAGTGGTCTGGTGAATCAGGGAGGCCCGAGTCCACTGGCAGACCAAGGAGGGCCAGTGTCGACTCACCACCCAGGGGGACCAGGAGGAGTCACAAGGGTGGAGCCTCGCCTAGGTCACCGCTTCCCCCGCTGGGGGCAGGTTGGGACCGTACGCCGTCTGGGTCCAGATCAAGGACAGTCGGCAAGCCCGCGCGGACGTCGGGTCACCACGCTGCGGCGTTAGGTGCCGACCTCTCCCCACCCATGCCCTTAGAGGCAGCCGGGTCCAGCTCAGCGAAAAGGAGGCGCTTGAGCAGGTCCGCGCGGGAATCGCTCAGCTTCGCCGAGGCGGCTGGTAGCGACACATCGTCACAGTACCAATATTACCTCGATGAGGTACGGACTGCTGATAGGAGCCTCAGAAGTTCCTTCGGGCGCGAGGTCTCTTACCTCCCACACACGCCCGATGAAGGGCGCTTGGATCGTATGGAGAGGATATTGGAGCAAGTTCTACTTAATCAGAAACGGGACACACATAGCTCCAGGAGACTCATGGATATATCCCCGTCACCATCTATGGACAGCATAAGACCAGATGAGGAGGAAATCCTGGTACATGCCCCAGCAGCACCTGAGGTCCCTCAGGAAGATCTGCTGGATGTGGCAGCCAAATTCGGGTTACCCGTATCATCAGGACAACCCCTCAACATCAAACTGGCCGCAACCATAGATTACCTCACGAACCATCAACTGCAGGAGGAGGTCCTTGCAAAGGCCATGGAGAGACACAAGGCTCCAGGGAACTGCAATTCACTCAACGTGCCAATTGTGAACACGCCAATCTGGGGTAATATCAGCCCGGGCATCAGAGCGCAGGAAGTGAAACTGCAGAGAATTCTAAAGCTACTTACGTCTGGGATCACCGCTTTTGCAAAGTCGGTAGACGGGGTTGATCTAAGCACCGAACAGGAGGATGCTCTAGCTCTGCTCTGCAATACGCAGTACGAGATCAACGCTTTCAGGAAAAGCATTATAAAACCTTCATTGAATCCCAAATTTGCGGGACTATGCAGAGCACCTCCTACCCCCCCACCTAGACAGCTGTTCGGAGAAGACCTCCCAAAGCAGGTCAAAGATCTGGATGACCATGCGAAAACCATAGGTCTGATGAGATCACATTTTGTGACCAGACCTTCGGCCAAGAAGACACCTTACTTCAGGCCACGAGGTCAAACCGACAGGCCGACAAGGACCTATATTCCGGCACCTCCTCAATATCAACAGCCTCCTCAACCCAGGCCTTTTTTAGGGCTAGGCCCTCAGCGGCCAGCATGGAAGATGCGGATTCCGCACCAACCACGCAACCCAGCACCTCCACGTCCCACCAAAAATCCCAGGGACCGCCGATAACCATGAAGGTAAGGGGGTCTGGATTCCATGCACTTGCATGTCTAACCTCACGAGTTGGGGGCAGATTACGGGGATTTAAGGAGGCTTGGGAAACCATCACTTCAGATGAGTTTATCTTGCAAAGTATTCAGGGCTATGAGATTGAGTTTGTTCATGGCCAATTGCCTCCACCCCAGCATATGCCGAATCGCAAATTTGCACTTTCCAAAAAAGAATTGGCAGAAGGCTATGCTGAAATCTTGAGTTTACAAGAGAAAGGTGTGATAGAAAGAACCACACATGAACCAATTGAATTTGTATCCAATATATTTACTAAAACTAAAAAAGACGGTGGATGCCGGGTCATTATAGATTTAACTCACTTGAATACCTTTGTAAAATACACCCATTTCAAAATGGACACATTTGAAACAGCCAAATCTTTGATTTCGAAGGGCTGCTTCATGGCATGCATTGATTTAAAAGATGCATACTATTCAGTATCCGTTTGGGAACATCATAGGAAGTTCTTGAAGTTTACCTGGATGGATCAGCTTTGGCAATACAAAGCATTGCCCAATGGGCTTACTACAGCCCCCAGACTGTTCACCAAACTACTCAAGCCAGTGTTATCTACACTGCGGAGACAAAATCATACGGTCATGGCCTATTTGGATGACATTCTGATAATTGGGCACACTCTGGAATCAGCAGAATTGGCGGTTTCAGCCACAGTGGAAATTTTTCAAAAAATGGGGTTTATAATCCATCCAGACAAATCAAAGTTCCTCCCCGCACAGATCATGGACTACTTGGGGTTCACGATAGACTCCAATCGCATGATCACCACCATCCCAACTAACAAAGTTGGTGATGTGTTTCAAGCATGCAAGAACCTGGTCTGCGCCAGTATACCGTCTATCAGATTAACTGCCAGGGTAATTGGAAAAATTGTAGCAGTATTTCCAGCTGCTCAATATGGACCTTTACACTATCAGAATTTACAAAGGTCAAAAATAGCAGCATTAAAATTTAATGCTGGACATTATGATAGACCTATGCAGTTGCCGGTTAAGGCAAAAATTGAGTTACTATGGTGGATTGGCAATATCCATAACTCATTCAAACCCATCATTGTGCCTCGTCCAATGGTATACTTGCAAACAGATGCAAGCTCCCATGGCTGGGGAGCTACGGACAACAACACCAGTTGTGGAGGTAGATGGGACTCACTTGAAGCTACTTTGTTGTCAGCACAAGGGATAAACTATTTGGAGATGCTAGGAGCATTCCACGGACTAAGAGCCTATTGTTCAAACATGACTAACACTCATGTCCGTCTCCAAATAGACAATACCACTGCGGTGGCTTATCTGAATCATATGGGCGGTACCAGGTCAATTTCATGTGATGAATTGGCAAATATATTTTGGCTCTGGTGTATTCAACTGAATATTTGGATCTCAGCTACCTACTTGCCAGGTGAGCTCAATACAGTGGCGGACACCAGGTCACGGAAATTCAATGACAACATCGAGTGGATGTTGGACCCCCAAATATTCACCAAAATTACAGCCAAATTTGGTAAACCGGATATTGACCTTTTTGCGTCACGGTTGAACCATCAGGTACCAACATACGTATCATGGGAGCCAGATCCTGGGGTAATGGCGATGGACGCATTCTCGCTAGACTGGGGGAAATGGTTCTTCTATGCCTTTCCTCCATTCTGCCTCATCAGTCGGGTATTGCGGAAAATCCAGCTCGATGCTGCCAAGGGCATCCTCATTATACCCGACTGGCCTACGCAATCATGGTATCCGGTGGTCCTTGGAATGATAAGTCAACCATGGGTCCTCTTAGAGGGTTGCCCACAATTGGTGACGAACCCTGCCACAGGGGAACCACACCCCTGCTATAGTCACTTGAATCTATTGGCTTGCAGGATCTGAACAGGCCACTACTTCAGTATGGTCTATCTTCAAGGACAATGGATACCATGGGAGCATCATGCAGGGAGTCCTCAAGACGGCAGTACTTATCGCACATCAGGAAATGGGAATCCTATTGCGGCCGCATGGACGTTGCATATGACTCCGTCTCCATCACAGATGTGCTGGAATTTCTTGCGGGGCTACACCATGATCAACATCTCAGCTATAGTGCCATCAATAGCGCCAGGAGTGCGCTATCGTCCTACCTCAATATTGAGGTAGGATCCAATAAATTGGTCTCCAAACCTATGCGGGGGATATTTAATTCCAACCCGCCGAGGCCCCGTTACAGCGTCACATGGGATATTGGTAAAGTACTGACCCTACTAAGAACGTGGTCACCCATGACGGGGATCGAACTGGACAAACTCACCCTGAAGGTGGCGATGTTGATGGCACTTACTTCAGCACAAAGGGTGCAAACGCTTCACAAGGCCAAGATCGACAGAATGATCTCTACCCCTGAACGGGTCACTTTTTTCATTGATGAATTGCTCAAGCAGCATAGACCTGGGTTTACAGGGCTGCAGCTGGAGTTTCCAGCATACCCCGCTGATGCTAGGCTATGCATAGCCACCCATATCCACCACTATATCAAAGTGACGAGGAAAATAAGGGGAATGGAGCAATACCTGTTCATCAGTCACAAAAAACCTCACCATAGAGTGACGGTACAGACGATATCCCGATGGCTCAGGATCGTCTTAAACAAGGCAGGTATTGACACTAATGTTTTTAAATCCCATTCCACCAGGGCAGCATCAACATCGGCGGCAAATACCATGGAGGTGCCCATGGACCAGATACTTGCCACAGCGGGATGGGCCAGTGAAGCCACTTTTCAACGGTTTTACAACAAACCCGTCACCGTACCTGGAATGTTCGCAGGAGCCGTGCTGGATGCAGGCCGAGAGCATACAGTTACCCCTCAGTGAGGGGTCCTTTCTTGTTGTTATTAATAAATATTATTATTTTTTCAGAGAAACAGTGACGGAAATTGATTACTGCTGTCCACCTTTTCAGTAGCGTGTGTGATAGCATGGACGTTGTCCAGGGCGTGAAATCACAGAAGCTTTGAAGTCTTCACGAAGTCACTCACGTGACTCCGAAATGAAATAGTAAGATTAAACGAGAACTTACCAGTTTGAGGTTTGATCTTTATTTTATGAGGAGTTGCGATGAGGGATTTCGTGCCCTCCGCTCCCAACCCTCGATCATAAAGTCAACTGGTAACTAGAGTCTCTTCAATCTTACTATAACAAGTCATTTCTTGGCTTGGTTTTTTCTGTGATTCCACACCGCGGCTTTGAAGTATGTCGCGCATGCGTGCTGGCGGGTTCTTCACGAAATCCCTCATCGCAACTCCTCATAAAATAAAGATCAAACCTCAAACTGGTAAGTTCTCGTTTAATCTTACTATTTTAATTCGTAAAAGTATACCATTCGAACACAAATCAACTACAGCTGATAAGGAAGGCAGGTACAATTATAATATCCGGGCAATTGTATTCAACTCCATTGGTCATGGTGAATATTTATGCTCCTAATTTCGATATTCCCCGATATTTTAATAAAATATTTAATACAATTTCAGACTCTGGTCAGCATAATTTAATAATTGGGGGAGATTTAAATTGTGTATTAGATCAATACTTGGATAAATCTTCACTTCAAAGGAAAAGTACATAAAAATTGAGTGACGTTTTAAACACCTATATAAATAATACAAACATAAGAGACGTATGGAGGATTGCCAATCCGTCTGGAAGAGAAAACTCTTTTTATTCAGGTGGTTATAAAGTTTATACATGAATTGACTATTTCTTGGTTGATGCCAAACTTATCCCTTTTACCTACAACCCACAATATCACAACATTATTATTTCGGATTACTGTCCTCTCACTTTTTCAGTAAAATTGGAAGGAATGTATAACAAACAACCGTTTTAGAGATTTAACCCACAAATACCCACAAGTTGAGGCAAGTTGTTGTGACTATCTGAAGCTACAGATGAAAATATGTTTTGAGACAAACAACACCCCCGATATTTCTCCATCTTTGCTGTGGGAAACTTTTAAAGCCTATGTTAGAGGCTGTATTATTGTATACCAAGCTTTTCAAAATGAGAAGAATAAGACTGAACAATTGGAATTAGAAAAACATAAAACAGTTAGACCCAGAAAACGTGGCTAACCCAACCATTGCAAAACATAATAAGATAGCTGCATTAAAATTTAAATTAAACCAGATTCTCTCTGCAAAAATTATTAGGGTATTCAATACACTAAACAAAAAAAATTGAATTTGGTGATAAACCACACAAGCTACCAGCACATCAATGCTGTAAATTAGAAAATGACCCTACAATACATACAATTAGATCAGAAAAAGGAGATTTGCTTACATTGCCTAAAGATATTAATGAAAGATTCTTACAATTCTACCAAACACTATATTCATCAAAAAAAAACTGTCGATCCTGCAAAGATGAAAAGCTTTCTTAAGAATTACAATCTCCCATTTCTTAATGAGGGGGAACGGGAGGAATTAGACGCAGAGATAACAGCAAAATACATCGTAGAGACTATTAAATCGTTAAAAAGTGGAAAAACTCCTGGCACGGATGGGTTTAGTAACGAATTTTATTTAAAAAATTAATCATTTAAGTTCTCCACGCTTACAAGCTCTTTATATTCAGCATTTAAAGAACAGTACCAAAAACTCTTGCTGAATCAACTATTACATTAATTCCAAAAAAAGATAAAATATCTCAAGGAGCCTGGATCCTGTAGGGCAATAGCCCTTTTAAATACGGATCAGAAGATACTAGGTACGACTTTGGCTCGTTATCGGTAAACTAATACATCCAGATCAAACTGGGTTTATACCTAAACGACACTCGTTTTATAATTTGAGACGTTTGTTTGACATAATATATTCGCAGAAAGTGCCAAATGAAGATCTAACAATTATTTCTCCAGATGCAGAAAAAGCTTTCGACCAAGTGGAATGGCCTTATCTTTTCACAGTGTTGGAAACATTTCAATTGGGAGAAAACTTTATTTTATGGGTGAAGCTTTTATACACTCATCCAACAGCGAGAATACTGACAAAATGCTTTCACATAAATTTTATTTATCTAGGGGTAACAGACAAGGATGTGCACTTTCTCCAATGTTATTTGCTTTAGTCAGAGAACCTCTTGCCGAGAGTATCAGGTCCCATTCAGGCATTTATGGATATAATACCAAATATACCTCAAATAAAATCTTGTTATATGCACATGATGTACTTTTATACATAACTAATTCCCAAGTTAGTATTCCAAATGTTCTAAACATTATAGAACAATTTGGTTCTTTTTCTGGATACAGAATAAATTGTGAAATCGTAAAAGTGAAATGATGCCAATAAAAGAACACGACCCTTCTCAACTCCAACAACTTCCTTTCAGAATCGTTACTGAAAAGTTCAGATATCTTGGAATTTAGTGACTAGAAAGTATTCCTCTTTGTTTAAAATAAACTTCCCACCAGTAATCACTAAATTGTATGCCTACATCCAATTTTGGAAAACACTTCCTATCTCCCTTATTGGGAGATTAAATGCCATAAAGATGATCTTCCTTCCGCAACATTTATATTTATTTCAATCAATACCGATATATCTCCCTAAAAGCTTTTTTTTTTTTTAATTGTCTCTATTGTCCCTAACTTTATTTGGGACTACAAAACCCACAGAATACACAAACGACATTTGTGTAAATCTAAAGAAAATGGAGGATTAGCTCTACCTAATTTTCTTTTTTACTACTGGGCAACTAATATTAAAAAATATAACATTTTGGTTGAACGATACATGTCAACATGTAAATTGGTTAAAAACGGAGAGGGAAGATTGTTTGCCTTTTAGTATAGGTTTGATCCTTCGATTTCCAATACATTTCAATAAGTCAACGTATGAGCAAAATCCGATAATACATAGTGCTATCCGTATCTGGAAACAAAAATCCTATTGCAAATAATCCCTCCTTTAAACCGTCTACTTTAGATACAGTGTTTGTTCAATGGAAGAACCTGGGAATCAATACTGTGGGAGACCTCTACAAGAAGGGGACTCTCTCTTCTTTTCAAGAACTACAGGAGAAATATCACTTGAATGGAAATAATTTTTTTAGATACTTTCAAATCCAAGATTACGTGAAAACATATGCACAAGACTGTCCTCTTATGGGTCCAGATAGGGTTTGAATAGACATGCTGATACAAGTAAATTGATATATTACATATATCCCACCCGCTGAGATTTATAGGCGAGCATGGGAGGACAAACTGGGTTTACCCATTTCGAAAGATTTATGGGAGGAAAGATTTATGGGAGAAAGAACACTACTGTTCTTTAAATGTCAGGCATTACTTGATACAATTTAAAGTATTGCATAAGTTATACTACTCTAAGACCAAATTGAATAAGATCTTCCCAACTGTCTCTCCTCTCTGTGATGAATGTCACTTCCAAGAAGCCACCCTAACTCATTCTTTTGTATCCTGTATAAAATTATAAAACTTCTGGACAAGAATATTTAATATCATTTCTAAAACACTTAAAATTCAATTGGAGTCAGATTCAAAATTAATAATATTAGTAATGTCAGAGGGCTGCCCTAATTTAACGATATCTCAAAGACACTTCATTGACTATGGTTTAATAACTGCAAAAAAACATACTTAAATTCTGGAAAAAAGATAACAGTCCCCACAGTGAAGATGTGGATCACAGAAATGACCGAGACATTACATCTAGAAAAAATAAGGCTTGTCTTAACTGACAAACCAGATCAATTCTCCAAAATATGATCTCCTTTCATTGAATTTCTTCAATAACATAATGGTTGAACACAAATTCAAAATCAATGCTAGGGTCGGGTGAGCGGGCACAGGGAAGGGTAGTGGGATATATCTCCGCTTTTTTCACTTCTTTGTTAGTTCAGGGGTTTTTCTTTTTTCTCTTCGATGGATGGATGGATGGATGGATGGATGGATGGATGGATGGATGGATGGATGGATGGATGGATGGATGGATGGATGGATGGATGGATGGATGGATGGATGGATGGATGGATGGATGGATGGATGGATGGATGGATGGATGGATATAGATCTATCTATCTATCCATCCATCCATCCATCCATCCATCCATCCATCCATCTTGCTTGCTTGCTTGCTTGCTTGCTTGCTTTTAGTTCAGCCCACACCCCCACAAACCATTTGCAGTGCTTTTACTTCAGCCCAAACCCCCACCATCCATTCACAGTGTTTTTACTTCAGCCCAAATCCCCACCAACCATTTGCAGTGCTTTTACTTCAGCCCAAAGCCCAAGTATATATATATTTGCAGTGCTTTTACTTCAAACCAACCACATTTTCATTTTCAAACCACATTAAGGGCCAGTAAAACAACACTCACAGTTAGTAGACATGTGTTCAGTGTTATTCACAACTCAGACTGAGTGACGTGACCCTATCACTTCCCCCATCTTGCAGCGACTGACTAAGGCACAACACTTCCGGGTTTTATACTCCCTCCCCCCTCCCACCAGCAGGGGCAGCAGAGAGCGTCTCAACATTTTTTAAACATGAATAAATCTTTTATTTTTCATCGATGGCAAAAATCCTCTTGTCCTGCGCAGCGTAGGGGGACTCCGAGTAAGATGGCCAAATGTCACAGCCTTTTTTCTAAAATCCTGAAAGAGGAAATCAGGAAGTGGTCAAGAACTTACTTTTAGTAATATAGATACATACATATACACACACATATATATACATATACATATACATATACATACACATATACACATATACACATATACACATATACACATATACACATATACACATATACACATATACACATACACATACACATAAACCTTGTTTTGTTGTTTATTATGGTATTTACTATATTATGTTTAGTATAGTTGTGTTGTGTATCTGTGGTGCTACTGTGAGTAAGAATTTCATTGTTCTGCTCCGGAATGACATATGACATTAAAACACTCTTGAAATGGAGTATTTAACTTGCCATGGTGTTTTGGGAGTCGATGTGACAGTGGAATAACATAGAACTAGTGTGAATGGGTGATCGATGGTCGGCGTGGACTTCGTGGGCTGAAGAGCCTATTTCCTTGCTGTATCTTCAAGAACAATTGACAAGGACAAAAACTATGAATGCCGAGGCTTCAGCAAACTGCCCCACAGTTGGCCGGGTTTGTCATCATCACCATTAGCAGTAAGTTAGTGCAGAGAGTATGTACAGTACGGCAAGCTGACACAACATTTCAAAAACACCTAACATGATGGAGCAAATAGTCCCAAAGGGGAATGTTTATTGCACTGGATTAAACAGAGCATGAAAACCATCTTGCCTGTAAAAACATTCATCCCGCGCGCTTCGACAAAATCTGAAGTTAATAGAATGCAGCTAAACTGCAAATATTAGCTGAAGATTATAGCCCTCAATGGTAGATTGCATCATTGAGCGGCAGATTAAAGAACTAAGATCGTGGTGCAAAGTTATTGCTTTCTAAGGGACAGGTAGAAGAGAAGGCATCTTTTAGTTTATTTTTACCTTTTGTTATAGTGATACAGCATAGAAACAGGCCCTTTGGCCCACTCAGTCCGCACTAACCAACAATCTCCCTATACACCTGTTCTATGTTATCACAGTTTTACATCCTAGACACTAAGGGGAAATTTACAGAAGCCAATTAACCTACAAACTTGTGCGTGTTTGGAATGTAGGAGGAGACCAGAGAAAGCCTACACTAGAAGAGGGCATGTCTAGACAAGTGCCACAGTGGGATTATATTCCACTGCAATGTTTTGTTTTGTTTTAGTTTAGAGATAGAGCACTGAAACAGGCCATTTGACCCACTGTGTCCACGCCGACCAGCAATCCCCGCACATTAACACTAGCCAACACACACTAGGGACAATTTATGCCAAGCCAATTAACCCATAGACTTGTACTTCTTTGTAGTGTGGGGGAAACCAGAGATCCTGGAGCAAACCCACGTGGTCACGGGACGAACATACAAACTGCATACAGTCAGCATCTAAAGTCAGGATTGAAACTGGGTCTCTGTTGCTGTAAGGCAGCCACTCTACTGCTGGCCACCATGCTGCCCCACAATGAATTGAACACATGATCCAGACCAACACTCCAGTGACCAATTGTTTTGTTGTTCGAGGCACCGTCATTGAAACAAGGCATTAGACTGAGACACAAGAGACTGCAGGTGCTGAAGTATAGAGGAAACACAAACTGCTGGAGGAAATCAGCAGGTCAGGATCAATGTAGCGGCACCTTGGCACAGCATTAGAGTTGCTGCTTTGCAGCGCCAGAGACCCAGATCTGATCCTGACAATGGGTGCTGTCTGTATGGAGTTTGCATGTTATCTCCATGACCACGTGTGTTTCACCGAGATGCTTCGGTTTCCTCCCACATTCCAAAGATGAGCAGGTTTGTAGGTTCATTGACTTATGTAAATTGCTCCTCGTGTATATGACATAACTAGTTTTCATGTGATCACTTGTCGGTGCGGACCCGGTGGGCCGAAGGGCCTGTTTCCACACTGTATCTCTAAAAAAAATAATTAAACTAATTGGCAATAACTGACATCACCACCCCACCCCAACCCCCTCCCACCCCTGCTATTGTCTCGTATAACAAGGGTTTACTGAATATAACATCTCCTTGGCAACTTTCCATTTTTCTGGCCCAGTAGAGAGGTTGAGGAAATAATGAGGATTTACAGGATCTATTTTGATTCTTCATTTTTTTTTAACTTCCCATTGGCTTTTTCTGTCAGCTAGTTTGAACATGACATTGAGGGACCCATTTGTATTCAGTAACAATGCTCATGGATCATGGCTTAAAACATTTGCTGCTTAATCAATGTTTCACTCAGAATATATTTTATCATAATTACAAGCATGGAAAATGGCTTTTAAGAAGCCAGTCACTGGTTCTATGACTGCTGTCTACCCTCTCTTCATAAAAATATATAAAAAATAATATATAATACATCACACAGCGCATGCCAAATAATTCTTACGCAAATGCAAGTTTCCCAGTCACTGTAACAGTGTTTTTAGTCTGAAACCCTTTCTTAATTCCCTTGTGATTAACATAATTAAGTCAAATTTTCAATGTTTTTGTCACACAAGTCTCACCAGATGTCTTTTTTTCCTCTTCGTTGGAGCTTATTTTCTTAATTTGTCTCAAGTATCACTGATTTTTATTAAATTGTGTTAAAATACTTTTGAGGATAACTCGCATACCATTCACGAGTTGCAGATTAATCACTTCAAAAGGAATGATCAAAAGCTACAGTTTTTTCAATGTGAATGGAACTAAACTTTCCCTTTTGAGACAAGTAGTGTTGAAGTTGATGATTCCTTTCAACTCCCACAAGCTCACAAGGATTGTAAATGTGGCTAGCACTATAGTAGGGCTCAAGCTAAGACAAGTTTATCACCACATGCACAAGCATGGTGAGGTACAGATACAATGAGAATAGTAAGATTAAACGAGAACTTACCAGTTCGAAGGTTGATCTTTATTTTATGAGGAGTCGAAGTGAGGGATTTCGTGAAGAGCCCGCCGGTGCGCATGCTCGACATACTTCAAAGTAGCGGCATGGAATCACAGAAACCAACAATAGAAATGACTTCGCATAGTAAGATTGAAGTGACTAAGATTACCAGATGAAGGTGATTGAGGGTTGGGCGAGGAGGGCACGAAATCCCTCACTTCGACTCCTCATAAAATAAAGATCAACCTTCGAACTGGTAAGTTCTCGTTCAATCTTACTATTTCATTTCGGAGTCACGTGAGTGACTTCGTGAAGACTTCAAAGCTTCTGTGATTACACGCCCTGGACCACGTCCATGCTGACACACCACTACCAGGGATGGATGGGAGGAACAAACTTGCTCAATAGTTCATACTGCAAAACAAGAGCATATTTATTAATAACAAATCAAAAACCCCTCATGCGGGGACATCTCCACGTTCTTGACCTGCATTCAGCACGGCTTCTGCGAACTGTAGAGGAGCAGCAACAGGCTTGTTATAAAAACGCTGGAACACAGCTTCATTAGCCCATCCTGCTGTGGCGAGAATTTGGTCCATGGGCACCTCCATGACCCTCGCCGCTGACGTCGATGCAGCCCTGGTGGAATGAGACTTGAGCACATTAGTGTCGATACCTGACTTACCCAAGACAACTCGAAGCCACCTGGATATCGTCTGGACTGTCACTCGATGATGAGGTCTCTTATGAGTGACAAGCAGGTATCTCTCCATTCCTCTGATGCGTGCCGTCACGTTGACATAGTGGCGGATATGTGAGGCTAAACATAGCCTAGCATCTGCGGGGTATGCCGGGAACTTCAGCTGCAGCTCTGTGCACCCAGGTCTATGCTGCTTTAGTAGCTCGTCAATGAAAAAGACTACTTCTGTAGGGGTAGAAGTCATTCTGTCGACACGAAGTTTGTGTAGTGTCTGTACCCTCTGAGCTGAAGTCAGCGCTAGTAACATCACCAGCTTCATGGTGAGTTGGTCCAGTTGGAGCCCTTCCATGGGAGACCACGTCCTGAGCAGGGTTAATACGTCCCTGACATCCCAGGTGATATTATAGCGTGGTGTAGGCGGATTCATATTGAATATACCCCGCATGAGTCTGGAAACTAGCCTGTTGGATCCTACCCCAATATTGAGGTAGAATGATAGCGCACTTCTGGCGCTGTTGATGGCACTGTAACTTAAGTGTTCATCATGGTGCAACCCCGCGAGGAATTCCAGGACGTCGGTTATTGTCACGTCATCGTACGTGATGCGAGAGCGGCTGCAGTAGGCTTCCCACTTCTTAATATGCGAGCGGTATCTTCGCCTTGTGGACTCTCGACACGACGCCCCGATGGTATCCATGGTCCGAGCCGAGAGGCCGTATTGGACTAACGGCCTGTTCAGAACCTGCAAGCCAACAAATTTAAATAGCCATGGCAGGGATGTGGCTCCCCTGAGACAGGGTGAGTAACCAATTGTGGGCAACCCTTCAAAAGGACCCAAGGTTCGTTGAGCATGTCAATGACCACCGGATACCAAGGCTGTGTGGGCCAGTCGGGTATAATAAGGATGCCCTTGGCAGCATCTGCCTGAATCTTTCGCAATACCCGACTGATGAGGCAAAACGGGGGGAAGGCATAGAAAAACCAATTCCCCCAGTCCAGCGAGAATGCATCTAGCGCTATTGCCCCAGGATCTGGTTCCCATGAAACGTAGGTTGGTACCTGATGGTTCAACCGTGACGCAAAAAGGTCAATGTCCGGTTTACCAAATTTGGCTGTGACTTTAGAAAAAATCTCAGGATGCAACATCCATTCAATATTGTCATTAAATTTGCGTGACCTGGTGTCCGCCACAGTATTAAGCTCACCTGGCAAATAGGTGGCTGAAATCCAAATGTCTCTTTGAACACACCAGAGCCAAATTGAGTTAGCCAATTTGTCACACGAAACTGACCTGGTACCACCCATATGGTTTAAGTATGCCACTGCTGTGGTGTTGTCTATTTGGAGACGGACGTGTGCTCCAACAAGCTTGGAACAATACACATGAAGTCCGTGGAATGCTGCCAGCAACTCCAAATAGTTAATCCCTTGAGTCAACAACATCGTCGATTCAAGGGTGTCCCATCTGCCCCCACAACTAGAGCAATTATCCGTGGCTCCCCAGCCATTGGAGCTTGCATCAGTCTGCAAATATACCACCGGATTAGCCTCCCTGCTGCATGGACCGATCATAATGACCAGCGTTCTGTTTTAACGCAGCAATTTTAGCTCTTTGCAAATTCTGATAATGCAAAGGTCCATATCGCGCTGCCGGAAACAAAGCTACAAGCTTCCCAATTGTTGTAGCTGAATGCCGAATCGATGGTATATTGGTGCGGATTAAATCTTGACACACCTGGGTAACCTCCTCAATCTTGTTAATTGGAATGGTAACCCTCATGCTCATAGAGTTCACCATGAACCCTAGGTAATTAATCACCTGGGCAGGGCAGAACTTTGATTTCTCTGGATGGACAATAAACCCTAATTGTTGAAATATATTGACAGCAGCTGCAACACCCTGTTCAGCCAATTCCAGGGTGTGGCCCACAATTAAGATATCATCTAAGTAGGCCATAACTATATGGTGTCGTTGTCTCAAATAAGCCATAATTGGTTTCACTAATTTAGTGAACAATCTAGGGGCTGTGGTGAGCCCATTAGGCAAAGCCTTGTACTGCCAGAGTTGCCCCATCCAGATGAATTTCAAAAACCTTCTGTCGTATTTCTGGATGGATACTGAATAATATGCGTCTTTCAAATCGATGCATGCCATAAAGCAACCATGAGAAATCAATGATTTGGCTGTTTCAAACGTATCCATTTTAAAATGAGTATATGTTACAAAAGTATTCAAACGGGTTAGATCAATAATGACACGACAACCTCCATCCTTCTTAGGTCTGGTGAATATACTCGAAACAAATTCAACTGGCTCATGCACCGCTCTCTCAATAAATCCTTCTGCTCAAGACTTAAAAGTTCCTTGTAGCCTGCCGCCTGTTCTGCAGCAGATAATTTAAACGTTCGAGCGGGCATGTGCTGGGATGGAGGAATGTCGCCATTAATAAACTCAATTTTATGCCCCTGAATATTCTGCAACACATACTCGTCACCAGTAAAATTACCCCATGCACCCAAAAACAACCGAAGGCGACCACCAACATGTGAAGTTAAACAAAGAGAAAAGAGAGAACCAGACCCCCTCACCTCCGTGGTTACCGGCGGTCCTTGACACGCGTGGGTGGACGTGGAGGTGCTGGGTTGGCTTGAGGGCGCGGCGTCTTCGTTTTCCACCAGGGTCTCTGCCGACCCGGTCCTAAAAAAGACCCCTGGTGCTGGGTCTGATGTTGCTGTCGTTGTGGAGCTTGAGGGTGGGTCCTCGTCGAGGTACTAGCAGACCCTCGTGATCGAATGTATGGAGACTTTGAGCCTGACGGTGCGGGGGCACTCTGAGAGCGCATGATCCCCACCGTTTTGGCTTGTTCGTCAAGCTCTTTGACTCTCTTCGAGAGGTCCTCCCCAAAGAGCTGACGGGGCGGGGGCGGCGGCGGTGGTTTGCACAATCCTGCAAACTTCGGATTGAGCGCCTGGCGGATGCTGGTTTTGCGAAACCCGTTGATTTCGTGCTGGGTCGCGCACAGGAGGGCCAGAGCATCTTCCTGGTCCAAATTCAGTTCGTCCCCGTCCACCGACCGCGCAAAGGCGGTAATACCGGCCGTGAGGAGCTTCAGGATCCGCTGCAATTTTACCTCTTGTTGACGGATAGCCGCACTGATGTTGCCCCATATCGGCGTATTGACCACAGGCACGTTGAGGGAGTTGCAATTGGATGGAGCCTTGTGACGGCTCATTGCCTGAATGAAGACTTCTTCCTGTAGTTGCTGGTTGTTAAGAAAGTCCACAGTGGCTGCCAGCTTTGTGTTTAAAGGAAGTCCAGATGAATGTGGGGCCGCAAATTTGGTCGCCACATCCAGAAGATCCTCCGCTGGCACCTCCAACGGAGATGGTATGGGATCCACCAAAACCTCCTCCTCCTGCTGCTCCAGGCTGATGGTAGAGGCTGGTGACGACGCCCTGTGCCTGTTGCTGCCCTGCTGTTGTTGACTTTGAAGCAGGAGCTCCAGCAGCCGCTCCATACGGTCAATACGCCCTTCACCCTGAACACTCAGGTGGTCGGAGTCCTCCGGCTCTGAAAAGAAAACCGGGCTCCTATCATCGGCCCGCACCTCATCGAGGCCCTGCCGGTGCCGGTAGTTGTCGCTAACAGCCGCCGAGGCGAAACTGCGCGATTCCCGCGCGGGCGTGTTCAACCGCCTCCGTTTAGCGGGAGCTGAAGCTGCTGCCACTAAGGGCACTTGCGGCGTGTTGTCGGTACCAGCCGAAGCATGGCTGCCTGAAGCCCGCGCAGGCTTGCCGGCTGCCCACATCATGGACTTTGCCGACGCATGGTCTCGCCCACCCATCCATGGGGGGCTCGGCGACCGTGACGAGACCCGACTCAACCGACCCGTCCCGGCGTCGAGAGTCGGGGTGTGCCGGCTGGACCTCACAGCAGCCCCGGGTCTCGCCCTGGAACCTGACCGTTCCTCCGTGTCAGGCAATGCCTTAGCCCTGGCAGGGTTAGGCTTCTGGGCTGCTGCCCTTCCCCTACTCGGAGGGCTGAGTGGAACGGGCCGTGCAGCCGCACGCACCCTGCTCGAGGTCGCCAGCGAGCCCGCTGACGACCTGACTGCCATGGCAGGGTCCCCCTGCTCTGGCGGCACACCACACTCCTCCTCGTCGAATTCCTCAGAGCTGTGGTGTGCTGGCGGATCTGGACCTGTAATCACAGGGCGGATCTGGACCTGTAATCTCCGCCTGAGTCCCGGCCTGCGTTGCAGGTACTGCCGATGGTAAAGGCCCCGGAACTGTTGACCGGCGAACTCGTCCTGACGTCCTCCGGCCCTTGGAACTCCCATCCATGTCCTTGCTGCAAGACATAACCAACAACAAGGACCACCAACTAAAGGTAGGATACTTACCTCCGTGGCCCCTTATGAAGGGCTGGCGAGGAGCGCGCTCCACCGCCAGCCGTCGCAGCAACGCGTTACGACGATATGTCGAGCATGCGCGCCGGCGGGCTCTTCACGAAGTCACTCACGTGACTCCGAAATGAAATCTTGCTTGCAGCAGCATCATGATCACATAGACAATCCACAAGAAGCATACATTATATATAAACTGTAAATAAATTACACATCAATTCATAAATCAAAAACATCAGTGGAAATAAAAAGATTGTGCAAACCACAGTCATTTTTACAACAAGGCAATTTGAATTCTGCAGCACAATGGCGCATCAGTGGAGTTGCTGCCTCACAGTGCCAGAAACCTGGGGGCAATCCTGCCTCGGAGTTTGTAAGCTCCCTGTGACTGCGTGGGTGTTCTCCAGGTGCTCCGGTTTCCTCCCACATTCCAAAGATATGCAGGTTTGTAGGTTAATTGGCTTTGGTAAAATTGTAAATTGTCCTTAGAGTGTCAGATAGTGCTAGTGTAAAGGGTGATCACTGGTAGGCACAAACTCAGTAGGCTGCAGGGCCTGTTTCCGCTCTGTATCTCTAAAGTCTAAAAGTCTAATGAAAACAGGTCCACGGCCGTGCAAGAGATGGTCTGATGGTTCTGTCGCTGAGATAGGATTTGGGTTGTGCGGGTCAGTTTACAGTGGTGCAGTGGTAGTGTTACTGCCTTATCGTCCTTGAAGATAGATGCCACCTTCTCAAGGCAGCGCCTCGTGTAAAATCACCCCTTAGCCTCCTGGAATAACAGAGGTTGAGAGGAGATGTGATGGAAGTTGAAAAAATATGGGAAGCATAGACAGGGAAGACAGTCAGACATGTCTGTTTGGCACAGACATTGCAGGCCGAAGAGCCTGTTTCTGTGCTGCATTATTGTATATTCTGTGTTCAAAATTAGGGTTTTCAGGTCCAAGTAGTCTGGAGAAGCTGGGATTGTTCTTCTGATCAAGGAAGATTGAGAGGAAATTTAATTGAGGTGATTCATGTAAGCAGAGTGAATAAATAGGAGACCATCCCATTTGCAAAAGATTCGGTTATTTTAGAAATACCGCATGGAATCAGGCTCTTGGGGCCACCAAGTCCATGGCGACCTTTGATCACCCAAGTTCTATGTAATCCCACTTGCTCAACCATTAGGGACAATGTTACAGAGGCCTAGTAACCTACAAACCCGCACACCTTTGGGATGTGGGAGAAAACTGGAGCATCCGGAAGAACCCACGCAGTCACAGGAAGAAAATGCAAACTCCACACCGACAGCACCTGAGGTCAAAATCGAACCCAGGTCTCTGGCACAATGAGGCAGCAGCTCTACCAGCTGCACCACTGTGCTGCTCCAACAGGAGGTTTGGGGATGAGGAATCACAAGGGTAAATTGATGAGCAAAGGAATTGGTGGAGCGAATAGGAATATTTATTTTACACAGTGACTGTTGAGGATCATGAAAGAATATGAGAAACGGAAGGGCTTTCAGAAATAATTAGATGGGGATTTGAGAGAGCATAATTAGCAGGCCTGTGATGAAAGTGAGGGGAGAAGAAACCTAAAATCATTGCAAAGATCCGGCATCGACTGATGGGCTGATTATGTTCTGTGCACCACAAGAGTTCAATGATTACAACATACTTTGCAGGTGCATCTTGAAGTGATTTGTAATTGTAAATACTTTGAAGGTGTATGGAACACCTGAATTTTCTGAGTGTGAAACATTAGTCACTCTCACTTCACTTGTGAAGTTTAGTCAAGGTTGATGTCTCTGGAAAAAAAAAAGGTTTAGTTTGGGAGACCACAGATTTGCACTTCAAAGTCAAAGCTAAAGCACTCTAAATGTAATGAGGCAGAGGTTAGAACATGGAACATAGGAGAGTACAGCACAGGAACACATCCTTCGGTGCACAAATCCTTGCTGAACTTGATGCCAAGTTCCCGAGGTCAGGATCGAAACCGGGTCTCTACCCCCTCCACCAATAAAAGTCAATTACCCAGTTCCACGGTTTGCACCAAAGTATCCCCCTTGGGTTCACACCATCCCTAGCCAACAATCAGCCTCAGGGAAACTTCCTGCCTGAAGCCCTCATTTATCCGGGTCTTTTTTTGCTTCCAGTTCCCCCCACCCCACATAATCAGGATCTGAACTGAAACATCACCCATCCATGTTCTCCAGAGATGTTGCCTGACCCACAGAGTTGCTCTAGCATTTTGTGTCTATCTTTCACACATGGGCTGGACTAGTTAAAGACCGCTTATCTCATTCCATAATAACATCAGCAAGCCATGTAAAATTCCCTATTAATTCATTAATTTCACACTCACATTGCTGATGCTAGCTTCTTGTTGCAGATCTGCTTAATTAAAATTCCAGCTGGTACAGTGCGATTGTCTCACAAACATTAGTCCAAACCTTTAGATTGACAGTCCAGGTCTACAAGAGTGACTTATGTGAACAAATTAAAATTTTAAGCAACAAGACACAAACTACCAACCACATGTTTTGACCAGTAGGCACATTCATTTCTTGGGCTTCACTTATTACAGATGCTCAGTTGCTCAGAACTTAGTGCAGCACAGTTGCGCAGCGGTAGAGTTGCTGCCTTACAGCACCATGGACCCAGGTTCGATCCCAACTACGGGTGCTGTCTGTACGGAGTTTGTACGTTCCCCCGTGACCCAGTTTTCTCCGGGTGCTCCGGTTTCGTCCCACACTCCAAAGATGTACAAGTTAATAGGTTGAATGGCTTCTGCAAATTGTCCCTAGTGTGTAGGATAGTGCTAGTGTACGGGGCGATCGCTAGTCATCACGGACTCGGTGGGCCGAAGGGCCTGTTTTCCATGCGCTATCTCTAAAGTCTAAAGTGCAATGAATGACCAAGAGCTACTTCTTGGTACCTGGATGATGGCCATTCAGTCCATTTGGAGCATGTTGGCTAAAAAATAGGCTATTTATTAAACTATTAATAATGTATTGAACATTAACAAATTAATAATAACAATCATTAACATTCTATTTAAAAATATGCTATTTCAAGACCCCAATGCAAAGTTTATAGCTGTTTTTAAAATTATTGAAATCTAATCAATGCTTGAAGAACACTTCCAACCAGTCAGAGAAAAGGTTGCCAAAGATTAAAGGGAAAGACCAGCCATAATTTAGTTTAGTTTAGTTTCTTGTTACGTGTGTCGAGTTACAGTGAAAAGCTTTTGTTGCATGCTAACCAGTCAACGGATAGATACTGCATGATTATAATTGAGCCGTCCACAGTGTACAGAGTGTACAAGTCCAGTAAAGTCCGACTAAAGGTAGTCCGAAGGTCTCCAATAAGGTAGATGGCAGCTCAGGACTGCTCTCTAGTTACTGATAGGATGGTTCAGTTGCCTGGTCCCTTTATTATGCTGGTTGTCTTGCCGAGGTGGCTCTAAATAACGAAACAATAATTAAACAAACTGTTTGAAAAGCTACAATCAAACCAGGTTATTTGCAGCATGCTTTTCATTCTGGTCAGAAACACATTTCATTGAGTCTAATCTAATGTTACAATTATAGGTATGGATAATTTTCTTCAGTATAATTAATCTAAGCCTAACCTTGTTTCGCTGTTGAAAGGAAATCACATTGATCACATTGATTACATGTTACATTGCATTTTAAAGAAGGTGACCTTAGTTGTGTGGCAGTAAAATTTAAATCATTAAAGGGGCGGCACAGTGGCAAAGCGATAGAGCTGCTGCCTTACAGCGCCAGAGACCCAGGTTTGATCTTGACTACAGGTGCTGTCTGATCAGAGTTTGATGTTCTCCCCATGACATGCGAGGGTTATGTTGGGGTGCTCCGTTTCCTCCCACTCTCCAATGACATACAGGTTTGTAGGCTAATTGGTTTGGTAAAATCCTACACACACTGAGGTAATTTTATGATTTTACCAAGTCAATTATACAAACCCGGTATAGGGGGTGATTGCTGGTCGATGATTGCTGGTGCAGACCCGATGGGCCGAAGGGCCTGTTTATATGCTATATCTCTAAAGTCTAAAGAATAAAGACTAGTATAGACACTATAGGCCCAGTGGTCTCATTTGGCATGACATTGTTTCCATGTTTCTATGACATGGATAAAACAATTGAGGTGGTGAGTAGGATGGGGAAGGGTCTTAGCTCATTTCTGGTGTACCATTATAAACAGTAATGCAGAAGCACAGATTAATTAATCTGCATTTAGGAGATCATACAGAATAAATCAGAAATGTACAACAGTAAATCCTCTCTAAAATGAACAAGATGAGAAATCTGGAATCCTTTCAAAGTGAGCTTTATTGGTTTTGGGGCAGTCCCAAGAACCAAATCCAAAGATTTTTTAACTGGCCATATTTCTAAGGAGCTTTGGCAAAGCTCTCAAGACATGTGATCTGGGCAAAGTCACCAGAAATGACATTCCACATAAATTTAGTTTTGTTTAATTTAGAGATACAGCGTGGAAACAGGCCCACCGAGTCCACGCACACTAATTTTATCCTACACACAAGGGAGAATTTACAGAAGCCAATTTATCTACAAACCCGTATGTCTTTGGAGTGTGGAAGGAAACCGGAGCACCATGAGAAAACACATGCTGTCTCAGGGGGAACATACAAATTTGGTACAGAGAGAACCCATAGTCAAGATGGGTGTCTGGCACTGTATTGCAGCATCACGACCGCTGCACCACAGTGCTACCCTTTCAATTTACAAATCCACAGCAAATGCAAATATGTAATAATATTTGCACAATATTTGCAATTTGAAAGCTGTGTTACTTCAGAATATCTTTAGCTGATCTCACAAAATATAATTTCAACATAGTCACATTGGTGCAAGTAAAACTACAGTGTCTCTCAAATAGGTCTTTGGGGGTGTATTTTCCGATAATATTGGTTAAAGCCTACAAATTCCAGTATTTTTTCATAACACCAAATATAAATCACAACGGGATATGTTTTTCAAAGTGATAAAGTGCAATATAAATTCAAAAAATACTATTTTATTACATTGGGATTTCCATCCTCTGCTGTTGGCTTGCGTCTTGCAAGATTTCAATAAATAGTTTAAAATAAAATAGATCGACATAACGTAAAAATCCTTGTGAGAGAAAGGGATTAGGACCATGGCATCAATTATTGTTTGAAATAATGGAGGCTTAAGATAAAGTCCATTTTCCTAACTTGTCACCCTTTGTACGCTTGTCACTCAGTGTAAGTGAAGGATAAAGCAGAGGCATTAGAGGCCATTCAACAGAACAACTGTTGTTGGAATAAATGTATTTCCAATAATATAAATAAGAAGGCTGCATTCTCAGGATATTGGCCCTACAATGCTGAGATAATTAAATGTGGTGGGCTGTACTTTAGGAAGATCTGATGGACGGTGCCAGGTGCAAACAAGTTTCAAAGTTCAGTCCCACTCACACAAAGTGTCCATATTTACGGAAATCACAGATGTTACAAACAATCAACAGAAGCCAATTAACCTACAAACTTGCATGTCTTTGTACTGTGGGAGGAAACTGGAGCACCCAGAGAAAACCCGTGTGGTTACAGGGAGAACATACAAACTCTGTAGAGCAGTATCCATGGCCGGGATTGAACCCAGGTAGCTGTAAGCAGCAACTCTACCGCTGCACCACTGTGCCGCTCTAATGCTGGTCCCTAATTATTGAGTTGCTGCTAGACTAATTGAAGTCAAATTTACTAATAATCATGGTAGATTTGAGCTCAGGCACTCTGGTTAATCCTGTCCATGGCAATATCATTGTCTCATTGTGAGAAAGCATCAGATAGAAGATGAATATAGAGATGACGACAATGCAGGGATGCAGGGATACAACAGTGCCAGCAAGTGGGCCAGGACTTACCACCCGCAACCTCAAAAACACTTACTTTTAAAGTGTAAAAACAAGGAAGTGCTGGTTTACAAAAAAAGGACATGGATGAGGAGAGGATGTTTCTACTAGTGGGAGAGTCTAGGACCAGAGGCCATGGCCTCAGAATAAAAGAATGTACCTTTAGAAAGGAGATGAGGAGGAATTTCTTTAGTCAGAAGGTGGTGAATCTGTGGAATTAATTGCCACAGACAGCTGTGGAGGCTTAATCAGTGGGCATTTAAGGCAGAGATGGACAGATTCTTGATTACTATGGGCATCAGGGGTTTTGGGGAGAAAGCAAGAGAATGGGGTTGAGAGGGAAAGATAGATCAGCCATGATTGAATAGTAGAGTAGACTCAAAGGGCTCAATGGACTTATTCTGCTCCTATGACCTTATGAACTAATAAACTTACGAGCACAGAGTGCTGGAAGAAAATAAATGTTATAAAGGGTAAGGACCGACCTTTGAAAGAGAGAGATCCGGGGGGATGGTTTAAACGACAAGGGGTGAGGGCTGGGGTTAGAGAGGGGCAGTGGGTTGGAGGGAGGCTCAGGCTAGATACTGCGGGAGAGATGAGGGGGTATTAAGCATAGTGCAAGAGTACGGTGAGGAGAAGTAGAATGGCTGGAACAGAGTCCTGACCCGAAACGTTACCTTCCCATGGTCTCCAGAGATGCTGCTTGACCCTCTAACTTCCACCAGCACTTTGTGTCCTTTCTTACTTTTTCTTATCCAATTTTCAGTTGAGTTTGCCTCCATTGCTCTTTAGGTGGATAGTTACTTTATTATCACATGTGACCTGTCATAGTGAAATTCTTTGATTTACATACCACACACAAGGAATGCAAAGAGTCACCACGTATAGGATGCCAATAAAGTTACAAAGTTATAATTTCAGTCCCCAATGGTCCTTCTTTGTTCGCGGCGGCCACCCCACACAGGGTTCCATTTCGTTCTTGCCTCTTCAGTTTAAAGATACAGCACGGAAACAGGCCCATCGGCCCACCAGGTCTGCGCCAACCAGCGATTCCCGCACACTAACACTATCTTACACCCACTATGGACAATTTTGTTGTTACATTTACCAAGCCAATTAACCTACAAACCTGTACTTCTTTGGAGTGTGGGAGGAAGCAGAAGATCTCGGAGAAAACCCAAGCAGGTCATGGGGAGAACGTACGAACTCCGTACAGACAGCACCCGTAGTCGTGATCAAACCTGGGCCTCTGGCGCTGCATTCGCTGTAAGGCAGCAACTCTACCGCGACTGCCTCTATAGAGTACTGCATTCGCTGTAAGGCAGTCGCGCTAGAGTTGCAACCTTGCAGCGAATGCAGCGCCGGAGGCCCGGGTTTGATCACGACTACGGGTGCTGTCTGTACGGAATTCGTACGTTCTGTAAATGCTTCTTATATTATAAAAGGTAAAAATAACTTACTGACTTGATGTGATCTGGAAAAATTACTCTTTAGAGTATGTATATATATTCTACATATTACTCTACATATACTCTACATACTCTAAAGAGTAATTTTTCCAGATCACACCAAGTCAGTAAGTTCTTTTTACCTATTATAAGCTTAAGAAGCGTTTACAGGCACATGGATAGAACAGGTTTGGAGGGATATGGGTCAAACACAGGCAAGTAGGACTAGTGTAGCTGGTCGGTGTGGGCAGATTAGGCCGAAGGCCCTTTTCCACACTTTACGAGCCTATGACTCTAATTATCTTAAACCTGTTCTCTGGCATTATGCCAAAGAATACAGCTTCCCTTTATTGACATTGGCTTATTTCAGGACAGTCAGATCAATTTGTCAAAGGCAAATATAGTTAACTATCTCAATGGACATTATGTGGAACCAAAGCAGTACCTGAACAAAGAAAATACCACAAATGTGAGTGTGCAGGAAGTTTGGGGGAAGTTGGATGCAGTCGACTTAACTTAGAATTGATCTAATGACAACATCTTGAGTTATTGCAGAAGGGTTGATCAGCATAGTCATAGAATCACAGAGTTATCCAGCATGTAAACAGGCCTTCTGTCCCAACTTACCCATGCAGATCAAAGAGCCCGATGTACACTAGTCCCACCTGCCCGCATTGGCGCATATCCCTCTAAATCGCTCCTATTCAAGTAAATGTACAAATGTATTTTAAATGTTGCTATAGTACTTGCCATAACTTCCTCTTCTAGTAGCTTGTTCCATATATCCACCACCTGCTGTGTAAAAAAGCCGCCCCTAACAAAGTTGTGTTTAACCCAATTAAATTAATAGCCAAGTTGGGATGGTTAAGCATTTGAATGATGCAGCATGGAGACAGGTCTTGCAGCCTACCACACCAACGCCAACCATCGATCACCCATTCATCCCAGTTCTATATTATCTCACTTTTTCAACCACTCCCTACATTTATGGAGTGCACTTAATCTACAAACCTGCACATCTTTGGGATGTGGAAGAAAACCAGAGCACCTGGAGGAAACCCAAGGAGAGTGTGCAAACACCACACATACAGCATCTGATGTCTGGATCAAACACGGGTCTCTGGCACTCTGAGCTAGCAGTTCTATGAGTTGCACAGCTGTGCAGCTGAGAAAATTGGGAGGAGTGATGTCATTTCCACCTGCTGTTCAAAGTTGTGAAAATCACTGAACCTTCAGGTAGCAGGGAGAGTAACGAATATATTGTTATGACCAGCCAAGGATCCCAAAGTAAATGGATGTAACAATGTAGGTGAATTGGGAAACTCTATATTCACTGGTAAATTTCGAAATGTACCATGGTACCAGAAGCAGAAAATAAAAATTCATTCATCGTTCAACACTAAAAGCCTGTGCCTTGGTAAGTACAAAACAAATTAGTTTGCAGCTCTCCTAACTTCATCGCCAATCAAACGGAAAGAACAAGATGACATCTTTCTGGGTTCATTCTGAGTTTTCTGATGTTTTAGTTTGATCTCATCCAGAATAATCATCAAAGCAACCATGCAGTGCAATGAGCATAACTTTTTGACAAGTAAAAATCGTCATTGCTGGCTGATGTTACACAGAACTGACCTTAATCTGCCAGCGATTGTCTAGTTGGTTGATGTTGCTCTCTCTCCCAAACCTTTCCATGAAAACCTGACGTGGCACAATTCTAATGCATTGTTCTACGTCAGGCTGCCATGGATATGACACAGTTCGACCTGGTTAGGTTTAGGTTTATTATTGTCACATGTAAAGCTTTGTTTTGCATGCGACACAATCAAGTCAGAGAATACCACACATCAATATGAGAAGATACATAAGTTAATAAGTCATAGGAGTAGAACGAGACAATTCAGCCCATTGACTACTATGTCATTCAATCATGGACCATCTATCTTTCCCTATTAACATTCTCATGCCTTCTCCCCATAACCCTTGACACCCTTACTAATCAAGAATCTGTCAATCTCCGCCTTAACAAATCACCTTAACGTCTTAACAACTATAGCCGTATGTGGCAATGAATTCCACAGATTTTGTATCTTCTGTCTGACGGCATTGAGGAGAAGAAACGATCAGAATGGGAAAGGTCCTTGATTATATTGGCCGCTTTTCCCAAGGCAGAGTGACGTGTGGATGGAGTCAATGGTGGGGATTCTGGTTTATGTGATGGAACGGGCGTTATCTACAACTCTCTGCGATTTCTTGTGGGATACCCAGGACAACAAAAGATTACCTTGAGATTGGACAGCATGGTGGTGCAGCGATAGGGTTGCAGCCCTACAGCTCCAGAGACCCCAGTTCAATCCTGACTACGGGAACTGTCTGTACGGAGTCTGTACTATCTCCCCGTAACTGCTTGGGTTTTTTCTGGGTGCTCCGATTTCCTCCCACACTCCAGACGTATGGGTTTATAGACTATTTGATGATATTGTAAATTGTTCCTAGTGTATGTGTAGGGTAGTTCTAGCAGATGAAGATCGCAGGTCAGCGCATATGTGGGGGGCCATTAAGCATTACAACCTGCAAATAAGCTCTAAACTACATAGTCTAGGGGGCATTGGTTTGGTTTTGTCTTTTTGCACTATTATTGGTCGTTTTTATGTGTATGTATGTTTGTGTGTGTATACTCTATATCTATATGTATATCTATATCTATATATATATATGTGTGTGTGTGTGTGTGTATGTGTGTGTGTGTGTCTGTGTGTGTGCGTGTGTGCGTGTACATATATGTATATACTGTATATATATCTGTGCATGTGTGTGCACTGAACTGAACCAAATTTTTTTCTCATTCATAATATTGTTTACAGAGTACAATGTTTACACATTCTGTTGTGCTGCTGCAAGTAAGAATTCAAGATTCAAGGTTCAAGATTCAATTTAATTGTCACATGTACCACTTAAGGTACAGTGAAATTTGAGTTACCATTTCATTCTTCTATCTGGGACATATGATAATAAAATACTCTGGACTCTTTTGCAGGACTTCCTTGCTGTGGAGTTCCATGCCCATGTTTTGAGTTCCAGGGTCTATGCTGCTGCAATTTGAGCACACAATCCACAGGTAGCATCTCTCAGCCCTGAAACTAAAGGCAATAAAAGTTAGCCACATGCAAACTGCTCTTGAGACGACCATTTAAAAGAGGCATCGTACTGATAAATCCGTACTCTATGGTTCTGCAACATCAGAAAACTCATAGGTGGTACAGATTTTACCCAGTGCATGTGCTGAATGTGTAATATTGTGTCATAAGCATGTTGACCTTCACTGCTAATATTCAATTCTGTCAACTTCATTGGAACCAAATTTTGGGAACTTAGTTCATATCAAGAACAATTTTCCAACCTGCTGCCTTTATATAATTAAGGAGTCTTGTACTGTTTTGTATCTAAATTAGCAGTTCTTGAAGTGGTTTAGAATATTCTTAGCTTTCAATCCTGAAAATTGCGGTCAGGTTTCAAAGCACTCTCATTAAGTTGCACAGGTAATGTAAATATAATTTAAAAAAATTAGGAAGAGTTATTTGATGTAATTGATTAATTGTTTCAGCCACAGGAAATTGAAACTGAAAGATAGATTGATAATTGGGTGTGGTTTGATAAGCACATTTGATAAACAAAAGGGCGGCACGGTGGCGCAGCGGTAGAGTTGCTGCCTTACCGGGTTTGATCCTGACTATGAGTGCTGTCTGTAACCAGTTTGTACATTCTCCCCGTGACCACGTGAGTTTTTTCCAGGTGCTCCCGTTTCTTCCCACACTCCAAGGACATACAAATTTGTAGGTTAATTGGCCCTCTGTAAATTGTCCCTAGTGTGTCGGATAGTACTAGTGTACAGGGGTCGCTGGTCTGGGCAGACCGGGGAGCCAAATGGCCTGTATCCATGCTGTATCTCTAAACTAAACTAAACTAAACAAATTTGTTGTAAAGAAAGACAGATGATTATGCAAACTATAAAATTATTCAAATAATTAACCTTTGCATTATGCATATAGCTGTCAATTAGGGAGTTAAGGCAGACACAGATTTGGCTGCCTCTGCTAGAACATGTCACGGTGACAATTGTGTTGGTTGTTTAATAAGTGGGACAGTTTTCTTTATCAGCCTTTGCTAATGATTATCAGGGGACATGATTATAATCTGTGGAACAAAGTAAAAATTAAGCAGTAACTGCTGCATAATTAAAATAGTTAATTTATACATTGCAAAGCCACATTGTTCAGAGATTGCAACTCAGTAAAACTGACAGTCAGAAAAGGAAAAAAAGAACTAAAGAACTTGCAAGTTTATGGATGTGCTCTGAGCCCAAAATGTCCTGATCCACATAACAACTGTAAACCATATTTCAATCGGCATAGTGGCGCGGTGGTAGAGTTGCTGCCTTACAGCGTCAGAGATCTCGGTTCGATCCTAACTACGGGTGCTGTATGTATGTGTGTCTATATGTATGTCCTCCATGCGTTCACGTAGGTTTTATTTGGGTGCTCCAGTTTCCTCACATATTCTAAAGATGTGCAGGTTTATAGGTCAATTGGCTTCTGTAAATTGACCAGCGTGTAGGGTGGAAATAGTGTAAGGGTGATCGTTGGTCAGCATGGACTCAGTGGGTCGAGTGGCCTATTTTCACGATGTATCACAAAGTTGAACTGAACAAAACTAAGCCCAGTTGGTGTTGTCATGAATTGTACACAATTCCACAAATAAAGGGAAGGAAATGACAGCTATAATTCCTGGGAGAGACATTGTCCTACCTTAATTTTCATCAAAATGATGGATATATTGATGGAACAGATCAGGTCTCAGTTGAATGTCCTATTGAAAAGTTGGTCACATCATTTGTCAGCTTTGTTAGTCCCAGTTATTTCATTATTGTCTTTTCGCTGTGTTCTCCATGCACTGAGATTGTCCAAACACTGCTACCTTCATCCTTACATAGGCAGATTACATAGAAAATAGGTGCAGAAGGAGGCCATTTGGGCCCTTCGAGCCAGCCCCGCCATTCATTGTGATTATGGCTGATCGTCCCAAATCAATAATCCTGACTCAACACTCTCGATTATTCATTCCTCTTCTCCATATTGTCCTATATTGTCCATGCAACTAATGCCCTGAAAAGTATAGTCTGCACTCTGTATCTTCCATCTATTGTATGTTCAAACTGGTTTATGTGTGGCACATCTGATCTGTTTAGATAGCATGCAAAATAATTCTTTTCAATTTACCTCAGTATACGTGACAATAATAAACCTAAGTCTAAACCTAAAATAGAAGTAAATTGCTGGAGTCACTTTGTGGGTTAGGCAGTATCACTTGAGAACATGGATAGGTGATGTGTCGGGTCTGGATCCTTCATCAGACTGATTGTTATGAGGTGAAGAGGTGGGGGGAGAAAGCTGGGAGATAGAGGGGGTTTTGATAGGCAGATAGACAAAGACCAGAGATTAAAACAAAAGCTGTCTTTGATGGTTGATAAGAAGCTGTTCCTTAACCTGGTCATTACAGTTGTCAGGCTCCTACACCTTCTTCCCGATGGCAGAAATGAAATTAGTGCGCAGCCAGGGTTGTGTGGGTCTCTGATGTTGCTGGCTGCCTTTTTGAGGCAGCAACTCCTGTATTTTCCCTTCGATAGTGTGGAGGTGAATACCCGTGATGGACTGGGTAATGTTCACCACTTTTTGCAGTCTTCTTCGCTCCTGGGCATTCAGGTTGAAGAATCAGGCTGTGATGCAACTGTTCAATATGCTCTCTACTGTACCCCTGTAGAAGTACAACACAGTTCTCTCTGACATATTGAATATCCATAATCTTCTCGGGATGTAGAGGCGTTGATGAGCTTTCTTTATAATTGCATCAGTGCCGGGACCACCACTGCTTTTGTAATATTACTATACCAGTTCATAGGTGTAGAAGAGATCAAAAGTTTCTTCCCAGCTGTAATCAGATAACTGAACCGTCTTCTCACCAACTAGGGAGCTATCCAGACCTATCATCTACCTCATTGGAGATCCTCGGACTATCTTTAATTGAACTGTTTTGAACTTTATCTTGCAGCAAATAATATTCCCTTAATGCTGTATCCGTGCACTGTGGACAGCTCTATTGTATTCATGAATAGTCTTTCCGCTGACTGGATAGCGCGCAGCAAAAAAGGTTTTCATTGTACCTTGGTATATATGACAATAAACTAAACTGAACTAAACTATAACAAACTAAAACAAACCGACCTAAACTAAATTAAACTAAACTAAACTAAACGAGTGGGGGGTTAATAGAAACATAGAAACATAGAAAATAGGTGCAGGAGTAGGCCATTTGGCCCTTTGAGCCTGCGCCGCCATTCAATATGATCATGGCTGATCATCCAACTCAGTATCCTGTACCTGCCTTCTCTCCATACCCCCTGATCCCTTTAGCCACAAGGGCCACATCTAACTCCCTCATAAATATAGCCAACGAACTGGCCTCAACCACCTTCTGTGGCAGAGAATTCCACAGATTCACCACTCTCTGTGTGAAAAATGATTTTCTCATCTCGGTCCTAAAAGACTTCCCCCTTATCCTTAAACAGTGACCCCTTGTCCTGGACTTCCCCAACATCGGGAACAATCTTCCTGCATCTAGCCTGTCCAACCCCTTAGAACTAGTGTACAGGGAATCATGGTCAGGATCGAACCTGGGTCTCTGGCATTTACTCTAAAGCTGCAACTCTACTCTGCCGCCCATTTATAGCTGCAAATAAATTCTGAGTGTTCGAGGAGGTTGAAAAAATTAATAAGAAAAACAGTGAGATGGGAATAATGAAGATGTGAGTGAGCAACCCATGCCCTAATGTCAAAACACTTGACCTTGTATGAAATTGTTAAATCAGAAACAAAAATAGAAATGCAAATTCAAGTAACTGTACTGAGAAATATATCTAAACAAAAGAAGTTGGTTGTAAGGTTAAATGGGAACTCTATAATTTTGCTCTGTTATCTTTCAGGGCAGGGAGCTACATTGCATTTCTTTCACTGAGATGGAATTAGCTGAATAAATCTGTATTTAGGCCAAGTTGAGAAGGCACAAGTCTGATTAGCCGGTTCGAATCAGCTTTACTCCATTTTATCCCGTCTCAATTTTATTTCAGTGATTAAGAAGACATACAGGTTTGTAGGTTAAGTGGCTTCGAAGAAATTGTAAATTGTCCCTGGTATGCTAGTTCTAGTTCTTTGTTTCGCACAAAATCCCATGGTGGTTTCATAACTAGAGTCATAGTCATGGAGTCATACAGCATGGAAACAGGCCCATTGGCCCAACTGGCCCACACCGACCAACTTGCCCCTTCTACATTAGTCCTTGCGTTTGGCCCACACCCCTCCAAACTTTTCCTATCCATGATAAAGAAAAATACCAGAGTACAGAGTATGATACGACAGATGGAATATAGTGTTGCAAAGTGTGGGGTCATGTGTTTTGTTAGTACAAATAACGGCATGGACTATTTTCTAAATGGGGTGAGATTCCAGAAATCAGGGGTGCAAAAGGACTAGGGGGTGCTGGTGCAGGATTCCCAAACGGTCAATCTGGGCCTGTACTCACTGGAGTTTAGAAGAATGAGGGGGGACCTCATTGAAACATACAGAATAGTGAAAGGCTTGGATAGAGTGGATATGGAGAGAATTAGTGGGACTAGTGGAAGAGACTAGAGGTCATAGCCTCAGAATAAAAGGATGTTCTTTTAGGAAGAAGATGAGGAGACATTTATTTAGTCAGAGGATGGTGAATCTATGGAATTACTTGCCACAGAAGGCTGTGGAGGCCAAGTCAGTGGATATTGTTAAGGCAGAGATAGATTCTGGATTAGTACAGGCTTCAGGGGTTTTGGGAAGATCGCAGGAGAATGGGGTTAACAGGGAGAGATAGATCAGCCATGATTGAATGGCGGAGTAGACTTGATGGGCCAAATGGCATAATTCTACTCCTATTCCTTATGACCTTATGACCTTCTGAAACAGCAATAAAGTGCAGATAAAAAAATAAGTGCAAAAGGTGCAATTCGGTAGGCTGAGAGATTGGGACTACACGCTTGTGTTATGAGAGGTCCATGATGGAACTGAAACATTTCAGTTCCATCATGGAGTAAACCAGAATCTTTGTAAACTTTCTCTGCTCTCTCTCACCTGTGCAAACACGTCCAATGTTAGTTTAAAATTGCAGAGAGGGTAAAGAAAGATTGGTATTAATTTATTATTGTCACGTGCACCAAGATATAGTGAAAAACTTTGTATTTTGAGCTGAGAGAGAGGTAGGCTGAGAGATTGGGATCACACCCTTATTTTATGAGAGAACCACTCAGAAGTCTGAAAATAGAATTTAGAGTGAGTCATGACAAAGGCAACACTCGTGGAAGACTCTTTGAATAGAGAATAGAGAACATAGAAGACTGCATCACAGGAATGATGTCGCAGCAGTAGAGCTGCTGCCTTTCAGCACCAGAGACCCGGGTTGAATCCTAACTATCTGTATGGAGTTTGTAACTTCTTACTGTGACTGCATGGGTTTTCTCTGGGTGCTCCAGTTTCTACCCACATTCCAAAGATGTAAATGTTTGTAGGTTAATTGACTTTGGTAAATTTTAATTTTTCCATAGTGTGTAGGCTAGTGCTAGTACATGGATTGATCGCTGGTCAGTGTGGAGTCGATGGGCTGAAGGGTCTGTATCTCTCAAGTAAAGTCTAAAGAATCTTCAGCCCACAATACATAAATCTAACATGATGCCAACTTACATTCATGTACTTTGCCTGCACGTGATTGATATCATTCAATTCCCTGCTTATCCAGGTGCCTTTCCGAAAGATTCAAATGTCACTATTGTATCTAGCTTCACCACCATTCCTGGCTGCACATTCCAAGCACCCGCCACTCTCTGTGCTAAGAATTGCTCTGCAGATCTCCTGAGTTTTTATCACATTAACGCTTGTGTGAACTTGCCATGCACAAATTAGCTGCCACATTTCCAACAAACATCAGCAGTCAGCAACATACAAACTGCCGGAGGATTTGACGAATCGAACAGCACCTGTGGGGGGGAAGGGGAAGGAATTATCAAGATTTCAGGTCAAATCCCAGCAACTGAAACTCTGCTCTTATGTCTCCATAGGGTGGCACACTAGCTCAGTAGTAAAGTAGATGCCTTACAGTGATTGAGACCCTAGTTCAATCCTGGCTATGGGTGCTGTCTCTACGGAGTTTGTATGTTCTCGAGGTTTTCCGGTTTCCTACTGCATTCCAAAGTTGTTGGTGTGCAGGTATTAGGCAATTCTGTAAATTGTCCTGAGTGTGTGTAGGATGTGAAAATTGGATAATATGGAATCAGTGCACGGGTGATCGTTGGTCGGTGTGTAGTGGGTTTCTCCTGCCCTCTGCTCTTTTATCATGCACACTTCATTTCCCTCCCCAGATGCTTTGGGTGGGCGCGACTCACGTTGCAGCAGCCCCTACAGCCTGTCTGTCTTTTTTTTTATTTTTTGTCTAGTTAAATGTAGTTGTTCGTGTTTTTTTTGTATTGTTTTTCTAACTGTGTATGTGTGGGGGGCAGTGGGGGGGGGGGGGGGAGGGGAAACTTTAAAATCTCTTCCCTGCTCGGGAGACCCGGCTTTTTCCCTGTCGGGTCTCCGTTGTCGCTTGCGCCTAGCACGGCGGAGGGGCCTCCGACCGGGACGAGCTGCGGACTTCCTATCATGGGGCTGGCCGGCCTCGGAGCGTGGGGAGCGGTGGTGGTTCGCCGTTGTGGCCCGACTCCCAACTCCGGAGCTCCAGCTGCAGCTGCAGACCGGTGGACTGTCGGGACATCGGGAGCTCGCGGGTCCGGATGAGAGTGGCTTTCTGGAGCTCCCGCAACACAGCTTCTCCAGCCCGTGTCACGGGGTTGGAGCGACCCGGAGCGGGGCCATACATCGCCCGGCGTGGCTTTCATGGCCACGGGACATTTCAGCGCCTGACGGGGGCTCCAACGTTGTGACTTTTGGGCCTGGAGCGGGGCCGTACATCGCCCGGCGCGGCCTCAATTGCCATGGGACTTAACATCGCCCACCTGGGGCTTCGACCTCGGGAGAGAAATGGTGCGGGGGAGAGAGAAGACTTTGCATTCCATCACAGTGAGGAGGAGATTCACTGTGATGGATGTTTGTGTGAATTGAATTGTTTATGTGTTTTTTTTAATGAATTGTTCTGTTTGTATGGCTTGTAGAAACGGAGTTTCGTTCGAGCCTCTCTGAGGTTCGAATGACAAGTAATAAAATCAAATCAAATCAAATGCTACACAACCCATTGAGATTGTCCTGTAGATAGGTTGCTGCTCCAGATTCCAGCATCAGCAGCCTCTTGCCTCTCCAAACATGATCTATCAGATCTTTTGGGACAGCCAATAATCGTAAATAGGTTTATTATTATAAGTAGTTCACTGCATAAGTAGGTTTATTATTATTGTTGTATTGTGGTACACTGAAAAGCTTTGTTTAGAATGCTATTCAGACAGATCAGATATACCATTCATGGATACAGTCCATTCACACTCAAGTGTGCAATATTGATCTCCTAATTTGAGGAAGGACATTATTGCTATTGAGGGAGTGCAGCGTAGGTTCACCAGGTTAATTTCCGGGACGGCGAGGCTGACATATGTTGAAAGAATGGGTCAACTGGGCTTGTATTCACTGCAGTTTAGAAGGATGAGAGGATATCTTATAGAAACATATAGAAATCTTAAAGGATTGGACAGGCTAGATGCAGGAAAAATGTCCCCGATGTTGGGGGAGTCCAGAACCAGGGGGTCACAGTTTACGAATTAGAGGTAGGCCAATTAGGACAGATGAGGAAAAACTTCTTCACCCAGAGAGTTGTGAATCTGTGGAATTCTCTGCCACAGAAGGCAGTGGAGGCCAATTCATTTAGATGTTTTCAAGAGAGAGTTAGATTTAGCTCTTCGGGCTAAAGGAATAAAGGAATATGGGGAGAAAGCCGGAACGGGGTACTGCTTTTAGATGATCAGCCATGATCATATTGAATGGCAGTGCTGGCTCGAAGGACCGAATGGCCTACTCCTGCACTTATTTGTCAATGTTTTTATATTTCTAAGTACAATAAGTAGAGCAAAGGGGAAGATACAAAGTGTAGAATATAGTTCTCAGCATTGTAGCACATCAGTTCTTAAGACAAAGTCGAATGTCCTCAATTGAGAAGAGATGCATCAAACAATACTATAGCTTATGGACGAAACATAAACCTTTCTTTCTCTCTTTCACTAACTAGAGTGGGGTCCTGACCTACCATCTACCTCATTGGAGACCTTCGGACTATCTTTACTCAGGCTTTACTGGACCTTATCTTGCACTAAATGTTATTCCATTCATCCTGTATCTGCACACTGTGGATGGCTCAATTGTAATTATGTATGGTCCTTTTGCTGATTGGACAGCGTGCAACAAAAAGCTTTTCACTAGCATTACAATAATAAACAAAACTTAAAATTGTTTCCTTAAATTTAGTTTAGTTTAGTTTAGAGACACAGTGCGGAATAAACCAAAGATCTCAGAGAAAACCCAGACAGGTCATGGAGAAAACGTACAAACTCCGTACAGATAGCACCCGTAGTCAGGATTAAACCCGGGTCTCTGGCGCTGTGACCGCTGGAAGGCAGCAACTTTACCGCTGCGCCATTGTGCCTGCATCCTTTGCTTATTGATTCCCATGTTCCGGAACGCTGTTTCTCCTGCTGATGCTATCAAAGCCATTTACAATTTGGTTTGGCCTCCGAGAATCATTGTGGTACAGAAGGAGTCTAATTGGTTCATCGAGTCTTTGTAGAACAAGTCACCCTTGCCTTCTGTCTCTCTCCGTTCCTCCCACACCCGAGTCGTCCTCTAACCCGACTAATTTCACTGCTGTCCTGCCTAGTTTCACTGTTTGTACCCCTCATTATCACCTTCTCCACAGCCAACAATGGATCATTGTGAGCTCCACCTTTCCTTGATTATCTTTGCTGGCTTTGATTTGTTCCTTTCATACCTTTCATTAATTTCTTCTTTGTACCTTTTCATACCTCTAGTTTCCCTCTCCTCTGACTGTCTGAAGAAGGGTCCTGACCCAAATTGTCACCTATTCCCTTTCTCCAGAGATGCTGCCTGGCCTGCATGGTTACTCCAGAATTTTGTCTCTAGTTATGGTGTAAATCAGCTTCTGCAGATCCCTCATACATCTTCCTAGTTTCCAGTTTCAAGTAAATATTCAATTACTTTCTGAAACCCTAGATTGCCTCAACTTCCACGATGGTGGTTAGTTCCTGAGAGAAAACTTCACAACATTTAAACAAAAAATTCTTCCTTTTCTTTGCCAAACTTTTAAACCTGCAATCTCATTTCTCTGAGCCCCTTTCAAAGGGAACAATTTCTCTCTATTTGCTCTACCAGAACATATCCAAGCTTTCTACATCACTCGAGGAATGTAGTTTAGTTTAGTTTAGAGATACAGTGTGGATGCAGGCCCTTCGGCCCACCATGTCTGCACTGACCGACCGTCACCCCACACACACACGGGAACATTACAGAAGCCATTTAACCTACAAATTTGCACATCTTTGGAATGTGGGAAAAGAAACGGAGCACCCAGAGGAAACCCTCACAGTCACAGGGAGAACGTGCAAACTCCGTACAGACAGAACACGTAGTCAGGATCGAACCCAGGTCGCTGGCGCAGTAAGGCAGTGATTTTACCGCTGTGCCACTGTGCCGCCCCATAACATCTCAGCAAAGAAAAGGAAAGGCAATATTCACTCCTGTAAAGACAAACATGCAGGACTCTGCATATATGCTTCTTCTATGGTATTCAAGACAGATTTACAACACTGTAACACTTGCTCATTAATGTAGAACGTTACAATATCAATACATTGTGAAAGTGGGACTAATGAGAACATTAATTATATAAAATAGGAGATGTGAGGGTCACCACTGCACAGTGCATCTGCTGGAGGCTTTTCGTGGGAACTTAATGAGCTGATCAACCTGTACAGAATAGTTTGTCTCACTTTCGTTTGCCTTCACATTCAGCAACAAGATACCTTTGAGACACATGATAGCGATCAATTCTTTTGAGACATATGATAGCGATCAATGTGAATCCTGAGTCCTGGCTACATTTCAGATGTGAACTAGAACTGCAGGTACATAGTTGCTTGAAGGTGGCATCACAGGTAGATGGGGTGGTCAAAAGAACTGATGGCACATTGGCCTTCATCAGTCGGATTTTACTTCGGAGTCACGTGAGTGACTTCGTGAAGACCCCACCAGCACACATGCGCGACATATCGTCGACCGCATGCGAAGCGACAGGCAGGGAGGAGGGTCGGGATAAGAACGTGGAAATCAGGGAATCCTACGCAGCCAGGACCTGACTCTCCACCACGGCTGACTATGGAACCACATGGTGGTACGAGCACCGTGCGGGAGCAGGGTAGGGAAGACCCTGACTCCCTACCCCTGTCACCTAAACATAGGGACAGTGGCATGAAGGTGCGTAAACGTGTTCCCCGCTCTGCGGCACATTCTGTCTCCCCTCCAATGCAGGTCACCAGAGGGCGGACCAGGGGAAGAACCGCACTAAGCTACAGCGGCCGGCGTCGACTTGCCACCGGAGCAATCCGCCAGATCGCGGACTGGTAATGGATTATCTCGGTCACCGCACCCCGCATTAGCAGCTGGACTTGACCGAACATCGCCTTTGACCCGGGTGAAGACAGGCGGCAAGCCCGCGCGGATATCAGTGAATCCCGCTTCAGCGGCTGGAACCGACTCCTCATCACTTATGTCTTTCCAGACAGGCGGGCCGCCACAGTCCGGAAGAACGCGGACTAGCGGCATGTCCGCGCGGGAGCCGCAAAGCCCCGCAGGTGCGGCTGGCGCAGACTCCCACCGGGGGAGCCTGCCAGATCGCGGGCCAGTGGAAAATCATCTCGGTCACCGCACCCCGCGTTAGCGGCTGGACGTGACCATGCGTCGCCTTTGTCCCGGGGGAAGACAGGAGGCAAGCCCGCGCGGATATCGGTGAACCTCGCTTCGGCGGCTGGAACCGACTCACCACCGCTTATGTCTTTCCAGACAGGCGGGCCGCCACAGTTCAGAAGACCGTGGACTAGCAGCATGTCCGCGCGGGAGTCGCGTAGCCCCGCAGGAGCGGCAGGCAGCGACATCCTGCCTAGGCACTAGACATCACCTCGACGAGGTGCGGGCCGATGACAGAACCCTCAGTTGTTCAGGGGAACATGAGGAAGTTGACTTGCTGTCCGCAGCTAGCGTCGGCGCATGGCCCGTATGGAGCGCATGATGGAGCGACTCCTTGAGCGAGATCTACCGCGGTAGGATCGGATGTCCTTAAGCTCCAGGAGACATGCATCTGGGCCACCCAGCATATCCCCTTCATCAGTGGGAGTGTGAGGAGTCAGCAGCTGGCTGACGTTGAAGAGGGGTTGGCGCAGGAACCTGCAGCACCTGAAATACCTCAAGAGGAATTTTTCGACGTGGTTTCCAAATTTGGCCAGCCAAGGCACGGAGATGACGGAGGAGCAGGAAGATGCTCTTGCGCTATTGTGTAATACACAGTACGAGATAAACTCTTTCCGGAAAATCTTCATCAAACAACTCACAACACAAAATTCGCGGGTTTGTACAAAGCCTCTGCTACGCCGCCACCGAGACAGCTGTTCGGTGAAGACCTGCCAAAACAGGTAAAAGACCTGGACGAGGAGGCAAAAGCGGTCGGGTTGATGAAACCACCATCCTCGAGCAAGCCACCGGCGTATCGTGGACAGCATCCTTACGCTATGTCTAACAGGCCTCGGGTTCAATCCGACAGGACAATCAGAACCTATCCACCGGTCGCACCCTATTAACAAAAGCCTTTTTTAGGACAGGGCCCACAGCGACCAGCGAGGAAGATGCACCAACCCCACATCCCAGCAACACTATGAACCAAAAAAGCCCAGAACATCAAGGCCCGCCGGTAACCATGGAGGTAATGGGGTCTGGTTCTCTTGGGAGTGCTGCATGTATAACCTCACAAATAAGAGGGAAGTTGCGTACATTCTGGGATGCATGGATTCTGATTGTCACTATCCCAGGGAACAAAGCAATAGACATAATAGAGGCATGTAACAGCCATGCTTGCGTCAGGAAACCGACTATTAGACATGCTGCTAAGGTGATTGGGAAACTTGTAGCTACATTCCAGCTGCTCAATTTGGGCCGTTACACTATCAAAGCTTGCAAAAAGCAAAAATCTCACCATTAAAAGCGAGTGCTGAACATTTTGACAGGCCTATGCAGCTGCCAAACAAGGCAAACATTGTGCTAACTGGTGGATTAGCAATGTTTGTGATTGTTTTAATCCCATCATTATATCAAACCCATCAGTCGTGTTACAAACCAACACAAGCACCCAGGGCTGGGAGCTACTGACACCACTTCCAGTCGTGGTGGCAGATGGGATTTGCACGAGACTACTCTTCTTCAATCACAAGGTATAAACCATTTGGAAATGCTGGGAGCATGTCATGGGCTGCGGGCTTACTGCACTAATCTGCATCATATGCATGTCCGTCTTCAAAATAAATAATACCACTGTGGTGGCGTATTTTAAACCATATGGGTGGTATCAAGTCAATATCTTGTGATGATATGGCAAACTTAATTTGGCTCTGGTGTATTGAAATAAATATTTGGACATCAGCTATGTACCTCCGGTTAAGCTCAATACAGTGGTGGACACCAGGTCATGAGTATTTAATAACAACATCAAGTGGATTTTGAACCCCCAAATATTTGCTAAAATTATAGCCAAATACGGAACACCATATATCGACCTCTTCGCGTCCAGGTTGAACCATCAGATACCAACATATGTCTCTTGGGCAGTGGCGATGGACACGTTCTCGCTAAATTGGGGGACATGGATTTCTATGCTTTTCCCTGATTCTGCTTCATTAGTCGGGTATTGTAAAAAATTCAACTAGATTCTGCATCAGGTTTACTGATAATACCCAACTGGCCCACACAACCATGGTACCTGGTGGTCCTCAACGTGATAAAAGAACCATGGGCACAGGTTACCAAATGCCCGAATTGGTGACCAATCCCATAACAGGGGATAATCATCCATGCCATGGTCCTCCAAACCTGTTGGCTTGCAGGTTCTGAAGAGGCCACTACTGGAATTCGGGGTGTCATCAAAAACCATGGACATCATAACAGCATCGTGCAGTCCTACTAGGAAGCAGTACCTCACCCACATAAGGAAATGGGAGGTCTTCTGTAGTCAGACCAAGACCACCTACAACTCTGCTACAATCTCCAATGTGCTGGAATTCCTCACGGGTCTTCATTATGATGAGATCCTCAGTTACAGTGCCATAAACAGTGCCAGGAGTGCACTGTCATCCTATTTCAAAATTGGAGTGGGATCTCACCAGCTGGTATCCAAACTATGAGGGGTATATTCAATTCCAACCCTCCCCGACCACGATATTATATTACCTGGGATATAGGGGTGGTGTTGACCCTACTCAGGAGCTGGTCGCCTATGACGGATTTACCACTGGACTAACTCACCTTCAAAGTAGTGATGTTAATGGCACTGACCACAGCACAACGGGTCCAGACTTTACAGAAACTAAAACTGGATAGAATGGTATTGACCCCCAATAAAGTGACTTTCTTTATAGATGAGTTGCTTAAACAACACAGACCTGGGACTACAGGACGGAAAATGGAATTCCTAACATATCCCGTTGATGTAAGACTCTGTATAGCCACCTACATCCGACATTATATTAATGTCACACACACCATCAGGAATATGGAGACGGGTCTGTTTATCAGCCATGAAAACCCACATCACAGGGTGACGGTGCAGACTATCTCCAAGTGGCTCAGCGTGGTATTCGGTGCAGCAGGTAAGACACTAACATTTTAAAATCTCATTCTACCAGGGCTGCATCCACATCAGTGGCGAGGACCATGGAGGTACCCATGGATCATGTCCTCGCAATAGCAGGCTGGGCCAGTGAAACTACATTTCAGCGTTTTTATAACAAACCTGTGGCTGCTCCCGCAACGTTTGTCCCCGAGTTCAGGGGTTTATTGTTTGTATTAACAAATATGTTATTATTTTCACCATTTCAAGTCTGAAATACGTTAACATACTCCATACGTTAACAATCCTCCATCAGTAATTATGGCAGTGTGTGAGCATGGACGTGGTCCAGGGCATGGAATCATGGAGCTTTGAAATCTTCACAAAGTCACTCACGTGACTCCGAAGTAAAATAGTAAGATTAAACGAGAACTTACCAGTTTGAAGTTTGATCTTTATTTTATGAGGAGTTGCGATGAGGGATTTGGTGCCCTCTGCTCCCAACCCTCTATCATAAGGTCAACTGGTATGTTAGAGTCTCTTAAATCTTACTATCTTCAGTCATTGTTGTTATCTGTAATTCCACACCGCTGCTTTGAAGAATGTCGTCCATGCATGCTGGCGGGGTATTCACGAAATACCTCATCGCAGCTCCTCATAAAATAAAGATCAAACTTCAAACTGGTAAGTTCCCATTTAATCTTACTAGCATTGAGTATAGAAGGTATACACAAAATGCTGGAGGAACTCTGCGGGTGAGGCAGCACCTAGGGGAGAAGAAATGGGCAACGTTTCGCGTCAAGACCCTGCTTCCCCCCCCCCCCCCCTCCCCTCACTCTGAAGAAGGGACTTGACCTGAAACGTCACCCATTAATTTTCTCCCTAGATGATGCCTCACCCGCTGAGTTACTCCAGAATTTTATGATAACCTTTAATTTTACCAGCATCTGCAGTTTTTTCTCACACATCTTTAGAAGTTGGGCGGTTATGTTGCAGTTATATGAAATAGATACAAAACGTAACTCATTGAGTTAGCTTCCACATCTTTCTGTGGCAATGAATTCCACAAATTCACCATCCTCTGACTAAAGAAATTCCTCCTCATCTTTTTAAAGGAACGTCCTTGAATTCTGAAGCTATGACCTCTGGTCCTAGACTCTCTCACTAGTGGAAACATCCTTTCCACATCCACTCTATCCAGGCATTTCACAATTCGGTTGGTTTCAATGAGGTAACCCCTCATCCTTCTAAACTCCAGCGAGTATGGGTCCAGTGCCGTCAAACACTCATCATATGTTAACCCACTCGTTCCTCATAAACCTCCTCTGGACCCCCTCCAGTGGTGCCCAGTGGTCCCAGAACTCCGCCATAGTGCCAGTGGACACTGCGTGTTTCAACGGACACCCAGGCACCAATGTAACCCCGGAAAAGTCAGCTTTGGACGTAACCCTCGTCTGCCTGGCGTCGTGACCTTCAAATGTATTTGAAGGTCACTACCTTCCCCCCCCACCCCTCAAGAGAGCATTGACCAAAAAGTACACAGGCCTTTCTCCTTGTCTGAGAATTATGTACGGTCCATACGATAAATTGAGAACCCTCAGCCTTCAGGCTCTACAGCAGGGTCAGGTGGGTCAGGAGTGAGCCATGTCTCTGAGAAATAAATAACAAACACCAGTTCCTGATCTTGCTTTCAAACACCAGTGTTGCTCTAAGCTATTCAGGCTTGTTCTCGAATGATTGAACTGTGGCTGGAGATCTGCAGGGGTGGGGCCGAGGGATATCGTTTCAGCCGCAAAAAGTGGTGAACACTGCCAAGTCCATCACTGGTGCTAACCTTCCCACCATCGAAGGGATCTACTGAACTCACTGCCTCAAAAAGGCAGCCAGCATCGTGAGAGACCCACACCACCATGGCCATGGTCTCATATAAATACTGCAATTGGGAAGATGGTGCAGGAGCCTGAAAACTCATAACGTCTAGGTTCAGGAACAGCTTCTTCACTACAACAATCAGGTTATTAAACACAACAACCTGCTAATATGCTCTGAACTATATGGATGGGGGCATTATGTTTGACTTTACACTATTATTGCTTATTTATTTTTGCTTATTTATACACACACACACACACACACACACACACACACACACACACACACACACACACACACACACACACACACACACACACACACACACACACACACACACACTCACACACACTCACGCCAGCAGCTGTCTGTCCTTTCATCCTTTTTGTTATTTTTAGTCTGTGGAAAAGTATGTTCCTGGAGGACTTTTAGTCTTTTGTTATGTGTGGGGGGGGGGGGAACAACCATTTTATCAGTCACTTCCTGGTTGAGGAAGTGTCTTTTCTCCGAGTCGCATCTTCGCCCCCCCCCCCCCTCGCGGATTACCATCTGGATTGGCGCGGCCTTTCCTGCCGGAGACCGGCCAGAGCTTCAGTAGTGGTGCAGCACTGGATTCCATTGCAGAGCGGGTCGATGCCTTACTGGGGATTGCCTTGTGAAGCTCTGGAGCGTTGGGTTGCTGATTAACACGGTGGAGCTGTAGTTTGCGGAGCTTCCAACCACGGGCGGCGCTGACTTTAACATCGCGGAGTCCTGGGGATCTCTTGCCGAGGGTTGAATCTCTGCCCAGCTCGGCCTGTGGTCCTCGGGAGCCGCTGTCTCCGGTAGGACATGGCCAATGGAAAACGTTGATTCTGCTGTGTGGGGATGTTTATGTTAAATTCTATCGTGCATATACATTTATTCTATTGTGCATATATATTTATTCTATCGTGTATATATATATATATATATATATGTGTATTTATACAAACAAGCTGAAAATAAACAAAGAATAACAATGTAAAGTCAACCATAATGCATCCAAATTCATTTATATATATATAAACCAGACCAAGTGGGACCTGTTGGGTCCCTGTACCATGGAAGGTCAGGTCCCCCAATGCAACCTGTTCCCCCAATGCAATATTCCACCACTCACACATAGCCCCCAACTGTGCAGGGGCAGCTCATTTCCCCATGTGCCCCAGCACTCCCTCCCCTTCCTCTTCATCCTCCCTGTTTTTAAACTTTTAAAAAATTGCAAGCACTTGCTGCCAGCAAAAAAATCAAATTCCACTTCCCCTGCCTCCCCCAGCACTCCACCCCCCCCTCCTGTTCAACCTCCCTCTGCCAGGACTCTGTGTTCTGTGATTGTAACATTGTTGCAAATGAGATCCCATTGTGACATCATAGCTGCAACTGCTACTGCAACTGCCACTGCAGTGTTCATATCCTTCTTTCTCAAACTAGATTTTGTAAAGATAAAAATGTGAATAACTTGTAAAAATATAACATCAATCTGAAAGAAACTTGATGAAAACACATTGCAGGACAATTGTGAGTAAGGTGGTGCAAAAAGTATGGCGCTCTCATGTACTGTTTTGACGTAATTTCAGGATCACACACACACATATATACGTGTGTGTGTGAATGTGTATGTGTATATATATATTTATATACACACACACACACACACACACACACACACACACACACACACACACACACACACACACACACACACACACACACACACACACACACACACACACACACACACACATATATATATATATATATGTCTTCTGTAAAATTGATTGTCCTCTGTAAAATTGCCCCAACATGTAAGAGTTGGTTGAGAGAAAAAAGGAATAACATAGAAGTCGTGTAAATGGGTGATCAATGGTCAACATGGACCAGTTGGGCCAAAGGGCCTGTTTTCATGCTCTAACTCTAAACATAAATGAAAAGCCCACCAAATGGCAATGCCTCTTTCCAGCTTGGAAGACAACAATTCTCGGTGGTACATTTTTAATTATATATTGTATGTGTCACGACCGTTCTCTATCCCTGAGTCATCTCTGCTCATCCAGTATTCCCACCTCCTGCACGTGAAAGCCTTTTTTAACTTGCTCAATGACTACGGAGGACAAATTAAAAATTCACAAGCTTCAGGCAAGGTAAGCCATGCCGATGTATTTTTTTTAAAGTCTTGCAAATGTTATTTTATTTTAAATCTTCAATGGGACAATGGCCTTGTCAAACAGATTACAGAGAAAGGGGAATTGTTTCAATCTCAGCTACCACCAAAGTAGAACTTCAAGGATATTTGGAACTGCAGAAGGTTGGGCCAAGGAGTCCACCTTGAACCTGACACCGTGTTTAATCTTCTCCCCCTCCTCTGCCCTAAATCTCAAAACTCAACTAACCTGATAAATACTAGTTTCTCTACTAATTTAGACGGCTGTGGAGGCCAATGGATATTTTTAAGGCAGAGATTGATAGATTCTTGATTAGTACAGATGTCAGGGGTTATGGGAAGAAGGCAGGTGAATGGGGTTGAGAAGGAAAGATAGATAGATCAACCGTGGTTGAATGGCGGTGTAGACTTGATGGGCTGAATGATCTAAAGGGGCTGTCCCACTGCGGCGACTTAATCCGCAAGTTCTGGTAAGTTTGCCCTCGACTCATACTCGCAGCATGGTCGACACGAGATCCTGGGAGGTCTTTGTAACTCTCCTTCGTGCTCGAGGCATCAACTAGGTCTCGGCGATTTTTTCAACATTTTGCCATGGAAAGGTTGCCATGGAAAACATCGATATTTTTTTACTCGTAGGTTTAGTTGAAGTAGGTCGTAGCAGGTCGGCATGTTATTCGTAGGTAATCGAGGGTAGTCAAAGGTAATTGAAGTTCGAAGGTAGTCGTAGATAGTCTTCAATATAGCCGAAGGGAGGTCGAAGGAGATCGAAGGAGGTTCTCTTCACTCTCCACTATTCGGTATCCAATTTTCCCGATGCTAGTCGAAGCTTGTCTTCAATGTAGTCGAAGCAGGTTGAAGGAGGTCTTCTACATAGTCAAAGGAGGTCTTCAACATGACATTTTTTCAAACTCTCCTAAACTCTTCTAAACTCGCCAATTAGTGCGCCACAGTGGGACAGCCCCATAGTTCTGCTCTTTAGTTTTGGATCATAAACATTAGTTTAGTTTAGTTTAGAGATATAGTGGGGATGTTTCCCCACATGATGGGGCCTTCAGCCCAATGAATCTGCACCGGCCAGTGATCCCAGTACATTAGAACTGTCCTGTACACTAGGGACAATTTACAATTTTTGATGCCAATCAACCTTCAAACTTGCACCTCTTTGGAGAGTGAGAGAAAACAGGAGCACCCGTGGAAAACCCACGCATGCCCATACCTACCCATGTGTAGAACAAGAAAACTCTGTACAGAGTTCAGAGAGAGGTTGGTCAAACTTGGACTGTTTTCTCTGGATCACCTGAAGTTGAAAGAGAGAAGTATATAAAATTATGAGAGGCTCAGGTAGGGCAAATAGTCAGGACCTTTCTCCCAGGGCATAAGTGCCAAAGAATAGAGGGGTAGCTTTATGGTGAGAGGGGCAACGTTTAAAGGAGATGTGTGAGTCAATTTTTTTTACACAGAAATTAATAGATACTTGGAAAGCATTGCCTGGGGTAGTTGTGGAGGCAGCTACGATAGTGGCATTTGAGAGGCTTTTAGAAAGGCGAGTATAATTCAATATTTAAAGTAAATTTGGACAGGTACATGGATAAAGGATGGGGCCAAATGCCAAATGGGACTAGATTGGATTGCCATCTTGATTGGCGTGGATGAATTGGTCCAAAGGGTCTGTTTCCATGCTGTAAGGCTCTATGATTCCCAAAACCTAAGAAGTTATTTAGTCTGTCAATATTCACATTCCAGTTAAAGACAATCTAATCTATGGCTGGGAATGGTTTGTGTCTTAATTAAATAGTTATTGTTGTAGCACTTTTAATGGGCCTGATCTTGCTCCATTAATGTTTAACTCCCAGATCCAACGTTGCATGCAACATCTGCATTGCAATAAAAACTGAACATTATCATCATGCAGTCGCATTAGCGAGTTGTTGCTAAAGTAAATGAGCAGAGATTAAGAGGATTGAGGATACAGTGATAACCAAGGACAGAATAAAGCGTATCGGGGAAAAGTTCTAACCAGGAGAAGTTTGAGTTTAGTTTATTGTCACTTGTATCGAGGTACAATGAAAAGGTTTTGGTGCATGCTAACCAGTCAGTGGAAATACAAAACATGATTACAATGGAAACAGGGCCTTCAGCCCCACTTGTCCATGCCAACCAACATGCCCCATCTACACTAGTCCCACCTGCCTGCGTTTCCTCTAAACCTATCCTATCTATGTATCTATATTCCTCTAAACCTATCCTATCTATGTATCTGTTTAAATGTTTCCTAAATGTTGTGATAGTACCTCCCTCAACTACCTCCTCTGGCAGCTCGTTCCATACACCCACTACCCTTTGTGTAAAAAAAAAAGTTACCCTTCGGCTTCCTATGAAATCTTTCCCCCTCGCCTTAAACCTATGTCTTCTGTTTCTCGATTCCTCTACTCTGAGCAAAGAACCCTGTGCATCTATTCCTTTTCATGATCTTGTACGTAAATGTATAAAAATAAATAAAACAATGAGGTTCATAAGATCATGATTAAGTGTAGGAATAGATTGTTGAGGCTGCTCAGCTACTTAATACATTTGTAGCTAATCTTTTAGCTCAATAACACTCTCCTGTTTTCTTTTTCTTATACCTTAATTCACTTAAGTGCTCATACAGCTATCAGCCTTGGCCTTGAATAACTCAACGTAAGTGCATAAGCTACTGGCGAGAGATTGCAATTAATTCACAAGCCTTTCCACAAAGGTATTTCTCTGCATCTCACCCCTAAACAGTGACATTGATCTTAGGCGAATTGAGTCCTGCTGAAACAAACATTATTCCACATAACTCACACCCCCAGTGCTCCCCTTTACCATGCTTACCTATCTGCTTCATTTTGTTTTAAAAGAGAGACACAACATCCTAGAGTAGCTCAGCAGGTCAGACAGCATCTCTGGAAAGCATGAATAGGTGACACAATGTGTTGGAGTAACTCAACGCATCAGGTAGTATCTCTGGAGAAAAAAGATGGGTGACGTTTCAGGTCGGGGACCCTTCCTCAGTCTGAAGAAGAGATCCAAAACCAAAACATCATCTATCCTTTTTCTCCAGAGATGATGCCTGATGTGCTGAGTTACTCCAGCACTTTGGTATAAACCAGCATCTACAGCTCCTATACACACATGAATATGTGACATTTTGGGTCTGGACCCTTCTTCAGACAGGCCCCAACCCTAAACAAGTCCAGGCTTGAAGTATTCTTCTTCCCTATGTTCATCCTTATCATCCCTTCCTACCCCCTATCATATTGTTCCATCCATCCATCACCTCCTCCCCATCTGGCTTCACTTATTAGCCTTTAACTGAACCCCCTCAGCCTTTTGGTTCCAATTGTCCGTCATCCCTAACCCATCTGGTTCCTGTCATTGTAAAACCATGGAACTGCAGATGCTGATGTACTCAACATGATTACAGTCTGAAGAAGGGCCCTGACCCAAAACGGCACCTATCCTTGTTCTCCAGTAATGCTGCCTGACCTGCTGAATTACTCCAGCACTTTGTGCCTTTTTAGTGCCAATCATTAGCTTAGTTTAGTTTAGTTTAGAGATACAGAGTAAAAACAAGCCCTTTGGCCCACTGAACCCGCACTGACCAGCCATCAGCGATACATCAGTTCTATCCTACTCACCAGGGACAATTTACAGAAGCTAAATAACCAACAAACCCGCATGTCTTTGGAGTGCAGGGGGAAACCAGAGCACCTGGAGGAAACGCATGCATTCACAGTGTGAATGTAACAACTTTATATAGACACCATTCGTCGTCAGAATTGAACCCGTGTCTGTGAAGCTGTTAGGCTGCAGCTCCACCCCATTGCCACTGAGCCACCCATTTTGACCATTGACCTTTGTCCAGAAGGACCAGAGCAACTCAAGATGACAGCTCATCCCCACCCTCTCCAGGATAATTAGAGATAGATGATAAATTCTGATCTTGCCGCCTCTGACATAATCCTAAAAATTAATGAAAAAAAGGATGTTATAAAATGCACGAATGCCTGTAAAATACAGCCACTGCAGAGATATAGGTAACATCCATTTAGGTATATCACACTTCCCAAGTTCATCATTACTAGAGTTATATAAATGTATGAAAGGACAATTCAACCAAGTAAGACATTGTGGATTAATCAGATCTATTCCACTCATCTGCCACTCTCCTGAAAAAGATTTATCTTCCACTCACTCGGGCTGCGTTCCAATTTAACAGCAGTATCTCTCTGTGCAATCCTTTCATTCACTCAATAATGTTATTCCATACGCAGGAACAGAGCAGCGCTGGTTATCATGAACTAATGTGGCTTCAATTCTTCCCAACCTGAGGAACATCAACACAAGGCAACCTCCCTGCATTGCACACCATTGAAAGCCTCCTATCAGCAGCTTGGTGTGGCAACTGCTCTGACCAAGACTGCAAGACATTGCAAGAGAGTTGTGGGCACAGTGCTGTCCATCACACAGACCAGCCTCCCCCACCCCATCTACACAAACAGACTGCCTCGGGAAAGCAGGCAACATAATCAGGGACTATCTGAATGAAGGGGTTTCTCTGTATCTCACCCCTACACATTTCCCCCTTATTTTAGTTTAGTTTAGAGATACAGCGCAGTTCGACAGGCCCTTCGACACACTAAGTCCACGCCGATCAACGTTCCCTGCACATTAATGCTGTTCTACACACACTTAGGGACAATTTACAAATATACTGAGCCAATTAACCTAAAAACCTCTTTGGAGTGTGGGAGGAAACCGGAGCTCCCAGGGAAACCCATGCAGGTCACTGGGAATACGTACAAACTCCGTACAGGATTATCTTGCAATAGTTGCCTGGGACCTGAATCCTCGGTGGGCTGAAGGGTCTGTTTCTATACTGTATCTCTAAATTATACTAAACTAAACTGGAGAGAGGAACAATAAGGAACAATATTCACTGCTATAAACAAAACAAGCGGAGAGAATCCTTGAACATTGCCTGAGTCGAAACACTGAACAAAAATAAGATGCTAATTGTTGAATAGATTGAACAGCAGAGATATTATAGGGACTGACACTATTAAAACATACAAAATATTCAATATTATCTGGCCATACCTTAGATTTTAACAAACATGAGTTTTTTCTATAGCTTGATATGAGTTTATTTTTATTTGTTAAATAGGCTAGCGAATTACAATATACGTCCACCACAGATTTTCCAGCAACTGATGGTCCATAACTTCAATTAATCTGGACAAAATTATGAGAGTGCTGTTTGCGGGCTGGTATCTCGGCCCCTCTCTGGCCTAGGAGGACCATTCTGGAACCGTTGGACTCCTCTGGGATACCGTGACCTCTGTTGGTCTGGAAAAATGGATACTCCAACAAGGCTCTGGAAGCAAGGATGCCAGTAAATCGGTTGTGGACTGTACCAGCAAATATGCCTGGAATAGAGGGTATCAGCTGCAGGGAGAGGATGGACAGAGAGAGAGCGGGCTATTCTAGACTGGGTATTGAGTAATGAGAAAGGGTTAGTTAGCAGTCTTGTTGTGCGTGGCCCCTTGGGCAAGAGTGACCATAATATGGTTGAGTTCTTCATTAGGATGGAGAGTGACAAAATTAAGTCAGAAACAAGGATTCTGAACTTGAACAAAGGTAACTTTGAAGGTATGAGATGTGAATTGGCCAAGATAGACTGGCAGGTGATTCTTAAAGGGTTGACAGTGGATGTGCAATGGAAGGTATTGAAAGACTGCATGGATGAAGTACAAAAATTGTTCATACCAGTTTGGCAAAAGAATAAATCAGGGAAGGTGGTGCATCCATGGATAACAAGGGAAATCAGGGATAGTATAAGAACATAAGATGATGCATACAAATTGGCCAGAAAAAGCAGCCTACCAGAGGACTGGGAGAAATTCATAATCCAGCAGAGGAGGAAAAAGGGCTTAATTAGGAAAGGGAAAATAGATTATGAAAGGAAATTGGCAGGGAACATAAAAACTGACTGCAAAAGTTTTTATAGATATGTGAAGAGAAAGAGACTAGTTAAAACAAATGTTGGTCCCTTGCAGTCAGAAACAGGTGAATTGATCTTGGGGAACAAGGACATGGCAGACCAATTGAATAACTACTTTGGTTCTAAGGAAGACATAAATAATCTGCCGGAAATAGCAGTGGAACAGGGGTCAAATAAGTTGGAGGAACTGAGTGAAATCCAGGTTAGCCGGGAGGTGGTGTTGGGTAAATTGAACGGATTGAAGGCCGATAAATCCCCAGGGCCAGATAGTCTGCATCCCAGAGTACTCAAGGAGGTAGCCACAGAAAAAGTGGATGCATTAGTGATAATTTTTCAAAATTCATTAGATTCTGGAGAAGTTTCTGAGGATTGGAGGGTAGCTAATGTAATCCCACTTTTTTAAAAAGGAGGGAGAGAGAAAGCGGGGAATTACAGACCAGTTAGTCTAACATCGGCAGTGGGGAAACTGCTAGAGTCAGTTATTAAAGATGGGATAGCAGCGCATTTGGAAAGTGGTGAAATCATTGGACAAAGTCAGCATGGATTTTCGAAAGGTAAATCATGTCTGACAAATCTGATAGAAATTTTCGAGGATGTAACTAGTAGAGTGGATAAGGGAGAAGCAGTGTATCTGTTATATCTAGACTTTCAGAAGGCTTTCGACAAGGCCCCGCATAAGAGATTAGCATACAAACTTAAAGCACACGGTATTGGGGGTTCAGTATTGATGTGGATAGAGAACTGGCTAGCAGACAGGAAGCAAAGGGTAGGAGTAAACGGGTCCTTTTCAGAATGGCATGCAGTGACTAGTGGGGTACCGCAGGGCTCAGTGCCTGGACCCCAGCTATTTACAATATATATTAATGATTTGGACGAGGGAAGTCAATGCAACATCTCCAAATTTGCAGATGACACCAAGCTGGGGGTTATAGTTAGGTGTGAGGAGGTTGCTTGGAGGCTGCAGGGTGATTTGGATATGCTGAGTGAATGGGTAGATGCATGGCAGATGCAGTATAATGTGGATAAATGTGAGGTTATCCACTTTGGTGGCAAAAACATGAGGGTAGACTATTATCTGAATGGTGGCAGATTAGGAAAAGGGGAGATGCAACGAGACCTGGGTGTCATGGTACACCAGTCATTGAAAGTTGGCATGCAGGTGCAGCAGGCAGTGAAGAAAGCAAATGGTATGTTAGCATTCATAGCGAAAGGATTTGAGTATAGGAGCAGGGAGGTTCTACTGCAGTTGTACAGGGTTTTGGTGAGGCCACTCCTGGAGTATTGCGTACAGTTTTGGTCTCCAAATCTGAGGAAAGACATTCTTGCCATAGAGGGGGTACAGAGAAGATTCACCAGACTGATTCCTGGGATGTCAGGACTTTCATATGAGGAAAGACTGGATAGACTCAGCTTGTACTCGCTGAAATTTAGAAGATTGAGGGGGGATCTTATAGAAACTTACAAAATTCTTAAGGGGTTGGACAAGCTAGATGCTGGAAGATTGTTCCCAATGTTGGGGGAGTCCAGAACAAGGGGTGACAGTCTAAGGATAAGGGGGAATTCCTTTAGGACCTAGATGAGGAAAACATTCTTTACACAGAGAGTGGTGAGTCTCTGGAATTCTCTGCCACAGAAGATAGTTGAGGCCAGTTCATTGGCTATATTTAAGAGGGCGTTAGATGTGACACTTGTGGCTAAAGGGATCAGGGGGTATGGAGAGAAGGCAGGTACGGGATACTGAGTTGGATGATCAGCCATGATCATATTGAATGGCGGTGCAGGCTCGAAGGGCCGAATGGCCTACTCCTGCACCTATTTTTCTATGTTTCTATGACAGACTTAGATTGATTTCTTCAGAACACTGGAGGTTGTGTGGAGACTTGTTAGAAGTACAGAGAATTGTGATGAAGGGTCCCAACCAGAGACGTCACGTATACCTTTTCTCCAGAGATGTTGGCTGACCCGCTGAGTTACTCCAGCACTTTATGTCTATCATTGGTTTCAACTAGCATCTGTAGTTCATTTTATTTAATCTGTCTGTATCCTGCGCTGTCCCCGATTTAAACTATGTGCACTTTAAATACTAGTCCACCATCGGCCCCATTAAACTAAATGTTATCTAAGCAGAACAAAAAAGAGATTATTTTCATCTAAATTCAATAACATTTCCTTATTAAACCTGAAAGACTAATTTAGTGAAAATTGTTACAATTGCTTGGTCCAGATTAAAATGTAGCCTTTTAAAAGAGCACAGACACACACCCAAATTAATGGTTCTTTATTGTCACGTATGCACTGCACAGCTTTGCATAGCTCACACATGCTGTGTCGCCATATAAAGAAAAACTTAAGAATTTATTTTTCTTTTAATTAGAGGATGACATTTTCTTGGACATTTCTGATAGCCATTTGTTACATTTTTCTCACAGGGATCAGAATTAGTGAGTGCCAGATCTTGCCAAGCTTCTTTGCTTTGCTAGCATTTTTGCTTCCAGGGTACAAATCATCTCCAGGCACTTCCAATTCTTTTGCCAAGTCACTGTTTCATTTTAGAGCCTTGTTCTGATCCTCCATTGCTGAGGCCTTGCTGTATTCCCTTATCTCACTGCCATTAATCACCCTGCAACCTTTGTTGGATACCTGGATGGAGCAGCATTATTGCAGAGTATGGAACAGTACAGCACAGGTACGGGCTCTTTGGCTCACAATGTTTGTGCCGAATATCGTGCCAAGTTATAATTTAATAAAAATGAACTACGGATGCTGGGCTATACCAAAGATAGACACAAAATGCTGGAGTAACTAAGCAGGTCAGGTAGCACCTCTGCTGAAAATGGATAGGTGACATTTCGGGTGGAGACCCTTCTTCAGACTAAAGAAGGGTCTGACCCAAAATAACCCAAAATATCACCGATCGATTTTCTCCATAAATGCTGCCTGACCCGCTGAGTTAATCCAGTATTTTGAGTCTATCATGGCAAATTAAATTGAACATCTACCACTTTTCCATGCATTTCCATGTACCTATACAAAAGCCTCTTAAATGTCATTATTGTATCTACCTGCCCCGCACCTCTCCATTAAATTTTCTCTTCTCACCTTTTAGCTCTGCCCTCTAGTTTTGTAAATGATCTCTTGGAAAAAGGTTCTGACTGTCTACTCTATCTATGACTGTCATCATTTTATATAGATCTATCAAGGTCTGCACAGTGGTGCAGCGGTGTTGTTGTTGCCTTTCACCGTCAGAGACCTGGGTTTGATGCTGACGACAGGTGTTGTCATATCTGCCTCCAGCACCACTCCTGGCAGTGCGTTCCAGAAACTCACCCTCCCCTGTGTGACAAATGTGCCTTGCACATCTCCTTTATGCTTTTCCCTTCTCACCTTAAAACTATGCCCTCTAGATTTGATTCTTCCAGAGAAAACAATCCAAGTCTGTCTAAAATCTTTCTGTAGCTAATACCCCCTATCCGGGCATCTGCTCCCCTGGTCATTGGACCTGGTGGACCGCCGATCTGGGAGGGGGAAGCTGCCGTGCTGGCCCCTGCTCGTCCCATGAAGACCAGAGGATGATGGAGGATGGAGCCAGCGACGATGGACACAATGGGCGAGGAGCAAGGCCGGTAGGGGAGGAGAGGGAACCAGGGTCTGGCCCACCACACCCTCGTGGTCGGCTGCGGGAGGCACTCCTCGGGAACAAATATGCACGGGCAAGGAGAGGGATGTTGTGTCCAAGTAAAGAGATGGCTGGAGGCCCATAACAGCCTGGGACTTGTCTGCAACAGGCACCACTCATAAGAACTGGAGTTTGGACATTGAATTGGACAATAAAGACCTAACTGTCACCAAACATTGACAGTTAGGTCTTTATTCTTTGGAGCGCAGAAGGTTAAGGGGGGACTTGATTGAGGTCTTTAAAATTATGAAAGGGATAGACAGAGTTGACGTGGATAAGCTTTTCCCATTGAGGGTAGGGAAGATTCAAACAAGAGGGCATGACATGAGAATTAAGGGACAGAAGTTTAGGGGTAACATGAGGGGGAACATCTTTACTCAGAGAGTGGTGGCTGTGTGGGATGAGCTTCCAGCAGAAGTGGTGGAGGCAGGATCGATTTTAACATTTAAAAGTAAAGTGGATAGGTATATGGACAGGAAGGGAATGGAGGGGTATGGTCTGAGTGCAGGTAGATGGGACTAGGGGAAAATAAATGGTCGGTACGGGCTGGAAGGGCCAAGAGGGCCTATTTCGGTGCTGTAATTGTTATATGGTTATATGGTTATATGGTTAAAATGGCATCAAAAGCATGGTGCCTCTTGCCTCCGGACTCAATAGACTATTTTTGTACACTTTCTAATCGAGCATCGGGTGTAGCACAATACTGGATTTTTGTATGAAAAATAATTTCACTATGTTAGCACTTTGCACAATAGAAGCACCATTCAAACATTGAACCATTGAACGTTCTTTCTGGTGAACCTCCTCTGCACCCTTTCCAAAGCCTCCACATCCTTCCAGTAATGGGGCAACCAGAACTTCACGCAATACTCTAAACGCAGCATAACCAAAGTCCTGTAAAGCTGCAACATGACTTTCTGACTAATGCTCAATTTCCTTAACTCCACAAGACGTGCACGTTTGTCAGTTAATTGGCCTCTGTAAGTTACCCCTGGTGTGACAGGAGTGGATGAGAAAGTGTGATAACACAGTATTAGTGTGAAGGGGTTTGTATCACATTCTTGATAATGGGACTTCGCTGTCCAACAGATTGGCGGCTGTTCTTCGAGACTAATGTGCTTCGGAATGTCCTGGGTTTGTGAGAAATGCTGCACTAATATAAATTATTTTGAACTTACAAGCTGAATTAAGCTGACCTGTTGATTGCCGAATGCCTCATTCCACATAACTGGATGATGTTCACAAAGAAATCCGATTCTCATTTGCAATGCAATTTATTTTCTCAATGCTTCTTTATTGAATAAACGGGGAGAAAAATGCCTTCTGAGCCACATTTGGACCATTAGGTCCCTGGTGCCAAGCTTATTCTTCTTAATGCCAAATGCCAGCAGGGGTTCGGGCTTCCACAGTAGCACCAGCCAAAAGCAAGAACAAATTATTCTTTTTTGTTCGTGCAAACTGGAAAATCAACATCATCTCTCCTGCTGTCACTGCCTGAATTATAAATGAGTTTTGGCCAGGACAAAGGGAAAGGGGGAGAATAAAGAGATCAGAACTTCACATGTTTGAATTCACCTTAGAAATAAAAGGTGTATTTCGAATGTATTCTTCCTAAATGAGAACGAGAGAGGGTGGCATGGTGGGGTAGAGATTAGTGAACTGTGCAGAGATGGGGAAATTAAAGACAATGTGGGGGATAAATCATATGGGCTCTTTCTTTTCCTGATGCAGATTAATGAATGAAGCACCTCCCTACCAATGGCCAAGTTTTGCTTAGAGATGTAGAATAGAGGAAATGCGGATGCAGACTTACAAAAAATGATCAAAGTGCTGGAGTAATTCAACGAGTCAGGCAGCATCTCTGGAGAATATGGATAGGTGATGTTTCAGGTCGGGACCCTTCTTCAGGCTCCTGGGTTTGAAGATGGGTCCCAACCCAAAACATCATCTGCCCATGTTCTCCAGAGATGCTGCCTGTCCTGCTGAGTTACTCCAGCACTTTGTGTCTTTTTCTGCTTAGAGGGAATGTCCGTTCAAACCATGGTTCTCCAAGAATCACCAGGTCCTGATTTTCCTTTAATGATGTCTAGAAACGTGGTAGCTTTGAAGTTTAGTTTATTGTCACGTGTACCCAGGTACAATGAAAAGTTTCTGTGGCGAGCTAACCGGTCAGCAATAAGACATTACCTGATTACAATTGAGCTATCCGCAGTGTACAGATACATGATAAAGGGAATTATGTTTAGTGCAACATAAAGTCCAGTAAAGTCCAATTAAAGACAGTCGGAGGGTCTCCAGTGGGGTAGATTAAACGAGATTTCATGGTTTCCTATTCTGATGTAATTTGTTCTTCTGTTCTCTATGCAAAACAAAATTACAAGGTGTTTCACAGGACTTTGAAACTATATCAGGGGGTCAGTCTGGTCACATTGCCTATTTCTCACGGAGTTTGCTGGCACCTAAGATGAAAGACTTGTATTTATTATTGCACGTTTTGCAGTCTTTGTACATCAAGTAGCACTGTGTGGTTAATCATGGATACGATCACGCAGGAATATGACTGCTCTTGGAATGCTATTCCAAGTCCTATGCTGTTAATCTAGAGATGACAGATGGGGAATGCAAATTCCAGCAATTAGACAGATCTAGAATTAAATAATGAGCTATTATTTGTACTGATGTCTCTGATGCAATGATGCAAAAGCCAGTCTAATTCACTTATGTCCACCAAGGTCACTCTGCAACTGACCTGCCCACGTGGATAATTCTGATCTGCCCTCAAAACTCCCGGCACTAAATAATAATAATTGGATGGTTATTATGTTTCCTGGAAGCAGTAAATAATGAATTCACCGAAGAATTCTCTACGCAGTGGTTGGAACGGCAACAAAGGAGGAAAGTTGATCAGATGTCTCTCAGCAGAACTTCAATAAGGCCAAGAGGGAGGAAGGACTTTTGCTTAATTTAGTTTTGAAATACAGCATGGAAACAGGCCCTACGGCCCACCGAGTCTGCGCCGACCAGCGATCACCCTGTACACAAGTGCACTATCCTAGTGCTAATTATTTATAATCTTTACAGAAGCCAATTACCTTCAAAAATTGCACGACTTTGGAAGTGGGAGGAAATGGAGCAAACCAGATGGTCACAGGGAGAATGTACAAACTCCGAACAGACAGCACCTGTAGTCAGAATGGAACCCGGGTCTCTGATGCTGTAAGGCAGCAACTCTTCCGCTGCGCCACCGTGCTGCCCCTAGAAATAAATTCAGACCGTATTCAGGAAATTAACATCTAAGGATGCTGGCACTGACTTTAAACAATGCTTGATTGCCTGTTGCTGTGCCGTAAATTTAGTTTAGTATATTTTAGAAATATTGATACAGGGCTTTCAGCCCACCGAGTCTACGCTGACCATCGATCATCCATTCATACTTGTTCTATGTTATCCCACTTTCTCATTCACTCTCTACACATTATGTGCAGTTATACAGAGGCTAATTAACCTACAAACCCACACCGCTTTGAGATGTGGGAGGAAACCACAGCAACCACATATGTGTACACACACAGAACAGTGAAGCGCTCCTGAACTGAGACTAATTCTGGGAAGCTATTACAATTTTACATTGTTTCTCGGAGTTCAGAACACTTGAGAGAGTGAGTCCACATTGGAATGGAATTTAATTTTTACCCCTGTGCATAAAGAATTGCTTCAACTACTAGAATGGAAAGATTCCAAACCAGCAACTATTTAGTTGGCCGTGTAAAATGGGATCTTACAAAAAAATGGTAAATTTGTTTTCAATTTGTTAAGTCACAGTTTTAAGCTTGGTTTCTCAAATATAATAAATTGGGTTTTAGAAGGACTCATTTCATGTAATTCAACAGTGAATTCATTCCTCAGTGGTGCTGGCTGTGTGCACATCTATATAAATTGTGAGGACCCGACACAGGGTAAATAGAAAGAACTATTTGCAGTAACAGAGAGGTCAAAAACGAAGTATCATAGTTTTAAAATAATTGGTGGAAAATATAGAGGGGAGATGCGGGAAGGAAAAAAATTCCCAAAGGGAATATGAGGTCAGGAACACGATACCTGATAGATTCAGATTGGTTTATTCTCATATAGACGAGGGTGCAATGAAATTCCTTGTTTGCATGAATCTCACCAAATAAAAGGTATAGACAAGACAAGAGACAACAGACATTTATTGTCACACGCACCAATTGGTGCAGTGAAATTTGTGGTCACCATACAGTCATACGAATAAATTAAAGAACACAGAACACGATAGTCTTTAACATAAACATCCCCACACAGCGGTAACAAAGTTTCCCACTGTGAGGGAAGGCACCAAAGTTCAGTCCTCCTCCCCTGTTGTCCTCTGTTATTCTGTTGTTCACCCGTGGTCGTGGCCCCCCGAGCCTTCCGTAGTCGCCGCTATGGGTGGCCCGATGTTCAGGCCCGCTCGCAGGGATGATGGAACTCCGACGTCAGAACTGGAGAATATCCTCAGTGGTTTGGAACTCCAGATCGGCCACTTCTTAACGGAGTCAGCAGCTCCCGAAGTCCACAGGCCGAGCTGGGCGGAGATTCAATGCTGTCGACCACCTTAAACGATCCCAGGACTCCGTGATGTTGGTCAGTGCCACCCGCGCTGAAAGCTCAACCACAGCTTCGCGATGTTGAAGCAGCAGGCCCAACACTCCAAAGCTTCAAACGGTGATCCAGGTAAGGCATCGCCCATTCCGCGATGAATCCAGTGCTGGGCCGCCACTGTCTGGTCCGGTCTCTGGTCTCTGGCAGGATAGCCACGCCAATCCAGTTGGTAGGCCGTGAGAGGGGGGGGGGGAAGGACGTGACTCAGAGAATAGTCGCGTCCTCGTCAGGAAGTGACTGGGAAACTGTTATTCCAGAAGACGTTCAGAGATCAAGATGGCACAGTGTTGCTGTGGTAGAGTTGCTACCTTACATCGCCATAGATCTGTATTTAATCCTGACTATGGGCACGGTCTGTATGGAGTTTGTACGTTCTTCCTGTGATCATGTGTGTTTTCTCTGGGTACTCTGGTTTCCTCCCATACTCCAAAGTTGTACAGGTTTTGTAAGTTAATCGGCTTCGGTAAACAAAAATTATAAATTGTGCAATCGAAAATTATAAGTGTGCAGTATAGTGTCAGTGTACGGGGTGATTACTGGTCAGCGTGTACTCTGAGCGGCACGCACACCCCCATCCACATTAACGGTACGGAGGTGGAACGTGTTTCTAGCTTCAGGTTCCTGGGAGTCAACCTCTCCGACGACCTCTCTTGGACCCACAATACCTCAACTCTGATCAAGAAGGCTCACCAGCGTCTCTTCTTCCTGAGGAGACTGAAGAAGGTCCATCTGTCTCCTCAGATCCTGGTGAACTTCTACCGCTGCACCATCGAGAGCATCCTTACCAACTGCATCACAGTTTGGTATGGCAACTGCTCTGTCTCCGACCGGAAGGCATTGCAGAGGGTGGTGAAAATTGCCCAACGCATCACCGGTTCCTCGCTCCCCTCCATTGAGTCTGTCCAAAGCAAGCGTTGTCTGCGGAGGGCGCTCAGCATCGCCAAGGACCTCTCTCACCCCAACCATGGACTGTTTACCCTCCTACCATCCGGGAGGCGCTACAGGTCTCTCCGTTGCCGAACCAGCAGGTCCAGGGACAGCTTCTTTCCGGCGGCTGTCACGCTACTCAACAACATACCTCGGTGACTGCCAATCACCCCCCCCCGGACACTTATTATTATTTATTCAAATCATTTGCTGTGTCGCTCTTCCAGGGAGATGCTAAATGCATTTCGTTGTCTCTGTACTGTACACTGATAATGACAATTAAAATTGAATCTGAATCTGAATCTGAATCTGAATCTGAGGGCCGAAGGGCCTGCTTCCGCATTGTATCTCTAAACAAAGGTACAGCAGGTATCTCGTGCAGGTACAGCAGGCAGTGACGAACGCTCATGGAATGTTGACCTTGATAACAAGAGGATTTCAGTATAGGAGTAAAGAGGTTCTTCTGCAGTTGTATAGGGCTCTGGTAAGACCACATCTGGAGTATTGCGTACAGTTTTGGTCTCCTAATTTGAGGAAGGACATCCTTGTGATTGAGGTAGTGCAGCGTAGGTTCACGAGATTGGGATGGCGGGACTGTCATATAAGGAAAGATTGAAAAGACTAGGCTTGTATTCACTGCAGTTTAGAAAGATGAGGTGGGATCTTATAGAAGCATATAAAATTATAAAAGGACTGGACAAGCTAAATGCAGGAAAAATGTTCCCAATGTTGGGCGAGTCCAGAACCAGGGGCCTCAGTCTTAGAATAAAGGGGAGGCCATTTAAGACTGAGGTGAGAAAAAAGTTGTGACTTTGTGGAATTCCTTGTCACAGAGGGCAGTGGAGGCCAAATCACTGGATGGATTTTAGAGAGAGTTAGATAGAGCTCTCGGGGCTAGTGGAATCAAGGGATACGAGGAGAAGGCAGGCACAGGTTATTGATTTGGGATGATCAGCCATGATCACAATGAATGGTGGTGCTGGCTCAAAGGGCGAATGGCCTCCTCCAGCACCTATTTTCTATGTTTCTAAAAGAAACTAATCCAAAAGGACATTCTCTCAAGTGGTTGGAACGTAAGGAATCATCGATGGAAAACTTTGACCCGAACTTGGCCTTTTCCTTTACTTGGCAGCAAGCAATTACATTTCGTAATTGGAAAATTGTGGCCATGCATCAGTGCCCTTGGCAACCATCCCAGCCCGATCCCGGGTATTCTAATGTGTTCGGAAGGAAGCTGCTGCAAACATGCAATCAAGGAATATTAATGCATGATCAGAAAACGTGCTGGTTCCAAACCCAATAGTGCTGGTTGGCAAAGGAGCTAGATGATTAAAATCACAGTGGAATAGTTCAGAGAGGAAGTTCAGAGAAGAATGTGGTATGATGCAGTAGCATAAATTACTGTATTAAATCCATAGTTCTGGATTATTTATGACGATACACATTCTTCTGGATCTCATAAAGGTATAGAAGATCATGAGAGGAATAACTAGTGTAAATACATATGTTTTTTTTTACCTAGAACAGAGGAACCAAGAACCAGTGGACACAGGTTTAAGGTGAGGGCGGAAAGATTTAATATGAACCTGAAGGTCAACTTTTTTACACAAAGGATGGTAGGCACATGGAACAAGCTGTTGGAAGAGGTAGTTGAGGCAGGTACTATCATAACATTAAACAAACATGGATATGATAGGTATAGAGGGATATGGACCAAACGAAGGCAGGCGGGAACAGTGAAGATGGGCATGATGGTGGGCATGGGCAAGTTGGGCTGATTTTCTGCATTTCTCTGACTTCCCCCATCTTAAATGCATTGGCTAATGTGCTGTTGCTCGTAAATTGTTGAATAAAGAAAATACAGTTAACTAAAACCTTTCAACTCCTCAGCAAATTGCAAAACACCAACAGCGCTTTAGAATACAGATATGGAGCAAAGAAAAGTCCCAGACAACATTTAAAAGTCATTTGGACAGGTACATGGATCGGAAATGTTTAGCGGGATGTGGACCCCATGCAGGCAAATGGGACTAGTGTAGATGGGGCATCTTGGTCATCATGGACAAATTGGACCGAAGGGCCTGTTTCCACAATGTATGACTCTACCACACTACAATCAGTCTGAAGAAGGGTCCTGACCTCAAACATAGACGCTATGACTATTACTCTATAACCCTACTCACTCCACTGTGAGAAGAATTTTAAATGTCTGTGTCCCTGCAGAGCCTATTTAGGCCTCTTAGCTGAGTTGTCTTCACAAATGCAAGCTGCTGGGATAGATGGTGACAGTAGAAGGTGAGGGGGAAAGTCAGCAGCTTTGAACAGTCCGTGTACTTATCTCCCACACCCTCGTAAAGTGCCATCCTGATATTTAAAGAAAATAATGTTTAGACTTGAGAGATATCCCTGTGCAGCGAGGAAACGGGGCATTCAGCTAAACAACAAGGAAGTGTGGACACAAGGAACTGCAGATACTGGTTTACAAAAAGGACAAATTGCTGGAGTAAAAACTGCTATAGGCCATGTAATATCTACAGGGCGGCACAGTGGCGCAGCCTCACAGCGCTGGAGACACTGGTTCAATCCTGACTACAGATGCGGCCTGTATGGAGTTTGTATGTTCTCCCTGTGACTGAATCGGTTTCTTCCCAAACTCTAAAAACATACAGGTTTGTAGGCTAATTGATTTCGGTAAGTTGTAAAATTGTCCCTAGCGTGTGTAGGATAGCGTACAGGATGATTGCTGGTTGGTGCAGCCTTGATGGGCTGAAGGGCCTTATTCCTTGCTGTTTCCTTGCCGAAGAAAGGCCTCAGAATGCATTGTAAATTTCCTTGATTGTTTTCTCATTCACAACTTTGATGCATCTAACAACTTATCTTGATGCGTCTAACAACGTAGCTCCAACATTCTGTGTTACTACGCAAAAGATAAAAACGCAAATATTCAACCAGTCATCGGTTAGTGGAGATGTGAAAGTTGGACGAGAAAAGACGACAAAGAAAGTAGCTAGCTTCTTAACTCAGTTGCTTTATCGCTAACCGTGGGGTTAATTGAAAGCAGACAATGACAGTTCGATTAGAACAGGGGAAGGGGGGGGGGGCGGAATGGGGGGGAGAGCACTTTCCCAGTCAATGATCAATGGAATAATATTGTGGTAAAAGAACATCAACAGAATAAAAAGTTGGGAAGCCGAGACTTGGGTGATTAATTAGTGCAATTTTGCTGCAAGATATAAAAGCAGGTAAGAAGGAACAAAATAAATAACCTCAGCTGGTTGAGACAACCTGAGAACCGGTAATGAAATGAAATTTATCATGTACTGTGGACTTCATTCAAAAATCAATTCAATGTTGCAGTTATTATCGTGATTTGCACTGAGGGGGACAGAGATTGTAATGATTTTGTTCCAGTTCAATCTCATTCGCAAATAATATTGTATCATAATTCTATATTTGAAGGCTCCTCATTTACTTCCGTTCCTTTGCCTTTCTTATTCCTGTCTTCTGAACTATGCTACAGAAGTGAAATGTGGTCAATTTTATACAGGCTGCTTTTTCATTTTTTACTGGTGTAAGCATCGGCAGGAGTCTTGATTTTCTGCTGCCATTGTTCAGCCATGTTTCACAGTACCATGCTCACAGTTTCAGCATTCATGGCCCACCCAACACAACCAGGCAAAGTCAAAGCTGATGCAGCCACAATGCAGGACTGAGGGAGTGCTGCACAGTTGGGGGTATGTCTTTGTTTAGTTCATCCTTATTTGTAGAGACACAGCATGAAAACAAACACCCCTGAAGGGCCTGTCCTACCAGCATCCGACTCCATGCGATGAGCGCGATCAAACTAGAAGCGGGGGCCACGCGGAGGTCGGGTGATCCCCTGTACAGGGCCGTTCCCACCAGCATGCGCCTGCATGCGGCAAGCGCGACCAAACTGGCAGCAAGGGCCGCGCGGAGGTCAGGTGATTGGCGCAACCCGGCGCAAAGTGAGGCGAACTTGGAGCGAAGTCTTCAGGTAAGTTCGCCTGGACAGAGAGGGACACACAGAGGGAGGCACAGAGGCACGCACACAGAGGGCCACGGAGCCACACACATAGAGGGTCACGGAGGCACCCACAGATAGGTTCACGGAGGCACGACGTCGAGACGGTGTGTAATGCGTCGAGGCAACTGAGAGCCAACAAGCCGTTGCCGCGCGGAATGTTCGAACATAGTCAGTTTTTCGGAGCCCCGTGCGATGTCGGGACGAACTCCGCACAATTCCGCACGGCTGCGGCGATCGAAGTGGGACAGGCCCCACGACGCCGAGCGGCTCAAGCGACCACATTAGGTCACACTCATCGCGTGGAGTTGCATGCTTGTAGGACAGGCCCTTAACACTAGTTCTACCCTACACACTATGGGCAGTTTTCAATTTACAAAAGCCAATTAACCTGCAAGCCTGCACGTCTTTGGAATGTTTGCGGAAACCGGAGCACCCAAAGAAAACCCACTCGGTCACAGGTAGATTGAACAAACTCCGTACAGAAGCCAATTAATCCTGCAAACCTGCAATTGAGGGAGGAAACTGGAAGCCACATGAGGTCCAGGTTGACCTGAGAGCAAGTCTTCTCAAGGTCACACTTACCAGAGTACAGGTGAATGATCCACAGCAGCAGCTCAATTCAGTCTATTGTTTTTACATTTTAATACATCCTCATGGAAACAGAAAATTGATTTCTGTCCCTAGAAAGTAGTAGTTGGTAACATCCTGCTCAAGTAAGGAGAACATGATAAACCAGGTAAGACACAATCATTTAGTTGAATATAACTTCGGGGGATAAGTCTTTGAAGCTGTAATAAAAGTTCACAATTGTACACATGTAGAAGGGCAAAGATTAATCTGACACTCCAGCAAGGATTTGTTAAAGGTGAACATTTGACAAAGTAATTGTTTGTTGAAGACTCTACTGCTTGCATAGATGAAAGGAAGCCAGTAGGCATGGAATGTATGGATTTTAGGAAAGCGTTCAATAAAGAGGCTTCCCAAAGGCCTGTTATTAAAACGTAGCATATGCAAGTTGAGGAGAAAATGCAGCAAGGATAAAAAACTACTTCACAGATGGGCAGTGGGTGATTGGAAGGGTGACTACTTTAGAGTTTAGACTTTAGAGATACTGAGCGGAAACGGGAGAGTTCGCACCGCCCAGCGATCCCCACACACAAACACTATCCCACACACACTAAGGACAATTTACAATTTTACAGAAGCTAATTAATCTGTAAACCTCTACCTCTTTGGAGTGTGGGAGGAAATCGGAGCACCTGGAGAAACCATCATGTAGTCACAAAATAGAGAGAGTTCAGAGGAGATTTACTAGAATGTTGCCTGGGTTCCAGCAACTAAGTTACAGAGAAAGGTTGAACAAGTTAGGTCTTTATTCTTTGGGGTGCAGAAGGTTAAGGGGGGACTTGATTGAGGTCTTTAAAATGATGAAAGGGATAGACAGAGTTGACGTGGATAAGCTTTTCCCATTGAGGGTAGGGAAGATCCAAACAAGAAGGAATGACATGAGAATTAAGGGACAGAAGTTTAGGGGTAACATGAGGGGGAACTTCTTTACTCAGAGAGTGGTGGCTGTGTGGAATGAGCTTCCAGCAGAAGTGGTGGAGGCAGGACCGATTTTAACATTTAAAAGTAAAGTGGATAGGTATATGGACGGGAAGGGAATGGAGGGGTATGGTCTGAGTGCAGGTAGATGGGACTAGGGGAAAATAAATGGTTGGCATGGACTGGAAGAGCCGAGAGGGCCTGTTTCCATGCTGTAATTGTTATATGGTTATTATAGTCACGGGGAGAACGTACAAATTCCGTACAGACTGCAGCTGTAGTCGGAATCAAACCCAGGTCTTTGGCGCTAAAAGGCAGCGAATCTACTGCTGTGCCAATGTGCCGCCCCTAATGGAATACAGGCACCCCCTGACTAACGTAAGGGTCTTTATGTCTTATCTAAGTCAGAATCAGCATCCCCATACCCGACCCGAAATACCTCACTGAGTCTGAATAAGGGTCTCGTCCCAGAACGTCACCTCTCCACATTCTCCAGAGGTTCTGCCTCATCATTTGTGCTCCAGCCACTTTGTGTCCATCACTGAGGATATTATCTGTCTCAGCGGCACCTGGCATTTTCTGCCACCTTGATTCTGATGTAAACTTGACTGATCGTAGGGTGTTGTGTAATTACAGACTTACAGACTGCCTTGATTGTACTAGGGATTAAGTGCAGAATTGTTTGCATAGGTGCGTGGCACTGTTGCATACTACGGTGGTGCAGTAGTAGAGATGTTGGCTTAAGGGCCTGTCCCACCAGCATGCGATTGCATGCGTCTAGCACGACCAAATGTGGTCACTTGAGGCGTATGGCCGCGCGGGGCCGGTTCCACTTCGAACCGCGGAGGCGTATGAAGTTGTGCGGGGCTGGTCCCGACATCATGCTCACCAATCAGCTGGGTAGGAGGCGGGCCGACTGAATTTGGACGTCGCACGGCGTTGGGCTGTGACATCATCATGTAATGGCACGCCGGGTGGTGACATCATCGCGCAATGCCACGCACTATGCATACGCCGTCAAAATGCTGCATACAACGTCAAGACACTGCGTACACCATCAAGACGCTGCATATGCCCTCAATGCGCCTGCAGCCCGACAGGCCGTTGGCGCGTGGAATTTTCGAACAGTGCAGGATTTTCGGAGCCCCACCCAATGTCGAGACCAGCCCGCACAACTCCATACGCCTCTGTGGTTCGAAGTGGGACCAGCCCCGCGCGGCCATATACGCCTGAAGTGACCGCTATTGCATGCGTCTGGCGCGAACACACGTGTGCAAGGATCGCTGGTCGGCGTGGAATCACTGGGGGGAACAGCTTTCTTCCATACTGCATCCCTAAACTAAACTAAAGGTACAAATTTAAGTGAGTTGTCTATTGCGTAATTCGGGTGAGTTATTTTTGGGTAGGGGATGGGGATGCTTACACTGACTTGCGTAAGTCTAACATAAGAAACATAACCCTTACATAAGTCGGTGATTGTCTGATATTCCATTTTTTCTCACCCTTCCAATCACCTATTGCCCATCTGTGAACCAGTTTTTTATTCTTACTACATTTTCTGCTCAACTTGCATATGCTAAGTTTTACTAAAAGGCATCTGGGAAGTCTCTTTTCTGAACACTTTTTGAAAATCCATACATTCCATTTCTTCTGGTTTCCTTTTATCTATGGAAACAGTGTGTCAGCATCAGTGGTCACAGTACTTGGAACATTTGTAGTTTTTTTGGATATCAGCATTGTAATCTGGCAGCTTGCTGACGACACAAAGCCTTCCGAGCTTTCATTCGCCAGTATACGGATAGATAAATGCAGCTGATGCAAAGGACTGCAAGCTGTAGTCTTCCCTCAAAGTTACACACCAACTTGACTTGTGAGGATGGTGATTCAACACTGAAGTTCCAAAAACTAATTATGGTTGCATAGCAAAATGTCCCAACCAATGGAGGATTTTTCAAGGATGTTGCCAGGTCACGAGGATCTGAGCTAGAGGGAGTGGTTGAGCACGCCAGGACTCTATTCCGTGGAGTGCAGGAATATGAGGGGTGATCTTATAGAGGTGTATAAAATCATGAGAGGAATAGATCGGGTAGACGCACAGAGTCTCTTGCCCAGAGTATGGGAATCGAGAACCGAGGACATAGGTTAAAGGTGACGGGGGAAAGATTTGATAGGAAACTGAGGGGTAACATTTTCTCACGGTGTGTGGTGGGTGTATGGAACGAGCTGCTAGATGAGGTAGTTGAGACAGGGACTATTGCAATATTTAAGGAACAATTAGACAGGTACATGGAGAAGACAGGTTTGGAGGGATATGGGCCAATGCAGGAAGGTGGGACTCGTGTAGATGGGACACATTGGTCGATGTGGGCAAGAGAGGCCGAAGGGCCTATTTCATGCTGTATAACTCTATAACTCTATTGCAAAGGAAGTAATGGAAATACCCTAGTTCATCCATCTACCACATCCTATCCAGCACACCTCTATAGATGTATCTCCATCAAAAAGACCAATAACCATTAGGAGGCTACTCTATTTAACATTTATATAAGAGCATTAAACTCACACAATGTAATCATCATAATTATTAAGCATGTTGTACACTTGATATAGATTTAATTAACGAGCAATTTTGTTATCATGTAATCATAACTCAGCATTAAACATTATTATGAGCCAAACTGAATCTGAAGAAGTGTCTCAACACAAAACGTCACCCATTATTTTTATCCAGAGATGTTGCCTGTCCTGCTGAGTTACTCCAGCTTTTTGTGTCCATCTTCGGTTTAAACCAGCATCTGCAGTTCCTTCCTATACATCATACTAACAATAATGGTTAGTACGTGTAAATATTTTCTATAGTTGTATCTGCACTTTTCATAATGGGCTTAAGTAAAACCTTCAAGTGACCTTAATTAGAATTAGAAATGGAGATTTGTGTTATCTCCAGTTAAGGGCGACTGGAGCAAATTATCTACTTTTATCTCCAGTTGTATCTGCAGAGCTTTTCTTTGTTACAAAGTGGAGATGTTTCTGCAAAGGAGGTCAAATGCATCAACTGATCATCAAGAGAAAATAATCAGTCATGTCCACAGATGCAAGGCATCTCATTGCCCATCACATGTCAGAAAGAGCAGTCGTTTAGAAAGATACAAGGATAGGAAAGGTTTAGAGAGTTATGGGCCAAATGCGGGCAGGTGGGGCTAGTGTAGATGGGGGCATCTTGGTCGGCATGAGTAAGTTGGGCTGAGGGGCCGATTTCCAATGTGTATGGCTCTATGATTCTATAACTCTCTGGTAGGAAATGTCTTTGCCTTTGAATTACTATTAAAAGCACTAAGTCGTGGAATAAAACCAGGATAAGCACTGAACCAAGAAAGCCAAGCCCAATGCTAAAGTGGTATCTAAATTGCCTGTAAACGCTTATGCTATCGGACAATAACAAACTTCATATTCAGTAATAAGCTATCTACATGTTGACAAACACACAAGCTACATGTTTTACAAATCTGCATTCTAATCAGGGCAAGAGACTTGAACAAACAGAAGAGAGTCGCAATGTGTCTATGTAGTACTGAAGTATTGTTGAACTGGTAGAGTTGATGGTCTTTCAGATAAGTAATTGGTCTGTTCTATCAAGGTAGATGCTAGAAGTCATTATCTTTTGCACCCTTCTCCTTAGAGAATACAGATGAGAAAAAAATAACAATTTATGGCCTTTTCCACATTTCATGGCTTCACACATCCATTATCTCTTTGGTGTATAAGGGGAACCACTCACTCCCTAGCCATCCTCCTACTTCTTATACGCTTTTTATTTCAGTGTTTAGTTTAGAGATACCGTGTCTTTGTTTTGTAGTCCAGCATATGCAGCTCCTTGTTTTGTACAATAGGAATTGACTGGTTAGCACAGTCGAGAAGATATTTCTTCACCCAGGCAGTAGCTCTGCCGCTGCGCCACCATGTGAGAAAACTTCTCACCAAGTGCTTGATGCGGCTAAAAACTGTCTGAAGAATACAACTGGGTCTCTTTCACCAGATTTAAGAATATGAAACAAAAAGATCAATCTACTTTTTATTTATGTATGCACTTCACCCATGTTGCCTCACTCACCCAGATATTCCAAGTGGGGATAACAAGCCATTTCTTATACATGTTACTGGGCTGAAGATACATGAGCATGGACAGTAAGTGGGAAACATAAGAGACTGCAGTTCCTTCAGCAGTATGTATTTTAAGTCTCCTTCTTTCCCTCAGATCAGTGCAATATGAATGTCAGCTTATGGAAAACCCTTGGGAAAGTTCATATCCCTTTATCTCACTCCTCATTATTGATCCTGGGATCCAAGCATGTGTTCAACCTTCTCATGAACATCTCCATGACATATAGGAACCCTGACTAGCCAGTTCAGCTCTAAATACTTTCTTTGCCTTTCAGGTACATTTTTCTGGTATAGATCATGAAGGAAACAAAATGACTGAAAATATTTTAGTTCCACAAGAGTTCTCTATGCAATTAGATTAGAGACAAAGCATGGAAACAGATTCTTTGGCCCACTGAGTCCGCACCAATAGCAATCATTTCGTACATTACCACTATCCGACACACTAGGGACAATTTCCCATTTTACCAAAGCCAATTAACCTACAAATTTGCACGCCTCTGGATTGTGGAAGGAAACCGGTGCTCCCGGAGAAAACAAACGCTCTCTCAGGGAGAACTTACAAACTCCGTACAGTCAGCACCAGTAGTTAGGATTGAACCCAGGTCTCTGGTGCTGCCAGGCAGCAACTTTACTGCTGCACCACTGTGTCACCCTGTGATCTCCAAGCAAGTAACTTGTCTAAAGAATGGAGACAGTGAAGGGAAGATTTAGACTTTATGTTGAGTTTTCTATGGCATATAAAACAGAATCAGTAAACACCTCACTATGTTTAGCACAGTGGAATAGATGGTCAGGCTGCTGCCTCAGAGCGCCTGATACCAAGGTTCGATCCTGACCTCCGATGCTGTCTGTGTTGAGTTTACATGTTCACCCTGCGACTGCGTAGGTTTTCTCTGGGTGCTCTGGTTTCCTCCCACATCCCAAAAACGAGCGGGTTTGTAGGTTCATTGGCGTCTGTAACATTGCCTACAGTGTGTAGGGAGTGGATGGGGAAGTTGGATGACAGAACTAGTGTGAAGTGTTGATCAATGGTCAGCATGGACATAGTGGGCCAAAGTTTAGTTTAGTTTAGTTTCTTTAGAGATACAGTGAGGAACAGGTCCTTCGGCCCACCGAGTCCATGCTGACCAATAATCACCCCTATACTAGGTCTATCCTACACACTTGGTGGTGGAACTGTACATTTTGTTTCTGTTTCGAGCTGCATCATTAAACTAAACAAAAAACAAACATAAAAAGAGTTATTGTATCTCTCTGGTCGCAGGCAGGACATAAAATCTGAAATCACACCATGGACAATCCATTAGATTCATTCTCTTCATACTGAACCCATCTAGAAATGAAACAGTTGTCATGGCTAGCACTTAAAACAGGAGCAGGAAAATTCTTAGAGACTTCCTTAACGGAACTGATAATTGTAATTTTGCAGTATTGAAGGACTTGTTCATTCAAGGTTGGATTTGATCTGGAGCCCAGGAATGTAGCCTAGGGGACAACTGCAACACAAGGCAGAGTGAAAAGAGCATCAATATATTTCAAAGCTATACATAGCCAGGTTGTAAATGTTGATAGCAGGCACAAGGTACAGTGTGAGTCAAAGCATAGAATAAAAGTGTAACCTGGAAAATATACTGTTCCACCACTGAATGCGTAGGATAGAACTAGTATACGGGTGATCAATGGTCAAATGGACTCGGTGGGCTGAAGGGCCTGTTTCCGAACTGTATCTCCAAAGAAAATAAACGACACTAAACTAAACTAAACCAAACTAAAATAAACTAAACTAAAATAAACCTAATGAAACAAAACTTAACTAAATTAAACCAAACTAAACTAAACTGCAAACATCCCCCTCCCCCACATTTGTTCTCTTGTTTTCCCTATGCCCCAGCTGTTTGCACACCAATTTCTCCCTTTCCCTTTAGCCCCACCCCCTTCCACATAAAGGGCCTGTCCCACTTGGGCGACCTAATCCGCGGGTTCTGGCGAGTTTGCCCTCGACTCATACCCGCAGCATGGTCGCCATGAGGTCGTAGGAGGTCTTCATGACTCTTCTTCACGCTCGAGAGTGGTCTTCGCGTACTCTAGGCCCCAGTTAGATCGCGGCGCTTTTCTCATTATGTTAAAAAATGCCCGCGAGTAAACAAAGGTCGCCATGGAAAAATTAGATACTGTTTTTTACTCGTAGGTTTAGTCATAGTAGGTCGTAGTTGGTCGGCATGTCAGTCATAGGTAATCGAGGGTAGTCGAAGTTTTGTCGTAGGTAGTCGTAGATAGTCTTCATCATAGTCCAAGGGAGGTAGAAGGGAGGTCGAAGGAAGTCGTCTTCACTCTCCACTATTTGGTGTCCAATTTTCCAAAAGTTAGTGGTAGCTAGTCGTAGCTAGTCGAAGCTAGTCTTCAACATAGTCGAAGGAGGTCTTCTACATAGTCGAAGGAGGTCGATTAGCTCGCCAATTAGGTCGCCCAAGTGGGACAGCCCCTTAAGACTTGAGACTTTTAGACTTTCAGATACAGTGTTGAACCAGGCCTGTCGGCCCACCAAGACCATGCTGACCAACGATCAACCCGTACACTAGCAGACTCCAACACATTAGGGACAATTTACAATTAACAGACGTCAATTAATCTGTAACCCTGCACGTCTGTGGAGTGTGGTGAGAAACCGGAGCAACTGCAGAAAACTCACATAGACACAGGAAGAATGTACTAACTTCATACAGACACCACCCATAGTCAGGATTGAACCTGGGTCCCTGGCGCTATAAGGCAGCAATGCTACCACTGCACCACTGTGTCCCCTGTCTTGCCCCCACCGCTCTTCCAGCTTTTATCCTGCTATAACAACAGTCTAAGGAATCACTCTGAACCAAAAAGTCACCTGTTCATGTTCTCCAGAAATGCCGCCTGACCCGTTGAGTTATTCTTCCTCTTTGTGTCTTTTTTTATAAACTAGCATTTGCATATAATAGCAATGTTACAAAATTTTGAGATTTTAAAAATCAAGTCTGCAATTTATCCCATCAGATAAAGCATAAAAATAAGTTTAATTTGACACCTGATTTATTTTCATATCTTCAGTATTAAGAAAGTTATGACCACTTTCATACTCGGAAATTAGCATCTTGTTCCCCATTGCCTTTCAATTGACTTAACACAAAAGCTGTGATCTAGATCCATTAAAAGCCCATAACTTCCTTAAAAAATTAAGAGAACTCAATTAAATTTTCAGTTATTATAGATTGAAGCATTCTGAAACAAATATGAAACAATCTTACTTGGATGACCTGAAATTAAAGCATATAATTAGTTAGTTATCTAATTGTAGCTAATTACAAAATTCAATGAGTAGATCTAAACATCTATCCATTTCTGAAGAAAAGATAAACTTTTTTTAAATTGCCTAAGTGTCCAAATAACATTCACACAATAGTCCACAATATAACATAATTTTTAAATCTAATTTCCATGAATTTCTGGGCCAAATGGAAGGAATTTAGTGTTTAATGCCTGTAAATTAATGGCCATTTAAATCAACTAGCGAGTGGGTTTTAGTGGAATATGGTGGATTGGAACGTTGCGGTTTGCGGTGAAGTCGGGAGGAAAAATACTGTTGGTTCATACATTTTTTTTGGACCCCATTTCGCAACATGAAAATATTATTAAAGCCTCCATAAAAACCAACTTTTAATATAAAAATAGACTGTGTACCTTTTTCTCTCCCCTACGCAAAATCCTTCCCGTTGCCGGCGCTCACGGCTTTTGAAGGTGATTTTTAAATTACTCTAGATAATAAATAATCTAGTGTAATTTAAAAATACCTTCATTAATGAAATGTCGGAGCGATTTTTCTTCCTCAACGAAATCGCCCGACATGGATCGATTTGCCCAGTCTGTAGAAAAACGGCACTTTAAGCCCGCCCCCCTCTGAAAGACGCCAAAGTCACACACACGGGGAGCGGCAGAACTGCAGCGTTGCTCAAGGTAAGTTTTGTAACATACCTACATATAATCTGCTGAACCTTTGTCAATTAAACAATAAGACTAGGGTGGCATGGTGTCACTGCAGTTTGAGTTACTGCAATACAGCCCCAGAGACCCAGGTTCGATCCTGGCTATGGCTGATGTCTGTGCGTACTATGTACGTTCGCCCTGTGACTGTGTGGGTTTTCTCCGGGTGTCTGGTTTCCTCCCACACTCCAAAGACATGCAGGTTTGTAGGTTAATTGGCTTTGGTAAAATTGTAAATTATCCCATGTGTGTAGAATAATGCTAGTGTACGGGGTGATCACTGGTCGGAGTGGATTCGGTGGGCCGAAGGGCCTGATTCCATGCTAGATCTCTAAACTAAACCTGCTCATAATATTCCATTTACAGTTTCCAGGCTTCTGTACTTTCTTCCCAATGGTAGTCTATTGCCTCAATTTCAATATTCTTGGAATTACGTCTTTTCAGATTTAACATTCCAATTAGCTTGATCTTGCCTGTTAACTTAAGCAGTTTGCATTCAGCTCCCAAAACCAATTTGCATTCATTGAAGCAAATTCTAAGAGAAAGCAATCCCAACACCAAGCCCTGGAGAAACCAAAATATCAGCTAATCCATAACATATTCATGGGAACTTTTTTACCCAGTCTCATTGCGAAGATTGCTACCGCAATGGAGACAGCAGCAGCGAGGCGTTTACAGTGGAATGGGGCTGGAAGGGTGCAGGACGGAAGCTGGGGTGGGACAATAGCACCACGGAGCTGTAGGTAGAGCTGCTTCCTTGTGTCTCCTACGACACAGACTTGATCCTGACCTCAGCAGCTCCCTGTGTGGATTTTACACTTTAGACTTTAGAGGTGCAGCGTCACCCAGTCACAGATGGGGGAGAGGGGAGATGGGGGGTGGGATGAAGAGACCGACAGTACAGAGTGATGGGAGAAGCACTCCACAGTGTTTGAGCGGGGAGTGGATTGAGCATCCGCCGACAGTAAGAAACAGCAGCAGGTGAGAGGGGCTCGCTGGTGCACCTTGCAAGTTGGGAGTGGGGTCGGAAGTCAGGGCTCTAAACAGCCAGGGAGATGATGGGAGCCAGAGATGTGTCGGCAACTCATTCCATTCACATTCAGTTTAAAATACCATCTGTAAATTTCAACTGAGCTCTTGCAATTTTGTCCGGATTATAGTGGTGAACAGTTGCTGGAAAATCGGTGTTCAGCATGTAGTATTGTCCAGATTGTGTGGGCTTTTAGACTGCCCAGATCCAGTAAGTGGACAAAGTGCCGGAAAATGCTCAGAACTGCAACTCAGGTCAGGTTTGAGGGCTAAATTGCAAGTGTACAAAATCATAAGGGGAATAGATAGGGTGGATGCACAGTCACTTCCCAATAGGGAAGTGAGAATCAGAGGACGTAGGTTTAAGGTGAGGGGGAAAAGATTTATTAGGAACCTGAGGGGTAATGTTTTACGCAAAGGGTGGAAGGTGTATGGAACAAGTTACTGGAGGAGGTAGTTGAGGCAGGGACTATTAAGGAACAATTAGACAGGTACATGGATTGATCAGGTTTGGGGGGAATATGAGCCAAGTACTGGCAGGTGGAACTTGTGTAGATGGGACATGTTGCCTGGCGTGGGCAAGTTGGGCCGAAGGGCCTGTTTCCACGCTGTATGACTCCATGACTCTAAATCTCATTGTGAGCCCAATCTAAGTATACTTTGACCAATGCTTGGGAGTGGTTGCTGCCATACTGGAGTGAAACGTGAATCCATAACCTTCAGATGGAGATGGCAGTGCTACCTACCGTGTCCCAGCACTGTTACAGCTGCAGAATTGTTAATGAAAACCTATCTGTCTTCCAGTACATAATGACCTGGGTTTTCAGGTTTGGACCTGGACTGTTTTCAGATGTGCTGCAATTTAATTTAACCAGAAAGCCAAATCTTATAACAAGGGAACAATAATTTATTTATTGAAGTCTTTTTTGAAGTTGAGAGTCCATTTAAAAGCAAATTAAATTCATCTGAATTGTCACAATGCTGAATCTCATAAGCATCCGGATTTATACCCTCAGTGGTTTTTCCTCTTCGTTCCTCTCCCCTGAATGTTATTAATTAGATTTTTCTTAGTCTGAGTGGAGCTCTTTTATATGTGAAAGGCTCTCCAGTGCATCGTCCCTCAAGACACTGAAAAGCTGCTCACGTGTTGTGGCACATGGAAGAGAAAACGGCTTCAAGTTCCTAACCATCCCTTCTGACTGAAAACTTTTGATTCATTGAGATTGGATTTAGATTTTAGACTTTAGGGATGCAGCACTGAAACAGGCTCTTCGCCCTCCCAAGTCCGTGCCGACAAGCAATCACCCTGTACAATAGCACCATCCTATACGGCAGGGAAAATTTACAATTTTACCGAAACCTGTACGCCTTTTGAGAGTCAGAGGAAACCGGAGGCACCCGGAGTGAACACACATGGTCACAGGGGGAACGCACAAACTCTGTACAGACAGCATCTGTAGTCAGAATCGAACCTGGGTGTCTGGCACTGTAAGACAGCAACTCTACCGCTGTGCCACTGTGCCGCCTGTATCCAATGCTTTTTACTTTCCTGTTCATCTCATGCCTTTCGCCATCCACCTGTGCGGCACGGTGGCACAGAGGTTGAGTTGCTTCCTTATAGTGCTTGCAGCACCAGAGATTCGGGTTCGATCACGCCTACAGGTGCTGTCTGTATGGAGTTTGTGGGTTCTCCCCGTGACCATGTGGGTTTTTTTACGAGATCTTCGGTTTCCTCACACATTCCAAAGATATCCAGGTTTGTAGGTTGTAAAATTGTAAAAAATTGTCCCTGGTATGTAGAATAGTGTTAGGGTGCAGGGAACACTAGTTGGTGTGAACTTGGTGGGCCGAAGGGCCTGTTTCCGCACTGTATCTATAAACTAAATTAAACTAAATCTGTCAATCAATCCCGCCTCACCTGTACCACCTATCAATTTCCAGACTTTGTCCCAGTCCCACCTTATTCCCAGCTTTCTCCCCCACCTCCACCACTACGATCAGTCTAAAGAAGGGTCCCTTCCCAAAACAAAGCCAATCTATTCCTTCCACAGATGTTGCCTGACCAGTTCAGTTCCTCCAACAATTGATGTTTTATAGGTATGTTACAAAACTTACCTTGAGCGGCGCTGCAGTTTTGCCACTCCCCGTGTGTGCGACTTTGGCGCCTTTCAGAGGGGGGCGGGTTTAAAGTGCCGTTTTTCACCAGACAGTTCAGGTCGATCCATCTCAGGGGATTTCGTCACTAAAGAGAAATCACTCCGACATTTGTTTTATCATTTATTAGCTAGAGTCATTTAAAAATCATCTTCTAAAGCCGTGAGCGCCGACAACGGGAAGGATTTTACGTAGGGGAGAAAAGAAGCTACACAGTTTATCTCTACATAAAAACATGGTTCTTAGGAAGCATTTAATGACATTTTCATGTTGCAAAATGGGGACACAAAAAATATACGAACCGGCAGTGTTTTTCCTGCTGACTGGGTTAAATTCACCACAAATCGCAACGTTCCAATCCACCGCATTCCACTAAAACCCACTTGCAAGTTGATTTAAATGGCCATTAATTTACAGCAATTAAACACTAAATTCCTTCCATTTGGCCTATATATTCATGAAAATGAGATTTAAAAATCATGTTATATTGTGAATTATTGTGTGAATGTTATTTGGATACTTAGGCAATTTAAAAATGTTTATCTTTTCTTACGAAATGTATAATACTAAGAAGATAGATGTTTAGATCTAGTAATTGAATTTTGTAATTAGCTACAATTAGGTAACTAACTAATTATATATTTTAATTTCAGGTCATCCAAGTAAGATTGTTTCATATTTGTTTCAGAATACTTCAATCCATAATAACTGAAAATTTCATTGAGTTCTCTTAATTGTTAAGAAAGTTATAGGCTTTTGACTGTCCTAGATCACAGCTTTTGAGTTAAGTCAATGGAAAGGCATTGGGGAACAAGATGCTAATTTCCGAGTATGAAAATGGCCATAACCTTTTTAATACTGAAGATATGAAAGTGAATTAGGTGTCAAATTAAACTTCTTTTTATGCTTTATCTGATGGGATAAATTGCAGACTTGATTTTCTAAATCTCAAAATTCTGTAACATTGCTATGTTTTACTCCAGATTCCAGCATCTGTGGTTCCTTGCACCTCTGTTCTCCATTACTTAAATTAACTTTCTTTCTTTCTTTCTTTCTTATTGATGATGACGTTTCATTGAGCCTTAAACAGTAACTGCTTCACTTTCCATTGATGTTGTCTGACCTGCTGATATTTTTGCAGCATTTTCCATTTATCTTTTAAATATCTAGATCCTCACTGCTCTCGATAAACTGGGAGAGAGCTGTCTTCCTAAACAGTCCAGGCAGTATGGTTTATCAAGCAGTTAAAACTCAATTACATTTCTGCATGTCTGGAGGCACATTCTTTCTCTGAGATGGTATGGATTCTTCAGAATCCTCCACCCCAGGGAATTGTGAATGTTGAGTCTTGACGTATATCCAAGGCTCAGGTACATTTTTAATCCGATTGGGATAATGCAAGAAAATGGAGCTCAGGCCAAAAACCAGATCAGCTATGATCGGATTAAATGGTGGAGCAACTTCTGGGGACTAGATGGATCACTTATGTTCCTTTTTTGTTTGTTTTTTTGTTTGTCACAAAATAATATTTGTGAGCCTGAAATGTTCACAACATTGTGATAGCTTCACATTGGAGTGATTTAAAATACAGTGTTTAAAGACATTTGAACAGGTACATGGATAGGAAAGGGTTGGAGTGATATTTGTCAGATGCCTACAATTGGGACTAGGTTGGCAATATGAGTTTAGGTTAATTGAGTTGAGTTTCAAGATACAGCTGTGAAACAGGCCGTTTGATCCACCAAGTCCACACAGACCATCGATCACCCGTTCACACTACTTCTACGTCATCTCACTTTCTCATCCACCTCATACACACCAGAGGCAATTTGCAGAGGCCAATTAACCTACCTCTTCTTTGGGATGTCGGAGGAAACTGGAGCACCCAGAAGAAATGCACATGGTCATAGGGAGAAAATGCAAACTCCATACTGACAGCACCCAAGGCCAGGGTCAACCCTGGGTCGCTTACGCCGGGAGGCAGCATCTCTAACGGATGTGCCACTGTGCCGCCCTATTAATTAGGCCGTATAACTCCATGGCTCTGAAACTGAAGTTAAATTCTTTGGATGTTCTGGTGAATTTTGGGATGCGTTCTTTAATCTAGGGCTAGTTCAGTAAATTAACCGTACTGCTTCTGTTCTCACTTAGGATGTTTATGCAGAGTAAGTGATGACAAATGGAACATTTAGACAAGCAAGGGACTACAAATTGGTTACGATATATGGGTTAATACTGAGTTAAGGAGGCTTTGTTGACTGCACATTTTCATTATAATGATGTGATGTATAATGCAATGAAATGATTGCTTCTTCATCCTTTGAGATTCTGGTCAACAAATTCATCACCCTTGATGTGAAGAATTTAAATTCAAATGTCCTTCCCTATTCCTGCTTGAATCTCTCTCCTCCATTACCAGGTGGTGATTATATCAAATAATTTATTCATTTCAGATAAGCTTCAACTCTTGGAATCTTTACAAGTCTTCTCTCAACCCATGAAACAAATTCTCAGCATAATCATTGCCTGGTTATACACCTCTGTGTCGGTTTAATAGCTTAGAGTTTAGAGATACAGCATGGAAACAGGCCCTTCGGCCCACCGTGTTCACACTGACTATCAATCATCCATTCACACCAGTTCCATGTTATCCTACTTTTGCATCCTACTCACAAGGGGCAATTTTACTCAAGCCAATTAACCTACAATCTTGCATATCTTTGGAATGTGGGAAGAAACTAAAGCGCCCACACGGTCACAGGGAAATCTTACCTACTCCGCAGGTCCGCAATGACAGCACCCTTGGTCAGGATCGTGCCCGGTCTCTGGCGCTAAGGCAGCAACAATTGCTACAATTAACGTCAGAGAGACATACTGCACCGAAACAGGCTCTTCGGCACAACTTTGTTCGTGCCTAACAAGATGCCCCATCTATACTAATCCCATTTGCCTGCATTGGGCCCATATCTCTCTAATCCTTTCTGATCCATGTACCTGTCCAAATGCCTTTCAAACGTTGAATGTAACTTGCTGTGTGCATTTTTCTTTGCTGCATATTTGCATTACTAATTGTATTTCTGAAGCACTGTTGGCATTTTGCAATATCTTGAGGAATTGAAAGGCTTTATTTACCGGCATTTTCTTTATTCAACAATTTACAATCAACACCACATTCGCTTATGAATTTAAAATGGAGCAAGCCATAGAAATGCAGTAAATTGGCTATTGTATAATAAAGAAAGCCAATTAAAGATGAGGGGAAATATTTAAGAGGAAGCTAAGGTGAAACGATTTTTGCACAGAGGGTGTTGGGTGTATGGAACAAGCTGCCAGAGGAGGTAGTTGAGGCAGACATTATAACAAGATTTTTAGACTTTAGAGATACAGTGTGGAAACAGACCTTTGGCCCACCAAGTCTGCACCAACCAGCAATCGCCTCATACACTAGCACTATCCAACACACTAGGGACAATTTTTCAATTTTACAAAAGCTAATTAACCAACAAACTTGTATGGAATGTGGGTGGAAACCGGAGCACCTGGAGAAAACCCATGGTGTCGCAGGGAGAATGTACAAACTCCATACAGGCGGCACCTGAGGTCACGATCGAACCCGGCTCCACCGCTGCATCACTGTGCCACCTTTGTTTAAAAGACATTCAGACAAGGTACATGGATAGGAAAGGAAAACGGACAATTGGAACAGGCTTGGTTTGGGCATCTTGGGAGCAAGAACGAGTTGGGCCAAAGGGACTGTTTCTATGCCGTAAGACTTTGTGACTCTATGACTCCGTAAACGTTTGACTTATGGAGCAAGGGGAACAAAAGTACAGCAACACCCACCATCAATAGCAAAATAATTTAACGAGAAAAGTGCAAAGTGCAGTAAGTGGAGGTCAGTCACATACAAACTTTGTGCACACAATCACAGCATCAAGGTTGTTCGGGAGGTGAATTTTCAAACCACCTACACGCTGGATACTTGTTATGTTATCACCATTTTGAGTCTTTTGAATAAACATAAACAGGTCCACCCTTGGTTCCAGAGCCACGGCCTCTGTGAGGAGTTGAATGGTACTGGAAAGGTACTAGAATGGTCAGCCTAGGCCGCCGAGATACCTGGCTGCAAATTCGGCATCAGAATTCGGCTTTGGGTGTTCCAGAGCCTTGGCTGCAGGGAGGAAATTCAACCCACAGATTGGTTGCGATTTGGTCGAGATTCTTCAGATAGGGTCTTCTTCTTCCCGACCCTAAACATCACCTATCCTTTTTCCACAGAGATGCTGCTTGACCTGCTGAATTACTCCAGCATTTGTGTCTATCTCAGGACAATTGTGACAAATAGGATCCTAGCGCATGGAAACAGACCCTTCAGCCCAACTAATTGGTGGCGACCCAGATGTCCCATGTTATCTAATCCTATTTGCCTGCATTTGGCACATATCTATCTAAACCTTTCCTATTGATGCATCTATCCAAGTGTCTTTTAAATGCAGTTACAGTACCTGCCTGAACTACCTCCTCCAGCAGCTCGTTCCGTACACCCACAGGAACAGCCTGCAGATCGCCTCCAAGTCACACACCATCCTGACATGCTTCTACATTATCATTCCTTCATAATCGCTGGCTTTTAATCTAGGACTCACTCCTGAACATCAGTCTGGAAGTATCTTCATAAATTCATAAGTCATAGGGGCAGAATTAGGCCATTCTCCCTGAGTCTACTCCACCATACAATCATGGCTAATCTATTTTTCCCCTCTCAAATCCATTCTCCTGCCTTCTCCCCATAACCTTTGACACCCTTACTTATCAAGAATCTGACAATCTCCACTTTAAAAATATCCAATGACTTGGCTTCCACAGCCAATGGTGGCAATGAATTCCATAGATTCACCTCCCTTTGGCTGAAGAAATTCCTCCTCATCTTTCTGAAGGTATATCCTTTTATCCTTCAAAGGGATTGAAGCAGTTCAAGAATGCAGGTCACAACCATCTCTTCAAGGGGATTCAGTGAGAGGCAATTAATTAGGGATTGCCTATGATTCCTACATCCTGAAAGCTGAATAAATAAAACATTCCTTCTCCAATTTTCCACCTCTCTTTTCAGCCTGAAGACGTAATGAATAAATAGCGTAGCATCTGCTTGTGTGCGTTGGAGAGACTAGTAACCATTCAGGCTCCTCTCTGCTTCCCACAAGAACACAACTGAGCACCGTTCATAATTATTTTTAATTACATTTTTAAACTTATTCATTACTTCATGATTAGCAAGAATTTTTTTTAACCTGCCAAAAATTAGTTGAAGTGCGGCCAAAGAAAATTAATCTTCAAAGATGTGTGACACTTCATAATTTGGTTTAAAAATAGGGGCTTGGAGTGATACCACAGCTCGCCATGTTTCCCAGAAACCTGTTGCTGGGCTCTTCACAAACAATTAATTATTTCTCTTAGGGCCAGCACGGTGGCGCAGTAGTAGGGTTGCTGCCTTACAGTGCCAGAGACCCGGGATCGATCCTGACTATGGGTGCTGTCGGTATGAAGTTAGTATGGTCTCCTTTTGACTGTGTGGGTTTTCTCCAGGTGCTCCTGTTTCCTCCCACACTCCCAAGACGTAATGGTTTGTAGGTTAATTGGCTTCTGCAAAACTTGTAAATTGTCCCCAGTGTGTAGGATGGTGCTAGTGTACGAGTTGATCGCTGGTCGGCGTGGACTCGGTGGACCGATGGCCATGTTTCCATGCTGTGTCTCTAAAGTCTGAAAGTCTTAAGTCCTGTTCTCTGACTTTGCCACTCGCCTTGAAAAGCACGCACTTAACGCCTGAATGAAAAGAAATCACGAACAGTCCATCATTGACTCTGATTTGTTGAGAGGAAGGAGCAAGGTCGGGGCTGGGGGTGGGGTGGTTTGGTGGTGAGTTTGTCAGCAACTTTGTGACTTATTAGTTACTCTGTAATGAAGGCTCTAACTATTTTTATCCTCATGACAAAGCTGTCCCTTGGGTAAGAGACACTGAATTACCAAGTCAGTCATTAGCAACACTTTAGACGTCAGTGCACTATGAGACAGATTGTGTGTCATATCAGGAGGTTAACAAATGATGCCCTGTTAGCTGGCTGAGCTTGCAATCCAGTCCTTGGCTGAAGTCTTAGAGTCATGGTGTCTTACAGAGTGGAAACAGGCCCTTCAGCCCAACTTGCCCACACCAACCAACATGTCCCATCTACACTAGACCTACCTGCCTGCGTTTGTCCCACATCCCTCTAAACCTGCACTATCCGTGTATATGTCTAAATGTTTCTTAAATGTTGTGATAGTACCTGCCTCTGCTACCTCCTCCGGCAGCTCGTTCCATACACCTCCTATCGTTTGTGTGAAAAAGTGTTCCTGTGTTAAGTTTGTAAATGCATATCTCCAGATTCAGGGACAGTTTCTTCCCAGCTGTTATCAGGCAACTAGATCAATAACTAGAGTGCAGTCCTGGCCTCCTATCTACCTCATTGGAGACCCTTGGACAATCTTTAATTGGTCTTTACTGAACTTTATCTTGCACTAAATGTAATTCCCTTCATCATGTATCTGTACACTGCAGACAGAGGAGGATAGTTTTACTTTGCATCATATTTGGCATGGACATTGTGGGCTGAATGGCCTGTTCCTGTGTTGTACTATTCGATGCTATATGTTCTATCACAGAGTGGTTTGTGACTTGGATAGGAGTTTGGCAATGGTGGTGTCTCCATGCACATTAGTGTCGTACAGTACAGGAATAGGCCCTTTGGCACAACTTATCCAAATGAGATGTCCCATTTTCCCACATTTGGCCCATATTTCTCTAGATTCAGCTGTTATCAGAAAACTGAACCCTACTACCGCAACCAGAGAGCAGCCCTGAATTACTATCCGCCTCATTGGGGACCCCTGGAATTTCTTTGATTGGACTTTACTGGCATTGCTTTGTATTAAACGTTATTCCCTTATCATGTATCTGTACACTGTGGATGGCTCAATTGTATTTATGTATTGTCATTCTGCTGGCTGGTTAGCACGCAACAAAAGCTTTCACCGTACCTCAGTACATGTGACAATAAACTAAATTGAAACCAAACCGTCCCTATCCATGTACCTGTTCAAATATTCTATAAATGTTGTTATAGTACCTTTGCTGCCCTTGATCTTAGTGTTCTGCATTTCTGCACCATGAATTATAAGTTTTTTTCCTGTCAAAAATATCTTAGCTCCATTAAAGTACTGACACACTATTTTCCACTAAGTGCCCAGAGTTCACCATTAATTCATAGCTTGTTGAATGTTTCATGATAGTATGACATGGGCGCACTTGATGACACTTCAACCTACTTCTCGGCTTCAAATCCCACCATATTGAACACATTACGTTGACTCAAACTCCAACTGAGTATTGATGGAGTGTTTGTATTGTCAGAGGTAATATTGTTAGGTTCTGGCTCCATTTATCCCTTCCAATTGGACATAATAGTGTCAACATCACTATATATAGAGATCAAAGACATTTTTACTAGTATTGTACATGTAACCCTCACCCATCACCTATATATCTGTGTACAATCTAGCTGCCCTGTTCCCCAAAAAAATAGACCTTAAATAGTAATTTATTGAAAAAGACACACAAAGTGCTGGAGTTATATCAGAAGGTAGCGTAGCATTTCTGGAGAACATGGATAGGCGACGTTTCGGGTCAAGACCCTTCTTCCAACTGATTTAAGTTGGGAGGGTGAAAGCTGGAAGAGAAGTGGGGCAAGGACTATTATAGGTGGAGATAGACACAACATGCTGGAGTAACTCAACGGGTCAGGCAGCATCTCTGGAGATGCGTAGGTAGGAACTGCTAATGCTGGTTAACACCATTGGCACAAAATGTTGGAGCTACTCAGTGGAACAGGCAGTATCTTTGTATAAAATGTTAATTGGTCTCTGTGAATTGCCCCTTAGTCTGTAAAGAGTAGATGTGAAAGTGGGCTAACAAAGAACTAGTATCCGAACGACTGGTATCTGGTTGGTGTGGACTTGATGTGTCAAAGAGCCTGTTTCAATGCTATATCCTTAAACTAAACTATATTGTAGCCTCTTACAGTTCTTGTGCTAGTCCGAATTGACTTAAGAGTCAAGAGTATTTAATTGTCATATGCACTGACAGAGTAAAAATAAAATTCTTACTTGCAACAGCATAACAGGCCTGTAAACATAATACTTATAGATAACATAATAAACAAAAAAAGTTCAATTAATTACAAAGCCCAATATTATTGTAAAAAAGACAGAAGTCCTTGGCGTGACCAAGACAGTAAATAATTCATAGTTTAATTTCTGTTTGTAGTGTTCAAGAGCCTGATTGTTGTTGGGAGCAAGCTGTTCCTGAACCTGGAGGTCACAGTTTTCAGACTCCTGTACCTTCTTCCCAAGGACAGGAGTGAAATGAAAGTGTGGCCTGGGTGGTTGGGCCTCTGATGATGCTGGCTCCCTGTTTAAGACAGCACCTCCTATAGATCCCTTGGATGGTGGGGAGGTCAGTGCCCATGATGAACCGGGCAGTGTGCACCAGCTCTTTGTGGAATGGGGGGTGCCTTACTGAACACCAAACGCATGCAAAACAGAACCAAGGTCAACATTCCTGATAGAAGTATATAAACTCATGAGAGACATAGATTGGGTGGCTAGTCAGAACCTTTGTCCCAATGGTTAAAATGACTAGAGAATATCGCTTTCAGGTGATATGGGCAGAGTTTAAAAGAGATGTGCGGGGTATGTTTTTCACACAGAGGGTGGTGGATGCTTGGAATGCATTGCCAGGGGTGCTGGTGGACGCAGATACGATTTATGTGGTGTTTAAGAGGTTTTTAGATCGGCATGTGGATATGCAGGGAATGGAGAGATGCAGCAGAGATTAGTTCAACATTAACCTTGTCCTCTCTTCTACTCATGGCAAGCTTTCTATGCACTGGTTTGCAGTCTGATGTTGTATATCTGGAAATACTGTTCCAAATAAAAACGATCTTGCGTTAGTTCAGTTGTAGCCCTCGCTTACAGACTAATCTTCAGTCTACACCCACACATATGAAACTTCAGGTACTGGTTCACAAAAAAAGACACAAAGTGTTAGAGTAACTCAGTGGGTCTACAAAAGGGCTCTGACCCGAAGCGTCGCCTATCCATGTATTCTAGAGATGCTGCCTGACCCACTGTTACTACACCTGATGTGATTTCAGAAGACATATCCGCCACACTTTTAGTTTCAGTCTGAAGAAGGGTCTCGACCCGAAACATTGCCTATTTCTTCTCACCAGTGATGCTGCCTGAACTGCTGTGTTACTCAAGCATTTTGGTGTATACCAGCATCTGCAGTTCATTCCTACACTTTTAGTTTAGAGATGCAGCATGGATACAGGACCTACAGCCCACCGAATCCATGCTGACCATGATCACCCCATACACGAGCATTATCCCACACACAAGGGATGATTTACAGAAGCCAATTAAACTGCAAACCTGCACGCCTTTGGTATATGGGAAAACAGCGGAGCACCCTGAGAAAACCCAAGCAGCCACTGAAAGAACGAACCATTCTGTACAGACAGCACCCGTGGTCAGGATCAAACCCGGATCTCTGCCGATGTAAGGCAGCAACTCTACCATTGTGTTATGGTGCTTCCCTTGGTTCCATCTGCCTAATATCTCTCCCTCATTTGGTTCCACATATCACCCACCAGCCTCTGCCTCAGCCCTCTCCCATAATTCTATATCCTCCATACCTTCCGTTTAAACACTCAGTCCTGAAGCAGGCCTCAACCTAAAACATTACCCATTCCTTTGCCACCACAGTTGGTGTTGGCTTGCTGAGTTCCTCCAGCAGTTTATCCTTTGCTTCAGATTCCAGCGTCTGCGGTCTCTTGTGTCTCAGTTGGTGGGAATGGCTCGGGGTTTCAAAATGCTTCATCTCAGAGATGAAAAGCAGACATTGTCCATCCCTCCCCCTCCCTCCTCCCCACCAGTCTATGTTCACCTCCCTGTCTGTTGGTGGAGAATACATTTGTAAATAAGAAAAGGCAACTCACAACAAAATGAAAACGTTCAGATCCAAAATATTGCGAAGGTCACAAACTTCTTGTGAAAGACAAATCAATGATTTCTTGTGTAGGAAGTTCTGAATAAGGGTTCTGACCCAAAACGCCACCTATTCCCTTTCTCCAAAGATGCTGCCTGACCCACTGAGTTACCCCAGCTTTTTGTCTATTTTAAATGATTTCTTGGTTCATCAGCTGCATAATAAAAGGGCCCTCCATGTTCCCTGAACTTGTCAGGATTACAAAAATCAATACACAAAGTGCTGAGTAAGACAGTGAGTCGGGCGACATCGATGGAGAGCAAGGATAATTGACGTTTCGGGCTGGGTCCCAATGCACAACATCACTGATCTATGTTCTCCAGAGATGCTGCCTGAACTGTTGAGCTACTCCAGCACTTTGAGTACCGGGTTAGTAAGCCAGCATCTGGAGCTTCTTGTTTCTGCTTACTAAAATCAGTAACTTCTGTCTCTGTTATTTCATTATAAGATCTTGTCAGTACACTGATCCATCAGGCTTGTTTGTCCAGAGAGGCGTAACTTCGGCAAAGATTTTAGTGTAGTTTATTGTCACGTGTATTGAGGTACAGTGAAAAGCTTTTGTTGGGTGCTAACCAGTCAGCAGAAAGACAATACTTGATTACATTCACGCCATTCATGGTGTACAGATACAGGATAAAGGGAATAACATTTAGTGCAAGAATAAATCTAGTAAAGTCCGATTAAAGATGGTCTTCATAGAGGTAGATGGTAGCTCAGGCTTGCTCTCTAGTTGTTGGTAGGATGGTTCAGTTGTCTGATAACAGCTGTGAAGAAACTGTTCCTGAATCTGGAGCTATGTATTTTCACACTTCAGTACCTCTTGCCTGATTGGAGAGGGGAGAAGAGGGAGTGACCGGGTGAGACCGGTCCATGCTTACGCTGGTGACATCATGAATCAGTGTTTGGCAGATAAAGGGCGTTGGAGTTTAATGCAGGGAAACAGCAGGTGATGTATGTTAATGGGAAGAATGAGGAGAGGCAACGTCGAACAAAGGTGCTGTTGGAAGAGGGGTGGTGGTGGTGGCAACCCGTTGTAGACAACAATAGCATGGTCAAACAGTCTCATGTCTTGTGGGATGAAGTGCGGCAAACGGGACTGATGCGTGAGCTACACATGCGGGAGCAGTGGGGGTACAAGAAGGCGGCGAAGGGAGGATTTGGGGCTGCAGCCTTCTTCCTGTCTCTGACAGTAATGAGACAGGTAAAGGGTGGCATATGTGCACAGATCATTGGATAAGGTGGGGGCTACAATGCTTCTATGCCAGAACACTGAGTCCTTCACAGCAAATGTTCTTCAGGGAAAGAATCTGCCAGCCTAAAGGGCCTGTCCCAATATGGCAACCTTATTGGCGAGTTTAGGAGAGTCTGCGCTCTCCACAAGCTCGCAGCATGGTCGACACATGGTTGTAAGTGGTCACTGGTAAGTCTCCTTCATGTTCCCGGACAGTGGTTACAACTTGCGGCCTCAGTTTGGTCAGCATGGAGAAAATCGATACTATTGAACTCGTAGTGCAGTGGTAGTGATGTCGCCATGTCGTTGTAGGTAGTCGAGGTAGCTGTAGCTAATCTCCTTTGCCGACCAGGCATCTTAATTGGTTCACTGGGGGGAAAATAACGTTAGCACGAGTTTTCAGAACCAAGGAAAACTGAGCGGTAATGCTAAATAACCATATAACCATATAACAATTACAGCATGGAAACAGGCCCTCTCGGCCCTTCCAGTCCGTGCCGACCATTTATTTTCCCCTAGTCCCTGCACTCAGACCATACCCCCCCCATTCCCTTCCCGTCCATATACCTATTCACTTTATTTTTAAATGTTAAAATCGATCCTGCCTCCACCACTTCTGCTGGAAGATCATTCCACACAGCCACCACTCTCTGAGTAAAGAAGTTCCCCCTCATGTTACCCCTAAACTTCTGTCCCTTAATTCTCATGTCATGCCCTCTTGTTTGAATCTTCCCTACCCTTGACGGGGAAAAGCTTATCCACGTCAACTCTGTCTATCCCTTTCATAATTTTAAAGACCTCAATCAAGTCCCCCCTTAACCTTCTGCGCTCCAAAGAATAAAGACCTAACTTGTTCAACCTTTTTCTGTAACTTAGTTGCTGGAACCCAGGCAACATTCTAGTAAATCTCCTCTGTACTCTCTCTATTTTGTTCCTATAATTAGGCGACCAAAATTGTACATCATACTCCAGAATTGGTTTCACTAATGCCTTGTACAATTTTAACATTACTTCCCTCCTCCTATATTCAATGCTCTGATTTATAAAGGCCAGCACACCAAAAGCTTTCTTTACCACCCTGTCTACATGCGATTCCACCTTCAGGGAACTATGCACAGTTATTCCCAGATCCCTCTGTTCCACAGCATTCCTCAATTCCCTACTATGCCCGCTAAAATTCGCAGCTGTGTATCTCTGGCTTATTAAAAGTTGGCTGGCATATTCAAAGTGTCTCCACTTCTTCGCCCTTCCCACCCCTTCCCCCCCCCTTCTCCCCCCTTCTCCCTCCTTCTCTCCCCCCCCCCCTTTTAAATTACATGGTACACTGTGCTAGCCGTCTTTAACCTTCCTGTTCATCGCGGGTATCACCTTGGTTTTGCACCATGTGAATTTCAGACAGTGCTCCCCTATTTTCCCTGGCCCCCACCTTTGCAATGTATTTGTGTGTGTGTGTGTTCCGTGCTGACGGTCGATCCAGCTCGCGGTTTTTCCGGTGAGTGCCCCCGAGCTTGAAGGTCGCAGACCGGTTGCTGAAAAGTCATGTAACTGCACGACCATGCTATTGTCATCTACAACGCGCTGCCACCACCACCACCCCTCTTCCAACAGCACCTTTGTTCGACGTTGCCTCTCCTCATTCTTCCCAATAATATACATCACCTGCTGTTTCCCTGCATTAAACTCCAACGGCCTTTATCTGCCAAACAACAGCTGCGTCCGCTGGACTGGAGGGCGGCAGCTTCGGCAGCTTTGACCGCCCCGGGCCGCGGAGTTTGTATCGGCCCGTTCGCGGAGCTGGATTCAGCCGCGGGACTGACTCACTTACCAACACCCGGTGGGGTCACAACATTGGAGGCCTGGATCGCCTCAGCGCAGAGGGAGAACAAGGAGGGAAGAGACAAAGACTAAGACTTTTGCCTTCCATCACAGTGAGGAGGTGTTTGGTGAACTCACTCTGGTGGATGTTAAATTTGTGTTTATTGTGTGTTTTTGTTACTTTTAATATATGCATGACGGCTGGCACGACATTTCGATCAGACCGAAAGGTCTGAATGACAATAAAGGTAATCTGAATCTGAATCTGAATCTGAGTTGAAGGAGGTCGAAGAAGGTCTTCTACATAGTCGAAGGAGGTCTTCAACATGACATTTTTTCAAACTCTCCTAAACTCTTCTAAACTCGCCAATTAGGTCGCCCCAAGTGGGACAAAACCCAGCACAACAAAGTTTAATGATTAGATTTGGATACAAATTATAGTCTTGTCCGTGGCACCTGTATCACAATAAATCTAAATGCGATTGCATATTTTTTTAAAGTTTACAATGACCTGCACAGTTGGGGGTTATGGGTGAGTGGTGAAATATTGCATTGGGGACGGGTTGCGTTGGGGGACCAGGCCTTCCGTGTCACAGGGACCCAATGGGTGAGGGGTGGAATCTTACGTTGGGGAACAGGTTGCGTTGGGGTCCAGGGCTCCCCATGGAGGCTATGGTTGAGTGGTGGATGATTGCGTTGGGGACGGGGCCCAACGGGTCCCACTTGGTCTAGTATTCCTCTAAATCTTTACTTGTGCCTGTCCAAATGTCTTTTGAATGTTGTTATAGGACCTTGAATCCAATAATGGATGGAAAAGCTTTAGAGGGATATGACTCAAATGCAGGCAGGTGGGACTAGTGTAAATAGTGTGTGTGGGCAAATTGGGCCAAAGTGCCTGTTTCCACACTGTATGACTAAATGATTCTTCAAATCTCCAAAAGTTTTGATTAGGGTTGGAAGATGAACAGCAACTGTGTAATCTACAAGCAAGCTCCCAACCAATCTTAATAACAAATAATAAGAATGTAGTAGCGATAGTGTTACTGCCTTACAGCGCCATGGACCCGGGTTCAACCCAGACCACTGGTGCTGCCTGTCTGGTGTTTGTATGTTCTCCCTGAGACCGCATGGGTTATCTGCAGGTGCTCAAGCTTTCTCCCACACTCCATAGATGTACGTGCTTGCAGGTTGAATGGCTTCGGTAAAATTGTAAGTTGTCCTTAGTGTTTAGGATGGTGCTAGAGGATGGGGTGAATGCTAGTCACCATGGACTCAGTGGGCTGAATGCCCTGTCTTTCATACTGTATCTAAAATCTAAAAATCGAAAGTATACCTCTGCTGGCTGCAGATTTTAAAATAGCCAGTTAAATTAGTATTAAATTCAATTCCATTTTCCAATTAAAAGCATCTTTTCTTTACTCAAAAATGATTAGCATTTTCAACACTAGATCTTATTGTTCCATTACTGTGTTAGACAGTCTCCAAAGGACACTGACCTGAACGATGGACATTAATCCACAAAATTTATCATTGTTGAGGCAGGAATGAATGTGTTGATTAAGGTTTTTCTCTTTGAAACCAATAAAATAGTGACAGACAATTAAAAATGAAATATGGCTTCATTAAGACAGAATTACACTTCCTTGCCCTGCACAGGCTGTGATGTTTTTTTCTCCGTTGAAAGGAATAGATAATTTATGATGTTTTGTTTGACACAGAGTAGAATGTGGTTAAGTACATCCATGGGGTATAGGGAGGTTCATACCAATGGATCTGTGCTCACACCTTGATGAACCAGCTATTGTGCTTTCCAGAATACTTTTTGTTATTTATTTTCTTCTTGTCTTTGATTTACATCATTATCTGATTTGGGATTTTCGGATTTTCTAGGACTTTCTGCTATATTTCACCATTTTAAATCTATAATTAAGGAAAAAACAAGAGCAGGTTCTGGAAATCTGTATAAAAGCTCTTCGGAGAGGGAAACGATAGTAATGGGCTTGTCCCACTTAGGCGACTTTTTAGGCGACTGCTGGAGACTTTGCAGCCGCCACATGGTCGCCACATGTTCGTGGGTGGTTGTCGGGGAGTTGCCTTCATGGTCGTGAGGAGTTCCGCATTCTGGGAATTAGTCGCGGCCTCATTATGGCCGCCACAAATTTTTCCACATGTTGAAAAATTAGCGGCAACTAGAATGAAGTCGCCATGGGGATTAATGAGAATTCTCAAGCCGTAGGTGGGTTGCAAGGAGGTCCTAGTGGGTTGCCAGGAGGTCGCCGGTTCTCGATGGCTGGAGCTGGTGCTGACCGGTGAATTTCATTGGCTCATTGGGAAAAAAAGGTAAGCAGTAGTTTTCAGAAGCAAGGAACCGACTGGTAACGTTAAATGTCCGCCAAACTTCACAGCCGTGTATTTCTGGCTTCTTAAAAGTTGTCTCTATTCCTTCTCCCTTCTTCTCCCCCCTCTTTTAAAGGACTTACCATACACTGTGCTTTAGATGACTTCATTACAGTGCCAATCTTCCTGTTCATCACAGTGTGTGTCTGTGTCACCTTGGCTTTGCACCGTGGGAATTGTTTAGGGAGTGCTTTCCCACTTGCCCTGGCCCCCGCCTTTGCTGTGTGTGTGTGTGTGTGTGTGTGTGTGTGTGTGTGTGTGTGTGTGTGTGTGTGTGTGTGTGTGTGTGTGTGTGTGTGTGTGTGTGTGTGTGTGTGTGTGTGTGTGTGTGTGTGTGTGTGTGTGTGTGTGTGTGTGTGTGTGTGTGTGTGTGTGTGTGTGTGTGTGTGTGTGTGTGTGTTCTCCATTCTGACAGGCACCGTTCCAGTTCCCGGGTTGACAGTCACTGGCAGTCCTCTGAAAAATCGCCTAAATGAGACAGGCCAATTAATGTTTTGGGTTCAAAATCTTCACAGAGTGCGATAGGTGCATGGAACGTGATGACAGGGATGGTAGTGGAGGCAGATAGGACAGTGGCATTCAAGAGGCTTTTAGATAGGCACATGGATGTGCTAGGAATGGAGGGATGTAGATTATTTGTAGGCAGATAGGGAGTCTGAAGAAGGGTCCTGTCCCGATACATCACCTATTAATGTTATCCACAGAAGCTGACCGACCCGTTGAGTTATTTGACAATTTGTCTCCTTTTAGAGGAGTGGGGCTCTATGAGATTCCTGTGGGTGATAGGACCAGGATTAGAGTGTTAAACCATCTCAAACTGGTTCCAGTATTGTTAATATTATATTAACGATTTAGACGAGGGAAGTAAATGTGACATCTCCAAGTTTGCAAATGACACAAAGCAGGGTGGCAATGTTGGCAGTGATGAGGATGCTATGAGGCTGCAAGGTGACTTGGATAGGTTGGATGAGTGGGCAGATGCATGGCAGATGCAGTATAATGTGGATAAATGTGAGGTTATCCACTTTGGTGGCAAGAACACAAAGGTAGATTATTATCTGAATGTTGTCAGATTAGGAAATGTGGAGATGCAACGAGACCTGGGTGTGCTTGTACATCAGTCACTAAAAGTAAGCATGCAGGTACAGCAGGCAGTGAAGAAAGCTAATGGCATGTAGGCCTTCATTGCAAGAGGATTTGAGTTTAGGAGCAAGGAGGTCCTACTACAGTTGTACAGGGCCCCGGTGAGACCGCACCTGGAGTATTGTGAGCAAATTTGATCTCCTAATTTGTAGAAGAACATTATTACTATTGAGGGAGTGCAGCATAGGTTCACCAGGTTAATTCCCAGGATGGCGGGACTGACATATGATGAAAGAATGTGTCGTCTAGGCTCATATTCACTGGAATTTAGAAGGATGAGAGGGGATCTTATAGAAACATATACAATTCTTAAGAGATTGGACAGGCTAGATGCAGGAAAAATGTTTCCCATGTTGGGTGAGCCCATAACCAGGGGTCACAGTTTAAGAATAAGCGGAAGGCCATTTAACATTGAGATGAGAAAAGGAAAATCACCCAGAGTTGTGAATCTGTGGAATTCTGTGCCACAAAATAGCGAGGAAGCCAAATCACAGAATGTTTTCAAGAGAGAGTTAGATTTAGTTCTTAGGGATAAAGGAATCAAGCAATATGGGTAAAAAGCAAGAACAGGGTACTGATTTTAGATGATCAGCCATGATCATATTGAATAGCTGGCTCAAAGAGCCGAATGGCCTACTCCTCCATCTTTTTTTTTCTGTTTCTCACCCATGACCTATCTTCCTGCCTTTTCACCTCTTCACATCTTGGTTTAAAAAAAAGTCGATCAAGATTAAATTAACGATTCCATCTAATCAATTGTTATTTGCAGAAGAGAGTTGCAAATCCTCCTTGCCCTCTAATTCACTTTAGAAAGAAACTCCATGTGATTATTCATATATATATATATATATATATATATATATATAAATTACTAAAAGTCTGATCTTGACCACTTCCTGTTGTTCTGTATATTGATTTTGGAAAAAACGCTGCCACTTACGGCTGTGAGTGCGTCACAGTTTAACTACTATACCTATCCCACTGCGGGTTTGATCCTTGTGTCTGCCTGTTCAAATCCTGTAGGCCTCGCTCAGACAGAGACACTTCAGAAGTTCACGCAGTCCCAAGCACTCTCCCGGAAGATCGACGCTGAGCCTCGTGATCGTTGACTTTTCTATGTCCCAGGACCTTGAGGGGCCGAACCACATGGGAGCAGTCTCTTAATAACCCAATTACAGATATTGATTAACCCCATGCATAACAGGCATTCCCCTAACCCAATGATACAACAGTTCATACATTGTATAAGAAAGAAAGTTCTCAATGGTAGCAACCAAGAGCAAACATTGAAACAGGTGGCCTGGGAATCAAACAATTTCTCCAAGGCTCAACAGTTCGACCAATCATCAATTAACAGGATGACTATCTTGCAACGTTATTTATACTATTTATAAGGCTTTTGCAGCAATCCAATAGAAATGATGCATTTAAGGTTAGTTTGCAAAACCACTGTACATATTATCAATTTAAGAGAAACATGGAAAACACCTGGACCCGTCACCATCCTGCATATCAGTCTGAGCCTAGACTGGCTGGTGCCAATCAAAGCCTGTAAAGTTAATCTGACAGGGGTTACGCAATTCTGACAAGTGCAGGGATCCTCCATTTTATGGTGTCTTTAATTTAGCCAATATTAACATTATTATTGATGCCTTTTTTAAGCAGGTGGGAACTTCAGACCTCAGAAGTGAGATGTTGAAAATGTCCACAAGAATGACATACAGTAAAAAGTTTTGTTCCCCAATCAGATTAGATAAAGCCTATATATAAATACAATCAGAACAAACTCAAGTACGAAGATAGGGCAAAGGGGAAGATATGGAGTGCAGAATATAATTCTTAGCATTACAGAATATCAGTTTTTTTGTATTAGATCATAGAAGTGAACAATGAACTATTGCACCACATCAGAAAGGCCAATGTCCACAATGTGGTAGAGATATATCTGACAGTACCCGAGCTTATCAGACACCTCTTCCAGGATTTTGCACTATCTACCTTTTCTTCACCTGTCAAATGAGGTACACCTCCATCAGCTCTCCTCTGCTCCAAACAAAGACAGTCTCTTTGAACTTAGCCACCGCTGTAATACAAGAAGTGAGGCAGCAAATTTCGAAACAAATATGAAATAAAATAAAACAAAACGGAAAAGTTGTTTTACATCCCTCTCAAGGAAGCAGAAAGTCTTCATTTAGCAGCCAACCCAAAATTTTGTTCCGCATCCAACGGAGAGCTTTCTCTGTCTTCTGTCACGAAGTGACAGGTGAATCATTTGTGATATTTCACAAAGATGTGTTATTTGGTACAAAAGAGTGCCAGCAAATTACTATTTATATTTCTATTCTACATAGAAGTGCACTGATTGCTTTTTCCTTCCTACAAACTGTGGTAGAAATACCTGAGGAAACAGTGAGTCATCGTCTGATTTTCCAAGCCATGGGAAACTTTGGCTATTGAAGATTCATCTCACTCCGTTCCTCTGAATTAGTTTAATTAGAGGTGATTTGTCTCTTGTTGTAATTACAATAATGGAGTAACTGAATGAGGTAGAGTTAAAAGTAGAAGTGCATGGCAGTACCTCTGGGATGTGAAATAGGTCATAAGATCATATGTAATAGGAGTAGAATTAGGCTATTCAGCCCATCAAGTCTACTCTACCATTCAATCATGGTTGATCTATCTTCCTCTTTTAGCCCCATTCTCCTGCCTTCTCCTCTTAAACTCTGACACCTGTACAAATCAAAAATCTATCTATCCCTGCCTTAAAAATATGCACTGATGTGGATCCTTCTGTTCAACCCACATCCTTCTGTTGTGAATAATTCTACAGATTCACCACCCTCTGACTAAATACATTTCTCCTCATCTCCTTCCTAAAATGTCCTTTAATTCTGAGGCTATGACCTATACTCCTAGACTCTCCCACCTGCATCCTCTCCACATCTGCTCTATCAAAGCCTTTCATTATTCTCAATGTTTCAATGAGGTCTTCATTCTTCTAAACTCCATCGAGTACAGGCCCAGTGGCGAGAAACACTCATGATAGGTGAACCAACTCATTCCTGGGATCATTCTTGTAAATCTCCTCTGGATGCTCTCCAGAGCCAGCACATCCTTCATCAGATAGGGTGCCCAAAATTGCTCACTATATTCCAAATGCGGCCTTAACATCGCCTTATAGAGCATTAACATTACTTCCCTGTTTGTGTATACAAGCCTTCTTGAAATAAATGCTAGCATTGAGTTTACTTTATTTACTACTGATTTGATTTGCAGATTAACATTTTGGGAATCCTGCACCAGCACTCCCAAGTCCTTTTAACACCTACAATTTCTGGATTCTCTCACCATTTATAAAATAGTCTTTGCCTTTATTTCTACTATCAAAATGCATGACTTCACACAAATCCCACCCGCCTACTTGTGGCCCATAGCCCTCTAAATCTATTCTATTTATATACCGGTTTCATAAATGTTATGATAATACCTACGGATATCTGGACTTTCAAGTTGCTGTATCTTCCTCTTAAGGGTGGGAGAGTGAACACGGAATGACCATAAAGGAATCCTGATGTGCAATCTCATAGCTCCTTGAAAGTGGTAACACAAGTAGATGGGGAGGTAAAGAAGGCATATGGCATGCGTTCCTTCATTGGTTGGGCCACTGAGTATAAAGTTAGCAAGTCATGATGCTGAAGTAACTGTATAAAATGTATATAAGATGAGTAAAACTTTGATTACACCATATTTGGAGTATAGTGTGCAATTTTGGTTGGACTCAGCGTGTCACCCAGTGTCTCTGGGACCATGGACAAGTGACGCTTTGGGTCGCGACCCTTCTTCAATCTGAAGACATGTTCCCCAGAGATGCTGCCTGACATGTTGAGTTACTCCAGCACGTTGTGTCTATCTATGGATAGGTGACTTATCCTATCAATGCTTAACCAGTGTTCAACAGTGAACAGGAGTCTGAAGAAGGGTCCCGACCCAACACGTCACTTAACCATGTTCTCCAGTGATGCTGCCTGACATGCTAAGTTGCTCCAGCACTTTGTGTCTTTTTTTGTAAACCAGGATTTGTAGTTCCTTGTGTCTACAAGATTGTATCAATTGTTGGGCTGCTGATGTGGTCTTGTTTGACACCAGTCTGCACTGAGTGAGATTGGGTGTTGTTTAAGATCGACCTCCCTGCAGTGGTAACAGATACAAATATGTTACAGGAATCTGGATAACTCCATCAACAATCAAATATAAATTCTTCATCCAAAGGGTGGACATTTATCTATATAGCAACTAATGAAATCCCTCTACAAAATGTCTTACGTGCAGTTAATTACTTTGAAAGGCAGTGACTTTGTAATATGTCTCCATGAAATCTGGCAGTCACACCACACACTGTCCAAATCCTTAAAGCTTCTCAATTTTATATATATATCTCTCTCTCTCTCTCTCTCTCTCTCTCTCTCTCTCTCTCTCTCTCTCTCTCTCTCTCTCTCTCTCTCTCTCTCTCTCTCTCTCTCTCTCTCTCTCTCTCTCTCTCTCTCTCTCTCTCTCTCTCACATAAATTTGAGGGCAGGGTGAAAATTCATAATCAACTCCTCGATGTTAGGCCGCAGTGTGGACGGAGATACTATACGTAAAAAAATTGCATCTCCGTCGAGGTAAGTGATTAAAAAAGTTTCCCCCAATACCCCCCCCCCCCCCCCCCAGACATCAAACAAGCTAAATACACTAGAAACATACATTTAACGCTTACTAAAGAAACAACAGAGATGGAAGGGACAGACAGACTGTTGGCGAGGCAGCCATTGCTGGTGCCACCCGGAACTGCATTGCTCCTGATGAGGCCTCCTTCAAACCTAGACTAGGCTACGATTTTGGCCAACACTTGCACTTGGTCTGTCAAGGCGTACTGGGTCAACCAGTTGCTAGCCAGTTCAATTCTTCTTCCCATTCACACACTGACGTTTCTGTCCTGGGAAACCTCCATTGTCAGGCCACACACAAACTGGAGGGAGAGCACCTCATATTCTGCTTGGCTATCTTACAACCCAGTGGTATGAACATTGAGAAATAGGAACGTCAAACAAGATCAGCACAATGGCACAGTGATAGAGTTGCTGCCTTGCAGTGCCAGAGGCCCGGATTCAATCCTGACTATGGGTGCGGTCATGTTGTATGTCCAAAGACATACAGGTTTGTAGGTTAAGTGGCTCGATAAAATTGTAAATTGTCCCTAGTGTGTCAGATAATGTTAGTGGACGGGCTTATCACTGGTCAGTATGGACTCGGTGGGCTGGTGGGCTTGTTTCGATGCTGTATCACTAACATAAAGACTAAAGGTAGCTTTGTACAGCACCTGTGGTTTACTCTAGTCACAGGTGTGTGTTGATATTTTAGTCACTGGTACCTTATATCTAAATCCACCAGGCACCTGTCTCGAAGCACAATTTGTTACCTCACTTTAAATATGTCAGAATTCCCTCCAGATTGTCCAAGCTTGTGACCATGTAAAAGACAAATGATGTTACAAGGTAGTGTGCTAGATTCATTGAGTCACTGAGAGAGGCAGCACTGTAACAGGTGGTTCAGTCTGAAGAAGGGTCCCGAGCTGAAACATCACCTATCCATGTTCTCCAGATATGCTCCCTGACCCGTTGAGTTACTCCAGCACTTTGTGCCCTTATTTTACTTTCTCAGCCATTTTTACATTAATTAGACAGCTTGAGAGAGTCCCGACTTCCACCGTTTTCTGTCTTAATTTCTGATTTACACTTTATAATCTACTTAACCTTGTGGTTAACGAAAAGAAACAGATTGATAGATCCTGTGTTCACAAGCAACTACAGATGCTGGTTTACAAAAAAAAACACACAAAGTGCTGGAGTAACTCAGCGGGTCAGGTAGCTTCACTGGAGAACATGGATAGGTAATGTTTTGGGTCGGGACCCTTCGTCAGACAGGTTATGTGGTGGGAAAGGGTGGAGAAGAAAGCTGGAAGAGAGGAGAGGCAGGACAAAGCCAGGCAAGTGATGGGTGGATACAGGTGAGAAGGGGGTTTGGTTGTCAGATGGTTGGACAAAGCTATCCTAAAAAAAGACACACAATGCTGGAGTAATGCAACAGGTCAGGTAGCATCTCTGGAGGACAGGGATAAGTGATGTTTTGAGCAGATCCCATATCTGCAGCACAGTGGGACAGTTTACTCCAGGGACTTTCCTAGACGTTCATCTGGTGTCTGCAGACAACTGCAACAACCTAGAGAAAAGCCAATCCTAGTGTTTAAAGCCACAGTCCCCACTTTTGAACAGCAAATCCTGTTCGCAAGACATAGCAAATTAAATCCCATTTCTGACTCTCAGATCAAATCAGGTTTGTTGTCACAAATTGCTGGAGTAACTCAATGGGGTAGGCAACATCTCTGGAGAAAAGGGGTGGGTGACATTTCTGGTCGAGACACTTCTTCAGACTGGAAGAAACTGCAGATGTTGGATTTTACCAAAGATATTCTGACCCGAAACGTCACATATTCCTTTTCTCGAAAGATGCTGTCTTACCCGCTGAGTCACTCCATCACTTTTTCGTCTATCTTCGGTATAAACCAGCATCCGTAGTTCATTCCTACACGGGTTTATTGCCATATGTGTGAATATACGGGGAGTACAGGCAAATCCTGGTTGCAGCATCACAAGCATATAGACTGAGAAAACTCTCAAAAACATACATTTTCAAAACACACACAAACACACTCACACTCACACACACACAGATGCACAAGCACGTGCACACACACTTACAATCACATACATACACATATGCGCACTCATGCACGAACATACGCTCTCACACCCACACTCACACACCACATTACATTCTCCGGTTAAATCAAGTCCAAATGAGTTTATTGTCATATGCATAAAAGTATGGTAAGTTACAGGAACAATGAAAATCCTGCTTGCAGCAGCATCACAGGCATATAGACTCAGACAGCACACAAAACATATATATTATGCACGAATTACACATATTCTACAAGAGAGTGAAAAGCAGAAGGCTGCAGAAACAAGACAACTGTGCAAAATAAATAAGAAGTCTATGGTAGTACAAGAGGTGGTTTGTGGTGTTCCATTGCTGAGGTAGGATTTGGGTTGTGCTTGTTGCTTCAAGAACCTGATGGTTGCAGGGAAGTGACTGTTCCTGAACCTGGTTGTGTGGAACTCCAGGCTTCTACATCTCCTGTCTGGCGGTAGCAGTGAGAAGAGAGCACAGCCCAGATGGTGGAGATCCTTGATGATAGATACCGCCTTCATGAGGCAGTGTTTGGTATAGATGCTTTTGATGGTGGAGAGGGCTGTGCCCATGATAGATGGGGCTGAGGCCACCACTCTCTGCAGCCTCTTGCATTCCTATGCATTGGAATTGAACGGAATTAAGGGATATAGGGAGAAAGCAAGAATGGGGTGGGATGGAAGATTGCAACCTTCACGTGGTCCGCCCTGTTTTGACTAATGCAATCAACTCGAGGTGCACAAACGGAAGATCAAGTAGAACAAGTTGTCCAACAACTTTAGGCTGTGCACACCACATGAAAGAAGAAGAAGCAAGAATGGGTACTGATTTTGGATGATCAGCCATTATCATATTGAATGGCGGTGCTGGCTCAAAGGGTCCATTGGCCTACTCCTGCACCTACTTTCTATGTTTATATGTAATTGCCATAACAAACAAAGACACAAGCCACCAACATACTTTCTTTACTACATTCGTAGAGGTTTTATTAGAGTGGTGATAACGTGTCTGTTGATAGTTGGCTGATGGGCTTGGTGTCCTGCTGTATATCTATAACATTATTATATCGGCACATCATTTCAAATATATTCAATTGGAAGGTACAGCATGGAAACGGGCTCTTCAGCCCATCAAGTTCAAACAGACCATCGATCACCCGGTCACACGACTTCTATATCATTCCAATTTTGCATGCACTCTCTACACACTTGGGTCAATTTACAGAGGCCAATTAACCTACGAACCCACACAACTTTGGGAAATCAGAGAGGTCTTTCTGCTGACTGGTTAGCACAGTCCAAAAAGTATTTTCATTGTACCTCGTTAGGTGACAATAAACTCAACTAAACCCACGGGGTCGCAGGGAGAATGTGCAGATAGCACCAGGGGTCAGGATCAAACCTGGGTCTCTGGCGCTGTGATGCAGCAGCTCTACCAGCAATATTTACGTAATTTCTGATTAAGAATCGTAATTGGTATCCAATACCAAGAGTGTAACAAGAAAGTGTTTGCCCATTAGACATTCGAACACATCAACATGACAGATGGGGAGGACCTCATTGAAACTTACGGAATAGTGAAAGGCCTGGATAACGTGAATATGGAGCGGATGTTTCCACTAGTGGGAGAGTCTGGGACCAGAGACATTGCCTCAGAATTGAAGGATGTACCTTTACAAAGGAGATGAGGAGGAATTTCTTTAGTCAGAATCTGTGGAATCGGGTATTTTGGAAGATTCTTGATTAGTATGGATGTCTGTGTTCATAGCAGGAGAATGAGGTAGAGAGGGAAGAGAGGGAAGATTGATCAGAGTAGACTGGATGCTCCGAATGGCCTATTTCTGCTCCTAAAACATAAGCTCCTATGAACATAAGAATTTTTAAATCACGTATTTGCTGCATTGGTCTCCAAGGTGAATGAGCAATTTTTAAAAATTGCTGGATTTAATCGCCTTTTTTCTATCGTAGTTTGATCTCCAATTGTTTCGATTCTCCTTGGATCAAACTCCTTCACTTTGACTCGGCAAACTTCAGCAACTAATCTGCCTTCCCATTGAATTCCCACGAATTGATTCCATTGCAATTCATTTTGTTTCATGGAATTCACATTTTGAACACAGCACGAAGAGATATAACTCTCCTTTGAAGCAATAAACCATTTCTGAAAGCTTTCAAAGTTGTTTGCACTAATGATTTAAAATCTGGAGCTGTTATTTTCGAGGGTCCCTCTTGCACAACTAAATTGAATTTACTGTAGAAAGCAGCACTGCACAGATGATTCAATAAGAAAATTAATTTCTCCCCAACCCAGGGTATCCAAATGTAAAATTGAACAGTGCCAACTATGATTCAGGGACAGGACTCTTTGGGCTTTCAAATGTTATAGAGTTAAGTCCCATGCCAAAGACCTAAACATAGAAACCTAAGCTGCAATACTAGTGCAGTAGTGAGAGGCTTGTACCCTGATAATCTATCTGCTCTTCAAGATCTTAAAGATCTAGAGCTTCAAGTTCTAAGTTATAAATATTACCAAAAATCTGTCGGAGCAACCACTTTAAAGAAAAAGGAAAAAGAAAATCACACCAATCCCTCTTACTTCTTCAGGAGACTAAGAAAATACAACATCTCTCCAACCACTGTTTCAAACCTTGGCTGATGCACCGTAGAAAGCATACAGTGGCTTGCAAAAGTATTCATACCCCTTGAACTTTTCCACATTTTGTCATGTTACAACCACAAATGTAAATGTATTTTATTGGGATTTTATGTGATAGACCAACACAAAGTGGCGCATAATTGTGAAGTGGAAGGAAAATGATACATGGTTTTCAAATTATTTTACAAATAAAAAACTGAAAAGTGTGGCGTGCAAAGGTATTCAGCCCTCTTTACTGTGATATCCCTAAATAAAATGCAGTTCAACCAATTGCATTCAGAAGTCACCTAATTAGTAAATAGAGTCCACTTGTGTGTAATCTAATCTCAGTATAAATATAGCTGTTCTGTGAAGGCCTCAGAGGTTTGTTAGAGAACATTAGTGAACAAACAGCACCATGAAGCCCAAGGAACACACCAGACAGGTCAGGGATAAAGTTGTGAAGAAGTTTAAAGCCGGGTTAGGTTATAAAAAAATATCCCAGGCTTTTAACATCTCACGGAGCACTGATCAATCCATCATCCGAAAATGGAAAGAGTATGGCACAACTGCAAACCTACCAAGACATGGCCGTCCACCTAAACTGACAGGCCGGGCAAGGAGAGCATTGATCAGAGAAGCAGCCTAGAGGCCCATGGTAACTCTGGAGGAGCTGCAGAGATCCACAGCTCAGGTGGGAGAATTTGTCCACAGGACAACTATTAGTCGTGCACTCCACAAATCGGGCCTTTATGGAAGAGTGGCAAGAAGAAAGCCATTGTTGAAACAAAGCCATAAGAAGTCCCATTTGCAGTTTGTCACAAGCCATGTGGGGGACACAGCAAACATGTGGAGGAAGGTGCTCTAGTCTGATGAGACCAAAATTGAAGTTTTTGGCCTAAATGCAAAACGCTATGTGTGGCGGAAAACTAACACTGCACATCACCCTGAACACACCATCCCCACTGTGAAACATGGTGGTGGCAGCATCATGCTGTGGGGATGCTTTTCTTCAGCAGGGACATGGAAGCTGGTCAGAGTTGATGGGAAGATGGATGGAGCCAAATACAGGGCAATCTTGGAAGAAAACCTGTTAGAGTCTGCAAAAGACTTGAGACTGGGGTGGAGGTTCACCTTCCAGCAGGACAATGACCCTAAACATACAGCCAGAGCCACAATGGAATGGTTTAGATCAAAGCATATTTACGTGTTAGAATGGCCCAGTCAATGTCCAGACCTAAATCCAATTGAGAATCTCTGGCAAGACTTGAAAATTGCTGTTCACAGACACTCTCCATCCAATCTGACTGAGCTTGAGCTATTTTGTAAAGAAGAATGTGCAAAAGTTTCAGTCTCTAGATAAGCAAAGCTGGTAGAGACATACCCCAAAAGACTTGCAGCTCTAATTGCAGCGAAAGTTGGTTCTACAAAGTATTGACTCAGGGGGGCTGAATACTTTTGCACGCCACACTTTTCAGTTTTTTATTTGTAATAAAATTTGGAAACCATGTAGCATTTTCCTTCCACTTCACAATTATGCACCACTTTGTGTTGGTTTATCACATAAAATCCCAATAAAATACATTTACGTTTGTGGTTGTAACGTGACAAAATGTGGAAAAGTTCAAGGGGTATGAATAATTTTGCAAGCCACTGTAATGTTGGGTTGCATCACAGCTTCGTCTGGGGACAGTTTTGCTTAAGGCCGCAAGAAATTGTAGAGAGTTATGGATATATCACATCACACAGACCAGATTCCCCACCAACAATTCCATCTGCACTACACTGACTCAGGAAGTAGCCAACATGATCATTGGCCTTTCCCACCACAGTCAGTTCTTCTTCATCCCATTCCCACTGCAATGCCGAACAACCATATTCTGCAGATAGACACAAAATGATGGAGTAACTCAGCAGGTCAGGCAGCAAGTTAGGCACAAAATGTTGGAGTAACTCAGTGGGTTAGGCAGCAACTCTGGAGAACATGGAAAGATGCATTCCTATCCATGTTCTCAAGAGATGCTGCCTGACCCACTGAATGACAACAGCATTTGGTGTCTATCTTTTGTATAAACCAACATCTGCAGTTTCTTTTTATTGCTATATTCTGCACTTCGATCCTGACTACGGGTGCTGTCTGTACGGAGTTTGTATGTTCTCCCTGTGACTATGTGGGTTTTCACTAGGTGCTCCGGTTTCCTCCCACACTCCAAATACATACAGGCTTGTAGGTTCATTGGCTTTGGCAAAATTGTAATTTAACCCTAATGTGTAGGATAGTGCTAATGTGATCGCTGGTCAGCTCGAACTAGGTGGGCCGAAAGGACTGTTTCTGCGATGTATCTCTCTAAAGTCTAAAGCAGTGGGCCTTTGAACAATCATCTGATATCCAGTTACTGTTGCTGGTTTAATGCGTCTTCACTTTAATCATACATTCACCAGGCAATGAACAATAATGGGATCTTGCACCGACACCTCATCAGGAAACACCACTTGATTCTAATGTGCCTTGGATCTCTTGAGATTAAATAAAAGGTGTATTATGAATGCAGGTCGTTTTGTTTTTAATATTTCCATTACCATGCATTGCAAAATATTCGATGATTTAGGAGTGGAATTAACTGGTCATCTATAATCAGGCACTGTAACAAGATTTAAAAGTCATCTAAAACTCTTCAGAGATTGAGAGATTTGCTTTCAACCCAAAGGTAATCTTGGCCATTTATTGAGCAAATCATTTAGGTAGTTTATAGCATCTAATGGCACTACAATTCTCTCGATCATTAAGGCCGCTTTATCTGATTGTTTTATTGCATCAACTCTTTGTTTAAACTTTGTTGTTTACTTATCTGTTAGAGATTGCTTTTAACTACCCTTTATAAAAACAGAAGGATTACAAAACAGCAATATTACAATTGATGTGCGGTTATCATTTTCTGAGTCTATGGATTGACTCTGTTGGACGGATAATGGGGAATACACAAAAGCACACAAAGTACTGGAGTAACTCAGCAGGTCAGGTGGCATACTGGAGAACATGGATAGACAACGTTTTGGGTCAGGACCCTTCTTCAGACTGGACAATAGGCAATGATAAGTCAGTGTGTAGCAGAGAGTTGGGAAAATCTGAACGAATGGTGACAGAACAACATAAGATGAAGTAGAAGATTTTTAAGGTGGAGATTGACAGGTTCTTGATTAGTAAGGATGTCAAGAGTTATTGGGAGAAGGCAGGAGAATAGGGCTGAGAGAGAAAGATAGAACAGCCATGATTGAATGGCGGGGTAGACTTGATGGGCCAAATGGCCTACTTCTGCTCTTATAACATGAATTTATTTGAGTAGATTGAAGTGTTCACAACCACTAATTAATACAATTCAGGCATAAGTTCCCTTTCAACGATCACAGGATGTCCCAGAATATTTTACAGCAATGAACTCCAGTCCCTGTTGTAGTTTAGCAGATCAGAAATTGACATGAATGCAGCAACCCCTCCCATGGTCAGCAACTTGTCGGAACATAGAAAAAAAATAGGTACAGGAGTGGGCCATTTGGCGCTTTGAGCCAGCTCTGTCATTCAATATGATCATTGCTGATCAGCTAAAATCAGTACCTCAATCCTGTTTTTTTTTCCCATATCCCTTGATTCTTTAAACCTAAGAACAAGCTGCTTTGTGATGAAATAATGCTACATGTAGAGTTGACACAAAGAACTGCAGATGCAAGACTTGGTGGCTGTGGGGCCTCGGCGGGAACAAGAGCCTTGTTGGCAATGGGAGCCTCGGTGGCAACAAGAGCCTCAGCAGCAGCGGGAACCTTGGTGGTGGCGGGGCCTCGTGATCTACCCGTGATCAGCGGTCAATGAGCGTGAGGGGAAGACAATGGGGACCCAACGTATGGGGACTGGCATGGGGGGACCGCCGTGAAGAACAATGGAGACCCGGTGTGGGCAGCCCGCAGCGAGGGATGGGAGGAAAACATTGGGGGACCCGGTCTGGGCAAGTGGAGGGGGGGGGAGACACCAGGGAATAAGTCTGTGTTTGTTTGTTTGTTTGTTTGTTTGTTTGTTAATTTGTTCCGGTGAAGGTGCTGTGTACATGGCATCCAGCCAACATCCGCTTGTCTTTTTCGTTTTGTTTCCACTTTTAGTTTCAAGTTTTCGTGTAACATGTTGTGTGTTGTGATTGCTGATAGACCAAGTTCCCTCCAGGGATGAATAAAGTTGTATCGTATAATAATTGTATCGTATCATATCGTAAAACTGTAGTGGTCTTAGGGAGAACGTACTAACTCCGTACACCAGGATCAAACCCGTAGCCAGGATCAAACCCGGGTCTCTGGCACTGTAAGGCAGCAACACTACCGCTCAGCCACTGTGCCATCCCAAAACAGGTACATGGATAGGAAAGGTTTAGTAGGATATCTGCCAAATGTGGGCAGGTGTAACAAGTTCCGCCAAAATTCAGAACACCCTGGCCTTGTGCCAGTCTTATAAATAGTTGCAAGATATTTAGCAATAAGGCTTACAAATGCAACAATGTGCTTTCAAAACCTGCTGCAATTGCTTCTGAATAATCATGGAAAAACTGAACCTTTCTGTCAACTGCCCCTGTATGACTGTTCAAGTGTATTAATAAGCCTATTCCTCTTGATACTTTTATTGTAACCACAGGCCAAAACGTGGTGCCTTTTTCTTGCGTGTTAACAACTTTCCAAAGCTCTTGGCTATTCTCTCTCAGCCTCCCACGTTGCTTTGTGCAAGTCGTATTGGAACCCTGCCTCTCTCCAACATAAGGGTTTCTCGAGGCAGGAGAAGTCTTTATTTCCTCTCTCTTGTCTGCAGAGAGGAAAACTAATTAAAACCAGAAGTAGCATCAATCAAGTCCTTTTGGGTGTTTTGCCTGAAGTAAAAAAAAATCAGAACTTGGCCATTATTATGCAGCAGATTGGTCAGGGATTGACAAGCCTCGGGTGCAGTTTTGTGAAAGATACCACATACGAATTCAAAGTCGGAGTTAAACTCAAACCTTGTTGGATTCCTCCTCAATTATAAAATAATCACAAATGGGACGGGGCCAATGTTACAAGATATGGTTTAGCAAAAGAGGACTGGAACAACTTTGTGATAAATAAGTGTCAGAGCTGAGCTGAGTTAATTTATTCTCACCCGCACCAAGGTACAGTGAAAAGCTATTGTGGCGTGTTCAGTGGAAAGACTATACATGATTCAGCAGTAGGAGGCATTCAAGGAGGAGATAATGATGGCACAAGGAACTGCAGGTGCTGGTTTCCAAAAAAAAACTGCTGGAGTAATTTAGTGGGTCAGGCAGAATCTCTGGGGAAGAAGCAGCAATGCCACTGAAAAGTGAATGAAGGAGCAAGACCTCTCGGTCTTACCACCCCCCCCCCCCCCCCCCTTATCGTCAAGGTCGGCTGCAGCAGTTCGATGGACTTTTTGTAACTTTGTGGATGCCAGAAATGTGGCGACTCTTGTGTACTGTCCACATGAGGCCTGCTGTACGATTTAACCGGGTTGTATGCGAAACAAAACATTTCACTGTACCTAGGTACATGCAACAATAAAGTATCATTGAATCATTGAATAATTTATTGAATCATTGGGAGGCATCCCTGGGGTACAAAGAGGGCCGGGCGAGAAGGCAAAATTTGGTACGATGAATGATCCAGGGGCTTGCCCCGATCAGGCGCCACTCCATAAGACCCACTGCGCAGACCAGACTTTGGAAATGGCACCAAATATTGCGACTCAAAAGGGATTTCACTAGTGTTTTGCACAATTTTGTAAAGCACAATTGATCTATTGAGAACATGGATAGGTGATGTTCCAGGTCAGGATCCTTCTTGTTGTCTGATTGTTGTGGCGTGGTGGAGAAGGAAGAAAGCTGGAAGAGAGGAAGAGCCAGGACAAAGACTGGCGAGTGATAGATGGACACATGAGGGGGGGGGGGGGGGGTTGATATGCTTGGTTTATATTGATTTGTTTGGACAAATACCAGAGATGAAAAGATACAATGTGTGTGATAAAGATGCAAGAGGTGCAAATTGTGAAGCTTGAGGAAGAAATATAGGTGGATTAGGGAGGGGGAGGGGGGTTGTAGAGGGGAAATGGTGTGCGAATCTAGGTGAGGCACAGGGGAAGAGAAGAGAAACATAGAAACATAGAAAATAGGTGCAGGAGTTGACCATTTGGCACTTTGAGCCAGCACCGCCATTCAATATGATCATGGCCCATCACCCAACTCAGAATCCAGTACCTGCCTTCTTTCCATACCCTCTGATCCCTTTAGGCACAAGGGCCACATCTAACTCCCTCTTAAATATAGCCAATGAACTGGCCTCAACTACCTTCTGTGGCAGAGAATTCCAGAGACTCACCACTCTCTGTGTGAAAAATGATTTTCTCATCTTGGTCCTAAAGGAATTCCCCCTTATCCTTAAACTGTGACCCCTTGTTCTGGACTCCCCCAACATCAGTACCAATCTTCCTGCATCTAGCCTGCCTTAAGAATTTTGTAAGTCTCTATAAGATCCCCCCTCAATCTTCTAAATTCCAGCGAGTACAAGCTGAGTCTCTCCAGTCTTTCTTCATATGGAAGTCCTGCCATCCCAGGAATCAGTCTGGTGAACCTTTACTGTACTCCCTTTATGGCAAGAATGCCTTTCCTTTTGCTATGAATGCCAACATACCATTCGCTTTCTTCACTGCCTGCTGCACCTGCATGCCTACTTTCAATGACTGGTGTCCCATGACACCCAGGTCTCATTGCATCTCCCCTTTTCCTAATCGGCCACCATTCAGATAATAGTCTACTTTCCTGTTTTTGCCACCAAAGTGGATAACCTCACATTTATCCACATTATACTGCATCTGCCATGCATTTGCCCACTCAACCAACCTATCCAAGTCACCTTGCAGCCTCCTAGCATCATCCTCACAGCTAACACTGCCCCCCAGCTTCATGTCATCCGCAAACTTGGAGATGTTGCATTCAATTCCCTCATCCAAATCATTAATATATATTGTAAATAGCTGGGGTCCCAGCACTGAGCCAAAGGACTCGTTTACTCCTACTCGTTGCTTCCTGTTTGCCAGCCAGTTCTCTATCCACATCAATACTGAACCCCCAATACCGTGTGCTTTTAGTTTGTATACTAATCTCTTATGTGGGACCTTGTCGAAAGCCTTCTGAAAATCCAGATATAACACAACCACTGGTTCTCCCTTATCCACTTTACTAGTTACATCCTCTAAAACTTCTAATGTAATTTGACAGACATTATTTGCCTTTCATAAATCCATGCTGACTTTGTCCAATGATTTCACCACTTTCCAAATGTGCTGCTATCCCATCTTTAATAACTGACTCTAGCATTTTCCCCACTACCGATGTTAGACTAACTGATCTGTAATGCCCCATTTTCTCTCTCCCTATCTTTTTAAAAAGTGGGGTTACATTAGCTACCCTCCAATCCTCAGGAACTACTCCAGAATCTAAAGAGTTTTGAAAAATTATCACTAATGCATCCACTATTTCTGTGGCTACCTCCTTGAGTACTGTGGGATGCAGACTATCTGGCCCTGGGGATTTATTGGCCTTCAATCCATTCAATTTACCCAACACCACCTCCCGGCTAACCTGGATTTCACTCAGTTTCTCCATCTTATTTGACCCCCGTTCCACTGCTATTTCCGGCAGATTATTTACGTCTTCCTTAGTGAAGACAGAACCAAAGTAGTTATTCAATTGGTCTGCCATGTCCTTGTTCCCCATGATCAATTCACAAGTTTCTGACTGCAAGGGACCTACATTTGTTTTAAGTAACCTTTTTCTCTTCACATATCTATAAAAACCTTTGCAGTCAGTTTTTATGTTCCCTGCCAGTTTTCTTTCATATTCTATTTTCTGTTTCCCAATTAAGCCCTTTGTCCTCCTCTGCTGGACTCGGAATTTCTCCCAGTCCTCTGGTAAGTTGCTTTTCCGGCTAATTTGTATGCTTCATCTTTTGTGTTGATACTATCCCTAATTCCCCTTGTTATCCACGGATGCACTACCTTCCATGATTTATTCTTTTGCCAAACTGGGATGAACAATTGTTGTAGGAAAATTGTTGTAGGAAAATAAAGAGGCGGTTGTTTGTAGGTTAGTTACCTTAGTTACGAGATAATAAGTGTTTAGGTCAAATAAGGCTCCTGCAATAAATAAGGAGAGTATTTCAAATCCCCACAGGCATGCATACTTTGGAAGTCGCATCACGCACTCAATATCCAGAGAGGTGAAATTATAAAGGAGAGAGAAAGGTACTTGGAACAAAACAACACACAGAACAGAAGAAAGTTCCAGAAATATATTCTCAGAATACTTTCAACTTAGACATTTTCACTCAGATGGTCATGGGCATATGGAACAAGCTGCCAGGGGAGGCAGTTGGGGTAAGTAGTATAGCAGCTTTTAAAATACATTTGGACTGGGAAAATAATCATTTAGTGGAATAAGCACCTAATGCAGACAAGTGGGATTATATTAAATGGGGCATCTTGATCAGTGTGGATGAGTTGAGCTGAAGGCCCTGTTTCTAAACTGTATGACTATGTAACCTGGGTTCGATCCTGACCTCACGTGGAGTTTGCACGTTCTCCCAGTGACCATCTGGGTTTCGTCCCACATCCTATGGACATGTGGGTTTGAAGGTTAATTGGCTTCTGTAAAGTGCCTCTTGTGTGAAGGGAGTGGATGCAAAATCACATTTGGACAATCATAGGACTATCAAATAGAGTTAATGTGATTTAATGAAAGGGACATTGAGTTTGACAAATTTACTGCAGTCCTTTGAGAATGTAACAGCCAGGTGTTTAAAGGGGAAATCGATAGATGCACAATGTTTGGAGTGGATGAGATAACATAGAACAAGTGTGCATGGGTGATCTATGATCATTGTTGACTCGATGGGCAAAGGGCTTGTTACCATGCTGTATCTCTCAAACAATTCGAAAAAATACTGCTTGAGCACTTCCAGCATTTTCTCCATTTATCTTAGATTTTTGTCATTGATGTTATAGAGTGCTAGACCAACAGAGTCATAATGGACAGAAACAGGTCTTTCGGCCCAATTTGCCCATGCCGACCAAGATGCCCCACCTACCTTAATTCCACTTCTCCGCTTTTGGCTCAAATTCCTCTAAATCTTTGCTATTCATGTATCTGCAAAAATATAATTTAAATGCTTTTAAAGTACCTTCCCCAACTACCTCTTCTGGCAGTTTGTTCCACATACCCACCTGTTTCTGAGTGAAAACGTTGCCTCTCAGGTTCCGATTAAATCTTTCCCATCAACTTAAATCTTTGTGCTCCGGTTCTTGATTTCACTACCCTGGGTAAAATTATTTGTGCATCTACCCTATCTATTTCCCTCATAATCTTATAGATGCTAATAGATGTTAAATACTCTGTGCCTTCAACCTATCTATTCCCATCATGATTTTATTTACCACTAGAAGAACACCCCTCATCCTCCTGCACTTCAAGGAATAATGTTCTAGCCTGCCTAACCTCTGCTAATAGCTCAGGTCCTCAAGTCTTGGCAAGTTATTGTGGTTTGCCATCTTGTACTTTGAATAACTTGGGCTAAATGGCTATATTTGGTTTATGAAAATGTACAAGTTCATAAGTTCATAAGTTATAGGAGCAGAATTAGGCCATTTAGCCCATCGCCTATTCTCCCATTCAATTATGGATGATCTATCTTTCCCCCTCAACCCATTCCCCTGCCTTCTCCCCATAACCCCAAACATGAGTTTATGGGTTTAATTTCCACATAAAATCTTCACGAATAGCACTACTTAACTCTTTCACCTGATAAAACGAGGAATTATTTAAAGTCGTAGAACTCACTATTGTTCTGTAGACACCTCTCCTAAAAAACACTAACGGCAAGTTAAGCATCTGTATCTCTCCACAAATAACAACTAGTCTTGACAGCATAATGAATAGAGGTGAGAACAAACACCAAATTGTAGTTTCCATTTATGCATTTCCATAATGTATTAACGTGTCATATTTGTAACATATATTCTCTCTAACGTTCGTAATAAAACCCCTTTGAAAAAGTAATTAAAAAACCTTTTTTCCCTTGTCGAATATGTGCAAGTAGTAAAAATAGAAGATGTTGGGGTCAGCATTCCAATAGAAGATGGATAACTCAGTTGGTGAAGAGGACTAGAGCACACACATTAAGATGTTGCTCATAGATTTGTCTGGCCAGCTTTGCTGCTGCAAATATTTATAATTCCTGCTTTGGCCTGTATTCCTCTGCTCACAAGATTGTAGTGCAGTGGGTTGCACAAAAAGCTGGAGAAACTCAGCGGGTGCAGCAGCATCTAAGGAGCGAAGGAGATAGGCGACGTTTCGGATCGAGACCCTTCTTCAGACTCAGTGCAGTGCAGTGTTCCAGTGCTGTCAGCACTGGTGAGACATACATTGGCAATGCACACTGCATATCTGGGGCTTCATTCATGAGTCTCTGCAAACAGAACTGCAGCTGGTAGTGCTGCCGCCACAGTGGAGCAGCTGGGTGACCCGGGTTTGATCCTGGCCTCGGGTGCTGTTGAAATGTGTGGAGTTGGTCAGCATGGATGAGATGGGCTGAAGGGCCTGTTTCTACGCTGTATGACTATGAGACCTGGGTTCGATCCTGTGGGTGGAGTTTGCACATTCTCCCTGTGACCCCCGTGGGTTTTCTCTGCATGCTCCATTTTCCTCCCAAAGAAGTGCGGGTTGTAGGATAATTGGCCTGTGTAAATCGCCCCTAGTTTGTAGGGAGTGGATGAGATAGAAGGGTAACAAAACACTAGAGTGACTGGGTGATTGATGGTCCGCATGTACTTGGTGGGCCAAAGATCCTGTTTCCACACTGTCTCTCTAAACTAAACTAATCTCTTGTGTTATGGTGATGTTTCCTGCTATTTGCTTCACTCTATTGTCTTGTAACTCTCTATAACACTATACCAGAATCTAATATTGATCCAGGTCCTGTTGGAATCTAGGTTTTAGATATATTATTATTTCCACGTGCACTGGGCCACAGTGAAAAACTTTATCTTAGACCAAGTGAGACCCGTTGTGCCCCATTCCCAACACGGGGGGTGTGGCGTCACAAGTGTGGGCTGGTCCCCGAACATGGCATAGGTGTTCACCCCAGAGACAGGTGCCCCCCCGGAGCCGTTCACCCCATCACCCGATCCTCCAACGTAACCCGTTTGCCCAACGCAATATTCCACCACCCACCCATAGCCCCCAACTGCGCAGGCACAGCACATTTCCACTCATCCCCAACAATCCCTCCCCCTCCTCTTCACCCTCCTTCTTCTCTCCCCTCACCTCCTCCCCACCCTTCCTCCACTCCCTCCTCCACCTCTTCCTCCCTCTCATTTCCCCTACCCTCAGTCACTTCCTACCCTCAATCAGTCCCTCCCACTGCCCATAAACCCTCTCTCCTCCCTACCCCCTGATCTGTTGGGCCACGTTTTCCCAACGCAATATTCCACCACTCACCCGTTTCCCCAATACAACCCGTTCCCCCAACGTAATCAATCTTTCCCACGTGGGGGGGTGGGGGGGAGGGGAGGCAGTCGGTGTCAGTGCAGACCACATACTGTAACACCATGCATAAATACAATCAGTCCAAACTCAAGTGCAATAGGTACAGCAAAGGGGAAAATACAGAGTGCAGAATTAGAGATCTCAGCATAGTAGCACATCAGTTCCAGAGACAAAGCCCAAGTTCACAATGGGGTAGAGGAGAATTGGACAGTACCTTGCTGATGGAAGGACCATTCAGAAGCCTGATAGAGGGAAATAAGCTGAGTCTGGTGGTGTGTGCTTTCAAGCTTCTGTACCTTCTGTCAATGGGAGCAGGGAGAAGAAGGCTGTGAGAAATGTAAATGGATTCGATAGTGGGAAGTCCGGTCTCTATGATGGACTGGGCTACATCTACAACTCTCTGCAATTTCTGGGGAAATATAGAAATATACAGCACAGAATAAGATGCTTTTGTCCCCACCTCACCTCATCCTATCTCACCTCACGTTTGCCTATCTACATTAATCTTATTTTCCTGCACAATTGCCGTATCCTTCCACGTCTTTCTTTTCCA